>OU862889.1:10087500-11323666 GCA_917880725.1 Selenia dentaria | reverse complement strand
TCTCGGATTGCTTCTAACGTGGAGATTCCTCGTGTCTCTGCTGGGATTCATTGTTAGGCAAATTGAAGGAAAAGGCTTTCAATGAGAGCGGCGAACGGGATGAAGTCTTTTGTCATTGGGATGATATCTCTTGTAATCCAAAGTTGAAACTTTTTTGAGGCTTTATTATTATTTATTATTGAAGCTTTCCGAGTTTTGTTAGTGTAATTCATAGTATAATTTCATCCCTAAGTAAATATCGACTCGCCAGTGTGTAGCATATATTTATTTCTACATCCATTGCTGTTAGTGTTATGAAATTGTTTACAACTCAAGAAACAAATGGCGCAATAATAGCTTATAGAAGGTAAAATGATTGCGCAAATTATTTACTTTTATAATCAGTTCAACAAGTATCTTTGACATACATTGTATAAATTGATACTTATAAACTCACAGTAAAAAAAATACTATTATTATTTATTGAATGAAATGAAGTAGTAGGAACAGGACCTGCAATCTTCCTAATATCATAATCATAAATCATTATCAGTCCACATTGTTCCCACTGCTGGGACTCGAGCCTTCCTCTCAGATAGAGGAGTTGGGACATAATCCACCACGCGGGCCCAGTGAAGATTGGTAGATAGGTGAGTGGCCAACCCAAGTTTTCAGGCCACCCGAAGGCCTTAGACATAGCCTAACGACTGTTGCCCTAAGACAAACAACCGGGACCGACGGCTTAACGTGCCCTCCGAAGCACGGAAGCGCTCAGTTGAATAATGTCACTAGCGGTCACCCATCCAAGTCCTGACCGCAGCAAGTGTTGATTAACTTGTTGATCGGTTAAGATCGCCAAGTCGAGCTCCGCTACGAGCGCTTCAACTACGTGATAGGCGTATAATATAATAAATGCGAATGTTTCAATGGACTCATCCATTCGAACATTCGTATTTGCACGGGTTGTTACTCAATCGTGCCAAAATGGTTGAACGGATGAAGTTTGGTATGTAGATAGATGAGACGCTGGAGAGTAACACGTAGTATATCCGTGTGTGATAGCCCGTAGTAGTTATAGTCCGCCGCCTATCACGTGGTTGTAGCTGTGAACCTTACTTTATTTATTTAAAATTTTGAGCTTAAGTTTCAATAGCAACACTGTGACGAACTTCACAGCATTGTTAAGGCACTATAGTGTATGTTTAGGCAGTTGCTATTGAGATCCAGCTGCAATGGTAGTCTAGTATACTTGTCACTACATTCAACTATATAATCTCCCATCGATTAAAATAGAAAACAGTAAGTTTGCATTATAAAACATTCTTTGAAGCCATTATTTGTATCCTAAGACAATAATAATATGGGACAACATCCACGCAAGGTCCTCAGGTTCCAAAAGGCAGAGCCTGTACTATAGTATCCTGATGACTGAGATACATACATACATATGCACACCCAGACGAAGGTCTAACAGACATGTTTGCACACAAATGTTTGACTTGTCCGGGGATGGAACCCGGACCCAGCGGCTCAGAAGGCGGGATCTGTAGTCTATATCTTTGTTTGTAATCAATATCTGACAGATTTGATTTATTTTAATTGTGTCTTGCATTTTAAATTAAAGGCAAAAAAGAAACATGCGTGCGTACTTTTAGATCTCGTCTATTTAAACTTGATTTATTTAATTGTGTCTGTAACATTTTAAATTAAAGACAAAGAAGAAACATGTGTAGTGTAACTATTAGATCCCGTTTATTTAAACATAGTATATTTGAAACAACAAGTCTGTAACACCATGTCAGCTATATACGCTATTCGGTATACCACATGTATGTAGAAAACTTAAAAGTTAGTAGAATATTATATGATAAAATTTAAAAATCAACTTCAGCGATATCGCCATATTTTTATACCCTTAATTTAGTAGATCATTATTCTATTCTATTGTGACATCATTTATTTATTTTCTACCGGCTTCCAAAAAAAGGAGGAGGTACTCTATTCGACTGTTTTTTATGTTTGTTACCTCATAACATTCGACTGGATAAACCGATTCTCACAATTCTATTTTTGTTTAAAAGCTGGTGCTTCCCGTGTGATCCCATTTATAATTTCATCAAATTCGGTCTAGTAGTTTTTGAGATATACTCCAATAACTGAATAGAATGGAAGTCGTTATTAAATTTTTCAAATTGTACTTGTTGTATTATTGTACTCGTATATGTACCTATTGTATTTTACTCGTCTATTGAATAATTTAAACAGGCAATTTTATAAGTTGATATGATGTATTTATGAGCCCTGGTTGCTCGAAATAAATGAATTTGAATTAGAATTATTACTAAATATACCTGATTATTTACGAACCTTTAAATTTCAGTGTGATCATCGTACCCGCTATTGTTTTAGCGTAATTTACTTATAATACATCAGAGGAGTTGTCATGAAAGACACATCATTTCAGTGTCACCATTATTCTGATATAACAATGGAGACGTGTACCTGACAGTCCATTAGGCTGGAGCAATCAAATGTATAACTGTAGTATTATAGTACATATGTACATAACTAAGACAATTTCTGAATTATTGTGGGATTGGGGATAAGTGAATAGTGAGTGGAGACTGCTGGAAAAAAGTACTATTTAACCAGGTGGTAATTACACCTTAGTCAGAGGCCCTCTTTGTGGGTGTCAAATAATCTGTAAGTGGCCAATAGTGTGTTTAGTTGCAAGGCATTGTAGTACGAATTAAGAAATTAATGTTAAGTAAGGCTTTGAATAATAACGCTCAGAATGATAGTTTCGTTCGTAGTTAGCATTATTCGTAGTAGCAACATTACAGCATTATAAATATAAATGTGTGCGTAAGTGTCACGAATAATAATATCACATTCACCCGCACGCACACACACGGTCGAATAATGTTGCAACTTGCAAGTAAATCAACGTTGTCTCCATAAAGTGTAAAATTGGTACATTTGGTTTAGAATGATTATGATATAGGTTGTATTCAGAATAATGTAACAGCCGTGCGATTCTTTGAGAGCAATCACCGTTGCATCTTTGACAATATCCGTGAAACAAATGACGAGATCACAGGAAATGTTGAAAAAACTACCTTATGTACAAGGGTGATATCTCATAAATTACCTGACATCGGTGAACTCGTCGACGAGTTCGTCGACGACTCATTAGAGAATCGCACGGCTGGTCGTCAGACAATATATATTTTTTAATCTAGTTAATCAAACTACGCTAAAAGGTTATTGTGTTAAATAATAGATTTGTGTGGCATGACAAAGTAAATTGTGTTAAATAATAGATTTGCGTGGAACGAGAACGGAATATGTAACTAGAAAGACGATATTTATAAATTTTGAATGTAATTAATTACCTATAACACGAACTATATGTTCATTAACTTGTCTACATATATAAAAATGAACCCCTACTTCTCCTGGTCACGCTTTATTTTGAGAACAGCTTTACAGATATCATTCATCTTTTCCACTGACTTCCAAAAAAGAGGAGGTACTCAATTGACTATATTTTTTTTAATGTTTGTTACCTATTAACTTTCGGGGTGAACCGATTCTCAAAATTCTTTTTGTGTTGTGAATGCTGGTGTGTCCCCTGTGTGGTCCGATTTTATCAAATTCGGCCCAGTAGTTTCTGTGTTACACTCCAATAACTGAATACAATGGAAGTCAGTTTTAAAATTTTCAAATTGTACTTGTTTTAAATGTTTTCTAATACTTCGTAGAAGGTTACATTAAACGAATAAAGAAAAGATGGGGGTTTATGGCGAGGCCGAAGGCTCAGCCTACTACGCGAACGATGTCGTGGGCAGTTGCTAGTATATACATAAAAATGTAACCCCTATGGCTCCTGGACACGCTATATTTTGAGAACGGATGGAATAATTTGCTAATTATTTTTTGTTGTGTTAAGTGTTGTCAGGAGAAGGTTCTTATGAATGAAAACCCAAGAAAAGATGGGAGGTTATGGCAAAGCCGAAGGCCGAGCCTACTACGCGAACGAAGTCGCGGGCAGTCGCTATTATTATATTGCCAGCCTGTTTTATTTATGCCATTACATTCCTGCATAATTCTCATAACACAGAATTTAATTTGACTTTTCTACCGACTTCCAAAAAGGAGGAGGTACTCAATTCGACTGTTTTTTTTAATGTTTAAACCTCATAACTTTCGATTCGGTGAACCGATTCTCAATTTTTTTAAAGCTGGTGCTTTCCGTGTGGTTTCATTTAAATTTCATCAAATTAGGTCTAGCCGTTTTTTAACTACACTCCAAGAACTGAATAGAATGGAAGTCGGTATTGAATTTTTCAAAATGTACTTGTGTACCAACATAACGACAAAAATATCTACCGAATTTCGTTGAACTTTGCCGTACCTATGTATATATTCACTGTATGCTTTCAGTGGCAAAGTTCGAGCACCGACATTGATTTGTTGCGACCCGACCTCAAACGTTAACAGATTTCAGTCAAAGTTTAGTAGGTAGGTACTTTGGTTTAGGGCTGTCAAACTTGAGTCTATGTGAAAGTTTCAGTCTAGTTTTGCTACTTGTGGAAAAAATTATGAACGTGGTGTTGGACCCTAATTAGGTGGATCTTATAGTATTTTCGATCAAGCAGTTTTTGAGTTACACTCTTATAACTGGAAAGTGCTTCGCCTAATTAGATGATTTGCTATAATCATCATTGATGGTGAATGACAATCGATCCCTTAATTGGCAAGGGTCACTAAAATGGGTAAAAAATACCAAAAAAGGGTTTTTTTTCTTTTCAAACAGTCTTCAGGTCTCAAACTAGGCGGAACCTCAACGATGGTAACCTGATGCATGATATACATACTTATATACAAATACACACCCAGACACACGTCAAATAGACACACTCATGCACACAAATGTTTGTCCGGAGATCGAACCCGAAATCAGCGGCTCCGAATGCCGGATAAATTATCACAGATTATCTTCATAACAGATATTTCTGGCATCCTTCTTGATGAAAAATAAAAAAAACACTTTTTTATTTCGCTGTTCCGATCGGCCACATCTAGTTATTCATAACTTTTAACTCTTGGTTTTTAACATTTTAACTTAATATTCTTTAAACAAATTAATATAATATTTTAACTAATAATTTTATTAATTGATAGTTTTTTTTTTTAATTTATGCGGTTAAAGGTGTTGATACAATAACTAGTAATTCTTAAAACCGTACTTTTGTAACTATAGTTTTTATTTTATGCTGTTAATAAATAATAAAGAATTACATATTAAATAATATAATTTATAATAATTTTAAAAAATACTAGTATTTTGTAAAACTCATCTCTGCTCTCAAGAATGATTGTTGAAATTCTCGCTGCCGCTTAACGTTAAAAACAGTAGTATTGACTGTTTTGACCCTGTGCTGAAATGTTCCATTGATCTCACATAATCAGAATACATAAGTGATTTTTAATGTGCTAATATGAAAAAAAAAATACATTTTATCAGTTAGGACATTGATTCATGGCTGATTACTACAGAGTTCGGTATAAACGATCAAGGAAGATTAGTGTAATATCTTAGATCATACTTCTTTCTTTATAATGGCATCTAAAGCAAACTCTAAACTGATCGGAAGAAACCTTGGACTTAATTGTGAGCAAAAAATACCATGCATTTCAAATAACAATCCTGCAACATTTTCTCTTGAAATATTTTTATTTGTATAATGTGCATAATATGACGGTTCTTATGTTAAACCTTTTTGGAAAGCTGCTTGTAGCGGTGCTGTGGCTTGAAGTCAACATGCGAGATGGTTCGTAATGACTCATAAGAACAGCTTATACGTATGCTTCAAAACCAGGATTAGCTTGTAGTTCTTCAACAAGGTCATGTGATCTTTTTTAAAGAAGAATATCATAAATAAAGACGTAATTAAATATCTTGAAAGTTGGTAATGGATTTCCATTCAGTTTTAGAAGCTGTATGTCATAAGCTTGTTGTTCGTATCTTATAACTCATTATAAGATACGAACAACAAGCTTTTGAGTCAATAACTGAATAGAATGGAAGTCGGTATTAAATTTTTAAAATTGTACCTACTTGTTAAAACTCACCTCTGCTCTCAAGAGTGATTGTTTTAATTCTCGCTGCCGCTTAACGTTAAAACCTGTAGTATTGACTGTTTTGACCCTGTGCTCAAATGTTCCGTTGATCTCACAGAATCAGAATAGATGAGTGATTTGTAATGTGCTAAAATGAAAAAAAGAGCTTTTCCTTCATGATGGCATCTAAAGCAAACTTTTAACTGATTGGAAGAAACCTTAGACTTAACTGTGAGAAATTGAAATACCATGCTTTTTAAATAACAATCCTCCAACATTTTCTCTTGCAATATTTTATTTATTATATTTTTTTTGTTGCTAACAACAAGATTACGGCCCACCTGCTGGTGAGAGGTTATCGTCACCGGTGGACATCTGCAATACCATAAATACTGACTAACTAAACTAACTAACTAATCAGGCCATTTCAGAAGTTTAAAAACCTCACCCATATACTGAATAAATAAGTGACACCTATATATTGAATAAATAAGTGACACCCCTAGATTTGCAAAGTGGGAATGTTCAGCACCCCAGCATCCGTTTTATTGTAAAGTCGATAGTGCATACATGAATCAGCGGTTGAGTCACATATGTATAAATCAACCTCAATAGAAGCAATGGACGTGGATACCAATTACGTATTTCAGAAGCGCCAGTCAAGATGAAAGTAAGTTTCATTCTGTAAATAGAAGGGCAGGTTTTACAACTTTACCAGTAAGTTTTTACTAGGTCTGTATTCGGTCTTGTCAATGCTTATTGACGGGTTGCGAAGTGACAGGGTAAAATATTATCGTTACATTGATTTCAATGGATCGTTAGAAAAAGCAGTTTCTGTTTCGAAACTTCTTTCAACTAACTTTCGCTACTTATCCCATCAGCTCTCTCAGGCATTCAGTAAAAAGTGACAAACCTTTATGATCAGCCGCGCGATTCTCTAAGAGCAAACATCGTTGTATCTTTGACAACATCCGTGAAACAAATGACGATATGACAAGAAACGTTGGAAAAGCAACCTTATGTACAAGGGCGAAGTATTTGACATCGGTGAGTTCGTCGACGAATCATTTCAGAATCGCACGGCTGTAGAGTACTATAAATCACGCCTACAAATGTCATCATATCATAATCAGCCCATTTTGTTCCCACTGCTGGGACTCGAGCCTTCCTCTCAGAGAGAGGAGTTGGGCCATAATCCACCACGCGGGCCCAGTGCGGATTGGTGGATAAGTTAGTGGCCAACCCATGTCGAAGTTTTCAGGCTACCCGAAGACCCTCGACATAGCCTAACAACTGTTGTCCTAAGACAAACAACCAGGACCGATGGCTTAACGTGCCCTCCGAAGCATGGAAGCACTCAGTTGAATAATGCCACTAGCGGTCACCCATCCAAGTCCTGACCTCAGCAAGTGTTGCTTAACTTGTTGATCGGTTGAGATCGCCAAGTCAAGCTCGCTACGAGCGCTTCTACAAATGTATCGGTCACATTTTTAACCACGCTGAGATTTCCTGTGTTGCGGGAGGCATAGAAACATACAATGACACATAACAACATAAAAGATCCGAGAGCAAACATATCAGCTCATTACACGAAGGTTTGCCCTGGTCAGGGATCGTACCTGGGACCACTCGCTAACGGAGTCGTCAAAAAAGCTCTTACCCAACATACTCAAACTACAATTTGTATGGATGTGTAATTAATTTGCCACCATACTGCCGCCGCAATGTTATTTTATCATTGCATATATTCAAACAAAAATGTATATGAATTTTGAGCAGTACAAACAGTAGTAGTTTATTATTTCTTAATGCTAATTTTCTCAAAATTATACCAAAAAATGCATATAAAAATTAATTCAACCATGTACATTATATATTTGGATGCTTTTTACAGAATAATAAGGTAAAGTGACATGCTTATAGGTCATGCCCCAACCAGTTTGCCCGTCGGGACAACACTTAATTATTATCTCAAGTAAAGAGACGGGCAGGTCTTAATGTATGTTCTAAACTTGCTGTATGTTGTCGTTTTACTTTTATTGTTTAAACAAGCTTGATTTATGTGTCACTTTAATATTGTTCACTTCAGTACACAGTTTGTTAATTCAGTGTTTTTTAATATTAAACGTGAACGCAAAGGGCGTTAATTTGGTCCATTTTGCCTCCCACTTAGTGGTACTTAGCCTTGAAAAGGTCTACGTCGAAATTTTTGACGATAAATTATCACTGAAACTTTTACATTAACATCTTCGAATGATTGAAAATGCTGTAAGCTTCGTATTGACAGCATTGTATTCTAACGGCCTTACTAATAAACATCGCTATAACCGGAATAGTTATTCGTATCTATCTGTCAACTTTTCGCTTACAGTAATAGTCACGCGTGAGAGCAAGACAAAGAAAGTTACGCCTAGTATAAAGTTTACGCAATGTTTATTAGTAAAGGTGTAAAAAATTAATGTATATGATTGAAAATGCCTATGCCTTTAAGAGCTTGTTATGGCAAGAATGTAACACATAAATTTTATCTATTGTACATAAAGCTTATCGAATGAATGTTAATTATTTGTATTATGCGAAGTCCTGTATCAGTCAAACGAATGATAAAAAAGCTATCCGGCATACATTTTTAGTACTTTCGCAAGTCAATATTATATTTTGAAATAAAAGTGGTACTAACGTTAATTTTTTTTTAAATTACATTTTTCAATGTACCTTTTACTCTGAAACCATGATGCAAAAGCAACTAATAATATACACCACGCCTCGGTCATGTATTTAAACGGAGTATTCATTTTTTATTTAACTTTACTTGCTTGTTAAGCTTAATTTATATGTTGCTACAATAATTTTCAGATAATTTACAATACAATATGTTAAGTTAACATAAAATGTTGTTAGACTTTTCTCTTGGCTACAGATTTAGTTTTTATATATAGTGAGTAATTGGCCCGATAGTATAAAAATCTATTATATCATATCAGTTAGTGGCTCACTATGATAGTTGCTGAAAACCCTAAATTTCAGGCTGTAAAGGTCTTTTAAGCACCAGTAAATTACAATGCTGATAAAAATATTGGATAAAGGTAGAATAGCTGATACTCCAGTGTCTTACTTCTCTTTTTCTTCTTTTATACATCAAGAAGAAAACATACAATAATCTGCAGATGTCTGCCTTATGTCGCACTATTAATAGACCAAACTTATAAAAGAGGACCTACACACAGCACAGAATACTTTTTATTACCTCTATACTACTGGACGCTCTTACTGTTATTGATTGTATTGCCTTGTGCGAATAAGTTTCCGAATACACAAACCAAATCGAGTAAAACCATCAGCAAACAGAAATGTTAACGTTATTTATGTAATTCTAATGCAGTTGTTATTGAAACATGTATATCAGATGTGATAAATTTGTAAATTTTTCACAAACATTTATTAATTTTATTTTTTTTGGTTTGTGAGGTGTAGCAGCTTAAGCCATAAAATTGACCTTAAAATTTTAAACAGCTGCGGTTTTCGGTCCTAACGTAGATTAACATATTTTGTTATCAGGGAGAAAGGTTAAAAATGTGGAAGTGTATCCAGCTTATCAAATAAATGTTATTTATTAAATCCTTTCAGGTCGTTTGAGTTCTAAGTGGTACAGTACACATAACTTTAAAATAGGATAAGACTGTATTTTTACAATACATTGATATTTGGGTACATTGTGTTTTCTATCTAATTTGTAGTAGTTTCGTAAATACTTAGCAGAGTAAATTATTTTAACTTCAGATCATAAAACCATTTATTTATGTTCTGTAATTCAAAATGAACCATGACTTTGTTAATATTCTGGATGACTACTTAAATCTTTAGTTTATATGACCCTGTTAGTCCAATTGGCAGTGAACAAGAGTTCATTTATATAATTAAAGTAAGTTATTTGTAAGTGTCACCTTGACTCTTCCGCCGCGCTGTGTCACAGATTACTGAATAAGAATTCATTTTGAATTACAGAACATAAATAAATGGTTTTATGATCTGAAGTTAAAATAATTTACTCTGCTAAGTATTTACGAAACTACTACAAATTAGATAGAAAACACAATGTACCCAAATATCAATGTATTGTAAAAATACAGTCTTATCCTATTTTAAAGTTATGTGTACTGTACCACTTAGAACTCAAACGACCTGAAAGGATTTAATAAATAACATTTATTTGATAAGCTGGATACACTTCCACATTTTTAACCTTTCTCCCTGATAACAAAATATGTTAATCTACGTTAGGACCGAAAACCGCAGCTGTTTAAAATTTTAAGGTCAATTTTATGGCTTAAGCTGCTACACCTCACAAACCAAAAAAAATAAAATTAATAAATGTTTGTGAAAAATTTACAAATTTATCACATCTGATATACATGTTTCAATAACAACTGCATTAGAATTACATAAATAACGTTAACATTTCTGTTTGCTGATGGTTTTACTCGATTTGGTTTGTGTATTCGGAAACTTATTCGCACAAGGCAATACAATCAATAACAGTAAGAGCGTCCAGTAGTATAGAGGTAATAAAAAGTATTCTGTGCCCTACTCCAAAACCTTGCAACCAAGGCAATTATATGACAAAATTCATGAATATTATGTTCATCCGTAATAGAGAGAGAGGAGATAGAGCGAGAGGGGGATACAGAGAGATATTTTATATGGTTAGGTTAGTAAGCTTCGGGCATAGTAGGAAACTGTCATGGGCAAACTATTGCTGAACATCAGGCATCTAGGGCAAGATAAAAACCCCAAACGAAAGAATAGATATTGTTGTTGTGTTTAACCTTCCTCGTATGTGGATTTACGAGTCGTAAGCTATTAACCGTTCACTGTTCGTAATGGTGCACGAGATAATGTGTACCTTCACAAGTGCAATTTAAAAAAATATATACCGACTTCTATTCCATTACTTTGGTAAAAATCAGTATCAGTATGTAAATTAAAAAAAGTACTAGACCAAATTTGATGAACTTTAAATGGGACCACACGGGAGGCACCAGCTTTCAAACAAAAAAAAAATTGGAATCGGTCCACCCATTCGAAAGTTATGAACAAACAAAAAAAAATACGGTGGAATGAATACCTCCCCCGATTTTGGAAGTCGTTAGAAAATCAAAAACGTTGTGTTTTCTTCCAGCTTTTGTTATCCACACCATTACTATAACGTGACAGACTTATATTTTATATGTCTGTGAATTGACTCTGAATACTTGAAAAAATATTTCACTTGATGTAACTATACATTTTCATATAAAATACTTGACTGTTAAATTTGTAAGAGTCACTTAAGCATAAAAAAGTTGACATTGTGACAGATGAGGTTTATTATTGAGAAATATTGTAGACTAAAAATTATTTAAACTAATATATTTACAGACACGACTGGAAACGAAACTAAAAAAAGCTAATATAAAGCAAAGCGATAGAGCAGTCATTGCTGTGCAAATATGAGTTACTGCGCACATACATATACTCACAATATGCGCATACGCATCCGACACAGATTTATCTCAACCCGCCCCCAGTATCTGTATTCAGTTTATGGCTATTTGTCAAGTCAAATTGCCTGTTGAAATGCACGCGACGAGAAATGAACATCTTTAACGTGCAAACGTTGGTTTATGGACGTCAATTTCATTTAATGTTTTTTTTTCACAATATCGACAATAATCAGTACAACATGTAATATATATCCAAATAATAAATTATATATTGATTACAGTCCCGTTTCAAGCCAATATAACACTGTGCTGTAAAAAAATTAAATATTCCGTTAAAAAATAGTAACGTTATTTGTTTAATGTGCTCATCTCTCCAGCATCGGTACTGGGAGTTTTAGTGCAGAACAATATAAAAGGATAAAAATCGTAATGTGTAATAATATTTTATGTCATAGCTTTATACTTCTTTATAAATTAATAATTTATATTAAATAATCTCCATTTAACCTTGTAATATGATTTCATATATGATCATATTTCATTGCATAAATCCTTATTTAATTGTATATTTAAAAACTGATGGAATGACACAGAGACGTCACGAAAAAATGAATTTGATTTGGATTTTAGGAGAGAGACAATGGATTTCTGAAATAGAAAACCAATTATTATTTTTAAGATTGGATTGATGCTATAAGGCCAATAATAATAAAATGCTTATTTATCACTATGTGTCGTATATCCCCATATATGAATAGATTTTGGAATGGGATAGGCTTTGCCATCGACCATGGAGCCATTGGGCTTGAGAAGGACTGGCTCGATGTCATAGGCCAATAATAATGAAGAGTTCGCCGTTATAAAAGGTACTGTTACGTTATAAAGGACTCCGTAAAGTGAAACTTGGTCAGGTCACGTTATATACTATATTAGTAGTTTATGCAACTGTCATATAATGAAGGGTATTAAAACACGAGTGTGAGTTTATGAAACGAGCGCAGCGAGTTTCATAATAGTAACGAGTGTTTTAATACCCGTGTTATATGCAGTTGCATACACTACTTTATCTTCACTAATGCAATTAATCAAACAACAAGAGTAAAAGCTGACAATAGTTTATTTATAATAATTGTTCAAATTTTGGATGGTCCAATTTTGAAAGTTAATGTTAATTATTGATCCAGCAGCTGTAGCGGTCGCGGGGCAAGCAGTAGAGCTCGTAGACGGAGTCGGAATATTTATAATTACTTCATTCGTCTTGTTTTCTATACTGTTCAAGATCGTATTTGAGACTTGAATTTTATTCATTAAAGACTCATCAATGTAGCTTTCAGCCACAGTAGAAGACTTCCACCCCCCGTGTCGTTTCAGTGCGGTCAAATCACCACCGCTATCTATGAGAAGGGTCGCCGAGGTGCGCCGGAAGCAATGCCCCGTGTACAACGCTGGGTTAGGCAGATTCAAAAAACTTGCGATAGTTTTTCCCAGAGCACCAAATTTATTAATACCAATTCTTTGATCGACGCACTTCCCCGATCTATAGCTCAAGAAAAAGGCAGGGTTTCGACAGGGGGTGGGTCGAAGTTCCATGTATTTTTTACATACGGCATAGCAGTTGCCCGTCACAACGAAAGAACGATCTATTTTCGTTTTTGTTTTCGAAACTTTCACCATGATTGTACTGTCGTCTATGTTAGAGACTTCATCGAACTGGATGTTGTATAGCTCTTGCCTTCGGCATGCCCCCATTATGCCGAAGATTAGTGCAACCTGTAACAATAAACGATATAATAAGCTTGAGGTACATAGCCAAGGCAAAAACTATGATTTATGAAGTAGTAAAGTGTAGGTACCTACTACCAAATTTATACACAAAGCGGTTAAACGGAGTGTCTAGATAACTTGCGTGTGTAGTACGTAAGTACTAGGTAGATTAAATAACAGAACGAAAATACACTTACCTTTTCAAAAAGATACAAAATATCTGGTGAATCTTCCAGGAACATCTATATTTGACCTGATGTAAACGTCAAGGACTTTTTTTCCTTGTGTCCTTCTGAACTGCGTTTCAGGAACGCTATGACCTTTGAATACTTCGTAATATCAATATTTTTGTAGATACTCAGTGTGGACTTGAGCACATAATATTTAGCCCACATAGAAGATGGTTTGAATTTGTCGGAGATGTCTTTGAGATACGCAAGAATGACATCAGAAAATGATATAGTTTTCTTTTCGGTCTTCCATGCCAAAAAGTTATTATATTCTTTTTCATATAATTTTCTAGATTTTTCTGGCAAAAGATTGTGAGTTACTTTTGTTGCCAATTCTAGAATATCCGGAGGCGTACAAATATCATCGTCGCTATCCATTTTTAACTTTTAATTTGTATTTTAAAAACAAAACAAACATTAAATTCACGCGTATTTATTGTCACAGGGAACTTGCCGCCATTAAAATGCAGTTGCGCGCGCAGGGCCAATCAGGAGCGAGCGCGCGCTGTTCTTTTTTTATTTAATTGGCACAAGATCTTACCAAAGAGTTTTGTGTATGTAAGTTTAGTAGTTTCGACGAAGTTTTCACGTATAACCCAACTGTTTTCAAAAGCCAGCCTAATATCAAAATTTTATACAACTTGTATGAGGATTTTGACCTAAGGCTCGCCACGTTAATTGGTCGCGTTTTATTGATGTTATAATGAGATTTTACGATATCGATGTGGATATTATACCATCATGTGAAATTGCTTAAATTGAGTGTTTTGTTGTCTGTTCTATAACAGTAGTAATTATAAGTCAAGTATTGGAAACATAAGTAGAATGTTACAACATTAGTGTAGATAAATATATTTATATTACTAAATATTACTTTTTATTATTTATTAGCTAGCTAGGTATTCTTCTCAATGTAAGTATCTATTACATTACAACCTCTCACGGGGCTTGGTTTTTGAGAAACATGCCTAAGCTTTCGAGATGTGGTAGGTACTTCATAGAATGCTTCAATGCATGTAAAAAGGTTCATTGTGCAACGGATCCGGCTCCGTTGGACAATGAAGATTTGTAACGTTTGGATTTTGTAAGGCGAGGTTTAAAGCCAAAAACTGCCGCATACCTGCAATAGCAGCTCTTGGTTTTAACCCTCAATCATGAAGAAAATTGCTTGTATTCTAACCATGTTTTAGAAGATATATAAGGCACCACTCACTCATATTCATCATGATGGGTAAAATTTAAGAACATCAACGTCGTAGGAAAAGATCGAAAGATATAAAAATCATGTCAAAGAAATCAATGAGTAGCCTGACTGACGCCAATCATCCTAGGGAATTATCATTTGTAGAATATACGCATTACACTGTTATACGACATACATTTTATGTTGCTACTCTTTACATACACAACTTGCTTATCCTTGGTTGACTCTTACGAAAATCTAGTTCGTGGACTTGAGACAGTTCAAGTCATAAAACAGACGAATACCAGTTCACACTTACTATGTATATATAATTATATATACGTATTAGAGTCAGTAAGATAATTTAACCGCAATCAAAACCAACATTTGTCATACCTGCCATTTTGACATCTGTTATATGTCCTGTACCTGTCATTTTGATACCACGGCTTAGTTGCCTTTAAAATTATATATTTTTTATTGTGGCGTGAAGAAAAACGGGCAAATTGTGGATCGCGTGGTCAAACCGCAGGTAAAAAACGCTAGTACGATAAGTCGAGTTATGCGATCAAACCAGGAGCAACAAAGGTCTGCGCGGAGCTTTGCAGATGCTAAGATTAAACGGATGAAGATAAATTATTTTATATCCTCACATTACTATCTACACATTTACATCCTTCTAATCTCTGAATTCCATTTGCATTCATAGATTGCTTATCAATTAAAAAACGATAAATCGTATGAGCACGCGCCGCTTTGCGTTGCACTCTTTGATTATATCGGAACTTTAATGCACACTCTAATTGCCACTGGCAATATTAATAAAACTATTTTAGTACGTTTTAAGGCCAACTTTTAACGGAAATGGCGAATGATAACTGTAGAGAAATATGTTCTATTTAATACTCTGCTGCTTTATATTACTTTATCTCTTAAGGTGCTGTCATATCATGATGTTTAAAGCAATTAATTAAAAGCAGTTTAACTCATAAGCAGCGATTAATAGAAAACAACAAAAAATAATGTGACATTTATAACGCTTCTAAGTACACATTGGCGGAATCAAAAACATATTTTAACATACTCGTACTAGAGTAAATAAAAAAAAACGTTTTTCTCTTTATTCACTATTATATTTGTCATGAAACACATATAATAAAATAGCATTTTTTTATACACATACAATGACGGATATTTTTTTTATTTAAGAGTGCACATTATGTTTTTATGATGGTATACGTTTTTACGAGATGCGCTTAATTGTGCTTGATTTCAAGTAAAGGAAAATTAAGCGCTGAGCTGACAGCGCCTTAACAGTATTTATTCATGGGCTACATAATATTATATATAAAATAGTTTAAATAATATACAAGTTATGTCTTGTCAATTAAACAAACATATTCATAGATTTGTTTTGACATAGGTATAATATGTTTTATTTTCACCTATATATAAACCTAACAAAAACTCGATTGGATTATTTTGTATGGTTGTTAAAAGGCGCTTAGGCGCTGGACACACAGAAAAGACGTAAGACGAGAACGGGGCGCGGACATATGATACCATGGGGCGCAGCTAGAATAGATAGATATATCTGATTGTTTCGTTTAGAACTTAAAATTTTATAAAACAGTAAATTTTTAAACGACTTCAAAAAAGGAGGAGGTTTTTCTATTGGAACGTATTTTTTTATGTGTGTCGCAGATGACTTTGTCGTATATGAACCGATTTTGAGCAGCAGCAGTTTTTGAGTTACACTTACACTCAAATAACTAAAAAAGTTTTAGCCTATCTTGATGATATCATTAAAAAGAGTGAAAAAAAACCCTTGCCAAACAATGGAACTGACTTCAACACTAACAAGTACAATTTGAAAATTTTAATACCGACTTCTATTCTATTCAGTTATTGAAGTGTATCTCAAAAATTACTCGACCTAATTTGATGAAATTTAAATGGAATCACACGTGAAGAACCAGCATTCAAATAAAAATGAAAATAATTTTGAGAATCGGTTCATCCAGTCGAAAGTTATGAGGTAATCATAAAAAAAAGAAACATACAGGCGAATTTTCTCGAAGTCGGTGGAAAAGTGTGAAATAACTTTTCGAAGCTACCATGCGCACAATATTGTGATAATAGGTACTTTTGAATTATCATGGTACAGACTTCAACGAGTTATTTCACACTTTTTAGTGTTGAAGTCCGTTTGATGTTTTGGTGAAATTGTTTTTCCCCAAAACCCGGTTCATTTTTTGGTGGATTTATACTTATAAATCTACCAATTGCTTAGCAAGTTCAAAGGCTATGTAATATTATTTGTATAAATAGTATTGTCTATTATTTCCACCATACCAGTACAAAGAACTTTATCATTTCTAATGCATTGACGCAAGACAACGATGAGATATAGATAAGACCATTGTGTTCAATCAATGGTCCACATCGCGATTTATACTCACTCGTCATTGTCTTCTTAGAAAATGCATTCTTATCTATATAGGTCTTGTGTTTGATGAGACGGCCCCGTTAGTCCAGTCGGTATTGACCTGTTTACAAACCGGGGTCTTAGGTTTGATCACTGGTCGTGGCAAATAGTTGAAATGAGCAGTCACTCGGGTCTTGGATGTTTGTGATGTGCTAACGTGTGTCTATTACGGTACAGATAATTCTAGTGCGGAAGTATAAAGCAGAGAAAGTACCTTTAAAAAAATCGAAACGTGCCTCTTAATTAGTGACTGACCGATATTAAGTTTTCGGTTTCAGCCAATAAAATCTAGTATCTGCTTTGGTTTCGGTTTCAACCACAATATAGCCGAAACTTTCGGCCCCGCCGAAATCGAGTGTCAATGAATTTTCGTGCGTTGTTCAATAGTTCAATATATCATTATAAATATTTCTTACTAATTTAATGATTATTGTTGCATCTGTAATATTCATCACAAGAAACATTTTTTACAATAGACAACAGATTCTAAGAAGGCCTTCTACAAATCACAACTTCAAGTCAAGAACAAAATTAAATTTACAAATAATTTAATCAAACTAATTAAAGAAGCACCAAGTCTGCACCTGCTGCGACTTAAATGAACTTAGCAAATTTAATTAGAACCTAGATAAGGCAAAGGTAATCAATCCTGTTTCTATTGAGGGCTGCTTCACATTTTACGAAAATTACTTTCTCGATTTGGTTGGTTGAAATGGGTCATTTTTACTATAGAGGGTTTATCAAATTACCTTTCAAGCTACTATTAGTGGTCAAAAACAATTTCCTTACAAGTAAATACTGTAGAAAGGGATTGCTCCGAATAATGTTTTATAACTATAGTTCACAAAAACCAAAGATTCTTTAAAAAAAAATTACAGTGATATCATCGAATTTTGTTGGCAATGTGCATACATTGTGCACAAACAACAACATGTTGTACAATGTTATAAGTAGCATGGCAAAAAATTGCCATGGTATACATTGTAATATAATTTTAATTTAATGAAACTGTACATATACTGTATAAAAAATAGACTGATTATTCAGTACATCTGGGCCGCTTCACTACTTTATTTATTTTGTTTATGTAATTATTATTTTCTGTCTAAATTATAGATAACTAAATAAAAGCTACGATTTAACTAAAAGATGAATGTATAAAATATACAAACATGTACCTACTACAAAACAAATACTGTATAAAATGTAAATATAACTGCACAAAGATCAAGCCAGCTCAAAAGATATTTTTACTTTTTCGACAATTATTTAGTAATCAGCAATCATTTATTGATAATAAATTTGCACGTCAAAAATAAAGAGCATAAGGTGCAAGGTTGGATGTGAAAACATTGGTACATTACATTATTATTATTAAAATGTCCAAAATTCTTCTATAACTATATAAAGGCAACTTAACAGAAAATTGTACATAAAGAACAGTATAATTGTCAGGGCAACGTATCCAACATACCTGCGTGCAATTAAAAATAAATTAAAAATGTAACAAATTATATATAAAAATTATTGCAATTAATTAATTAAATAATACTTTTACTATTAACTTGCAAAACACTCACATCAGGAATCGAATACGTTTACGGGTTTCGAGCATATCAGATGCTCATTTTCAGGGCGGGTGCGCAGCGGCGTCTGCGAGCTTCCGGCTGGCAGTGTTAATAGTGTCAAACTCACGAGGATTTCAATACCAAAATTAATTAAATGTAAACATTTAAATTCCTCGACTTTATCAAATCTGTAAAACGTCTGCTCGCTATGCCAAACTTTGACGTAAGACTAATGTTTCCTAGTATATATTTTGGTCTATGAACTAATGCACGCTGGTTTGTCTACTTGATTAAAAATCTGATCAAAAGTAAAAACATTACCGACTATATACGATACTGACATTCAGTAGTTATTATTTATTAAAAGAAAAGTATCAACATGACCGGTCTCAATCAAGTATTTTTAAATTTGTAATCTGTAATTGCTATTTATGTGTATCTATTGCTATTGCCAACTGCTATGAAAACCGAGTGCCGTAATACTTGAAAAAACATCCAGAAGGCCGTTCATGGTGGTCTCGCACGACCCTCAGTCATGAAAAATCGATCAAAAAGCAGAATCTGTAATGTAATGAAGAAGTAACAAACAATCACGTTTTCATTTAAGACTATCTGGAGTCCGTGACTTCGTCTGCGCAGGATAAGTACTTCGCGTAGCTTATTATCTTCTCCAAGGCCATATCTTTATACCAAAATGTCATAAATTTACATGATCAAACATAATTGCTATAATAGTCTATATTGAGTTAACTGATTTATTCATATATTATTAATATGAATCAATTCAGATTGTACTTATGTGTATTGTTGTTGGTATACTTTTTTGCGTTCAACGTTTTGGGAATCAGCATTTTGCAAATTCAACGTTGTGGTCCAGAAGGTAGTAAATTTAAATACTTCGTAAATCAATCAGTAAACACTAATAATAAAACACAGTAGCTACGTACAAATATAAAATTAATCACCTTGGAAAAAAACTGTCATTACATTTCGTCACCCTTGACGGTCGCCGAGCACGTCTAGTGTATCGAACTGTCAAAATGATAGCGTGCTTTTGACTAAGCTATCAGAAACTGACACAATATTTGACAGAACTGTCATCATTACAATCTTGACGTAGGCAGAGATCTTGTTATTTTGTCTATATGCTGTGCCGAAGAATATTACGCTTTTTCACGTGTAGTTTGTTGATGGATGATGATGATAATGATTATGAAAAGTTTCATATGTGGTTATCCAGCGCCTCATCTACCTGCATTCCAAATTTAATTAAATAGGCCCGGTCATTTGAGCTTGACAGAGTAACAAACATTCACACATCCATACATCCATACTCACAAACTTTCGCGTTAATAATATTAGTAGGATGTGTGAGGTTAACAATAAGTGTGAAATACTTTCAACTTCACAAATATATTATATTTGTGAAGTTGAAAGTATTTCACACTTTAAAGCGGGCCCTTACATATAAGATTTGGCTAATGTCGAATAAATAAATAAAATTGTATAATCTGGATTTTAAAAGATGATAAATTGATTTACAATCTCAATCGTTAAGGCGTGGTCCAACCCCAGTTTTAAAATAATTTACGATGCTTTACGTAAGGTTCAAAATCGCATGTTAGATTGGACGATGTAATACGAAAATACATTAATTTTGTACGCTTTCTTTATATTTTTCGATATATACTAACACTGAAAATTGAATTGAAAAAACTGCTAGTTATTGATTTAGTATGTTGGCTATGTATTACCATAAAGAAAATATAGTGTTATCGCTAAAAATTCTGAGAGTTTGGACGTGAAAGTTAAATTTTAAGGAACTTTTAAGGATTTTTTTCTAGAGAAAGCGAGTAATATTTATGAAATCTGTTCGGTTATTACTCTTTGCCTGTTCCTTTTCTAACCTAAGTATTTATTTCATACAATATTGTCGATCTGTTTCGTTACACTATATGTTTAAAGATTCTGCTTTTTACTATTATCGGGATACAAGCGCACCTTAAGTACTGTATCTTTGTGGTATTTCACGTACTCTACTATACATGAACGCAGAACAACTGTCACTGCAATGGTATGAACCAGAACGGACTCATGCATCAAATGTCTGCAACCTCATAAGGATTTCCTTATCTATTATGATCCACATTTTGACGGCGGATGGAAAATTCTTAAATTGCGCTATAATCTTGCAAGAGCAATAAAAAGAAAACGTGATGTTCACTTTTCATCTACTCTGATGTGTTTAAATGGGATATATAATAAAAAGTTTGTTAATAGTCAAAAGGGAATTCAAAAAGGGCTAATCCTTTTCATTGAGCCAGGAGTTTGTGAAATGATATACATATAGATGTGTAAACCTTCTCTAGACTCTAGAATCTAAGCTCTAAGGTAATAAAGCTATATATCTATCATACATTTTAATTATTTTTTTGGTGCTTTATCTTAACTTCTACATCTGTGTCCCTTTTTAACATATCCCATCTTAGAAATATAATGTATGGACTTCAAATGCCTTTTTATTGAGTTAAATTGGACACACCCAATATTGGTCCAACCGATTGTTTCATTGATCCCTTTCAATAGCTCTTTTGTTTCAGGTCGCAACCCTCGGTCAATTAGCTGCAACATTCCAAAAGTTTCTAACTTCTGAATAGAGTTTCCACCTAATTTCACAGCAAATAGAGCGAGTTTAAAATTATGTTAGATTTTGGAACTGTTGTTGGAATTTCCATAATAACTTTGATTGCTATTCCACTAGAAAATGTATTTCAATATCAGTTATATATTCAAAAGAGTTCGCTGCAAGTTACTCGTTGACGAGTTTAAGAATTATAGGTACATACAGTACTTACTTTATGTTTGAAATCGGCACGTCGCTGCTTGGTGCAGATACCAAGTTACGCATTTATGCGTAATTCATTTGTAAAGTGTCAGTCACTATTTCGGTTTAGTCTTAAAAACAGTATAATAAAATAGGATGGTGGAATTAAAGTAACTAGATTGTAGTATAATTTTAAAAAAAATATAGTTACTATTGGTGACTACAAGAATTGTTGACAAGCCCGCTGAGTTTCTTGCCGGATCTTCTCAGTTGTGGTCGCGTTCCGATCCGGTTGTAGATTTAAGATAAAATAAATGTAAATTGACAATTATTTATAAGTGCCTCCGTAGGCCTATAGAGAATAAATGTTTTGAGTTTGAGTTTCACTAAGGATCGCTCATAAAAATTAAGATAACGATGAGAATTCATTACTTTTTATTCTTTATAATTTTGGGGAACGAATACTATTCATAGATTTGTACTTTCAGCATATTATTATACGATTCGTACTTATATTGCAATTCACGTGGTTTTTTGCACTGTTGAATATTCTTTTACAAATAGCTTTCTAATTCTATACTCTTTATTCCTTTCGTAATGCAACAGTCAGGTAAATCCTAATCAAAGTTTTCACAAACAAGCAATAGCCAGTTTGAAACTAAAATAGTAGCTATTACTACCTATAGCAATTGAGGTACAAGCCAGAATTTGCATTGTTACGACATCGAACTGTTGGAAGCACCTTATATTGTATACGGTGTATGCACACAGATAACTATATAGATATATCTCTCCGTTGGATTAAGTCCTTTGAATCTATTAGATTATGACATGTGCGGCCTGTATATCATAAGTTATACCTGTATCTTAAGTAGGTTTACGCTTTTGAATTAAATAATAAACAAAACATTTTTGTGGAGGTTAATGTTGGTAGAAAATTTTTAGCAACCGATCGCTTATTCACTCCTATGGATATTTAGCCATAAGACTGAAATATACACCAAACGCCCTTAAGGCGCTGTCAGCTCAGCACTTCATTTTCCTTTACTTGAAATCAAACAAGCGCATCCCGTAAAAACGTAAAAATTTCATAAAAAATAATGTGCACTCTTAAATAAAAAAATAATCCGTGAATGTATGTGTATTAAAAATTGCCATTTTGTGATATGCTATTATGTGTTTTTTGACAAATATATAGTGTATAAAGAGAAAAACTGTTTTAAAGGTGAAATGAAGTGGTATGATTGAATTTTTTTATGCATATGTATCAATACTCTAGTATGTTAAAATATGTATTTAATTCCGTCAAAACGTACTTAAAAGTCTTATAAATGTCATTTTTTTTTGTAGTTTTCAATTAAGCGCTGCCTATGAGATAAACTAGTTTTTAAAACCCTCATTTTTATCGACATCATGATATGACAGCCCATTAAGGAGCCCTGAAAATGGCTGAACATTGGTTTTGTAGTTACTTCGTCAAACGACTAAAATGGACTGGAGACAGCGACATTTTCATCAAAATTACAATATTGTAGAGAATGAAAAAGCATGCTCTAAACTGCAATTGACGAATGTGGTTTCAGGCTGCTGAAAATGAACCCTGTGAAAAATTATAAAAGAAGTTTCCAGTAGCACGAAAATGTGCGTAAGTATAACGTAATCGTTTCGTTGACGTATACACAGTTGTACTAGATAAATGATAGTTTGTTTTGTATACTTTAACGGACCGATTACGTTACACTTGGGAAAATTTCATTGCTGGGCCCACAGGCATCCGGCGCACTCATATCGACAAGAAGTCGCTTTGAGCAAGGTCCATAATATGCTTTTCATTAAATTAGTAACAAAGTAAAATACATTTACCACAGTCGTCTTTTGAATACCACAATAAATATATATTTATTAAATACTAGCTGCTCTTCGCGGTTTCATCCGTGCGGTGATGGATGATGATGATGATGATGATGAATCTTATATAGCCTTTGTTACTCAGAGTGAATGTAGCTTTCCAATAGTGAAATAATTTTTGCAATCAGTCCAGTACTTTTTGAGCCAATTCGTTACAAACACATGCAAATCTTTCCTCTTTATAATATTATTATACTCGTAGTACAGATAATAAAATATTCATTACATGCAAGTTGTTTTTATTTAAGAGCGTTATTTTTAAGTACCTAGTTGGGTTTTAGTTTTTAAACGTATTTTATTTTGTGGTTGCAGAGCACAGAGAGAGCACATGCAGAGCCATATCGTATTTTTTTCTATTTAGAGTTTGTTGTTTTACGTGTATCTAAATAATGCATAAGTTACAATATTATAGTTTTCATTGCTTTGTCGGTATTTAAAATCTCGCAAACGGTACGCATGACAAGAAAATAATGTAACAAACCTTACCTTCATTTAAAAGTACCTTTTTAATGATCCCACACATGATGGGATGCGGGATTTTTCTACCGACTTCCAAAAAGGTGGAGCTACTCAATTCGACTGTTTATTTATGTTTGTTACCTCATAACTTTCGATATGGTGAACCTATTCTTAAAATTCTTTTTATTTGAAAGCTGGTGCTTCGTGTGTTCATATTTAAATTATCATCAAGTTCGGTCCAGTAGTTTTTGAGTTACACTTCAATAACTGAATAGAATGGTAGTCAGTATTAAATTTTTCAAATTGTACTTGTTTTTATCTTGAATTTGTGTCATCTAGCGGTTGCCATATTTAATTTAATGCGACGTCACATGGCGTCTGTAACCAGCAGACAAACAAGGCGGTTTCAACGATACCTCATCTGTCAAATTATAAGTAGTTTAGAAGTTATAAGGGAACAAATACATATATAAACTTATATCAGTTAAAAACATAACCCGCCCTTTTTGCTTCGTCATTGTCACACTGCCAATATATGTCGTGGGTAGGCGTGACGCGTACCTATAACGCAAACGCCTTGTCCGTTTAGTTGCTTACTAGAAAAACATAGCTTTATTTCTGAGAGGCATATTAATCACGAGGGTCTAGTGCAATTTGGTGGTAGAGACCAACCAGTGTTGAAGTTTTCAGGTCGCACTAACTATGACAACCGGGACCGATGCTTTAACGTGGCCATATTATGTAAGAGGAAAATGATATATAGCCATGGCAACCATTATTCGTTTACGAAACGTCTCCTTTTTCCTTTTCTTTGAAGATTTCTTTTAAAGGTATATTTGGCTAGCAACATGAGTGCGTTTGAAATCTCGGATGGATTTAAAAGCGAGCAGCTAGTTTTTTATCATATATAATTTTTTTGCATCACTTACATTAAAAATATGTGTTTAAATAATATTGAACATTAATAGCCAAGCCTTATTTGTAGTTTCACTTGCACAACCACAGGCACTTTCATGCCTTGTACCCATTTTTTACTATTTAATGACAACACGGGCAAGCATGCACTTGCGTGCACTTGATTGCCATATAACAACTGAAGATGCTTTGTTTACTCTACTTCAGTCAAGTCGACATCCATAAAATTATTTAATGTAAATAACTAAATAAAAGAAAGGACTAGTTTATTTGTAACACGACAATTTAAGTTTTTTACTTTGAGCAAACTAATAAATAATTATGTTCCGAACTTTGAGACGAGCGACGGTTATAATATATCTGGATGATGTTTAGGCTTTGGTACCCTTCACACCAAACACAATATTGCCAGGTGCAGTATGGTGGTACTAACTAAGACGGTATCTTGAATAAGATGCTTATCACCTAGCACAGCCAGGTTTCCTCGCCACGAACAGTTCTCATCTTCTATCCATCCAAATATTCCCATCCGAAAACTTTATCCTCACTGGGTAAAGTTTCTTACTCATTATTTCGGTTCATATATAACTATATCTTATCCGTGATTTCATCAGCTTCACTCTTCCAATTATTACTCGTAGCATAATAATAAAACCGATTAAGATTATTCTAGGTGCAATATTCCTCGAAATAGTCTCCCAGAGTTGGTTTTATCACTAGATCTGTACTAAAGTCTAGGTATTATTATAATGCAGACAAGTAGAGAAATAACTTGTCTATCTATATATCACTCAGAAATTTACTATCGTATAATGTAATGGTGCGTTATATCGGTGCGATAAAGTTAGAAACAACTGACTTTGAAGTGACAACATAATTAGCACAAAATAATAGCCTTCGCAATGGCAACATTAACTGTAAATCACAATTACACTTAACGAATGCGAAGTCCTATCTGGATTTGTTTATCGTCAAGGTAAAATCTAGTGACCTGTTTGACCTAAAATTCTTAACATGCCGCCGGAATATGTTCCGCCGTGATTGTCATTTTTCGCAAAGGCAAAGCCACAGGACGCTTCTAGCTTATAATATTATTATTGCGAGAGTGTGTGCGTATACACTATATATATATATATATATATTACTAGCTGCGCCACGCAGTTTCACCCGCGTGGTGATGGATGATGATGATGATGATGAAAATGTATCCTTTAAGTTATTTCAGCGTCTCATCTATCTACATACCAAATTTCATTAAAATCCATTCAGTAGTTTTTGCGTGAAAGAATAACCTATATAATTTTTCCATTCATCCATCCATCAATCTAAACTTTCACATTCACAATATAAGCGGGATGAACTCTGGGAAACTACCCCTTTTATGAGAAATTTGGATTTGAAATAGACTGGACAGAATTGGATTTAAACACTTTTATCTTTTTATAACCAGGGTAGTACCTAACTAAAAATTATCTACCACAACTATTACATTCACTAACATAAAACCATAATATAATTAATATATTGGAAGTTGTAATACTATTATATGATCATTTGGTAGTGTCTACTTTATTTTATCTACTATATAAAAATAAGTCGGGTTTTCCTTCCTGACGCTATAACTCCAGAACGCACGAACCGATTTCCACGGTTTTGCATTCGTTGGAAAGGTCTCGGGCTCCGTGAGGTTTATAGTAAAGAAAATTCAGGAAAAATTTAAAAAGAAAAGCGGGAAAATCTTTTTTCACATACAGCGCTATCTCTGATACATAGCATGTACTACAAACCAATATTTTAAGTAGATGGCGCCAAACGAAATGTTACATAAAACGAAGCCATCTGGTGGCGAAACGGAGTTCGCAGGGTTTGCTAGTTAACTATATTTATTTCTTAAATCAAACGTAAATCTATTTGATTATGACTTTGATAATATTATGTGTTGCGAGAATATTCTCAATACACTATAATTATTGTCTATTACCCTATTACTGCGCAATGTTATAAATAAGACGGCTTGTTTTAGTACTTGATGATATAATTTCTGGTAATCAAACACATCAGACCGTCTAGTTTCACAAAGTTCAGCGAGTGTGGTTACTCTATTTAGGTATAATTATTGGTAGTAAACATCAGATTATATCATATAGTTATGTAAGTTCATCTAAGTAACCCTTATAAATCTTTAGTAATTAAATTCAGACTTCCAGTAAATTTATCTCATTTGGCAGTACACATTTCCGTAAAAAAAATTTCTTCCCATTATAGTTTTAAATAATCCATATTTGAAAGGTTGTAGACAAGCGGCCAGCTTAGCCTTGATATTACATTCTTTTTTCGAACGGACTAAAGGCCTATTCAAACCTGGGCGTTATTCGCTACCGCGAGTGGTAGAGAAATCCGAAAGGTTATGCGTTAATTTCACTGTTCACACCAAAGCGGATATCTCTACCGCGCGCGGTAGAGATATCCGCTTTGGTGTGAACGCTGCAGTTACGGGACTTCATACTATTTACCCATCGAGTTCCGCGTGGTATTTTTCGCTACCCACAGCGGTAGCGAATAGTGCTTAGGTCTGAATAGGCCTTTATGCTGTTTGCCTCTCCGGCATTTACAGCGTCACCTGACGGGTGGCGAGCGCAGATGGCACTCAGCCAGATATGATATTACAATGAAGTATACTTATATTTATTCTGTAGTATTAAGTCTCGTAATCTTGTACATATAACCGTACAAACTGATAATCTTGAATCAAAGCCAACATTGAATTGGGCTGAAACATAAATCCATTTAAGAAAATGTAGCTGATATTAAACATCAATTTATAATCCTGTGGTAGGCGAAAAAAAAACAACTTCATAGTACCTATTTTAAAACAACATCAGACTTTCAAATGTTAAGATTTAGAAGTAATTAATACACCAACACAGTGGTTATTATTATTGAGTTTAAATTTACTTTTCCCTGTACATAATGAAATCTTCAAGAGTTCGAGTATGGAATCGTTAACACAACCCGTTACTTTTAAGGCCATAATTCCCTGTGTTTGTCGAGTTTATATATTCACAGATATACTACATTTAAACATTTTAGAGAGTTAAATTATACAACCTCAGACAGGATTTGAACTCGCATCTTGCGACAATCCGTGTCCGAGATCGCTATAGGACACTAGTTGATTTTAAATGTCGTATAGGAACGCAGGCGTTAGTGCTTAAAATGATATAATAACAATTACAATACATTTTTGTATTGAAATACTCGCGAGTTTGACACATATTAAGCTATTTTTATTCACCGGAAAAACACTCATAATAGCGGTCGAATACGTCGACCCGGGTTTCGATCATATCCGATGGACATCTTCAGGGCGAGTGCGCAGCGGCGTCTGCGAGCACCCGGCTGGTCGGACATGCTCAAACCCGTGTCGACGTATTCGATCCTTAACATGAGTATTTTTCCGGTTAATAATATATGTTTAATTATACTACATTACATTATTTGCGCAGTAATGCACTATGATGATTTATGACTAACGATGCGATTACGTTACACCACTTAGGTAAACAGATTTTCGTGCTCGGCCCACAGGGACAATCAGAATAAAATATGTCCACATGATACCAAATTCGAATGTTTAAATAACACTTTCTCGCTTCCCGAGAAACAAAAACAAAAACCTGACCAATTACAAGATTCATCGTCGCGGATAATTATTCGAAATGGCAACAACTTAACAGAGCAAAAAGTGGCATACTACTCGCAAATTTCACGATAATTAAAAACTCGTCGAGACAAACAGTACGACAAATTCTCTTGGAAAGTTTTGCGCAACTTTTTACGAACAATGCAGCAGTAACGACACTTCGGAGAAGCTTCGGGCGCGAGTTACGTAAGCTAACCGAGTTCTCGAGCTCAGTTTAAGGTAAAACTGTTTTTCATCAAGGCAGAATGCCTTTAATGATAGATATACTAGAATATCCACAAACATTTTTTCGTACATGAACTATAACTTTGTATATGTGCAGAAAATTTTACAAATCAGTCTTGAATTTCATCTGATACTTGATTGGATGGGCAAATAATTAAGTGTTCTCAGAGTGTCATAATATATGTATGTAATTATTATATATTTTACTAAACTTACGCTAATATAATTTAAAGTTGTTGTAGAAACTCTAAATAAAGCAACAAATACAAAAAAAATCCAGTGCGAGAAAAAAATATAAAATATATGATGTTGCTTTTTGATGATACGGAAGCGTGGAACCCTTAGTGCGCTGGTTCAATTCGCACTTGTCCAGCTTTTATATGATGAAGAAAACATTTGCTTCTGTGTAAATTAGTGCATTGGATAGGTACCTACTTAATCAGAGTAGTAAAATGGATGGTTTTATTAAAATAAATCAATTAGACATTACACTATATTATCATTTGTTCCAAAACAAACAGAATGTATCTTTAAAAGGTTTTTGCTTTGTTATGGAGAGTACACTTTTCTGCTTCTCTGTCTTGCTCTACTCTTGTTGAATACTGTTCGCTCTTTACTCCGAGTACGTTGAAACAAAAACATCTGGCTTCTGGAATATCTCGACATTGTTTCTCCAAACCGACTGTGAACGTTTTCCTATTGCATCCGCACTGCAGTACAGTTTAGAATCAACTTAATCTTATTTTTTTTTCGATATGTCGAAACTTTACTTATTTGATTATGAGAATGTTAAGAGAGGCCTAAAAATACCTTATTATCAATAGAGATGATAGTTGGCAAGTACCGCCTACTTGTGATCCAGTGATCAAGTTAATAAAATCCCAAAGTCTGCAAGACCTCTGGATACTGTTTGTGACTTCTGCGAGCATCGGGAATACTTGCTTAAATATGATAGGCGGTACATAAAATAATGTATATGACTTCGTAACAGACACCAGCTGTCATCCAGTCTACCCATGGCATGACCATTTTAAGCGAAAAGTCGGGAAAAGGAAATACAAAATTATACGCAGTTTAATCAGTTCCAAATCATTTAAATTAAAGCAAGTAGTGATTTTTTAGGGATATAACGCACATAAAAAATTAGTTAAAAAAGTAGCCCATGTGTTTATTCCGTGTATGCTTCCAAGATTAACACATATTTCCATTACAAATTTCATCTCGACCCATAATTCCGTTGCGGCATGAAGAGAAAACAAACAGACTCACTTAAACTTCCACATTTAATAATATTGTGATTTTATATCGTTATGTATCGTATAAACAATACGATTGAGTTAATTATTCCCTGAGCTTAAGCTTTGGAAACCTGTCTTACTTGAAAAAATAATTGATAAAAGAAATTAATAGCCATAAACACAATTTAAAAAAAATATCTCTCTGCGTGTGTTAAATATTTATTATTTACTCCTATAGTTGTTTTAGCGGTATGTATAGGGTGTATAATAGCAACACACTCAGCATTTACTGCATCAAAACCGGGGAAAATTCCGTACAAGTTAAACATTGATATGAACGAACGTTTTTAATAAAAACTTAACCCGCCTTATAATAAAACTTGAGTTAAAGATAGTTCCGAGACTAGACCATGGTTTATGCCAATATCATGTTATGAAACTTCCCTAAACCATTTAATAAACCCTGGAGCTTTAGTCATGTTTCATACTAAGCAGTCTGTCTAGCAGAAATTGTTAAGAAGCCGACATACCTATTATATTGTAATTATCTACGACTCTGAGAGAGTTGGAACTATGCTGGAGCACCACAAATATCAACCCAAACTATACAAGCCCTGCAGTAGCAATAAACTTGCACTTAATATAATTAAATTGCATTTCTAATGGGCAGGGTTAGGAGCTTGGCTTCAAGCTAACTGCTTGTTTATCTTCCGGGTGTTAGTGTTATAGCCAAAACAGTTGGGGCCTATCTGAATTTAAATGGTCACTTTTCCACTTAAATACTTACCGTTATATAAATGTGCTATTTCTTGCTAGTGACGTCAAAAATACGAGCACGTTGCATATATATAGGTATGACACGTAATTAATCCTATTTGATATGTTTCACCAATGACTGAGATTTATATTAATAATTGCGCTACGAATTTGCCATCTAAAGTCACGCTCGGCACGCGACGGCCTACTGTAGGTTTACTAATAAAAATACCCTAATTGTGTAATTTTTACAGTACTTTGGATATTAGATATTATTTGGATTTTCTACCGACTTCCAAAAAGGAGGAGGTATTCAATACGACTGTTTTTTTTCTATGTTTGTCACCTCATAACTTTCGATAGGGTGAACCGATTCTCAAAATTATTTTTGTTTGAAAGCTGGTGCTTCCCGTGTGGTCCCATTTAAATTTCATCAAATTCAGTCCAGTAGTTTTCAGTTACACTCCAATAACTGAATGGAATGGAAGTCATCATTAAATTTTTCAAATGTATTATGTGTTTTACACTGTGTGACACTTATACAATAATACATTTGGTTTTATAAAACAACAAGAAAACAACAATACCGACTTCCATTTTGTACATCAACATTGATTTTTACAGCAAGTGGCAAGAATAACGTGATTTTCTCACGTGGTTATTTTACGTAATTGCCCCTAGCAACACCTAGTAGTATCTTGGTATACAGCGGGAATTTTATTTTGTTCATCCAACACCGAAGAATCCTGGGTAATTCCACCAATACTAACTGATATTAAATATTGTTGGTAGGGGAACACTTTAGTAGGACATTTAGACATACATCTTATATTCTACTAGTATTAGGTCTATAAGTATATCTTCTGGAGCTGAAAACTGGGAAGAACTGGGAAGCTCTATACATTTATCATCAGGACGTTAACACGATTTGGTGATAAGTTACGCTAGTCGTCGCTTAGTTGTTCATTATATGACATTTATAAATAACATTGTTAAAATTTGTATAATTTCAGAATTACGAGTATATGAGTCATCATCATCATCATCTCAGCCGTAGGACGTCCATTGCTGAACATAGGCCTCCCCCATGATTTTCCAAAAGGACCGGTTGGAAGCGGCCTGCATCCAATGTCGTCCTGCGACCTTCGTCAGGTCGTCTGTCCACCGTGTCGGTGGACGACCTACGCTGCGCTTGCCGGTTCGTGGTCTCCACTCCAGAACCTTTCGGCCCCATCGGCCATCTGTTCTGTGTGCTATGTGCTCAGCCCACTGCCACTTCAACTGGCTAATCTTCTGAGCTATGTCGGTGACTTTCGTTCTTCTACGGATCTCCTCATTTCTGATTCGATCACGTAGAGAAACCCCGAGCATAGCCCTCTCCATAGATCGTTGTATAGTAGTATATGAGTATTTAGTGTAAATTTAAGAAATGGCTGATTTATGAGTATAGCGGATTCTTGAACGTCTCGTGTTCATAGTTTTTTGAAATTCAGCCATAAGTGTGAAAAATCAACATACAGAAACATAACATTAACTAGCTCTTAAGTTGCAACTTTCTATTCCATTCATCTTTCAGCTCATTCACAAACGAGTTCACTGCGAAATGTACAAGCCGTATGCTTAGGCATATCCTTACAAATGATACCATCTAAATGTCGTATACAACTGTTTGTAGATATCTTAGACGTGTTAGCATAAATGCTTGCACAAAACCTCTAGCATTCTATTAATTAAATCGCAGTAACCCCGTATGGGGACCTCACTATTCAGATTTATCCGTACACCGATGTAGCAACAAATAAGGCTCCACTACACCACTTAAGACATTCGTTGAGATTTATGTATTTAAACTGTGCTCACTTTGTAACAAAATATTTGATCTGTATAACAAAGAGATAAGGTTCGGTTTTGTAAAGTTAATTAAAGTTAATAGCGCATTGCAAGCTTAGTTTTAATACTTGTGCTTGGCTGCCGACATTGGTCGCGTTGTCAACGAAAGATAAATGTGCGACAGACGTTTATACAAAGTGACAACTTTGTCACGATCGCGCGAATTAATCGCCGACAACTGAGTAACGGAATCGCAATAAACCGAGACATTCAATTGTTTTATTGTGCATACGCCTATAATTAAACTTTACTTCTGACTTGCCCAAAGGGCTCGTTAAAAGGTGTTGTTGTTGGACTATGAAATACAAAACACAAAAAAATTATACAAATGAAGCATTATATTTTCTACCGACTTCCAAAAACGAGGAGGTACTCAATTCGACTGTATTTTTTTATGTTTGTTATCTCATAACTTTCGATAGGATAAACCGATTCTCAAAATTCTTTTTTTGTTTGAAAGTTGGTGCTTCCCGTGTGGTCCTATTTAAATTTCATCAACTTCGGTCTAATAGTTTTTAGGTTACACTCCAATCACTGAATAGAATGGAAGTCGGTATTAAATTTTTCAAATTGTACTTGTTTAGATAGCTCGTTGCTCCACATATTCATTTATATATTTTTTTAGTTTTATTTTGCAGTAATTTTATTCAAATACGCTCTATAAGTTGTATGAAACACTTTAAAAATTATGCAGATTAATATATATTCAAGGTTTCTATCTAGTATATTTTTTACATGTAGTCATCAATTATTTTGGGTAGCCTATTATGACCCATTACATAAAAAATATGTATCAGTGTGTTTCTTAAGTATTTACGATGTCACAAGACACATAAAATGTGTCACTTGTCTCTCAACAAAGGTAATAAAACACCCGCAGAGTACAGCGATGCGTTTGAATGAGTTGAGTTACATTATCCAACCTCGATGCATGATGGATAGCTTTTTACTGTCGACTACTGTTGTAATTGACTTGATAACACTCAGCTTTGTCATGGACTATAATAAACACTTTATTGTCGATTATGGGATGTTAAGCTATTAGTGCTATTACCCACTCATGGCTTGGTTCTGTGTGAAGGAGAATGTCGATGGCAGTCGTTATAAATTAAGTCATTAATGCCAATCTTACGTACTCGTAAATGCGAGTACACTGCAAGTAGGAAAAGGTTTAGTGAGTAGGTTAAATGAGAATTGAATAGGGATGGACCACAGAGATCTAGAGAGATGCCAATCCGTGCGCTGAGTAAAAAAACCTGGTGTCGCAAGCAGCGGCCGTACTCCGTGATTCAACGTATTCTGTTGGCTTCAATAAGTTCATTATCCACTGTGGTATTAAAACTTAACGTTTGAATATTCGTAAGTACAGAGCAAGCATTGGAAACTGTTTACATGCAATATCGTGACTGGCGTTCAGTTACATTATACAAAAGTTGCGAACCGCCGCGAGCAATGTGTTCTGTTTTTGGGCATATTGCTGCGACACCGGCACCGCCCCTTTTTCATATCTCCCTTGCTTCTGTGTGTGTGGGATGGTCTAAGTTGGCCATATTTTAGTGGTAGAATTAAGGCATACTATATCCTGATGGATATGCTTTGACATTCTCGAAAGGTCGGCACAATGTTGGTGTTCAAATGAACGACTACATTTCGCCAGTCATGTTTTTCTTCTTATGCAACGGAAAACGGGGCGAGCCTAGAGTCATCTTATCACTTCGTTGGCTTAGTGTGCTTTGCTCCTCGTGGGAGCAGAGTAGTATCGCGAAGTATGGTACGATGTTTTCACATTGCTCTGTAGTAAGTAAGTTGTATTGTATAAATTGTATCATAACTTTATTTTTGTTATTATTATTTAAAGCTCTAAAGCTAGGCCGCTGTCATGTTATATTACCGCGTCAGGGCTTTTTCAGGATAACTCCTTCTAAAGTAGTATAATACCATGCACTTTAATATTATTTAGAAGCGGTACTTATACGAGTATTAGTATTAAAGAGTACAACAATTACTTTGCATTAAGTAAGAGTAAATCAATAATAATTCATCCACTGGAACTTGAGCAACCAGTAATGATATATTTTGCTTCCTGGTAATCTTGAAGATTTCTTAGTGCTACTACAAGTTACATGTGTGTAAATACTATAATCAGTAGACATTGCTAGGGTTAAACTCGAAGTAGGTACTTATTTGCTAGTCGACACGACCACCAGGTAATTGGTATCTAGTTAAGTTATGAGGGATAATAGTTTGGTATCCAGGTAGTAATAGCCTACGAAAATCAGCTCTAATCTACCGACTTCTAAGAGGAGTTACTCGACTGTATGGTTTTATTTTTTAAAGCGTGATAACTCATAACTTTTGAAAGGATGAACCGAATCTCAAAATTATTTTTGTTTTAAAGCTGGTGAGAAGCGTGGTCCCATTTAAATGTCAGCAAATTCGGTCCAATAGTTTTTTTATTTACTTACTTTTTTTTTTTAATTGTCCTTGTATTTTGTATAATTATTATATTATAATTAAGTACGAGTATAAAAATAGAAATATTATATACAAGCTGACCCGCCAGCGGCTTCGCTCGCGTGACCTCGCGAAAACGTTTAATATTTATTTTTATTTATCCTACGGGAACCCTTTAATTTACCGTGATCAAAGTGTCTTACATGTTGAGCAGGGATAAAAGCCACCACCATACAAAATTTCATTTAAATCGGTCCGGTCGTTTCGGAGATTAGCCCATACAAACAGACAAAAAAACAAAAAAAATTAAAAAAAATTGTTCGATTTCACTCCTTACATTCCACTGACTCGGTTTTAAACACTTTTTTTCATTGTACAGAAATTCGACCTCTACAGTTTTATTGTATGTAGTGCTAGTGATAGTGATTTTTAGTTTTCCGTACCTCAAAAGGAAAAAGAAACTTAATTAAGTTTGATTTTTCTAACGCGATAAGGCGATCAAAAGATTCGCATATTTTCCGATTTTACAAGGGAATCAAAATCTACAGGGTACTTCACCTAATACGTAACTGACCTAATATCATAAAATTTGGCAATAAACAAACAACAAAAACAAAAAAGAAAAATGTAACAACCTTAAAGATGTAGTTTAATAACAAAGCGAATTTACTATTACAAACTTATTATTTGCGGTCGGTGCAATAACAATGTCTAGGGATTGAACGGCAAAGTTAAGTTTTTCCTAACCTACTTTGTTTTTGTTAGAGCAATAAAGTTAAATGTTTTCTTAATGAACGGAACCTTCTTAACGAACGGTATGCGAGTCCAACTTGCACTTAGCCAGTTTTTATTTAAATAAATATATAATGTACGTATACTTTGTGTATTTATCATTCGTCAAGTATTATTTTAAGACACATATAATCAAGTAAAACTCATCATTATCATCTCAGCCGTAGGACGTCCAATGCTGAACATAAGCCTCCCCCAGAAATTTCCAAAAGGACAGGTTGGAAGCGGCCTGCATCCAACGTAGTCCTGCTACCTTTATCAGGTCATCAGTCCACCTTGTAGGTGGACGACCTACGCTGCGCTTGCCGGTCCGTGGTCTCCACTCTAGAGCCTTTCGGCCCCATCGCCCATCTGTTCTGCGTGCTATGTGGCCTGCCCACTGCCATTTCAACTGGCTCATCTACTGGGCTATGTCGGTGACTTTACTTTATTATTTTTAACACGGTCTCACTCACTTTTTAGCCGTTGTGTGTGAAACTCATTTGTCTTATTAGCGGGATATTTTGTGGTGATACAAAGTGACGTGACGTCACGCTTTGGCGTGAACACAAAGCTTATATACAACTTACTTAGCTTACTTACTTACAGCTTACAAAGCTCATTGCTTAATATTTTCTCAAGGATAAATCCTGTCATGGTATTAAATGCAGTAAAGTCTTTAGAGAGGCGTATAAACTTATTTGTGTCTTCAATGGAGTGCGAGTCAATGGAAACCATTTTGATCAACTTATTAGTTAGGTAAAATTGAGATATTAAAAGAAATTTGTAAAAAAATACTATTTCCTTTCAGTTTTAGTAATGCATTTCTTTGCAAAGATTGGTCTGTATCCGCAACAGAATCCATTAGTTCAATAATACAGCATGTATTTTTTTAAATCATTCATGTCGATTTCCGTCAAAAGTAAAAGAGTTGAAAATAACTAAGTATGCAGTTATTGTTTTCTTATAAATCAAAGGCATATTTACATTTCTACACCTTCCATATTACTTCAGCTGTTGCTGAACCAGACACAATGGGAAATCCATTATTGTTATCCTGGTTAACGACAGCTGAAACTAACTCATAATAACCCAACCCGTTAATAACTCATTATTATACTTAAAACACTGAGAAAAGACAAACATTTTTGTATTAATTCAGAAATTAAACACAATTTCAAATTGACGATTGCCGTTCCGCCAGTGTCGCCTTATTACTTTAGTAGATTAGGGTGAAATTATCTATGAATAACTGATAAAGGTAATGCAACATTGGGAATATATCGGACCCGTATAATATAATCATAAGACAGCGATATCAGATAATATCAATACTTTTTGAAAAACGTGTACTTTAAAGTCGATAATCCCAATCATGACCTTTTTATGGTAATATACTAATGAATACTCGCGTGGGATGATCCTAAACTAACATTCATTTGAAGTTAAATACATGATTTCACTTATAAGCTTCTAATCTGTGGGTATAAAGGTCATTCAATCGATATTTTATAAATGAAAATCGTACAGTCAGAGAATTAAGTGTTTGACGTAAAATTTTTTATTTGAGTAAGTAACAAATAACGCATAACGTCTAAATTGTGTAACAGCTGCTATTTCGTCTTACTAGTTTGTAGTGCTTTTTATTCTCATCCGAGCTAGCAGCTACTTTGTGTGGTGTCAATTCTGTACTTTTCTACTGACTTCCAAAAAGGAGGAGGTACTCAATTCGACTGTATGTTTTTTTATGTTTGTTAACTTATACGTTTCGATAGGGTGAACCGATTTTCAAAATTATTTTTTTGTTTGAAATCTGGTGCTTCACGTCACATTTAAATTTCATCAAATTCGGTCCAGTAGTTTTTGAGTTACACTCCAATAACTGAATAGAATGGAAGTCGGTATGAAATTTTTCAAATTGTACTTGTTTATTGAAACTTCCATCGATATATGGTTCAGGTCCCATATTATATTATGCATAATGTTGTAGTTAAAAAAATATGTACTTAAGAAATAAGTGTTTCTTTACGATACTTACTTTCATTTGATTTCATCGCAAAAATATGTTTTACGTTGGCATAACTTATTGACATAACTATGGCTATATTTGAATTAGATTCGAAAAAAATTCCGCTCGTTGTAGTGTTCCAATTTAAAGTTTGTGAAATGAAATGAAAAATATAATATATTTGTAACGCATATAAAATCGATTGATAAAAGTAAGAAAGGAGAATTAAAATTTACTGCTATGTCATTAAATGGTCCCCAGCTCAGCATAATGCTGGTTTGAAACCAGCGCTGGTCCGTTGAAGCCAGTCTGTGACGTCACGGTGAATTTATACTACAACAGCTTAAATTATGAAAAAAAATGTGTTTATAGGACTGCGTAAAATAATAAATATTAATCCGATAGTAAAATAATATCGGTTTCACCATAGTGCCAGATATTCTACCGCCAAGCAATAGTCCGCAGCATTATTGTGTTAAGATGTGAAGGACACTTTATAGCGTGCCCAATAGATGGCGATAGAAACTCAAATACCAATATCTCGGGATGAGCACAGTGCAGTGCTACAGAAAACTACATTTCTAAGCACTATAACTGTTATGGGCAAGCGTAACACCTTACTATCAGGCAACCGAATTTCCCATCTCGTCACATGATTGCATAAAAAAATAGCTACGGAATCTTTTTTTATGGACAAGCAAGCATGTTCTAGATACGAATATCTTTTTAATTCTTCGTAAACACACCTGCACTAAATAGTTACTTATTTTCTCGACTATCCATTCAAAGAAAAATTGAAAGACATTGTAACATAATAGTCAATAGTCGTAAAAATAACTGGTTTCCTGTCATTTGTCGTGAATCTATATTGCTCGATTGAAACGGTTTTATTACATTTTTATATTTATGACTTTTACCTGATTGAGGCTGTTCATTTGAAAGTTCAGTCACGTTTGTATTGATTGTTATTAGTTTAACATGCGTGTAGCTTTTGTGGAAATCATATATTAATCCCATTTTTTTATAGGTAAGGGTCAACATAAACTGCTTGACCCAACCATAATAACACTATTTTCTACCGACTTCCAAAAAAAGGAGGAGGTACTCAATTTGACTGTATATTTTTTTTATGATTGTTACCTCATAACTTTCGACTGGTTGAACCTATTCATAAAATTACTTTTTGGTTTGAAAGCTGGTGCTTCATGTGTGGTGCCATTTAAATTTCATCAAATTCGGTCTGATCGTTTTTGAGATACACTCCATTAACTGAATAGAATTGAAGTCAGTATAAAATTTTTCAAATTGTTATACTATCAAATGAACGAATAGTACATATGGTGGTGGCAGGATGGCTGGTGGTATACCACACATGCTCATAAACAGTTACAATGACACCCAGAGTTTTAAGGTGAAATCCAATTCGGCTTTACGTTTATGATTAGATCCCAACCTGCCTTGCTTAGTAATTTTACTTGCTACTGTGCCCTTCAAACTGTAACACAAAACACAGTGACTTTATGGGTCTCATGTGGCGAGCATATGGAAATCTTATATATTTGTAAAATTTATGCCATTTCATGTAAAAGAACGTAGCCCATTATTCCAGTTTAAATTTTAAGCATGCAACTGCGCAGCATAAAACATAATAAACGTGAACATTACAGACTGGAGATATTACGGTCCTTTTGGAAAATTATGAGGGAGGCATATGTTCATCAGTGGACGTTCTACGGATGAGATGGTGATGATGATGATGATTCGACTTCATTCGACGCAAATTCTTCTTTCTTCTTTGATTTATTTACTATAGCTGAGTCTCAGGTTTCAGCTCCACACACAGAATCGCGTCGAATGAACTCTTGTAATAATAGTGATCGAACTTCACATACTTGGGTAAGTTTATTTAATCACTAAATAAACGAGTATATCTCTAGATTCTCTCGAGTGTTCCAGCCTTGTGGTAAACTTGCTAATAGCATTCCACTTTAACTTCAATCTGAGAACATCAAGCGGCCTTTTGACTCCTCAGCACTTAGCTATTCGGTCACCAATAGAACCCGAGTAATTTTAACTTGTCGCTCAACGCGACGGTCGTCCGTGATTTGGCAGAACGTGAAATTATAAATGGAAACTATACAATTCCGCATATAGTTTGACCTCGACGATTAATTATCAATTTAAATACAGTTGTGGTTTTTGTTTCCACTAAAAAGGAATGAGAAATACTCACTCTTCAGCGCATAAAATACTCGAATATAATCGTGCTGCATCGTCGTCTACTTCAATATCATTTCTCATTACCAATTATTACAACCATTTACCAATATTTTAATACGGTCTAAAAAAGAAAAGAGTTCTTTTTAAATAGTTTAATAAAATAAAATAGTAAATTCCGTTTCAATTTCATAATTGGATGGTAGTTAAATAATAAAATAATTAAATGATTATTATTTACAATAAGTTGTAGTGTCTAATACTTATTGAGTAAAACGTTAGCATTCACGTAAACTTGTTGTTTTTCGAGTGTCTCTTCTGTCAAAATGGTTATTGGTAAATTATAGTATTAGACAGGCAATATCCTCGGATAAGTTAACTATTTTAAACAATATGTATGATTAACTTCAAATTTAATTTAATTTTTAGTTATTATATTATTGTATTGTTAATTTTAACTTGAAAATTGAATTAAATAAAATGACTACATACTGAAAGAAAAAAAAGTATGTATTCAATATTATTTGATATTGATGGGGGCTATGTATAGTTTTTAAATAAAATATGGCATAAATTACGACAGATACGTGTACTCCATTCAACAGAATATCAAACGAAAAAAAATATGAGGTTGGACTGTAGAATTTTAAACTATGACTGCTATAGTGTATTATACGGGTGGCGCGAAGATTTGAATCCTGAACAGATATTTATTATATGTAATTACTTCTGCTTACTATATGAAACATTCAGACAAAGAACTCGTTAAGAAGAATAAGAACGACAAACAAAACCTCAACACAATCAAACTGTTCCAGTATAAATATGTATAAATACGATTCGGAAATTCTGTTTGCATATACACACGAGGTTTAGGTTTAATAATGTATAGTGGTTTGTGCCATCTATTTCCGGATACGTATTTACATGGGATCATAGTCAAATTCACAGGGTTGGTATTTACTATGATGTTCGACATTTCATGACCTATTTAACAATCGCGAGTATATGCTTCGAGAAGCGCTCGTAGCGGAGCTTGACTTGGCGACCTTAACCGATCAACTAGTTAAGCACTTTATGTGGATGGTTGATCGCTAGTGGCATTATTTAACTGAGCGCTTCCGAGCTTCGGAGGGCACGTTACACCGTCGACCTTGGTTGTATGTCTTAGGTCAACCAGTCGTTAGGCTATGTCGAAAGTGGCTTGAAAACTTCGACAGGGTTGGCCACTAACATATCCACCAAGCTGCACCGGGCCTGCGTGGTAGATTATCCCTAACTCTTTTCTCTGAGAAAAAGGCTCGAGTCCCAGCATTGGGAACATAATGGGTTGATTACGATTATGATTATGATGAGTAAATGCTGAAAACCGATCCCAAATCAAGCTTGTTCGTTTGGTAGGTCATCTGAGATCAAAATTTAGTGTAACTAGAGTGACTTGTCATTCAAGAGTCATTTGAAATTCGAAACAAAGCGAAGGCTTTCATTTGAAGCCTTAGAAACCTAGCGTCAATTCTCTTATTTTACGAATACACTGCAAAAATAAGTCTCCCAAAAAGAACATGAGTCTTATTTTAATATTGGGAAGATGTTAATATCGAGACCGGCTATTTGTTGTCAATGAAGTCGGTTGTAAAGTCTTACGATCGACTCTGATATTTTTTATTGCCCCGTTTTCGCACTGTTACTATTGGTATGGAATTGAACTAATATATTTTGGCCATGCACAAGACATTATCAAGTGTATATCTGAAAAATGTGTTAATACTACCATTTAACACCGGAAGCATAACCGCAGACTGTGTGGTAAGCCCTTAACAGTATAAGTTGATTAATTTACTGCCAAGCATTTTATGACGTCTATGTTTGGTGGAGTCGTAAACATAATTTTTGATTACTGGAAGCTCGCCTCCAGTCCTGTATATTTAGTAGGATATATAAATCTTTTCGATAAATAGCTTATAGTGAACTCAAGAAATCTTTTTTACTATAAGGTTTACTGTTTTTTCTTGAGTACTATTATAGCCTCTTCGATGAATGTGTTCTCCATAAAGTACAAAACACATTTTTGTATGTTGTCTTACTTCATTGGTTTGTTTGGCTCACAGGTATATGTACAATATATAACGCAAATATCACGATTTGTATTGAAACCAAGTGTGCCGACATTTTAATTAATTAAATTACAGTGAATTTAGGCATAATATTATTTTAAAATAACTGTGATAGGAAGTATGTCTTTGTCTTTGGACGCTCGAAATGTTAGAGTTATTGCGGATAATTACCACGCAATTCAGCTTCTGCGGTCCGTCCGGCTGCAATAACAAATGCGCGCGGACAGTAAGTAGCGGTGACCAACCTTTTCTCTTGGTCGGTGTTCGGACATGAAAAGTACACGCATTTGCTTGTTTTATTGTATACATATTTGTGGTTTGGCCGCTATCACCTAATGATGCGGGTGGTATACACACGAGAACTGAACTGGTGATTTCCTCTCGAGGAAAATCTACAGGGAAATACCCATAGGCTTTTATATTTACAATCTTGAAGGTGGTAGAAAGCCAGAGATGTATGTTCAATTTCTAGAAAGTTTTCTACCAGCGTGCTAATGCTATTTTTAAGTTTTTAGTTTTGTTGAAAGCTCAAATAGGTAACAAAGTGAGAAGTTCCTGGCCGTGGCGGCCATCTAATTGGCAGCTGACCTTCACCCCCTGAGCTAAAAATTAAGGTTTTTTATGAAAAAACATTGTGACTATTTTTCTACCGACTTCCAAAAAAAGGAGGAGGTACTCAATTCGACTGTATATATATATTTTAATGTTTCGATAGGGTGAACCGATTCTCAAAATTCTTTGTTTGAACATGGTGCGTCCCGTGTGGTCCCATTTAAATTTCATTAAATTCGGTCCAGTTGTTTTTGAGTTACACTACAATAACTGATTTTTACCAAAGTAATAGAATGGAAGTCGGTAGGTATTCAATTTATCAAATTGCACTTGTTCCATATGTAAATGATAATCATGCGTTAAGTGTTTAAGTCGAAGTGCTAGATATAGGGTTTACTAAAGGGTACTCTTCTAAGTATTACTTATTGGTATAATCTCCCTCTAAGCATCTTATTAGTAGAAATATTAGTACTGTGTACAAAAGAAATATCGTACGTCAGGCACCGTCAGAAAGGTGTGCCCATTAAAACCTAAAGCTCAAACATAACGAACAAAACACGATAGACTCGTGTTTTGTTCGTTATGTTTGTGATTTGCAAGAATTTTTTTCTGATTCCTCAGATAAACCTAATTCGTAACTATGGGTGGGCGTTTTTTTTAATAATTTATATACTAGTAATTGGCTATTGATGCGAAAGGTGGTATCACACTAGATTTAAAATGGCGATGGGCTCTCGGGGACAACTGTCGGAACATACTGTTAGGTTAGTGATGGTGCTTAGTTTTCAATTTTGAGGGGGTTGGCTAGCCAGGGGCTACCAGAAAGGGTCTACCATCATAATGAGGATATCATCACGATATTACCTTAACTGTAAGGTAAAACCTAAGGTAGGGATTAATAAAAAAATCGCCGGATTAGCGGTCGACCCTCATTAGCACCAATTACGGTGGCTACCATCACTTCATTAGTAATACGAGTACATACCTTACCACTTTTCGGAGAATCTTCGAATTTCGTACAGTTTTTTCCTCGTAATATATGCTTACCTGAAACAAAATAATTTAAATAAATAATAAAGCCTTTTACTTCCTACAAGTTGTTTAAATTAAAAGAAATTTAATTTTAAATATTTTTTTAGTATTCTTATGTTGTATAAGGATTTTAGTTTGAATCTGTAAGTGGAACATGACAAAAACAGTTTCAATATTATTATCACTTTAGTAAATTTCCTTCTAGGGCTAATTACAAAAAGTAAATTTAAGGAACAGTATCTCATTATGAATTCAGATATTCAAATACTATTACTTAAACAATCAGAGAGTCACATTTAAAACAATACCCCGCAACATTAATTGATGTACATATAGGTAGTTATGCGAATTCTATGGCACTATAGTTATATATATATAGGTATATTTTGAAATACCATGCCATTCGTCGATTTATGGGAGATTCCGGAGGCCCGACTCCCCCTTTCCCCATTCTCCCTCTCCTAAACCTCTTTTATCTCTTCCTTCCTATCATCCTTCCTCAAAGGTCGGCAATCAAGACATCTGGTATTGCGGATATCCGTGGGCGACGGTATCAGTTACCATCAGGTGAGCCACTTGCTCGTTTGCCAACCTATTCCATAAAAAAATACACTCTCTATTTTTTTTTCTCTATATTCAGTCGGTTTTTTATAGCGTCTTTATTTATATAGGCTTCTCTACTATAGAATCGATACATGGAAGGTATACATTACACAATTTATGAAATCGATTAATCAAATAAATACCTTAGAGCCGGAATAGTCTTAAGGTTTGGACAGATAGCGACAAAAAAGTTGACGACTGTTGTTATTCTTGTTTATACAATAATCGTTGTATCATAATACAATGTAAAATCGTTTTATGCACATAACATTTCTTTTGCTTCTTTATACTTACTGTTGGAAACTTCATTTACATGGTATAATGCTTTCACTATTACGCAGTAGCTACCATTAATTTAAGATGTAAAGTGTGCTACGTGAGCATGTGGTTTATTAAAATCCATTTTGACAAATTTCTCCTAAATAAATGCAAACCATTTCAGCACTGACTGGTAATAAAAGAAAAGGTACAGAATCCTTAAATATATGTTTTATTATTACAATAAAAACAAGTACAATTAGAAAAAAATTATACCGACCTCCATTCTATTCAGTTTTTGGAGTATGTCTCAAAAAGAACTAGACCGTATTTGATGAAATTTAAATGGAACTACACGGGAAGCACCAGCTTACAAACAAAAAAATAATTTTGAGAATCGGTTCACACAGTTGAAAGTTATGAGGAAACACACATAAAAATATATTAAAAAAATATACAGTCGAATTGAGTCGTCCTTTTTTGGAAGTCAGTAGAAAAAACTGTCTTGTACCTAATGAAAACATGTTTCTATAGTTATTCTTAAACATAGAAAGATAAATATGAAACAACACATTTCGTCGTGTCAACGGCTGTTTGGTAGAGGCGTGATTGGTGTTTTTACTCGAGTTTCCTTCTGGGCAGAAGGAGACATGTTATTCCGGTGATAAGTTTTGATAATTGAGGTTACGTAGTAAAATAAGAATCTAAAGTTTGTTTGATTCTATTCTTCTTTTCTACCGACTTCCAAAAAGGAGGAGTTGCTCAATTCGACTGTATTTTTTATGTTTGTTATCTCATAACTTTCGACTGGGTGAACCAATTTCCAAAACTCATTTTTTTGTTTGAAAGCTGATGCTTCCCGTGTAGTCCCATGTGTATTCCATCAATTTCAACATTCGGTCTAGTAGTTTTTGAGTTACACTCAATAACTGTTTTTACCAAAGTAATTGAATGGAATTTGGTATTAAATTTTTCAAATTGCACTTGTTTGTTTTTAGTTGAGTTTCTGTTGTTAATAATAAAATTTATTTGCCAGTGTGGCCTAGCCTCTAGTGACTTAAGAACTTTGATTAATTGTAGAACATAAAGTTGTAATAAAACTAATGATTGACAAATTACGTATAAGAAGATTGGGATTGGATAAATTCAATGAGGTAGAATCGGAATTCGTGATTAAGAATTAGTTAAGCTTTCTAATTTATCTTTGGGATTATTGTCTTGCATCGATTGGAAATTTTAATGCCCTTTGACTATTTACATAAGCGGCATTTAAATATTTAGCTACCAGTTGATATTAGGTGCTACATTATTCAGTTTTTTAGAGATTAATTACAAATGCAATACATTTGGGTTCTGATGAACTATTATGTATGGCTAAATATAGTTATTTATACGCTAAAACAAAAAAAATACAATATGTACACACTTTATTAACAACTAAAATTGTCTAATCAGGTAGGTACTCCTCTAATAGAGGTGATACCTCAGTAATATATATTATGTTTTGATTATAGTATGTTGATGGCGGAGGTTTGGTCCACTCCTGATACCACTCACTTCCAAAACTGCACGAAATTAAACTCAATTTACTAGAGCGAAAGGTTTATTTTCCTAACCATTTGAAACTCACATAATCGACGATGCACTCGGACCTACTACAATTCTATGCAAACACTTGCGCGTGTAAGCGACGTACAGCACTATCTAGAGGAAAAATCAAGAACTAACTTTAGAGAGTTTATATCTTTCTGCCTCACATCAAACAAAGAACACAAGAGTCCAGCATAATATCACCGCCGTTGTAGATAAGTGATCGAAAGCTAATTCTCAGTTTGAAGTAAAAGTCTTTTCACATCACTCATCCTCGCCACGTAACTGTCAATGTACTGACCACAGTAAGTATGTTATCATTCTTTAGATTACCAAATCTAAAGAATGATAACATACTTATATGTTATACATACCCTGGTAGGGGTGAAACAGACATGTTCTGAACACAAATGTTGACCAGTGCGGGGTTCAAACCTGGTACCAGCGACCCAGAACCAGATCTACCAACTGCGCCAACCGGCCGGTACTCGTGTCATACTAATAAAAGTACGGATTGGCTTTTAAAGACACTCAAACATTTATATATTTTCTACCGACTTCCAAAAAGGGGGAGGTACTCAATTCGACTGTTTTTTATGTTTGTTACCTCATAACTTTCGATTGGGCGAACCGATTCCCAAAATTCTTTTTTGTTTGAAATATGGTTCTTCGCGTGCTTCGCCGTGTGGTCCCATTTAAATTTCATCAAATTCGGTCTAGTACTTTTTGAGTTACACTCTAATAACTGAAGACAATGTAAGTCAGTATTAAATTTTTCAAATTCTACTTGTAGTACATAGTTATGTGGAGTTACATTCACTCTAAGATTCGTATTTATAAACAAGTAATTTCTTGTTGCTAAGTAATGTCTCAATGAAGTAATTACTTCACGATATAATACTTCAACATAAAATCCTATTCTATAGTCGAGTAATGAACGTTATTTAAGTAAAGTAAGTTACTAAAGTAAATGCATGACGTAACCAATTAAAATTGGATGTATCTTTTTACACTTGTATTAGGTAGTTGTCATGGGATTTTAATTTTTCGAGGATAATAGATCCATGGATAGACAGTTCAGACTTGTGCGAGAATGTAATTTTTATACAACTTTACTATTGTAATAAGAAAGGAAATGGTGACTATTACTCGGCTAAGAATTCCTTTGATAGTTATAACTTCAGGCAAATTCTAGTCTATATAGTTGCTTGTAATTACTTTTCCTTAAGTAATTACTTTTGCTTGTTAATAAATACGGCTGTTAATCTACATACATTGAGATTGAACCCATTATATAAAAAATAGTTAAAATTTTCTTACAAAATTCAGTACAACAAAGGACACAAACAAAGGAATGGTGCCAAAACCCACCGTGGGTGGATGCGCTAAAGCGGGCGCTGCCTGCAAATAAATTAGGAATTAAAACTTTTTTGTAATGCTATAAAAATGCCTATGTATGCGTTCCATGACAAAAAATGGAATCTTTTTGGGAATATTAATTTCCTAGATTTTCTCTGTTTTGTATTGGTGTAATAAATGTTTTATAACATTTTGCTAAAGATTTTTCTCTAATATAATTATATTTCCAAACTATCTGACCCGCCAGCGGCTTCACTCGCGTAGCCTCGCGGATTACAGTTATTTAACAATCCTACGGGAACTCTTTAATTTGCCGGGGTCAAATATATCATATATATTGACTATGGATATAAGCTACCACCATACAAATTTTCGTCTAAATCGGTCTATCTGTTTCGGAGATTAACCTGTACAAATAGACAGGCGAACAGAAAAAAAGACAACCAAAGAAACAACATTTTTTTGTTCCGAATTTGATGAAATTTAAATGGGACCACACGGGAAGCACCAGCTTTCAAACTAATAAAAATTGAGTATCGGTCCACCCAATCGAAAGTTATGAGGTAACAAACATTAAAAAAAAATACAGTCGAATTGAGTACCTCCTCCTTTTTTTGAAAGTCGGTAGAAAAATAATCTAAATTAGTTCTATTTCACTCCTCACATATCCCCCTATAAACTCGGTTTTAGCATTAATTTTCCTTGTACAGAAATTCGACCTCTACAGTATTATTATATTATGTAGTATTATGTGAGAATGATGGGAATAAAGCCTAAAATGGCAATAGTTGATTGGGTTGATTTTTCCTAGATTTGTGTGATTTGACTTTTGATATGTACGTGATGCACGAATGTAGATAAAATGAACAAAATCATGAAACATTGTTTCCCTCGTCAAACGTCAGTTAGTAATGCAGCCTCCGCACTACTAGACGGTATTTAGGCATGACAGTGACTTAATAATTGACTGATTTATATGAATGCGGATTAATGGTGACTATTTGAATAAAAACCTCCCTCACCTATTTTATATTATTTGTTTTATATTGAGTATAAAACTTCAGGAATGGCAAATGTTCAAACGTACGAGTCCATGTTTAAAAGAAAATAAACAAATTAATAGGTTTGAAACTTATATTTTTTTTATGAGAGTAGATAAAGAATAAATAAACAACAAGTGACCGCTGGCTCAACAATACCGAAGCAATGTGCTGCAAGCGCATGCACCTAACGCTACCGAGTTCTAGGCGGTGCCATAGATACATAAAATTAATGGAAGTAATTTATCTACGGCAGTGCCTAGATAATAATTATCACAAAACTCATTTCAATTCTTTTTGTGTGTCATGCTTAGTACCTATTTTAAATGCAAGCATACATAATAATAGACATTGTGAAGTTGATCTAACAGCAATCGTAGTTTCAACTAAGACAAGATGTCCACTGACTTTAATTTCTTAGAAAATCACAGAACAGTAGTTTCCAGTGCAGTATCAAATTTCACTTGAAACAATATGAACTTAAAATCGTGTCAGTTATTTCCAGTTCTATGTAAATAATACTCACTTATATCACAGAATAACTAAAAGCCAACATAATAAACACTTCATCGCTTGTTAAATGTTTCAGAAGAGAAACCGAGTCGAGAGGTGAATTCACAATTGTTTACAGTAGCTATTTATTAATTAGAATTTGAAGTATATTTGGTTCTCTCATTTAATTTCAATATTTAAAAATGCTTGATATTACTAATAGTGCTTTCAAACTCATAACTAGTTTCTGGGTACGAAAATAATTAACATATAAATGATATTATATGCTTACAAATACATTACAATAACACATATATTATAATTGTCCTTATGTAAAAATAAAATAATAACCAACTCGCTAATATCGCTAAATATTTTTTATTTTTTTGGGAACTGAGTTGCCCCCGTCCGTGGGAGTATACCCCAAATCTGAAACCCCACACGTGGTTCCCGGGTGGTGCTAAACAGGCAACAAAACACTGGTGGTAGGCTTTGGCCGTGGCTAGTGACCACCCACCGGACAAAGCCGCGCCGCCAAGCGGCCTAGCCGTGTTCCGGAGCGATGTCCGGTGTCGCCGTTCGAGGAGGTGGGTCGGAATGGCTGCTTCATAGATACAAGATCGTTTTTGACATACATACTAATGCTTCATCGGGTAACTAGTCGCGGAGGGTAGCGGGATCCGAGGCACGGTGCACCGCTGGCCGACCGCAGTTAGTAGGGGGCCCAAGTAGTGAACTAGCCACTCACGAAAGGCTGCCCCGCCAACTAGCGAAAAATCCCGGGATGCGCCATCGTGCCGGTCGGCGACCGGAAGAAAGGGCCTGATGGACATCCCCGGGGGGGCTCGGGCGTCCCCGCAGTCTCCAGACTAGTTCCCCACAGGTGTTGCTTTGTGTGTATGTCTACTGATCAGTATCGTGAAGCCTTATTCCACTGCCACCTTCTCACCGACAAAATTCACTCGATGACATGACACGAAATAAGAGGAAAACGGTAAAACAGCGGTTGCACGCCCTTTCTCTAAAAGTGCACCTCACTAATATCCGAGGTTTGCACTCCAATCTCGCGGCGGTCCACTACCATCTAGAAACCGAAAAACCGTCACTCTTGTTTCTAACGGAGACGCAGATCGGATGTCCGTCAGACTTGGCGTACTTGTCGTACCCAGGGTACACCCTTGAGCACAATTTCAAAGCTCGGGCTGGTGTATGCTTGTACGCCCGGGATGACATCTGCTGTCAGCGTCTCCGTATTCTTGAAGATCATAGATTTACCGTTTTGTGGGTCCTAGTGGACACTGGTATTGAGAAGATTCTCTACGCTTGTGTCTACCGTTCGCACAGCGGAGATCAGGAGACTTCCAGGCTCACTGAATACCTTAGTGAGGCAGCGGATGTGGCTCAACTAAGGTATCCGTCGGCTCAGTTAGTGTTTCTGGGGGATTTTAACGCCCACCACAAGGAGTGGCTGTACCCATACCAGGACACTGACCATGCTGGGCGAGAGACGCGAAACCTAGCCTTAGCGTTAGATCTCACCCAGCTGGTCCGAGATGCTACCCGGGTACCTGACGTTGATTCCCACACACCCTATTGCTTGGACCTTCTGCTGACAACAGATCTAGACCGCTACTCAGTGTCAGTATCATCACCCTTGGGTAGTTCTGACCACTGTCTGGTGAAATCTGTATCAGTCTACTCCCCGCCTGATCCCAGCCCTTGTGGCACCCGGCGGCTGTGGCGATACAAGTCAGCAGACTGGGACGAGATGCGGTCTTTCTTTGCATCTTATCCTTGGCAGCCTGTGTGCTTCTCTTCCGATGATCCTTCAACCTGTGCGGATGCCGTGACGGAGGTACTGCGTCTGGGTATGGAGTATTTTATTCCATACTCGGATTCAACGCTGTCCGGCAAAGCTCGCCCATGGTTTGGACTTGAATGTGAACGCGCAGAAGCGCTGAAGCATGAAGCGTACCTCTCCTGGGTTGACGCTCGACACCGCAAGGCAAGGGACATACGTCAGAAGAAGATAGCGTTTAACAAGGCTGCTAAGTCCTGCAAAAAGGTGCTTCGGAGGGCTCGCTTTGACCACATCGGCCGAGTAGGTGATAAATTAGCTTCGTACCCTGCGGGTAGTAAAGCTTTTTGGTCCCTGGCTAAGTCGGTCGAAGGGAACTTCTGCCGCCCCTCTCTGCCTCCATTGCTGAAACCTGATGGGACGCTGGCACACACCGCTGAAGAGAAAGCAAACTTGTTTGCTTCTCTATTTGCGGAAAATTCGCGTCTTGATGCTGGTAGCGCGATACCTCCAACTCCTTCTGGCTGCTCGACATTTATGTCGGAAATTAACATTCGCCAAGCTGAGGTTCGCAGAACGTTACGCAATCTTGATGTGAATAAAGCCAGTGGTCCTGATGGTATTCCGGCCATAGTTTTGAGGACATGTGCACCTGAGTTGGCTCCTGTACTGACACGTCTCTTTCGGCTTTCTCTTAAGACTGGCAAAGTACCGAGTTCTTGGAAGCTTGCTAACGTGCAGCCCGTGCCCAAAAAAGGTAGTCGTGCTGACCCTGCTAACTACAGACCCATTTCAGTCACGTCCATTCTCTGTAAGAGCATGGAACGTGTCTTGAACAGCAGGCTCCTGGCGTATCTAGAATCTAATGACCTCCTCAGTGATCGACAATATGGCTTCCGCCGGAATCGTTCCACTGGGGATCTTCTAGTATACGCCACACACATCTGGAGTGAAGCCATAGAGAAATACGGGGAAGCACTTGCGGTTTCCCTAGATATATCTAAGGCCTTCGACAGGGTCTGGCACGATTGACTTATTAGCAAGCTTTCCTCTTTCGGCTTGCCCATTGGTTTCATTGCGTGGATATCGGACTTTCTGAGGAATCGATCTATACGAGTGGTCATCGATGGCCGCTCGTCGGATCCAAGGGCGATTAATGCCGGTGTTCCTCAAGGGTCGGTGCTCTCTGCAACACTCTTCTTGCTCCATATCAACGATCTGCTAAAACCCGGTATCTTTGGGTATGCAGACGACAGCACTGTTGTGGAGAGCTATATATCCAACGCGCGTGCCAGTGCGGCCGAAATTCAGTCACTAAGAGAGACCATGGTTGAGCGCTTGAACCTCTCCCTTAAGGCAGTCTCCGACTGGGGCGATGCCAACCTGGTGAAGTTCAATGCAGCAAAGACCCAGGCGTGTCTGTTCTCTGCCAAGAGGAGGCCATTTGATCTGGCTCCGACTTTCCGTGGTACAACTTTGCCGATCACTGACCACCTGGAGCTTCTTGGCATTACTCTGAACCCAACTCTCAACTTCGGTTCCTATATTGAGTCGAAGGCTCAATTGGCTGCCAAAAAGCTGGGTGTTCTCGCAAAGGTGCGACAGTACTTTAAGCCGGAACAGTTGCTTACCTTGTATCAAGCACAAGTTCGGTCGTGCATGGAGTACTGTTCGCACCTTTGGGATGGATCGGCTAAATGTCAGCTTCAGGCGCTGGAATCGATTGAGAAGAGAGCCAGGAAGCTCATAGGCAGTGAATCCCTTTGCAAATCTAAGCTGCAAAGTTTAGAACATCGTCGCAAAGTTGCTTGCCTTTCGGTTTTTTATCGGTTGCACTTCGGAGAGTGTGCATCGGAATTACACGATCTTATTCCCCCATCCCCATTTTATCACCGGACGAGCAGAGACACCTCAAGGCGTCACCGCTACATGGTTGAAGTTCCAGGGACTCGCACAAAGCGGTTTTCTGGCTCTTACATTGTGCGAACTGCCAAACTGTGGAACTTACTGCCGATGTCTCTGTTTCCTGATAAATATAATCTACGAGTCTTTAAGTCGAGAGTGAATCGGTATCTTCTAGGTAAGCGCGCTCTATCGTAGATCACAACTACGCTTAACATCAGGCGAGTTGTGGTCAAGCGCTAACCTATTGTACATAAAAAAAAAAAAAAAAAAAAATATTAAAAAAATCGTTTATTACAAAAAATATATACTCGTGCTTAAAAATAAATCTTAGTTATCTTAGTCTTATTAATAAATCAAAATATATACCTAAGTGCTACTAATTAGTGCTACTTATTTTTCATGTGTCATGATCTGATGATATTTTAAGTTTTTTTTTTAAACTATCTTTAAAAAAAAATATACAATCTACGCTCAACTGACTCGTGGTTCGTACCTATTTTAGATCCATGTTAAAATTAATAAACGTCTTAAAGGTAAAAAAAAATATAAAAAAGGGGAAAAAATCATAAACATTAAATGATAATATTCAATTAGTTTTAATCTACAAACATATCGTTTTAATCGTTTATTAGTTAATAGTTATAATTTTAATAGATTTAATCTACAAACATATCGTAAAATAATGTAAGGAAATAATTTTAGAACTCGAAAGCCGATCTAGAGGAAAATATAAAAATAATAGCAGTTTTCGAATTTCCTTCACTTACGTTGAGAATCGACTTTGAAACTCCAATAATACTGGCAGACAGAGAAAATGTTTACAAAACGAAAGTCCCCACTGCTCCCAAGAGCTTTGAGAGCAATATAAGATGGCTTTAGACTCTGTTGTGCGATATCTTGCGATACTTTAGAGATATAAAAACACGTATGTAGGACAATTTGTATGCAGGAAAAATACTCTAGTCTCTCTAGACAACAAGGATCTTGTTTGTATAATATATTTAAATTATTTTTAAAGTTTTCAATCTAAGTACTCCATCTTAGAGTACCTGCGTTCATATTACCTAGACATTTTGGTTTTTGCTTATGAAAGTTGCAGTTTGACCTAGAGCTTTAAGTTGAAGTTTAGCTTAATATGACACGGCGCTCTTCTTCCCCAGATATTTTGATTTTTGCCTATGAAAGTTGGAGTTCCAACCAGATTTTTATGCTAATGTGCTGGGTAACATTACGATTGCTCAGTTTTGCGATACATTTTGTTTCTATTCTCATTTTATTCCTTCTAACTTTAACACAGTAGTACTTGCATACTGCAGCTGCTTTTATGATTAGTTATTATGTTACTCAGTTGCAATCAGCCCTTGATAAAAAAATTAAAATATTTTATATTATAAATAAAAATACTTCATTTCAGTTTTAAAAACTCAAGTTAGTTAGACAACTTAATTTAGTGATTTGTTGACTAGATATCGCGCTGTTAATAAATGCCTTTGGAATTACTAACATATAATTATTTGCTTTGAAAAGGTTATAAACTAAAATCTCTATTCTAAAATAGCTCCATGTAATGACTCCACAAACAGTGTTTGTTTTGTTTGTGGACTTATGATGAATGTAAAATGCATGTTACAAGTAGTCCACACAATTACAATCTATATATTTATATATATCTATAATATATTAAAAAAACTCTATTTCTTCTGGTTACGCTATAATTTGAGAACGGCGATTTCATTCATCTTTTTTTTTAATTTATGCTAATATTTAATAGAAGGTACTAACATTAAAAATCAAGAAAATATGGGAAGTTATGGCGAGGCTGAAGGTCAAGCTTACTACGTGAACAACGTCGCAGGCAGTCGCTAGTAATTAAATAAATGACAGACAACTGATTGTCAGCAGAATTGATTACACCGCAACAGTTACCAGCTAGGTTTGCTAATTTACTAAAATTTTGCGATATCGTAAGCAGGTACAGTGTAAATGGATCTTCAAAGAAGACCCGGCACCGTTTTATTTAACTTGAAAAAGGACTTGTTTAAATCATTTACGACTACTGTTTCTTAAACGTCATCCGCCATTTTGTTTCAATAGGTCGTTAAAGTGTTGAAAGTTTTACGAGTCCCTTGCGTAAAGATTGAGTCTGTTTCACAAAATGTTTCCATAAGTTAAGTGTCTTCAGTTTCACATTTGAATTTTATTGCTGGTACATTTCGAAGCTATGTTATATTTAGAGTAATATTATTGACACGATAAATAGAGGACAAAAAAGAACCTAGTGTTACTTGTAAGGCTGTTTGTAACGTCTGCTGCTTAGTTTATGTAAGCACAACTACTGTACTACACTATTTTATAAGCACGCTTGAAAAAATATATTTTAGATGGAAGTTTCATTCACTTTATTCACATTGACTAACTGGTAGATTCGCTAGTCGCCATGTTTGGCCAATTATACACAGTGTGTTGTCGCTTAACGACCGGGGTGTCCTTATTGCTAGATGCCTATATCTGCGTTCATGTCATGTTACATATTTTTTAAAAGTACCTTCATTTGTTTATCTGTTTTGTTACGTTGTTCTGGTTTATATTATATATATATATAAATAAAATGTATTGTATAAGTTAAGGAAGGCGCTTAGCAGTTGTAACACAGGTTACCCAAGCACGACTGCTAATGTCTTAAAATACTGGTTATGTAATGTAATAAATTGTACAATAATTATTAAGAACCGATGTATGTGTTTCACTGTATTTTGAGATGAAATAAATAAATAAATAATAAATATAAATCCGCCGCACGCCCGTCACCCGAGCGCCATCATCCCATCCGCCGAATTTTCGCTAGTTTGCATCTACTGCTAGAACTCGGCCCGAGGTAGTGACGAGCCGAAGCGGCGGCAATACAAAACACGTTTAAATTTAAGATCGTCTCAGTGGCGGTGGAAAAACGATCGCCATCACGTCAATGTGATCTCGGCCAGAAATAATCTCGTTCTCGGTGACGTCCCGGTGACGGTGGCGGTGGACAAACGGCCTAACTGCGGTGCGATTCTGTAATGATTCGTCGTCGAGCTCGTCGACGAGCTCCCGATATCAAATACTTCGCTGTTATACATACTTGTACATAAGGTTGCTTTGCCAACGTTTCTTGTCATCTCTTCATTTGTTTCACGGATGTTGTCAAAAATGCAACGATGTTTGCTCTTAGAGAATCGCACGGCTGTTGTGAAATTGATTACTAGGTACATAATGTAAGGGACAAACTAATCATTTGTGAAAGCAAGTTTCTATTCAAGTAGGAAATGGTTAACAAAAGTTATAGCTTCTCTTACAGTAAAGACGTACCAAGAGGTTTCTTGTTGAGCTCTTTTAAAAGCTTTGAGAAATTCCGGACAGGAAGAGCGGTCTGACCGAACCGTGATCTAAAGCTTTCAGCTATTCGAGCCAGCTCAGCGAGTGTATCTACAAATAGAAAAGTATGGCTATGTATATCCGTATTGCGTATTTTAATGTGATTGGTGTGGTTACAATTTACAGAATGTACACTTTAATTACTTTTGTTGTATGCAGTTATAATTATAATAAATAAATGCAAGCACGGCCAGTGCAACCCTGAAATTTTATGTCTGCGGTATTTTTTAATATGGAGAAGTAGTGAAGGTTTATATTTAAACAACGTATAGAACTGGCACATGAATAAAACAAAACATTTTGAAAAATTTAATACCGATTTCCAATCTATTCAGTTATTAGAGTGTATCTCAAAAATTACTGGGCCGAATTGGATGAAATTTTAATGGGACCACACGGAAAGAACCAGCTTTCAAATAATATAATTTAGAATCGGTTCACCCATTCGAAAGTTATGAGGTAACAAACATAAAAAAATACAGTCGAATTGAGTACCTCCTCCTTTTTTTGGAAGTCGGTAGAAAAAGGTATAAAATATCATGATACAGCACACAAAGTATTATGTTGCGCTATGTCAAAGTAAATTATAAACTCAGGGGATAAAGCAGTGTCTTATATAATGGCGTCATATTAAATCCCGAGTGCAAGGAAGGATTGAACTTCCCAGAGTTGAATAGAATTCTATGAGTGAAGATGAATGAAGGATTCAAACTCGTCTAAAAAAAACAGCTGAACCATACACTGTTGAAACGTACCTCAGAAGTGAATTATTTTACTGTTCAAGCTAACTTAAGAACAATGAAAGTCAATTCAACAATGAAAATATTTTATTAGAGTTATCTTTAATTTTTTTTATTAATCAACAATTAATCAATGAACTTGTTTGCTAGCTAACCTAGTTGCGTTATTTTGACTTATTATAATTTTCAGCGTATATAGTTTTTTCTAATACGGCTATGAAATCGTCTAATTGCAATTTCTTTTTGCGAGAATATTCTATAATCGCAAATTTTTTTACAGCATCCACACAAGGTGTTCAGGAACCATCGAGGCAGTCCCTGTTCTATGGTAACCTCTGATGACTGATATACATAACTTATATACACCCTAACACAACTTAAAAATACATGTTCATGCACACAAATGTTAAACTGCTTACTTACTAACAGTCATGTTATTTTGACTTATTGTAATTTGCGGTGTATATTTTTTTGTAATACGGCTATGAAATCGTCTAGTATTGCAATTTCTTTTTGGAATAATATTCTATATATAATAATCTCTATATCTATCTATATATATATATATATATATATTCTTTTCTATGTTATCTTGATGACTATACATACTCATACACACTTAGACACAGCAAACAGATATGTTTATATACACACACACGCACGCAACTACAAAACGCACACTAATGTTTAACCTGTCAAGGTATTGAACCTGGGACGAGCGGCAAAGAAGATTCGGATCTACCAACTACGCCAACTGGCCAGCCAACATTATGCCTAACGTATACCTACACAAATAACACTTGCATTAAACTGTGTCTAAACAAAAATGAAGCATTGCAACGATATTCTGCAACTCTTCAGAAAAGAAAGAGTTATGTACTACGTGTGTTTCTTGTATTATGTTTATTTATTAGAATTTGTTGCCCTCAAATGATTGTATTTCGCGAAAAACCAATTTTCTTGTTTGTTTCGCATCACAATGTTATTATTGTAAAACTTTTCTCACGCGCTCAAGTCTCTAGTAATGGCTGTTGAAGAAAAGTTATCAAGCGTATGTGAACTACATACTTTTTAAGTCTAATGAAATTACAGTAGTGGTCACACGTTCCCTACTATTGTCCAATTCTAGTTAAAATATTGTTATAACATATTTATTTAAGTTATGCAACAGCTCTCCATTAGCTGAACAGTGTTGTGATTGAGTATCAAAAATAACAAAATAATGTTAGCGAACCTAAACGGATCTTCTCGGACCTTAAACAACTACACAATTTTATTCGTTGTATGTATAGTTTTACACTAAATTAATAAAATATTTACATACTCATATCCCCGTACTCTAGGACACCTTGTGAAACAAACATTTTCAATAAATGTGAAGATTTTTATATAGGTTGTTTGGTAGAGGGACCTACAAACCAAATGAGCGTGTTCAGGGGACCACTTGGAGAATACAAGTTGGCCAAAAAAAATCCCCGACCCCCCAATATGTTTAACTTTTTTTTTGTGATTTTTACCTTTTTCTCCGAAATTGTACCTATTTACCACCATAACATTTGTAAAATTTGTAAAAACTAAAAACATCCGGTCTAAAACATACTTTACAAATGTTATGATGGAAAATAGGTACAATATTGGAGAAAACGAGAAAATTCACAAAAAAAAGTTTAAAAAAAATGGGGTGTCGGCGTTTTTTTTTTTGGCCAACTTGTATTCTCCAAGTGGGCCCCTGAACACGCTCATTTGGTTTGTCGGTCCCTCTACCAAACATCCTGTATAATATTATTTTAAAATGAAGCTTTTAAAAATAAAATTTCTTAAATGTGTAGCACATTACCATACCATACTTTTACTGAAAGTTTAAGAAATATTACTTAAGCGCACACCTGCTTAGGAAACCAAAATTTGCAATTTTAGAGGGAATAAAACTTAAATAAATTAAAAAGAAATATATGTATTAAAATACATGAAATAAAACATACGTAATACGTATGAAAACGAAAGTTAACTTCTACTGATGTGACAAGACAGTCAAGACTTCAGTTCACCTCGCCGTCATCCAAATTGTTATCTTCAAATTTCCTGACACACTCTGTCATCGCGCGATTTTGGTCTTATTCGCAATAAGCCCAGTAAAAACAAACAAAAACACATGCTTTAATAATAATCATTTCTTTTCAAACCCTTCCAAATACACAATCACGTTGACATTGCAAAACGTGTAAAAATAAAAGAATATTTATTTCAGCAAACTTTGTAATCCGCACCATATAGAAGAGTTTTGCTTGCAAACGTTTGCGCTCAAATAAGGATACAAAAATGGTTGTTTGGAGAAATTTGTTGGATAAGGCGTTATTGTGCAGAAACTGGATGTTTGTCTTATTATCAAAAATAAACTGAAAATACCTTAAACTTTATATAAAATAATATTTGATGATAACACATTTAGTTAGCTTTGCCTTATTTGTTATTTGAAGACTACTAAAATAGTATAAATAAATCTTAAATTAAAAATATGCTACAGTAAATGTTAGGTAGGTAATAAAACTTGGCAGACAAGTACCACATAAAACTCTTCAAATATTACTTACAGGATGTTTATTTATGTAAGTCCTTTCTCTTTCCTTGCTTATAACTCAGGGACTACTAGCATAGTGCTAACAAAAACTGATAATTAACTTTGCAAATATATGATATAAATGCAGATACATAATAAGGTGAAGGTATTCTTTATCTTCTATTCTTTTCCCTTCAGCCGTGCGATTCTCTAAGAGCTAACATCATTGCATCTTTGACAACATCTGTGAAACAAATGACGAGATGACAAGAAACGTTGGAAAAACAACCTTTTGTACAAGAGCGATACCTCATAAAGTATTTGACATCGGTGAGCTCGTCGACGAGCGCATCGACGAATCATTAGAGAATCGCACGGCTGTTTAGTATCTTGCATACATAGAATTACCCACTACGAATCGAGTGGCCGGCAATGTCAACATGCAGTCATTTGTTTTGCGACGCGGCTGTTTTTCCTTAAAAGTGCGTTTTGCTCGTAACAGGTAATACATGAGTCAAAAGACACTTTTGTACACGCTGATGTCTGGTATATGGTTAGGACTTGTAATGATTTTTACTTAACCAATTTCCAACGAGTCGCATGATCCTCCGTCGTACTTTTCGTAGTCGCATTTCTTAATATCTACCACAGCCGATTTCATCATAAGATGTATTTAATTCCAAAATCCACACTAGACAGAAAATAATGTGATAAATAACAAACTAATCCTCGATTCCTAACCTTTACAACTGTAGTTTATATTTTTTCTCAATATACTCTTAAAAGTATTTGCATCGCTTTTGAATTGAAATACTTTTATAAATTTGCCCAGCACTAGAACGCTGTCCTGCGGTGCCGTGACATCCAGGAGATTGCTTCCCTTATCTCATTGATACAGAAATATTTTCCGTGGCTCGAGGCGGGAGAAAAGATGGCCCCGTGTATCCGCTTCCGGTTTAAAGAGGTTGCAAACTAGTTTTAAAGTCGCTCTACAAAGTTCCAGATATTATAAAAAAATTATACTTACACTACTTACTTCGACTTTCTGATTATATTGTTGTTTGGAAATTGGCATATTATTTCTTTGCAAGTGGAATCGAACAGTAGTACATTTGCCATTTCAAAGAAGTATTTACTATAATATTTTTGTTATATGCTAATATTTTACTAAATTACTGTGATATGTCTAGGATCATCTTGATATTTCAAAGAATTTATAAAAAAGTGTCTATAAAATTACACAATAAACCTATTTCGTATGCCTGCAAAGGCAAGTTTAAGCGGAATATTGTGCACTATTATGATGATTATACTCAGTGCGCAGTTACGAATATATAACTGATCAAATCCATAATTTTAAGACGTCAATACACGAGGAAACACAAATGTTGGTAAATTAAACGAACTCAATCACATAGATTCTTGGTTTTATCTCACCGTCTATCTCTTCATCATCATCATCTCAGCCGTAGGACGTCCACTGCTGAACATATGCCTCCCCCATTATTGTCCAAAAAGGGCTGGTTGGAAGCAGCCTGCACCCTACGTCGTCCTGTGACCTTTATCAGGTCATCTGTCCACCTTGTCGGCCCCAACATCCATCTTTTCTGCGTGCTATGTGTCCAGGAATGATGATGATGATGATGGAAAATCAGCTCGTGGCTCAGCGGGTAGCCGCATATACGTCATCTCAATCGTAAAAGGCTAGGCCTGTTTTTTTTTCCAATAGATATAAAAAGAGCGGCTGTTACAGAGCAGAGCGAGAATAGCGAGTCATCACATAACCCGCCTCGATGCAGACCGCGCTCATGTAAACATCAATCATCATATATCAATGATATTCCTTGATATTTGTAATGCTCAAGGTTGAGCTGCTCATCAGGGAAAGTAAAGTATTAATATTGGTAATATAGCGTATGTTAATTTAGCTATCCGTCTAAGAATGAAGTACTATACCATATCTCGAAATTTTGAAAAGCTGGGAGACACTGCATCTCTAAAATTTAAGCAGTACACTAGCTGCTTTCCGCGGTTTGCCCAACGTGGTGATGGGTGGTGATGATAATAAATCAAAACATATAACGTTAGTGATGAAGCATTCTCATGCAATGAAGAAATAATTTTGAAATCGGTCCAGTGGTTTTAGAGCTTATTCGTTACAAAAGTTACAAAAATACATATTTTTCTTCTTTATAACTTTAGGTAAGAAGTAACATAAGGCAGCTAACAGCTTTCTTCCTTTTGACGAAACGAAAAGCTACACCCATTTGGCTGGATTAGAATTGATCGTTTTTTGTTTATTAGCTAAACTTTTGTAAAATCATTATGTACTTTATGTACGTTCGAAATTATAAACTCCAGTCAACAATTCCAAATGTTCAATGACAGAGTAGTAAGATGTAAATGGCCGTATCGAAATAACAAATGCTTAGCAAATAACGCTTTGTGTATATTAATGTACACAAATAACTAAAATTTAAGTGTCTGTTTGTGATGTCAACATAAACGCTTTTTACTAAATGCAGTTTAAAGTATACTTTTTTTTTATATTTGACGTGATTGGACAGATTTTTCCATTTACAGATAGCTGATGATATAAGGAGTAACTTAATTTACTTTTATTTTAGAAAAATAATTAGGCTTGCACGTCAAAACAGCATTGTACTATAGTACAATAAAGTCTAAATGGTCGTCAAAAAAAGAAAACAAGTGTACAACCAGGTTATAGAATCAAGTCAAATCCTTTTATAACCGGCCGGTTGGCGTAGTTGGCCCTGTCTGAGCCACTTGTCCCAAGTTCGATCTCGGGAATGCAATCTCGCGATTTTTTAAATCTCAATACTGCGAGATCTCGTCAATTTCAAGATCTCGAGAGATTGGCAGTAGTTTGTGTTTCTTCTTAAAAATAACCAGAAAATTTGGAAAATTAGGAAAAAATTATAAAGGTTATAGGTATTATGAAATAAACGTTTTTAAGATTTTTTTCAATAAACGTCAAACAATGTATTTAACATTGTTGACTATTAAACGGAGATATTACTATCAATTAAGGAAAACTATTTCTACTCAGAGATCTATTAGAAATAAAAGATTAATTAACAAATATACCAACTCCCGTCTCTTCTCAGGTATAAATCGAAAAATATCGATCCGACGAAAAAAGTTATGACAAAATTATAGAAAATGTACACTTTGTTTCTATCAATTTTTCATGTAAAATTGAAAATAAACGAGTTATTCAATAAATACAAGATGGCGGATGACGCAACCGATCGATTACCACGCAAAACAAAATTTAGAATGGCTAGTGACCTTCCCCAACTAATTCCGAAGGAAAATTGCAACTAATTTTTTTTCGGTTCTAACCTTCGGCTATTAGACGAATAGGACGTTTTTATGCTCGTGTGCAATCTCGTTAAACTCGCGAGTTTTCGCTATTTGATTTCGGGCGAGATCTCGCGAAATACGAGTCTCGCGAGGACGAGATTGAACTCCCTAGTTCGATCCCCGGTCAGGTAAGCATTTGTGTAAATGAACACGTCTGTTTGACCTATATAGTGTATATATATGTATATAAGTATGTACAATAGTCATCAGTTACCATACCCAGCATCAGTTACCATAATGGATGTTGTCCCACATTAAAAAAAACAAAACAAAACCATTTATTTAATTATTTAGCCATCGAAGACCCACTTTTAATCGTCAAGTCACGTACTTTAAAAGTCTCCACAGGCACGTTCCAAAATAAAAGAGCATCACGCAGAACGAGCAAGAAACTTGGGGGCATGCTTTTGAATTATGTTTTAAAATGTTTTTTTATGTTATTACAAGACGATACAAGGACGAGGCCCACCTTGTGTTATTTGGTAACTACAGTCAAGAACAGATGCATTTCGTCACAAGTGACGAACTGCCTGCCCCCGTAAACCTGAGGCATTAAATTGTTAAGTCTCATGTGCCTGTAATTTCACCGGCAACCATACCGTTTAATCCTTTCTAAACCAGAACAACAGTATCGCCTTTACTGCTTCGCGATAAAAATAGGTACTTCCCCGGACGAACTCATTCACAAATCATTCTACTGCACTACAAGTAGTATTAAATTGCAATCTTAAAATAGTAACATACGTAGCAGATGTCGATCTGCCAGAGGAGGCTTACCCTAAGCATTTTTGTCTTCTATAACTAATATAACAATATAGACAAAAAGCCTAACAAAAAGTCTTCTCCAATACCGTAACTACTGATTACGGCCTGAAGCTGAAGGCGGCATGGCGGTGACCAAAATATTTGAGACAAATATTAGGGACAGGTTATATTTTTGTGTGGTAGCGACGTACTACCAGCTATAGACTCAGGTAATTGCAGGATTTTAGCTCAGACTGGCGAAATTGTTCAGAAATAAAATATACTTAGTACACCTGGAGTAGTACCACACCTTTGCCAGTTAATCAACTTTCATGTAGTGTGCAAACTTTGGGAAGGGTATTGTTTCCAGTGAAACCACAGGGCAAGGGATTCAACTACTTATATCCAAAGGTGACGAACGGATTGCATTGCTATAAAGGGTGTCGAACTGTAGTTTAATTGCACTTTTGAAATTTAAAAGTCTGAATTACACTGAACTTTTATGGGCAAGTGTGACGCTTTACATCAGGAAAGTATCTTGCTCATCTCATTACAGAGTATTATAAAAAAATAGAACCACCTGCAGTTTTGAACTCGGTATTAATAAAGAATAGGTTTATAGGATATATGAATGATAAACTACTTTCAAACAAGTCACCAGGAAGTTAAACAGAATTTAACATAAGAACAGTGGTTGAAGCGAGGGGTTCCAGCTACGGTCCCTGGCCGGGTCAAATACTTGTGTGATGAGCAAAAATGTTTGATCTCAGGTCTTGGATGTTACAATGTGTTATTGTGTGTATGTTTGTCTCCAAGGACACAGGGTATGTGTCCTAGAAGTATACAAACGTGTTGTTTACGTGGAACCTGCAAGGGTGACAAAAATACATATATAAAACAGGATTTTGAAACCAAGGTATTATTGTAAAAGAGTGCAAAACCACCTATTACATGAGATCTGAAATTTTTCTCATTTGATAAAACCAAGAAGAAGATTGAGGAAGTGTGGATGTTTATACACCTGTTCGCTGTAGGGGCGAAAAGGTAAAAGTATGTTTGTATCGAACAAGATTCACTGATTGAATGTTGTTGGTCTTCTTAGGTTTTGGAGTTGCATGATGTATTTTTATTACCGTAGAGAAAATCTATTTTACCCTTTCCGACCTTATCGTTTTAAATTTGACTGTCGCAAGCATTATTTTAGTTCTCATTAAAACTTAATACTCTTGGACTTTATGGAAACGAATACCTATATAAATTGGTCATAAATGTTGGTATAATTCCAACTGTTCCACGAACATGGCAACCCTACAAATAACTACTTTCGACTGTTTGTTCGGGCGACAAAACAAATATTTGGCTCGTTTAACCATGTGCCGAGACTACTTGAAGCGAAACCGGGCAGATGGCCTTTTCACTCGACCTCTACCTAGTTCACTTTCTTACATTTACTTTATTAAAAGACAGGAAAGCATTTTAGTGAGCTGTGTCTAATTGGGAACTAAGTGATAGGTTAAGTGTTGAATAAAGAAACCTGAGCTATTTAATAAGAACATGCTACATTTTATATTAAGTAAATATATTGATTTAAAATAAAGATGCCACAATTTTACTTTAAAAATTTCAATAATAAAAAATTACTCAATTGATTTTAATGTATAAAGCATAGAAAGCGCTCGTAGTGAACCTTATTTTGTGGACGATTCTTTGTTCGATTTATAATTACAAACAATTGTTTTAATAACAGTTATTTTTAACTCTTGTTCATTTGCTTTTTCGCCATAGATTTTTTTCTTTATCGCTGTTTCAAGTTGTGACATGTATCCTAAAAATACTGATCCAACAATGAACTGTGTTTGACTGAAAGTTTAAAAAGCTCGTCAAATGGGTACCGTAACTCTTAACGATAATATTTAAATCCAATAGAAGCTTGAATAGGCACACAAATGAAGGGACTCTGCCGTGCGATTCTCTAAGAGCAAACATGGTTGCATCTTTGACAACATCCGTGAAACAAATGACGAGATGAAAAGAAACGTTGGAAAAACAACCTTATGTACAAGGGCGATATCTCATAAAGTATTTCACATCGGTGAGCTCGTCGACGAGGGCATCGACGAATCATAAGAAAATCGCACGGCTGAGCTGGAATATCACTTGTGATGAAAAGTAAATCACGTATGACAAGCAAAAACGTCCGTAGCACTGGCTGGGCACCAAAGGCAGAGCCAACACACGTCACAATCGCAATTTGACCCAAAATAAGTTACTTATGAGAATATGGCAGACCTGTGCCGGCTTTGTGCATTACAGTTTCTTGACACAAAACAACAACTGAAAAGACAATTGCAATTTACAATAGACAACTCTCAAGACATACTTGTCAATAAACTTATCAATTACTCTTGTCCGCTTTTACTAGAAATTACAAATCCAATTGCAAAAATGGCAAGAGAGTCTTAAAAGAGTTCATAAATTCCCGTCTTTAGTTTTTCTGGTTTTCAATAGCACAATTACAGGTTCCTTTAAAATGGCAAAAGTGGCCCATATACTCGTAAATATCAATTCAATATAATAGATATTTTCTATATAAAACATAAATTTCATAAGAAAGGCCCTATAATGTCTGGCATTTGATCTTTATTTGACGGCAATTAATCTAAGAGCATCTCAATTAGTTATTATATGTACCTGTAGTTTTAAATGATCTAATCAGCGGTTGCTGCGTTGTATCGTAATTTTATCTATCTAATACAAAAGCCTTTGAGTTTCCAAAGCGTAACCACTTTCGCCACCAAACATTTCGTCATAACTAATTACAAGATGCTATAAATTCTAGTGAAGCACGTAATGCGGTGTTATTGCATTAAGATACAGTGACGAAGGTCTAACTGATTGTTAGAGTTACATAAATAAATAATTATATATCATAATATGATATTAATTACATTTATGTGAATGTTATAAAAACATTTGTTCGCCAGGATTAACGAACCATTCACATAAACTAAAATGGAGATTTTTATCCGGACTTCATCAGCAGATCGACACATTTTTGGTTACAATGTTTTATATATAACTTATGCGTAAAGATTAAATTGGCTGAACTGTGACGATAACTGCTAATTAATGCTCTGTGTTTATAAAAGTAGAAACTAATAGAGTTGATAACGAAGCGTCTTTAAAAAAATCACAAATCATTACTACTTACTTTTATCCGAAAACAAAAACTTGGTATAAATCAGTTCACCTACTTCTGCTTTCCGGAATGCACCGTTTACCTACCGGCCAATCATTATGCAGACTGAATCATTCGTCGCATATTTTATATGAAAAAAAGTAACCATTTTATCCTAGATGTGACGCAGGAATCTTCTTCGAGCTTGTGTACTGTCTCCATGACTACTTTTGCTGTTATGAATCTTCAGGCACAGATTAGGACCTAGTCGGTTCTTGTTTAGACCAAGTTATTCGGGTTATCGCGTTGGCATGTCATAGATGAGAACGAACGCCGCCGTCGGGTGTTTGGGATCATAACAAACAATAAAGGAGTTCTTTTCGGCTTTATAGGACATAAAAATAAACTTCTTGTAGTTCTTACCGAATTATGACTTCAGTATATACCTTGTAACAGTCATTTTACATTTTGCCTTACATCTTGCGTCAGTTAACAGGCGTTATCAAGCGGAAGCGTTGGTCCTATTACGTTCATAAGTTTTAACATATAATAAGATACTGGTGTGGATTTCGTACTATTTTATTTTTATCTTATTACGTAAATTATAGTATGATTTTATGAAAAAAATATTGTGTTACAATTCCGCAGGTATAAAGTAAATCAGGTACCAAAAGTGTTATGAAGCATAATAAAATTTATGTATTGTGTGTGTATGTTTGTTTAATAAAGGGGCAACTGCGAATGACTTAAGACATTCTAGTTTTTCAAAGGTACAGAAAACAACTTAATCTGTCCGCATCAGAACAAAAAATAACAATAGATTTATGAATGAAACTTGCCTCGAATGAGGCTTGCTGATTCGGACAGATTAATAAATATCCAGAGGAGCATCGTTCCATTTCAACCGACTTCCAATAATGAAGTAAGAAACAAGAAATATACAATAAAATTTCAGCAGCGTACTAAGTTTAACCTATGTCACGCTGCCAAATGATTTCCTAAAACTAGTAGCAAATAAAGCATAAATTATAAATAAAACGTTCCTACGCACTACATAAATATGTGAAATACACATGTAATACTTATTAGGAACATTTATGTAGAAAACAACTACGACACAACGCTCGTTATATAACAATAAAACCGGCCAAATGCGAGTTGGACTCGCGCAGCGAGGATTTCGTACGTAAACAAAACGTCGAACATTGTTGCTCTAAAATTGCTCTTGAAGACAAACAAGATTAAAGGACATACTTAACTTTGCCGTTAAATCTGTAAAAATACTATAACACTAGCCGCAAATAATAAGTTTATAATAGTAAACCCGCTACATTTCGTTATTAAAGTATATTTTTATAGTATATATATATAAGTATAGTTTTTATATATATTTTATATGTGCTGTAAGATACTGCTTCCATGAAGTACCCGTAGCAGTAGTAGTAGTAGTAGTAGTGGTTTTGATTCCTTTATGAAATCGTAAAATATACGACATAAGCGGTCATATCTTTTGCTCTCGTTGTCTTACAAGTTAATTTTTTTCACAGCTGGAAGAGATCGTAGAGTTGAGTATTTGATATTTATATTCAACTTGATACGCGTTCTTGAAATAAATGTTCTCGACACACGAACAGACGAACAACGGACAATTAAGTGGTTGGACAATAAAGGGTTTTATTTTTCCTTTTGAGGTACGAAAACCTAAAAATAGTTGTTAACTATCAAGTAAAGCAACTCACTCACAGCATCTTACTTTACCATAAATTTATTTAACTATGTCATACAATAAAAATCCTTACAACAGTAAAAATAAATCCTAAAAATTATACTACCACAGTAGATATACCAGGGTTCTTTCTTTTATAAAACTGATACCATTCCCCTCAAACGCAGTTTCGTATCCTAATTAAAAGCGTTTACTGTCATTTAATGGGCTATAACAAATTTTACTTCTATCATTTTACATACAACTTGAGTAAATAATCTCTGCCACACCAAAATGAAACTACATGTCTAGACAACAAAGTGCAAAGAAATTTTGCCAGTAATGCACAGTGTGTCATGTTAGAATGGTTCTTTTATTTTATTCGCCTGTTTACTGAGAGCTGAGAAAACAAGGTTTATTAACATTCGAGTTTGATTTCATGGCCCTCATTTTCTTTTATTTAGGGTACTGTGGTTACTACGGGACACTATTAGTTAAATCTATGTTATTTATATATATATATATATATGATATTACATAGATTCATTTATGACCGAGCGAGTGAAGCGTTTTAGCTATAACTGGCCATATTGACTTTCATATACGAAAAAAGTGATCTCACGAAAGCGGAATATGACGCACTAGGAGTTATGAGAATTGCTGATTCGTCACCAGTTTCAAAATTCTGACCTATACGGAAAAAAGAAGTGATCTTACAAAAGTGGAATCTGATGGACGTTTTTTTAAATCGTATAATTGTTAGGTTGTATGTACGTCTTCCTGCCGTGCGATTCTCTAATGATTCGTCGTTGCGCTTGTCGACGAGCTCACCGATATCAAATACTTTATGAGATATCGCCCTTGTACACAAGGTTGTTTTTCCAACGTTTCTGGTCATCTCGTCATTTGTTTCACGGATGTTGTCAAAGATGCAACGATGTTTGCTCTTAGAGAATCACACGGCTGTACATGTTACATTTTCAACTAATCTTTACGAAACATGGTAGGTAAGTTCTAAATAGACTATTCGATATAACTTGTTTTTCGTTGGCGATTTTGAGTGGTCGTATTTTTCCTAAAGAGGGGGGAAGTTTGCTGTGGCGCTTTACCGACTGGTTTCGATAAATTTTGATACACCGTAAGATACCTGACTTTAAAGAGAAATTTCGAACATGAGCATAACTGGTCTAGTGGTTTCCGAAATAACAGATTGTGAAGTACTGCGAAAAATGGCCGCTGATAAGACCATGTGCTCGCAATGTCTACTGTTCGCTGAACTATTAATGATTATTATTCATTTATAGTTTAGTGACGTTACTTATTAGATCTAGATTGGTGCCTACGGCTCTCAAGAACAGCTACCGGAACATATAGTTAGGTGCTTAGCGTCAGGTTTATCTCTCTTGCTGTGGAACTTATCACGATGTTGCCTTAATCGAAAACTCTGAGGTAGAAATCTATCCAGCGTTAGTCGCATTGGCAGCTGACCTCCCAAGCCCCTTACCATATGTACCAACTCAAAAAAAAAAATTTACTCGTTTTGCTCATGGATACTTTATTATATCGCCTTTGTTTATATCTAGTTTTAAAATTAACATGGTGCGCTATCTCACTTTTTAAACTCATAGTGTTGAAATGTTTATTTTAAGGCAAAGTACTTTTACACAAATTTAAAAGGGAAAATGTAACGGTGATGAAAGACAGATATTTTGTCGCAAGAAATAGAAATAAAGATCTATGCACACCGCAGACCACTAATGCTCCGTGATCTACACACATCAGTGAAGTGTCAGAGTCGTGAAAGGCCGTTTCATCAGAGGCTCAAAATGTATCGGTAACATATCGGCAAAAACTAAGAAGTTAGACATATGGTATTGCGTACTTCATTGTATATATAGATATCCTCTACAAAACTGTAGTACATCACTTTGCTCTATTGTCAACAGTTTCCGCAGCGTACGCGATATTAGAATTTTTGGAGATTTTTTCACACCTTGGTTTACATTATTGAAGTTTTCTTACGGATTCAAAACTTTTATAAAAATACTGTATAGCCTATGTTACTCAGTGATAATCGAGCTTTCTAACGGCAAAAATATTTTTTGATATCGGTTCAGTAGTTTTTAAACTTATTCGTTGCATACGAAAATATAAAAATACAAATCTTTCCTCTTTATAACATTACTAGCGACTGCGGGCGACTTCGTTCACGTAGTAGACTCGGCCTTCAGCCTCGCCATAACCTCCCATCTTTTCTTGGTTATTCTTTCATAAGAACCTTCTCCAGACAATAATTAACACAACAAAAAAAGAATTAGCGAGATTGTTCTATCCGATCTCAAGTTATAGCGTGACCAGGAGACATAGGGGTTCATTTTTATATAATATATAGATTTAGATTTTAGATTATACCTGTATATTGCAAACCAGTATTTGTATCGTCAACAGTCATCAGTGTAATTATAATTTGTACTTAACTCAATTGTTTTATGTCAACGATGTTATTACGTTAATTTTAGTGAAAGACTAATTGTATACACCATACAGGCTATGGATACACGATCTCGGCAGGGGCACGGACCCTACACGTTACAAGATAAAAAGTGTTCTGTTTGAAACATATAAATTCATGTTCCATAAAAATCATATCAAATATATATACAGGGTGTTTGGTAGAGGGACCGACAAACCAAATGAGCGTGTTTGGGGGCCCACTTGGAGAATACAAGTTGGCCAAAAAAAAAATCCCCGACACCCCAATTTTTTTTACTTTTTTTGTGAATTTTCTTACAAATTTTACAAATGTTATGGTGGTAAATAGGTACAATTTCGGCGAAAAAGAGAAAAATCACAAAAAAAATGTTAAACATATTGAGGGGTCGGGGATTTTTTTTGGCCAACTTGTATTCTCCAAGTGGTTCCCCGAACACGCTCATTTGGTTTGTCGGTCCCTCTACCAAACACCCTATATATTGTTCAGTCTTATACCGCATTATAAACATATCACTCACGACAAGTACAAATACACATACACATTTTTGCACGTGTAACTTTTGCATTGTTTACGTATATGATAAAATATCACCCGTATAAACGTAGAGTACATAATTGGTTTGTAATAATAAAAACTTACTCGCCCTCTTCTTTTGTTATAAAAGTTAAAGAGAAATTATTAAGAGTCAGTTAGCGTCCTTGGGGCATTTCATTTCCTTTCTGTGAAATGTTTAAGAAATGTTTACTTCCTTTATTTTGTAGACATTTTCACTTCCTCGTTCTTCGATAAGTTTTATTGGATTATTGGATCTGTAAAGTACATTTTTTATTTTTATATAGAGTAAAACGATTGCAAGTTTTGATTGTTAATCGGCAATCAGAATAACAAAAATGATAGATTAATGCAAACTTATACTTTTCTATTAATAGCTGCGCCCCGCAGTTTCATCTTCGTGGTGATGGATGATGATAATGATTGAAAGTATCCTGTCTTTCCTCAGGATATAATCTGTCTATTTGCTAAATGTCATAGAATTCAGTAAAGCCGTTCTCAAGAACGAGTAAATGTAAGAACCGTCTACGAAGTATTAGAAATCATTTAAAAAAATATAAATGACGTCGGTAAAGCCGTTGTCAAGTTGAAATAGGGAATAGACCAGGAGAAATAGGGGTTCATTTTCATATATAAAGACAATCAGAAGATGGTACACACTCGCCTATGAATATGAAGATAATTCGTTCTGGCACACCCATCACATTAATTTATTTATGGCTTGAAATAAGTACGGGTAGAACCCTATTGTCAGAGTTTTCACCAGAAATTCGGCAATATGGTTATAATTGTCTTATGATGGCTGGAACCGTCACGTCGGCGTAACGCGTCGTCTGAAATAAATAAGTTTACAGTTGAAAATGCCATTAGTGGTTACCCATCCAAAATACTGAACAATGCTACGTTACATACGCATACGCTTCACCATCCATCCCAGCCGTGTGACTCTCTAAGAGATCATCATTGCATCTTTGACAACATCCATGAAACAAATGACGAGACGACAAGAAACATTGGAAAAACAATCTAGTGTATAAGGGCGATATCTCATAAAGTATTTGACATCGGTGAGCTTATCAGAATCATTACAGAATCAGACGGCAGATCTATACGGCTAATGTTTGTTATTTTGACGTATTTATTCTTGAACATACTCGAACATCCTATAATATTAAAGTAAATGAAGTTTATATTGCAACGGTGATGAGTTCTATTTGTGTATTCTTTGATCCTTGATATAAATATCTGTTTAACGTATGATTTCGCAGAGTCTAGTTTTAGCATCATAATATTCAGAACTAATGAACATTGAAAATAACTCAAACCATATCTAGTCCGCACTAAAACCGAATTAGATCGGATTTGGTTCGTGAATCATCGGGATATGCCAATTAGATCTCATAAGTTTCCGGTATTCCGAGTAATATATCGGCCTATATTTCATGGCAATTTCCAACGCGAAGTATCTTTCTACCGAACATTTGACGGAAACTTTTTAAACGATATCGAAGCGGAGGAAGATTTCTCAATCGATTCTGTTTTTTTCCAGAAAGTAAATACTACATTACATTGATAATATTATTATGAACAATATGTTCACAAATAATTTGTAATGTTTTTTTTGTTATATACGAGATAGGTAGGTACACTCGCCTGCAAAAAGATGTATACATTCTGTAATTTTCTAAACCATGATACAGTACCAGATGTTATAACAATGTAGATAAGGATTATTCTGAGCAGTCAAATAATATAAATAACTTCATTTTAGATTATTTTTGATGTATTTTTAAGAAAATAATGACAAGGCGCTGTTGAAAATTGTGAAATGTATACATCTTTTTGCAGGCGACTGTAGAGAGATTAAGATTTAGAGCTCATTGAATATACGAGTAATAATGTTATTTATTTACCTTAACATTTTTCTAACATGAGGATGTGTCAAATTTTTTTCTTAACTTCGGTAATTAATTTTTCGTTACCAATATAATATGGTAACTGAAATATATTTTGGTTAAAATTAATTGTGATATTAAGATTGTATTCGTTCATAGAATTTAAGAAATATCAATACCTATACTCGTTTGAAATAATGAGTTAATTAAGTCGAGTAAATAATGTTTAATTGAATTTGTGTAGGCTATGATATACTAATTAATAAATAGAGTGGTAATAAGTTAATGTTACGAATAAATGATTTAAAGTATAAAATGTTACTTTAAATCATTTATTCGTAATGTTAACTAAAATGTGATGAATAATTTACATTTCATTTAATTGTAATTAATTGACGTTAATAACTCGTAAATTATGTCTTAAGGTTTAACTTGTATTTTATAATATAACTTTAGTTATTAATAGAAATTGAAATCGAAATTGAAATTGAAATTTGTTTATTTGCTGTAAATGTGGTACAGTTTGAGTTCTTAAATAATAATAATATAAGTTCTAATTCACATTAAGCCTTAATTAAAGCATTCAAATATTTATGATGTCATACATGGTATATAAAATTATTAAATGTCATACAATCATGAATTATTATTAGGTAGTTTAGAGGCTACTTAATTAAACTATTTTGATGTCAAAAACTCTTGTACAGAATAAAAGGTTTTTGTCCTTAACCAATTAAGTAACTCTAGTTTTAACATTTTTATTTTTTTGGGCAATGAATGCTTTGTTAATATTGGTCGAATTTCCCCAAACCAATAAACCATACCTCAGAACAGATGATACATAACCATGATAGGCTGCAAGCATTGTACTCTGCGCTGACGTTTGTCTAAACCTGGTGAGGAAATAAACGTAACTATTCAATTTCTTACATATATAGTCCACATGGGACGTCCAGTTCAAATTTTTATCTATAATAATCCCGAGGAATTTAGTTTCTTGCACTTCCTTAATTGCGGTATTATTGTGATTTACGTTAAGATTTAACGGTTTACTACCATAGTTTCGAAATTGTATATAGTTTGTTTTAGTCAAATTTGCATTTAAATTATTATTACTCAACCAAGATGTCACATTATTAATTGTATTATTAAATTCATTTTCATAATTATTTATATTGTCACAAAATTTAATTATTATTGAAATGTCATCAGCAAAAAGAGTGCATTTATTTTTAGTAATATCAGAGAGATCGTTTACGTAGAGTAAAAAAAGTAAAGGACCTAAAACGCTACCTTGGGGTACGCCGCAAGCATTTACTCTAACATCAGATTTATACTTTGTTACCACTGATTTTTTATTTTATTAGTTATTTCTACGTATTGATTCCTATTTTGTATGTAAGAAGCTATTTTGTATGTTTAACTATATTATATTATAAAAATTAAAGTCTATACCATATATAAAAAAGTATACAGTAGTATAGTCATAGTAGTACATAGTAGTACATAGTAGTAGTATAGTCATTATATACGTGATAACTTTTATGTATTTCTTATGAAATAAGAAAGCATATTTAAAAATAGTAATTTTATAATATTGAAAAAGCGTATGCATGTAATTGTTACTAGCATTACTATATTATACAAACATTGGCAATAGTTGTAGATTATTTCAGAATAAATTGTAATGCTTTCAGCGTGCTTCAAATTTCATGTGATTCCTTATTCCGTTAGGTGATTAATTAGTATGAATAATTACCATATATCTTTGCAGCGCACAGTTACCGCCTTACCTATACCTTGTTTTATAGGTAAACTTATACTTTTTAATGAATCAATTTTAGTTACACAGTTAAGACCTTTGCTTCCTGGTTGTGTGCGTGTAGTAACTCTAATATTTAGCATTTACTCTATACGCAATAGTATCCTTATGCCTCCGTCTTCCATCTCTAGTAATATAAACGTAGTCCCCATATACACTAGTGAAGCAAGTGAAAACTAAGACAGGTAGGTATTAAAGTAAATGCTACAATATTTACTCGCATCTGTACTCAAGCCTATCAAATAAATCTGACCAGAGTAGGAAAATTTTTGATAAGTAAAAGCTAAGCTTACAAAATACACAGATGAAAAGCGATTGAGAAGTATGCTAGTTGTGGTATTGAGAGAGTGAGGTACCTATATTACTAGTTACCAATATGCTGTGGTAGAGCAAATAAAGGTGGAGTATAAACAATATAGAAGCGCTCGAAGCTTGACTTGGCGATCGTAACCGATCAACAAGGTAAGCAACACTTGCTGCGGTCAGGAGTAGGATGGCCGATAGTGGCATTACTCAACTAAGTGCTTCCGTGCTTCGGAGGGTACGACAAACTGTCTGTCCCAGTTGTTTGTCTTAGGACAATAGTCGTTAGGCTATGTTGAAGGACTTCGTACGGCCTGAAAACTTCGACATGGTTTGGCTACTAGCCTATCCATAAAATCGCACTGGGTCCGCATGGTGGCTTATGACCCTATTCCACTCTGAGAGGAACGCTCGATTCCCAGCAGTGGGAACATAATGGGCTAAGTATGATGTATACTAGTCTAGAGATGGTGATTTATATATATATATTTACCAAATAATGGAACCGACTTCAACACTAAAAAGAGTTCAAAAGTGCCACAATATTGTGCGCATGGTATCGACTTCGACAAGTTATTTTACCCTTTTTAGTGTAGAAGTCAGTAAATTTTTTTGGTAAAAGTTTTTTTTACCATTTTTAGAGACCCTTGCTACTTACGGGATCGATTGTCATTCACCGTCAATGATAATATTATCAAATCATTAAAATAGGCGACACAATTTTCAGTTATTGGAGTGTAACTAAAAAACTGCTGGACCGAATTTGATGAAATGTACATGGGGTCACTTCGAAAGTTTACTCTACCAAACAAAAAACGAATCATCAAAATCAGTTTATAAACAACGAAGTTATCCGCGAATACATATAAAAAAAATATATACGATCAATATTGAGAATCCTCCTTTTTTTTGAGAAGTCGATTAAAAATCAAAGGCATCTTTACAAATTTTTTATTTTCATCTCTGGCAATGACTGTTGGCACGTTGAGATAAATATTCAATGTTAAACACCGTTTTAACTTCTAAACAACTTTGCACCGTTTGTGATTTTAAGCAAGATAAATAAACGTAATGAGTTTGAAACGTCTTTAACTAGCTAAAAGTAACTTGAATTTTATTTTAAATTTCATTAGAAAAGTCTGTAGTTTTACAAAGTTCTCATCACTTTCAAATTAATTGCTGTTATCTTGAACAAATAATATAAAAATTACGAGTACAATCAATCTTTTAAACGATCCATACAAATTAATTAATAAAAAAAGGTCCATTAATAACTTCGTCCAAGATTTTCATTCGAAACAGAACTGATACTAATTAAAGACGTATATAAATATCTACGCCATGTTTTATTGATTAACATCCTGTGGAAACAAGCATACAATTATCAAACGGAAACATCCAATTACTTTTGTTATTAGCACATCTCTCATTTCCTGCATAATTCATGTCATGTTTATCTGTCAATTTTGACATTTGTCACAGTTTGACGCCTTATTTCAATAGTTGAGTATTTTAGCACCATGTGAAAGTATACTACATAAACATCGATACACGCAACTATTACGGTTAGTTAGAATGCAGTTTACGAAGTAGCTGACCTACAGAGTTTTAAATGTTGTCTGGTTATTTTAATTTTTAACATATGTATTAGCTTCAATTGATCTGACACAACGAAAAAAGAAAGACAAATTAAACAAAGTTTAGACACCGTCTTTCTGTGTTATCAAGGGACAGGAAATTCCTGCCGTGCGATCTAATGATTCGTCGATGCGCTCGTCGACGAGCTCACCGATGTCAAATACTTTATGAAATATCGCCCTTGTACACAAGCTTGTTTTTTCAATCATCTCGTCATTTGTTACACGGATGTTGTCGCACTGCTGCACCCTATAGTAACTAGCAAAGCCTGTTATTGACATTAAAGCGCCATCCAGAGCTATAAGATGAATTATTATGTGGCACTACACATGTCACTCCAAGGCCATGATTTTTGTGATTTTTTTCTCAAACCTGAACACAATATTGCTTGTGAACACTACTGATGCGTGGCGGAAAATCTAACGCTCAGTGGGCTGAGCACGAAAGTATGCTTAAGTGTAACGTTATCGTATTGTTTATGTATTCACTACAAACTATGAGTCATCTGTGCCACTAATGTACTAGATAAATAACAGTGTGTGCTAAATACGTTAACGATGCAATTACTTATTACACTTAAACAAAGTTTCGTGCTTGACCCACTGAGTCCAACCAAATCTCTTGCTCCAGAGGCCTTCCATATGATATGCCAGGTATTACTTGCCTTTTAGAATTTACAGCGACGGCGCAAGGAAAGTGCTATAACTTCATTACGAAGTGAATTTTATATAGGGTATTCTGATTGTGTTCTATTTTAAATGAACGTTCCTGTTTCCCTTTTCAAATGCTGCGTTATCTACGTTCTTTCGTAAAAGAAGCTTAAACAAATGAACCAACAAAAAAAAACATTCGCAGTTATACTCTGGATTCCCCCGGTTACCATTACTCAAAAGCTGCAAATACTAATGGCGAACATTATCTCTTCATGAATACAAAATAACTCACACGCACACGTCAGTAAAATGCAAATCCAAAATTAAACATATCCAAACACTTGTAAGACATTTAAAGTTCCATAAATCACGCTACATGTGCAGATGCAGAGTGAACCTTGAAATCAGAAGTCTTACAAATGCCTTCTTAACTGACATTTTATACTTTCCCTATCACATCGAAGGTTTCAATTTAAAACCACAAACTTCCGGTGTTTTGATTAACGCAACTGTTGCGTACTATACTTTTGATTTAGTAACGCAATGCAAATTAGGTTAACGCAAGAAAATGGTCAAGTATTTTTATTAATGATAAGAGAACGCCGTTTAAGAAAATGTTTCGTTTTAACTAAAACTCAATTCTAAAATTAAGTCTGGAATTCCAAAAAACGTTCTGTTGTAAATTTGATTTAAGCAGAGATTTGACAGTTAATGTCGTAAAAAAATTGGTAAAATCTATTTTCAAGGGTTCAGTGCTGAGTGTACTTCTGGATAAGAAATGCTCCTAAAAAGTTTGCCCAGTTATTCTAGTTTAAAGTGCCACAAATGCGCTCTAGTCACTGGTTGGGTTGGATGTGACCTGTAGTGGAGCTTTATAAAGACACTTGCATTTGGCGGAGGGCGTGTCGTTGCTTGTTAATAAACGACGTTATAGCGTATAAGAAGCTTTCGGGTAGCCAGAGAATTCCAACACTTAAGCTGGCCACAGTAGCTTATTCTTGCTTGGGTTGCCCGCCTTAATGCGTTATGGTACATATATATCTTCCTAAAAGGATTTTTAAAATCATACCACTGCGCTAGAATTCAATACTACAATAGGAATAATACATCACAACATCGAAAACTCGAGAAAACGATTTCTGCTCCTCACACAAATATTTGTCTTAACTAAGGATCGAACCTTGGACCCCGCGCTAGGCCTTTGATGCACACGGTCCAAAGGTACGAGTACTACCTTCTGAGCTAACCTACTAACCAACTTATTGCCATTTAGTCATATACATAAAAAATTAGATTTTTTGTTAAATAAAATGGCTTTACTTATTTCAAAAGAAATCCTCATTTGCATGATATATCAAAAATTATCACCGACCGATAACTTATTTGACCTCAACCAATAATTCATCATTCACAATACATCTACTCATACACTCATAATTTACAATTTTAAAAATAGTAAATGCATCAGAAAATATTATATCCACGCACATGACGCACGATTATATTATGACACGAAACGACTATAAATTACCAACTGGTCCACAAATCATTCCTGTGGTTGACTAATTAACTCATGGAGAGAAAAATATGTATCCCAATTCTATTTATAACAGTTACAAGTTACTATTATTACTTTTAAAATTATAGTTCTCCAAATATTTCTATACAAATTAAAAATTATTATTAAAACTCGATATTACATAATTTGTGTCGGACGCAACAATTTAATTCAATGCTTAACAAAGGCTTTATAAAGGCATTTTTGTTAGTAAAAATACTTTAGTGTATAAAAACAGGGCATTTGCGATGAAAACATAGTAGCTCTATTACAAAAATGGGTAAAATGTCTACGAACTAGACTAGGCACTTGCCTTTTTAGCTTCATCTTGAATTTAGTCATGTGGTGAATTGCTATCTCTAGCCCCAAGGTCTTATTATATTTACAGAATCAGGCGGCTGTATCAGAATCAGGAATGTTCGTCGAAAAGAGTACGCGTCTGGTAAAATTACAGGTTTAAGAAATATCAACTTTCAATCACAATGGGCAAAGCAGTGTCTAACACTATTTCCCGTAGGCATGTCCCAAACAAATACTGAGCACCGCACCCCTTCGCGTAGAATGTTGGTCTCTTAGAATCAAAATTTCACGGAAATCGATTGTACTACTAATAGATTTAAGATCAATTTCTTTTGTAATTTGTACTACGTCTCCTGTTTATTGTTTGCTGGTGACCCAATGTTGCTAAATTAAATATTATTTGAGTAACTTTTGAATATCGTCGTAAACTATCTTATTATAAAATATATGTAAAGTAAGACTAATATTGTATGTTTTATAATGTAACTGTTTGCTGTTCCAAATAAATAGAGTAAAAATATTTCACCTCGTAAGTAAATTCAGTCTATTAGGCGATGGAATTCATAGAAGCGACTAGCTTTTAAAATCTTGTCGAATTATTGTTTGTCCCGTTACAATATCATAAAAATAAAACTTCCTCGACATTTTCATCATATTTCTACATCATCACAACAGATTGTTGTTATACTTGTGACAAGAGAGCCACTTTGAGGTCTTTTAACAAAAGTGTAAGATAAAAAAATTATACTATCTTTACAGAAAATATTTGTGGTTATAATAGTTAGTTGACATAACATGAATCAGCTGCATTAACTTTCATCTCGTATTTTATGAACAAGTTGTTTAATTTTCCATCACTATAATTCGAACTTTAACGATTATTATGTATTCTATCACAAAACTTTCATTGAACTTACATCAAATTTTCCATCACTGTTTGGCACTATTTGTGTGATAAAAACATAATTCTCATATTTTTACTCAAGTTTACAAATAATACTAGTACGTGAAATCAAGCCCAAACCAAATACGTGCGCTAGTTCATCATAATTCTGCCTTTGTCTTTTGGAGTGTTATTTTCCAGATAATGAGCGACATAAATATGATCATTATTATTTTCAGCTAGCGGTATAACTAATCATAGGGTTTATTTTAAGATATTTAACGAAGGGGTTTCAAAGGACTGATTATTTTTGTTTCACAAAGTGAATGTATTGTCTCTATTTATGTTTCGTATCCTCTGAAATATACGAGTATTATAATTTTAGCATTTGTTTTTGTTAGGAAGTCAATGATAGAAGTTAAAAGCTATTTACTCTGAGAGAGGATGGAGTTAAATAGTTATGCAACAGGCAAGTAAACTTTCTATATAATTTGCTTATGTATGGCAGACATAAGTATGTCTAATAGCGATTATTGTTTCATAAGAAACATTAATCACCGCTCATGCTACCTTGACAACGCTGCACTTATTAATCCACAAAGCTTTGGATTTGTCAATAAGAGGTTCTATATGATTTTCTTTGAGACTTATCAGAAAGCTTTTATCAACTAATAAATCAAAGATACAGACATTCAGGGCTCTGTTTTTTGTGGTACTTAGTATCTTTATAAAGTTTATTTTCATGTTTTTATATGTAAATTTAAATTACTAACGTCTGCTTAGCGAGACCAAACTTTTTTAACTATTTCCACGAGACGGGTAAAATCAACTAAAAAGTTAAATTCGATGCCCGGATTGCCTTGGCGGCCTAGCAGTCTGACACGGATTATCGGAAGACGCAGATTCGAATTTCATTCGAGGATGCGTATTTTTATCTCTCACATTACAAAGTTAATTATCATGATAGAGAAAAATGTTTATGATTTGCTCTATTGGCAGACCTTGAATTTTGATTAGACTTAATGAAGAACTACAGATAAAAGGCTTGTATTGCCTGTACACAACTGCTGTTTTCGCGTTGTCAACTGACAATCATGCAATGCCATGCATAACTTGAACCATAGATTAGAATATGCACTTGAGCGTTTAAAACTCTGGGTGGTACTGACTCTTAAGTGTAGGGGTGGAGCTTACCATCAGCAATAAATACACATGAAAGCTTAGAAAATATAAAGTTGACACACTGCTGATGCGTTTAGTATCCTACACTATGATTAAACTTGCGTTATGATATAGTTTACACAACATGTGTTTTATTATGAACCTAACGTGGTTTATACACATTTTAAATATGAAAATACACCCACGTAAGTAAGTCAGACATTGTGATAAGTCTCTCCAGTACGAGACGAGACGCAATCGCGAGCGTTGTGCACTCTCCTTGAAAAATACCACCGGATGTGGTTGAAACTATAGTTGGAAACATATGACTTATTTACGTGAGTAATCCCGTTTTTTATTTTAAAAATCACATGTGTTCTTTAATCAATTTGTTCTCTAATAAGAAGACCAAACTGGTTAGTGTTCCGAGCGATTCAGTCAGGTTAAGTAAAACGCGCATCTGCACTCATCGTATGCGTGAATTTAATTGTCTTCACGGACTGTTCTTAGTCTGCCTGCATGCATAATATTCCGTGCATTCTCTTTATTACCTGTATTCTTGCTCCACTGTTCATTCTTTTATACATACACCGCCCGCATAAATTATACAAGCATTTACCTATCTGTAACGTCCTGTACCTTGGGGCGGAGTTAAATATTCCCCCAGCCTCTCATAATGGCCGAAAAGCCGAATATAAGATGCAACATGATAACGTATCTTTTTACGTGCGGATAAAAGAGACCAACATAATACTAGAAAAAATTGTTCGTTGTACCTCTTTGCCAGTCACTTCAGGAAATCATGACATTGTAATGATGACAAACCTTAGATATTGTATTGGTTATAGTGAAATATAAAGCGTAATAACACGATAAATATTTTTATTATATTATCTACCACTAACTTTCGAATAATGTTTTAGTACGTAATGTACCTATGTCTAATTATCACAAAGAATAATTGTTGTACCTATAGTATGTAAAAGGACGACTATATGTATGTGTCTTAAAGCTGGTACAATACTACCAATCTCACTAACAAGCATGTTTCATTATAATCAGCTAGATTAACCGATCATTTGTTGAGTGTAATTTAACTTATCAGCACAGATAAGAAACTCGCTCAGTCATTTACTACCTATCTAAATTTATTCGCATCAATGCCAGAGCGCTTTCAAACCGGAGCAATGTATCGAACAATCTTGTGCACTGTAGGCATTATCCTACAACTGTGTATAAACAACATCCGTATTGCGATATCTTGTCGATCAAATGCAAATAATGCATTTGAGGGCTGTTTCAAAGAATTTTGAAGGGCGGTACTCTTTCAAAATAACTTAGCGATGAAAGGGGCAAGTTGTAAGTGTGATTACAAGCTAGTAGCCCACCTGATGGTTGACGTACCCATAATAATTATTGCAATACGACTCAGATCTTTAAAATTTAAAGTTCTACGGCGCACTGCTCTGCGCTCGTCAGACCCTGATCTAACTGTAGCCTTCGCACATTATTACCCTAGCTACAGTTCCCTTCAACCTTAACACTGTAGTGCTTTTAAACTGTTACTTTGAGTCTGAATATTTAAGCACTGCAGTTGTACCTACAAAAATGAGTAACAAAAGTGAGGCCTACATCCCCTATACATAACACAGTATTACATTGTATCATGTACTCATTGACTGAACAAGCGAAGCGAGCGAAGCGTTTCTGCTTTAACTGGCCAAATTGACTTTCGTCTGTCCGTAATTATATTTGTCAGGTTGTTGTGTATATAGGTCGCATTTTTCAACCAATATTGACGAAACTTGGTATGCGTGTTAAATTACTATTTAATGTAATTTTTTTGTCGTCGGTGATTTTGAGGGGTGAAAATAGTATTTCATTTTAATTTAATAAGGAAAATTTAGTTATTGTATTTTCGAAAGTAATATATAAAATTTTGTAAAATACTTTATTTATTGTTATAGACTAAAGCTCACGTAAATTATAGTTAGCTATGAACAAGCGAAGCGTCTCTGCTTTAACTGGCCAAAATGACTTTCATCTGTCCGTATATTTGTTAGGTTGTTCGTTTGTCTTCCTATACAGGTCGCATTTTTCGACCAATCTTGACGAAGCTTGGTATGCATGTTCTACTATTTAATATATTTTTTCTTGTAAATATAATAAAATTTTGTACGCATCTTAGGTAGCTGACTTTAAAGAGTAATTTCGAATATGAGCATAACTGATCAAGTGGTTTCCGAGATAATAGTTTGTGAAGTACTGCGAAAAATTGCCGCTGATAAGAAAGACTATGTGCTGGCGAGTTCTACTGTTACTGTACGAGTATTATATAATTGATAGGCAAAAGTATTTCAACATAATAAGCATAATAACTTGTTCTAAAAGCCGAGGATCTGCTGTGGAGTCAGTTCCAGGTGGCAACAGATTCTTCGCTTCCTGATTTATAAATTAAATCTAAGTTAGTGCTGTACTATTAAATACCTATTCGGTAGGTTAGAGGATCAAGAGGGAATAAATCCAGCTTTGTAGTTTATGGGTCTAACAATATATTATTTTTGACAAATAATATACCTACCTTCGTTAAAATACACTTCAAATTTTGCGGATTTATAACTTAACAGTTTTTTAAATTAATATTTTTCGTTTCATAGGTTTATTGCCTGAAAGAAATGACTATTATTATTATTAATATTTCTTTTTATTTTAACATAGGTAGATGATAACATGTAATAGTGCTACCAGTTCAATGGTAAAATACACATAGACTTTTTAACCTGAACAAAAATCCACGTCGGAAAGCTATTTCCCATTCAGCAGAAGCTGGAGAGTGAGTGACCCAGGAGTTATATAATAATCAGTACTTCGAGACATTTGACTTAAAGTTAAATTGTTTTGACACCATCGAGTATGCAATGCAGTAATCATCATAATAAGGATGTTTTGACTAACCTCAACGTAATCGATATCTCCACGCGGGACTTTCGATACTGTTAGTATGTTATGTCGAAGTAACAATGATCCAAACACAAGATTAATGTTTACTAAAAGTAATGTGTGTAGTTGGAGACAACAATACTTTCCACTCATAAAGAAGACGGCCCTTGCTTCTTTAGTCTGATCATGAACACGATCTGTACAACTTAGTCGCAAACTCAAGGTTAGATAAATACATTATTTAGAAGGCACAAGCAGACAGGATAGTGTCAAATTAACATTTTTTTAATTAACAAAGTTCAAACGCTGATCTAAAAATAGTTTAACATACTCGCACCCTGTAGCTAAAGAACGTTTTGATGTACTTTCAGTGTACACCTGTGTGTATCTTAATTTAATGTTGGGTGTGCCTTAGGTTTTTATTGCGACTCATTAAGGAATGGGTTATCTTAGTAAAATTAACAGCAATACGGTCTGTAAAAAAATATACTTAAAATCTCAGATAACAGTTTATGTTCAAGAATATTTTCTGTATATATAACTTCTTAGTAACAGTAAAAAGAACTTTTCAGCTCCTATTTCAAGCGGATTCTTGAATAATCCATAACGTTTCCAGTCCACGGTGTCTGAGTTTATCGACCGCAGTGTGTTTGAATAATTTATGTCAATTTCACAGGCAGCAAGTGCATGTCTAATAGAATTCTGCATGTTGGCTATTTAGGTTGTTTTACATAATGGTAAGAGTGCCTTGGAATTTGTATTGGATGTTATTGGAATAATCATCATATTTGTATACTAACAATTTACATATGAATGGGTTTCCGTCAAGAATTCTAGCTAATGTAAATATCATCCAATGATCATATTATTAATTATAGTCTGAACGTTATGGGATTGTTTAGAAGCTAGATAATTAGTAGGGCTTTATGTTGAAGTTGTACGTAACATAGCAATGGGCTTGTCACCTCGAGCTATGTAGTTTAAGTCTCATTGGGGAATCCGTGTCTACACAGGGAAATGGTGAGGCTGGATTGTAAAATCCATTCTAATTCTTAACCATAATGTTGAAGTTATAAAGCTATTGAGGAATAAGCAATTGTGAATACAAGAGGTGTGGTGCGTCAGCGCCCCTATTTGAGGAATAATTCGGTGTCGCCCGGTTAGACCTACATGTGGAAAAGTCCGATCGAGGCAATTATGCAGTTCATTGAAACGCATTGGCCTACCATTTTAGAATTTCACTTGCTGCAGTATCATTGAAAACGTAACACGTATTGTGCTTGGATTAGCATGTCTCGAAGTAGAATATGTGTCTACAGTGGCACCTACCGCTGAAACTCACATAGGAAGCTCACCTCGGAAACTGATCGTTGAGTCAAAAAGAAAGAAAAAACTTAAAGAAAGAAGAAACTAGAATATAAAAACTAAAAAACTCCAGTACCTGGGTCACGTCATGCGCAATGAGAAATACGATCTTCTCCAGCTGATCATGCAGGGCGAAATCCAAGGACGTAGACGACCAGGCAGAAGACGTACATCACGGCTCAATAATCTCCGGACGTGGTTCAACATGAGCAATATATCGCTATTTCGAGCGGCAGCTTCTAAGGTCCGAGTAGCCTTAATAAAAGCCATGCAACCTCCGGTAGGAGATGGCACCTTAAGAAGAAGAAGAATATAAAAGAAGCTAGAATAAGTGATAACCACGCACATTGCAATTGTTGGAATCGGAGTACAATTTCTAATACAACTATTGTATAATTGCCTAAATATGGCGTCTGGTGAGTCTACGGTAATGGGTATGCTGTCCTGCTTCTTTGTGTGTATTATGCATGTAATAGTTATAAAAACTGCAAAAGATGCAGTTTTTGTTAGTAAAAGTAGTATAATTATAAGGGTCTCTAGGGTCACTACAAAGGGTCACTACAAGGACAAGATTCTGAAGAAGACTTCCGCATGACGCCGAAACAATTATATCGTCGCAATCGCTAATATGTATTTAAGTCTCACGTTAATCCCATTTTATTATTATTAAACTATGATCAATTATGCTCATATTTGCAATTACTCTTTAACGTCAGCTACCTAATGTGTGTTTCAAATTTTATCAAAATGAGCTTGTAAATAGGGCCGCAGCAAGTTTCCCTTCTTTTTAAGAAAACTACCCACTCCCCCCGCCCCCTTACTCAAAAACACCGACAACAAAAAAATTGTAGATCACGCATACCAAGTTTCGTCAAGATTCGTTGAAAACTGCGAGCTGTACAGGAAGACAAACGAAAAACTTAACAAATATACGCACAGATGAAAGTCAATTTGGCCATTTAAAGCAGAGACGTTGCGCTCGCTCTTTCAACTATAATTGATGTGAATTTTAGTCCATAACATTAAATAATATTATCAGATAAATAAAGTATCTAAGAAAATATTATATATTACTTTAGAAAATACATTAAGTAGATTTTTCTTACTTAAATATTATGAAATACTATTTTACCAAAGAGTCACTTTCAATCTAATTACACAAATTGAAAGAACATTATCAATCTCTTCGCTTCAGAAACCTTTTGAAAAACACTTTAGAGAAAACTTTAAATAGGCTACGGACTCGTAGAGCTGGTTAATATTTTGTTCATATTATTTTATACCTACTTAGCTTACTCTGAGAACTGGCTAAAGGTTCAGAATAAGCTTTTTATATGGGCCACGCTGCTCACGAAAAAAATGAAAGACATGTATGGCTGTACTAGTTAAAACTCTTGTTAAAAGGGGCCGTGCTGTTTTCGTGAACCATTTCCTTCGCTTCATCACATATCAGAATAACTATAACATTATCTATACTAATATTATAATGAGGAAAAATTTGTTTGTTTGTTTGAATTTAATAGAATCCAAAAGTACTGGATCGATTTGATAAATTATTTCATATTTAGAATCCTACATTATCCCTGATGAACATAGGCCATAGAATATTTTCAAAAAAGTTAGGTTAAGTATGAAAACTTCCATAATGTAACGTGGTGTGAAAAAATACCATATAAACCTTTATATCGCGTACGCTGCGGAAACTATTGTCAATAGAGCAAAGTAATTTATGACAGTTTTATAGTAGACATCAATACCTATAAAAAAGCCCGCGATATCTTTAAGTCTAATTATTACCGTTATGTCACAATAAATACCTTTTCATGTTAAAATATGCAATAGTAACGGCGGCTCAAACAAGGCCACATTATAAAGACCTTGGTATTCATCTTTATCTACTCTAATATAAAAGAGAAAAGATTTTGTTGATGATTATATTTGATATTTGATTTATCATCATCATTCAACACTACGCGGGTGACACCGCGGAGCGCAGCTATAATAATAATTTTTTTATTGCATTTTGATACCCTATCTCTTTTTTCTTCTTCTGCTTTTTATATCTCAGGTGAAGGACAGGACGAGGGCAGTGCAAAGATACGCATAACTTCAGCTCTTACTGCTGGGTGCGACTTCGACTGTCATAAGAAATGGTTCTTTCCATCGACCACACACAAATTGCGTGTTACACAATCAGTTCTAACAAGTATCAAGATTGCCCAGTTTGATATGTGCAAACAACATGAAATATAAAGTAGTAAGTGATCTCTCGAAGCTGATTTCTGGTAGGTACATTCTATTAAAAATAAAAACTTGATGACACCAATGTCATAAGTCAACCGATTGTAATACAATAATTAAACGAATACAATAATTGTATAGGTAGGTACAAAATATCCAGTCATAAAATAATAAATTTATGTCTAAAATATGTAAACATTATCGTTGTGTGACAAAACATCATTTTAAATAATACAATAAAATAATAATAGTAATAACATTGGCATAATTCAATTCACATTAAATTCGTATATTATTGACATATCGACATTAATATTATATTAATCACTTAAATAAATAAAATTCAAAAATTAATTAAGTGTCAGGTAATTTAAAATTATCATTTATATCATAAAACAAATTATTGAATAGCCAGGATTTCAACTTAATTTGAAAAGCCACGACCGAAAGTGCGTTTCGCACGTAAGTACTCAAAAGTACTTTACTATATATAAACTCATTCATTAAGAAGTTCTACCTACTACAAAACATGCATTATGTTTGAATATTGAATGTACGCGTAGCGTGTCACGATCACCAACCTTAAATAACGCTCTGCCTCAAAGCTAGAAAGCATTAAAGTATCGTTTAAGAAAACAGTTTTGCCAACAATTTTATGTAAATTAAGGTAAGTGTGGTTTCATTATACAGAGACTTCATTTAGATACAACTCGTTGAGTTATAACGTACAATAAATAACAAAGGAAAATGTATCTTATAAACCCTTGTAGAGATCGAAAACATCATGTTGACGTTCAACGTATAAATAATAAATGTAAGCAATTTGGTATACAATGAATTCTCAAGTATATATGATATTGATATTGTGTTCACTCTTAAGTATTTCTATCTAAGATTGGTTTTTGATGAAAATTTATTTTACTGATGTAATTTATGTGTACTGTGATTGTTTTTTTATTGTCAGGAAGGAGGAACTTAGACGAGAAACCACCGCTACTCGACTTAATAATTCTCTTTATATAACTGTGGACTGTTAGACGTCTGTCGGACAGATTGATCGTATATTTTTTTATTTTTTTATTTGGACCAAACGTAAAATTACGAGGAATAAATACCTATACTTTGAGCTTTATTGTGATTATTCGAGCTGCAAACATGCTTTTATGAACGAGCGAAATTAAGCACACCGCACACTAATTAAATCATAGTAATCAATAGCTAATTGTATCTTAGGTGAACTACGGTACACGGTATCAAAAAAATAATTAGAATTTACAGTTGGTAAACTACGCGAAATACAGCCGAGTAGATTGTTACAAGACGACGGGCAAACACAAGACGTCGTCGTCTTGGTACATGCTACTTATAGCAGCATCGCTTGCAGTGTCCAGTTGAAGACGGCCAGACTCGAAGGTCGTCCTTAACATGATTATTTTTATATTATTAATGTGAGAAGTGTTGGTAAATATATACCTATTGCGCATCAAATTATCATTTAAATATTTATCAGTTCTTTTCGCGCTTCATTAATTATTTATAATATGACATTTCAAATCTATGATAATTCTTAAATTTTGAGACATTTTCAAAACCTTAGCCACTGCAATACACCGTACAGCCGTGCACTATTCATGTAAATTAGGATGAGAAAGGCTCTACCCGTAACTCTAAGGAAGACTTTACTGAACAAAGCCTTTGTGTGGGATTTACAGACTAAGTACGGAATAATGAAAATGTGCGGAAAATCGACGTGCGGAAAAAAGGAGAATTTCGGATTTTAATACAGACTGCTTAATTAAAAAATCCTTTAGTTAGTAACACAAAAGATATTACGTATTGATTCGCAAATTTGGTTGCTATGTTGAAATGGACATTCTATGTGCAAATAGCTGTTCTCCATAGATAGCGTATTAATTGATATTTTCAATGAATAAATCATGTTTAGGTAATGGTAAAAATACTGTATCCTTTACTATAAACCTAAATCTAAAAAAATAGGTGTACAAATATTACTTTACTTTATTAGTACTTTAATTTACAAATTATATTATTTTCGCTCATTACAATACAATTATAATAAGTAATAATTAGGTATTGTAATATTTTTATCTTACTGGTAATAAATATAATTATATTAAAAAATTACAAATTGGATAATCGCTTTATTAGTGAATAATCTTAAATAACAACAATGTACCCATTTTAAGTTGAAAACGCTCTGATGGACATAAAACAAGAAATTGAAATTTAAAAAAAAAAATTTAATATATGAAAAATTGGATAATGCAACCAAAGGTGTAAAAAAATCCTTATAACACGTACGCTTCAAAATACGTAGAAAATATTGACGGTAGAGCAAAGTGATGTTTTATAGAGAACATCAATATCTACAAAAAAGTCTGGGACACCACATATATCTTACAGAATTGTCACAATAACGAATTTTTCATGTTGAAATATGCAATAGTAACCCCGGTACAGACCTAGCCACAGTATTTGTACCTTACTTATTCTAATATCCTTATCCTTCCTAATCTTTATTTTCTCTAATATTTAAAAAGAAACAGTTTTAATTGTTTATTTTTTTTTATGGATAAACGTAAAAACTACTTGACCAATTCAAAAAGATTCTTTCACCTGTAGAAAGTTACATTTTGCCTGAGAAACGTACGCTATATTTGATTCATCATCATCATCCATCACCACGCGGGTGAAACCGCGGAGCGCAGCTAGTACATTATAATTTAGAATAAGTAAGTCAACGTACAGAAACGGATCTAAAAAGCTTAAACAACAAAGTAGATAACTCTTAAGAGGACACAGTAGCGACCGATAAGGTTAACCCTGTCAAAGCATTGATGGACGACTTCGGCTATCTTCATGATACCACTGCCATAAAAGGCAAAGTAATGCAGGAACCCATTTATACGATTACAAGCAGACCGTTTACTATGTCACTATGCTAACCTAAATAAATAACTTCAAGTCAACCGTACGTCTTCGTGTCCATTCAAAGAAAGAACCTGTTGGCACCGCGCCAGCTTTTTGCTGCGCACACAAGGCAGGATCGCTGTGAAAAGAATTTTACTTTAAGCGCTTCCATCTTGGGACCAGTAATTGCTAGAGCTTTATTGTTTATGGTTTGCCCACCCGGAACTTTCCAAATTCCTCGTATGCCACAAACGAGTGTGATAAAACTTGATGCTTGTGACGGAACGTGCAAATATACACCTAAAAGCTTCTCATGTTCGAAAGTCGTTCCCTGTGGTACTCCCACGCATACATTTGCTAAATGTTCACATTTGAATGCGAATGGGAGTTTTGGTGTTAATAGTGTCTTTAATACTATGATGTCACATAAATCCCGTAAAACATTGATATACAAATAGCCACATTTAATATTCGATTTCGTGATCGTTTGCATCATTATTATCCACCTCCGAGCCTTTGAATTGCGAAAAGGTTAAACAATAAGTTTTGTTTTGTCTAGACTGTAAGTTTAACAGCTATAAAGTTTCGATAATCAAAGTAGATAACAAGACGTTGGAGGAAGATCGGATTCCTCAATTTGGTGTTCATTGATGTTATGTTCAACAAACTTTCAAAGTGTCGGTGCAAGTAACGTTTGTTTGGCTTTCACATTTATTTGTGTAGCAACACGCCCATCTTGAACGAGCAGTAAACCCTGATCGAAGATGATCCGTCCACTAACTGCTCCAAAAATAACATTATCAAATACTGCTTGAGTCGGGCACAGAATAATTAACACCGGCAGTATCAAAGCTCATGCTATACGTGTAGTAAAATTAGGATTAAATAAAAAAAAAGGTTGTTATAAGGTTATTTTAATAGAATGAGCTCAAATTGATATTAACTAGATATATCATCGCGCATTCATCTCAGGAGGGATTCATTTTCATCACAAAAGTTGAGAAATAATTTAGAAATAGTTTTTATCCCGATGTTTGGAACACTTTTCAGTGAACCTAGTCACTGGTAGACTGTAATAATAATATAATAATATTACCAATAACAAATGTAACGCAATCTAATGATTTAAAGTTATTTAATTTCAATATTTTATGATACCGATAAATAGTTCATTATTCCAAAACAAAACATGTCTCCCTTTTTTGAATCCCAATGATACTTAAATCCAATGCCTCAGAAGGACAAGTGCAGTTAAGTGCCACTTCAAATCTGGCACTGCATTATCATGGGTAGTAGTAGTAGCATAGTGCTTACCATCAGCAACATGACATACTGATCTCGTCAAAAAATAAAGTACATTTGAAATACATAGAGAATGTATTTGTATATCACGTAACAATTAAGTAGAGATAAAGCACTGTGTCACCATATTACTCTATGGAAGAGTCTCCATACGGAAATAGATTGGTGATACCAATGACACACTTCAGTGGCACTCGTGTCTGTTGTTTTTATTATGACTTCACTGGAATTGCTTGGGTGGTCTATTTTATGTCGTTTAAACCGTTCTATGTCTAACTTAATTCTGATAATTTCATACGGTCTGATACGCTTCATTAATAAATATCCTCGATACTTATCTTAGACCTTTTAGAGACGACTTAGAGTTTCTTAGTATTGCTGTTGCTAACCTAATATTCACACGTTACGTTATGTTTCATTGTTTTACTATATCTGGTAACTAAATTAAAATGGTGCTATATTTTAGTTCAATTCAACAGCTTAATACAGGTCAGTTCACATTGTCGTTAAGATTGGCTTTACCTTACTACTGTCAAGTTTTAAGATTTAATGCTGAACATGCGCTTGATAATAAACTTCACAAAAAAGAGTTGCTTCAGAACTAATTAAAGCATAATTTTAAAAATTTTAAATTATTTTACGTACTTACCGTGTCAGTTGATTGGTCAAAATATTATTTTAGAACGTCTAATACTTAAGCAAGTTTCAATCAGTTATTTTTAGAACACTGATGAACAGAGGTTAATAAGATTGCTCAGATTTCCTTGCCTATTATTCGTATATAACAAAATATTTGTGTATGAAACCTGAGCTGCTAGGCCTTACGCCGTTACCGCTTAGGTTAAATTATATAATATATAAGTAACTAGCTTCTCTCCGCGGTTTCACCCGCGCGGTGATGGATGATGATGATAATGAATCTTACATAACCTATGTTACTCAGGGTGAATGTAGATGTCCAATGGTGAAAGAATTTTGTAAATCAGTCCAGCACTTTTTGAGCCAATTCGTTACAAACATACATACAAATCTTCCCTCTTTATAATATTAGTATAGATTAGTAGAAGTACTCTTCCCCTCAATACAATGGTACAATATTGGAGAAAACGAGAAAATTCAATAAAAAAGTTAAAAAAAATTGGGGTGTCGGGGATTTTTTCTGGCCAACTTGTATTCTCCAAGTGTGCCCACGAACACGCTCATTTGGTTTGTCGGTCCCTCTACCAAACACCCTGTATAGTGTAAATGGTCAAGCTGGAAACTGAACAGCATAATTAAAAATAATTGTAGGTCCTTAAATTACTCATTGTGTACAAATTATTATCCTATGAGTCAAAGTACCCATTATTGTGTCTAACGTACGACTAACAAAACGATAATTATAAATCTTATGACGATCCATTAAAAGCTATCATAAACGTCGACATTTCATGATTTATCGATTTAATCACTCGATGAATAATTTATTTCTGAATCAAAACATTATCGATACGATACAAATGGTGCTAATCGAAACCAGTTGTACTTACTCATATCGATATTTATTAATAATTAGGTTTAATTATTACTTTTAATTAGTACCATGAAGCTTTTTATAGCGTCTAGTGACAGGGCGAAGAGGTCGTTGACCTGGCACTAGTCACCTCGCCGGCCCTTAACAGTTGCATTGTCAATCAAATCACAGATGTAATATAGTGCAGTGTAGTGCACAGTGTTTAGTAAGTTAGAAGTGTTTTATATCATCATCATCATCATCTCAGCCGTAGGACGTCCACTGCTGAACATATGCCTCCCCCATGATTTTCCAAAAGGACCGGTTGGAAGCGGCCTGCATCCAACGTCGTCCTGCGACCTTCATCAGGTCGTCTGTCCACCGTGTCGGTGAACGACCTACGCTGTGCTTGCCGGTCCGTGGTCTCCACTCCAGAACCTTTCGGCCCCATCGGCCATCTGTTCTGCGTGCTATGTGCCCTGCCCACTGCCACTTCAACTGGCTAATCTTCTGAGCTATGTCGGTGACTTTCGTTCTTCTACGGATCTCCTCATTTCTGATTCGATCACGTAGAGAAACCCCGAGCATAGCCCTCTCCATAGCTCGTATATAGAGCATCGCATATATAGATATTTGCTGTATAAAACATTATTGTTTTATATAATAATGTTTTATACAGCAATTGTCTTTATAAATTACTTCAGATTTGCATCTATGACATAATTTGTAAAATAACTCACAAATATAAATCTATTAATTAAACTTTCTTATCAGTTGATATTCCTTAATAATCATCAAATAAAAAAGAATATAGGTATTATATGCTGTCTAAGTAAAATCTGTATGGTTTTTTTTTATTACAGTCTATTCGTAATAATAATGCTTTGATAATGTGACTGTATAATTATATCATAATAACAACTGAAGATACGGGCAAGTGGTGCGCGTGATGCAGGCAGTGCAATCCAGAATTCCGAATTTAAGTTTTGCATGGTACTGCAATGCGCTCATCTCCCCGAATGTTGACTTTTGAGACTCATTTGCCAATTGCCCTTTCATTTCACTTGGATCAGCCGTGCGATTCTCTAAGAGCAAACATTCTTGCATCTTTAACAACATTCGTGAAACAAATGAAGAGATGAAGAAGAGAACAAGAAACGTTGGAAAAACAACCTTATGTACAAGGGCGATATCGCATAAAGTACTTGACATCGGTGAATTCGTTGACAAGCTCGTCGACGAATCATTAGAGAATGACATAGCAATGCTTGCGTAGTATTGCTTCACGATAGAATATGTGACTCGGCAGTGGTATCAATCAATATAACCTATTGCAGAACAGGGATAGTACAATTATTTCTGTACTACTACATACTTAATTAATTAAATTAATAATTTTATTTAATAAGCACGAAATAGTCAATTACAATACTCTTACCACACTAATATGTTAAAAACTTTTGCAATAAGCTAATATTGTTTAATAAAGACATAATAGTTTATCAAAGAACATCACAATCGGAGTTGGCATTCAGGCCGTTTAGAGAACGACATACGGGGGTGTAAGCTCGGGACACAGTGTAGTTATTGGGGACTGAAAAATATCTATGCCTTGGACTATATGTCTCTCTGTGTCTGTGACTGATGTAGTTATCAGGTACGTTAACTCTACAGGGAAAGTTGTGTAGAGCACATTACACAGCAAAAATAAGTCGGGATCCCTTGCCTCTTATGATTCGCATCCCGATGGCAGAGTGGATATCCTCTAACTAACTAACGTACTATCACGGAGTAACTGAAGTGCTTGATGCAGAATATCTGTATTTGCGTGCACAGTGTTACGTACAGACCTACCAATGTGCACGACTAATACTAATAATAGTTGTAATATAAATATCTATAAATATAATAACTTTCTATGAACTTATCTTCTTACACCTGACATATATATGTTTGCGACAGTTAAAGTGTGAATAAATTGTTAATGGATAACCTGTATATGGGGTCTAGAAAACAAGAGACTGTTGAAGAAGAATTCTACGTCTGATTCATGAAACGTTAATAAGCTTCTGTTTGTTGAGAGTTCAGACGTGCGATTCTGTAAGAGAAACATCGTTGTCAAAGATACAAATATTTGACAACGTCCGTGAAACAAATGACCGTCCGTGAATCGTTATAGAATCGCATGGCTGTTATCAACTGTCTACTGAGTCACCGTCTTTCGTGTCATATAAGTAACATGGATCGATAGTCTACGGGCTATTGGAATATTCAATACCAATCATTCCTACAGCCGGTCGACTGTTGATTTATGCTTTTATTTTCATCTAACTGTACATAGACGCAAACTGTAGACACAATAACAATGTATTTCGATTATGTGCACTTGTAAGTGTATCTGATAATATAGACATGAGATAATGTATGTGTGTATCTTATTTCGGCGCGTCTCAGTTATATGGACCAATTAATTCTTAAATGAGTGTAATCAGATTTGCCCTTAGCACATATTGTATATAGAGTAAATATAATACCGCGCCGGTGGCTCCGTAACAGTGACCTATGCTCACAGTCTCTGTACTCTAAAGGAAAATTTTCTCTATGTTAAATCCTCTCAGACATAAATCATTGGAGATATATTATAAATAAATGACAATCACATTTTAAGTACAGCTATTTAAAAAAAAAACCTTTAGTAAATTTTTTGATATTAATTTAATCCAATTAGCAACTACCATATTTTTGTTACCGTTATAGAATTGCGCGCTCTTTTATGTCGCTATCGCTATTTTTTTTAAAACTCAAATTCTAGAATTTGAGTTTTTCTAGCTATTTCTCAATTTAAAATTCTGATTAACAGTTGCAAAGATAGGTCTTAGTTGGTAGTTATAGTCTTAATCAAAGATGTGGCCTTTGTTGCACTGGAATACGTTCGTCTGCCCGAAACATAAGGTTTAAAGACTCATTAAGACAAACTTTCTACACAGTGTCTTACAAGTTTACAGATTTTAGATTTAGAAGCACAATATCTGATCCGAGCCACTATCAAAGTCAGTAACATTTATTAGGTCACGAGTTGACGAAAGTATAGTTGAGCTATCCATAATAACAGTTGTAGTGTCATACAATCAAAACTTTTAAGTTCTGTGCGGTACTACGCTACACCTGTCACTTTGATATAGTAGTTCTACCAGAGCTCTGTAAACCGTCCCGCTGAGTCTCCTCGATCGGACATTCTATAGAAAATATCTTAGTTTCGATGGCAAAGGGACTAAACCTGAGAGAAATGTATCTGGCACCGATCTGGATAAATACATATCTTTCAATGGAATCCTACTCAACAATCTTTAAAATTATATAATAATATTTGAGAAACCACTCTTATTAATTTCACAGCTGCGTGTACCAAACGTGACTAAGACACAAACATCTAGTTTGATGAGTCAACTTTATATACCTCCCTGCCCTCTATTAATTTTATACAGGTAAAGCCCATCCAAACATCAAAAGTCAATCGTAAAACTATTAAGATACGAGTAAAATAAAAATTACTTGGTAAAAAATAATCTTCCAAGCCCACGTAATACAGTTAGCCCATGTTTTATGTACAATCACTTAGCATAAAATATTAAGTTTTATCCTGGACATGTTTTCCGCAAAAAGGCGAGCGAGTCCCAACTCTGACGCGCCCGCGGCTTCGTTTGCATAAACTGGAATAATTAATAGTAACTTTAAAGACAAAGAATGGTGCGCTAGTCATGTAAATAGAGCTAGGATGGAGATTGTCATTTGAAAAATTGTTAGTGTTATTTTATTATATGCTTAAGCTCTTATTTCCAAGCTCTTGCATGTTTAATATTATTCGTATAGCTTTATTTTCTTTAAGAAAGTAATGTTTCAGTTTTTGGTCCACTGGAGAGTTGTTTTATAATATTTTTTATTTCTCTATTTTCTATACCTAAGTTAATTGTGGTTCTATATTTATTTAAAAAAACTGACCCAGTATTTATGTATATATATATATATATATATATATATATATATATATATATATACCTACTACTTACCACCTCAGGGAGGTGTTAGAGCTTAAAACCTTCCGTACTACAGAGGCACGACAATTTTATGTGTTTGAAGTTTAAAGAATGTTAATATTAGAAAACGACATAGAAGTAGCTCTCTTTTTAGTATGTGAAAAATATATATGAGCTAAGCTACTTTCCCTTACTTAATGGAGAAATAATTTAAGTGCATTATTACGTTGGACACACTCAGGGCCTGTGCCTGGTAAAACTGCCAGAAACTAAGGGCCTAGCCTATTGACCTTGGATTTTACGACATCGTGTGTATTTTCATCACCACGATTGTTTTATTCCTATATATTATCCAGGCGGGTGAAGTCCCAGATTTTAAACTATGCTATAAACAAAACGCTTCACTACCTGTTATACCTTTACGGTTTCGGTCCTTAACATAATTAGCAATTCAGCAATACAATACGTGTCCAGAATCAGAACTGAAGCAAAATTTCATTTAGCATCACTCAGCGAGCAGACAGACGATTTGTCTTGTCATCCGAGTCATCAGCTTGGAGAACTAATTTGAATTTGTAATTAAACCGCTGTTTACTGAGAATAAAGGGGAACTAACAGGAGATTATGAGTTTGAAGTGTAACTTCTTCGAATTGCCAACCACATGGAAAACAACACGATGTTTCAGATTCAACGCTATATGGTTTTAGTGATACCAGCATTGATTATTACCACAACGCGAGTAGTAAGTTAAAAGTTTTAATTAATTTCACAGTGGTGGTAATATTTTATTAAAACTTATTGCACCGCTTGTATACAAACCAATATGTTTTTTAGAAATTTTAGAAAAACACTTAATCTTCGGACGGGATTCGAACTCGCGCCTTCTAACTATCCATGTCAGGTAGGTAATACATTCTGTGCGATACATAACGGCGTAAATAACTTAAAAAGTTCTGATACAACTCCCCCACTTCGATGTTAAGGCCTTGCAAGTAAAAATTTTAAGTATTTGAGCGGGTGAAGTACTGCCGTGCGATTCTCTAAGAGCAAACATCGTTGCATCTTTGAAAACATCCGTGAAAGAAATAAAGAGATGACAAGACACGTTGGAAACGCAACCTTATGTACAAGAGAGATATCTCATAAAGTGATTAACATCGGTGAGCTCGTCGACTAGCTCCTCGCCACAATGGTAAAAAATATAGATATTTCTTTAATTTATTATATTACAAAAAATATAGTAGTTGACGCTCCAAGTATCGAGTAACTCGAAACAAAAGATTTTATTCTGTCGTTTTATTTGGGATTTTCTTCTTCAAAGTGCCAGATAAATATTGTACATTATTAAATGTCTTTTTTATACTTTTAACAATTTTTTTTTTCATGTTTCTATCAGTAACTGTGCGACGAAAAACATAGCGTTTTACGGATCTTTGGCTGCTGGCAGCGCCAAGGTTATTCCGTGATTATGGTCTACTTGGTAGCCGATATGAATTAAAGCGCAGAGCTTATCTTTCAAATTGTGAAGGATAAAGAAGAAATGTTAGGAGTATCAAACGGAAATTTACTAAATGTAGACTAATATCTATTGAGCGCTAAATTCCGTCTTAATTTTTTCATGTTTAAACATGAAATGGATTTGAATCTAAATTAATTTAGGTTCATATCCAGCATCAAAAACTTTATGACATTTTCAAGAACACCTTGGGTTTACGGATAAATAAAGTCTAGTTTAAGGATAATGCACACTACAAATAAATAGAGATTATACCAATAAGATGATTTTAGTTCAGAACCCATCAAGACAGAGGATGCTCACACTTAAATGTCAGCAACTGCGGATATGATTGACGATGGTTATGAATAGAATTTACTTACAAAATCTACAGTTCATTGGCTTACAATGTACCTTTGTATTCTTCAAAACGTTAAATATTACGTCTAGCTAAATGATTACACGCATAAATCTGGGGACGTGAAACTTTCTTATCCTAAAAATAGTTCGGTATTAAATCAAACAAAAGACCGTTTAGCGCGCTGACAGAGACGCGTTGCATGTTGTTGAGTCGAGTCGCTGGGTAAGTATATTGACTAAAATAAATAACAATACAGCACACGTAAAAATGTGAAATTATCATATTGTTTATGATATGTATTTCAAGTATAGGCAAAAATATTGAATATTAAACTACCTTCGCTGCCCGCAGAGCAATAAAAGTATGGGAAAGATAGGTCTATACGAGTAGTGCGCGCACCGCTTAACTTGCTACATAGGGATCACTTACCCTCAGGTTTGACACGAGTAAAGTATCTGCCGTGTGATTATCTTCTTCTTCTTCTTCTTCTGCGGCTTTTTAACGTTGGAAGTGTGATTATCTAAGAGCAATCATCGTTGCATCTTTGACAACACCCGTGAAACAAATAACGAGATGACAAGAAACGTTGGAATAACAATCTTATGTACAAGGGCGATATCTCATAAAGTACTTGACATCGGCGACCTAAATCATTAGAGAATCGAACGACTGCTCGCGATTTCGTTCGAACAAGGTTAATTCGATCCCTCGGTAACTACTAGCTGAATCGGGATAACAAGTAGCCAATGTTCAAAACCCGGGTACACACTTTCTCTACTGCAAATTTTAAATCATCATAATTCGTCCATACATCCAAACTTTCACATTTACAATATTAGGGCGATTAATAGATATTACCACAACTGAGAAATAGCCCTTCATTGATATGTCCACTTTTACAAATGACCACTTATCGAAATATAGCCGTACTTCGTTCAACCACGTAGGCTCGTAACGATTTCAAACTATCATTAATCATCGACGGCTCGGTTATCTCAGCTGGTAGTGACTCTGTATTCCCAGTGCGCTGTCCCAAGTTCTATCCCCGGCTGTGGGAAATGTTTGTGTGATGAGCAGAAATATTTGTTTTCAGGTCGTGGTTGTTGTGTTGTGTTATTGTGTGTATCCATGCCTCATGCGACACATCGTATCCTACTGCTGGCGTGTGCATTACGCAGCTGACTTCTCTGGATTTCTGCCGAGTAGCGACAGTCATTTAACTTGATGCAAGAAGCTGAAGACCGAACTCTGAGCTGTACGTTTGGCCTATACAGCGATAAATTAATACAGGCTGATATAATCTTCTATATTTTATATAACAATCAATTGCTGTTCGTTCGTCTCGCTAAAACTCGAAACGGCTTGAGAGATTTTAATAAGTTTTTTTTGTTCTATTTGCTCTGATAGAGGGATGGCTAAAAATAAAACAAATACAATTTGAAAAATTTAATACTGTTTTCCATTATATTCAGTTATAGGAGTGTATTTCAAAAACTACTAAACTGAATTTGATGAACTTTAAATGAGGCCATACGGGATGCGCCAGCTTTCAAACAATAATAATAAAAAAAATTTGATAAGCGGTTTACCCAGTCAAAGTTACAGTAACAAACATAAAAAAGAATACAGTCAAATTGAGTACCTCCGCCTTTTTTGGAAGTCGGTAGAAAAAAAACATCATCAACATCACCCATCCATCACCACGCAGGTCTGCAGGAAACTAAACCTCTAAGAGGATAAACATGAAAGATGATATAGAAAGACAGAACACATTGTGTTCTTTAGTGATTATTAAATCTCTACTTAAAGGATTTGATTTGATTTGATGCACCTGTATCCAATAAGGCTGCAGGTACTGCTATCAGTTATCAAACTGATAGTACTATTTGCTATGACCATTCAAAGACGTAACGCTGCGCGGTACGATACATTCAAGAAATCATAGTGTCATCAACCGCGCAGCGTTACATGTTTGAATGGCGTATAAGGCTCCTTAGTTCTAATGAGTTTAGTCACTTATTTTTGATATGTATTGTTACATTGTAGAGTACTTGAAATTACTATTATCACGAAATGGTTAAGAGTAGTCCAACGTTTGCGGAAGAGCATAGTATGCTGAAACAGCACAGCCTTGTTTCAGCCTCTTGTATAATAAATGTTCATTTCATTTTATTTAATTTTATTTTATTTATTTTATTTATTTGATACTAACTGGTGCCCGCGACAACGTCTGCGCAGGATTAGTACTACGTGTAGCGTATTGTCTTATCCAAGGCCATTACTATATATAGGGTGTTTGGTAGAGGGACCGACAAACCAAATGAGCGTGTTTGGGGGCCCACTTGGAGAATACAAGTTGACCAATAAAATCCCCGACCCCCCAATATTTTTTAACTTTTTTTGTGAACTTTCCCTTTTTCTCCGAAATTGGTAAATAGGTACAAATTTCACAAAAAAAAATTGAGGGGTCGGAGATTTTTTTTGGCCAACTTGTATTCTCCAAGTGGGCCCCCAAACACGCTCATTTGGTTTGTTGGTCCCTCTACCAAACACCCTATATATAGTAATGGCCTTGGATAAGACAATACGCTACACGTAGTACTAATCCAATAGAACAATAATAGAACACTAATAATAAAATATGGTACTACGTACTATATTACATGGGTACATTCAGGGCTGGCTTTCAATAGAGCGTACTTATACTTTCTAGCCTTATTTTACCAGTTTTTAATGTTCGTGTTCTTTGTATGTTCGTGTTTATTTATTACCAATTCTGCCAATACAATCTGCAATGAGTACGTAAGACAATTTTGGGGCATTGTATCGTGGATTAGAGCCCATAAGTCTGAGAGAAAGGCGCTTTTATAACTAGACTGAGTATGCTATGCTCATGTAATATGTGTCCCTATTATATAATTTAGATACCACAAGCACTAATTAGATTTATGTAAATGAATACAAGTTGTGCTCGTTACGCTCGCGATGCGGTTTTTGTATTTAGTTTAGTAAACAATTTGCAAGTTTCAAGGGTAATTAAGGAAGCAAACTTGCATCCTTAAGTATTATAATGACAAAATCATTATTTTTGTAACATCTATTATCAATCTACGTGTGTTATTTACTAGGTTCTGTCTGCGACATCGTCCAATTGAAAGAAAGTTATGGTAATCTCTCAGAAGCTGACCGCTTAATCAGGATAGGAAGTCCTATCTGTTAATGCTAGGTATAAGCTATATCTTTTGCAAATTTCATCCAAATCTATTCAGCTGCTGCAGCGTGGAGAAAAAACAAACCCGTCCACGTTTTCGATGACTCAAACGTTAGCACTTTTATTAGTGTGATAAAACAAGACAACGGTTTAGTTAAAATATAGTAAACATGAAGTGGATCTTATGAAAATAATAATACGTGTTTCTAAAGTCTTAAAAAAAACTCAAAAAACGGAACCGACTTTAACACAAAAGTGTTAAATAACTTGGCGAAGTCAGTACCGTAACTAACTACCTATTATTACAACATTGTGCGCAAGATACCGACTTCAACAAGTTATTTCACACATTTTGATGTTGAAATTGGTTCCTATAAAAATGTTTTGAACCTTTTTAATGACCCTTGCTACTTACGGGATTAGTTGTTATACACCGTCAATGGTGATATCATCAAATCATCAAAATAGGTGAAACTCTTTTCAGTTATTGCAGTGTAACTCAAAAACAGCTCGACCGAATTTGATGAAGTTAAAATGGGACCACCTCAGAAGTATACTCTACCAAACAAACAATAAACATCAAAACCGGCTCATGAACGACGAAATTATCCGCGAATACACGTAAAAAAAGCCGTGGAACTGAGAAACGTCCTCCTTTTTTTAATTCGGCCATAAATTCAATATTATAAAACGCCATCATTAGAAGTCACAATACAATTATGTCTATAACTAGCTGCGCCCCGTGGTTTCGCCTACCCGGTCATGGATGATGATAATGAAAGGTACCTATCCTACGTATTATTTTATTAACTCATCTACATACGATTTTTCTTTCGAATCCATTGAGTCGCTCTGACGTTATTGAGTAACAAACTTCAATCCTTCCAAATATTCGCTTTTATAATATAATAATAGTAAGACTCGAGATTGCACTTGAATAACACACCAGCTGAAACCAGTTTATATAGATAACTCAAATGTCTGTACAGACAGCTGACAAAGTATAAATCAATATTATAAAAATATGCATTTGGTAATATCGCAGATCTGTGGGTGAAATGTTGATTAAATTCAATAATTTTACTACACAGATTCGCAATATTACCTATGCATCCTTTTTCATGTCATTGGTTTTGTTATTTATTAAGAATCATACAGTATAGCTATATCCATAGATGAATACCAACAGCATAACATCATCTGATTGACTAATACTTGACGAAGACAAATTACTTTGAAAAAAGTGAAAGCGAAAATTCCCAACCTCATCAATCTCGCTTTAAAAGGTCTTTTAACATAGTCTATCTAATGAGTTTTGCCACTACAGTTTCAGATACTGTGTCACCTGCAGTGCTCATAAATTCCTCTATCTCGAACACTTTCACTGACATACGCTAATTAAGATAGTAAGCATGCTATGGGTTTATTAAGCTTTTGCTACATTTAAAAGGGATAGACATTCGCGGCATTTTATTTAGAACGAGTAAGATGAAATCCAAATAATACACCATGCAGTTTTCATCCGTAATAACTCATTGATAATTGGTGAAATAAAAAATGCATTACATTTTTTTTTAAATCGTACAATTCCTATTGGATGAAAATTTCACAGTAAGAACTGTATAGGTCAAATTGAAATTATTTTCGTAAACCCTAATTCCCACAACAATATTATACGAAAGTGGTCATTTCAACATGCATAAAGGTTAAATGCAGGAGCAAAGAGCTCTATATATGCTCAGTTTTCTGAATTTGATAATCATCTTCCTTGCTCGCTTGGTCGCTCTTAAGCTTCTTTATTTTTTTAAACTTTTTGACATCAGTTTCAATAGTTGTATTAGTATAGTTTGCGATGATGCAATTATCATCTGTTATGAAAACACTTTGATGGAAACTTTTGTCAATTTGAATTTGATAGCACCATTTCTGAAACCACCTTATCTGAAGTTGAGTTGCGCCCAAATATATACGCAGATGCGTTCAATTATGTAACAGTCCTTCCAAATTAGGCACCCAATAAACATTAACTAGAATATCCGAATTTTTCTATCGCACTTCCTTTAGAAAATGTTACGGTGAATACCATAAATATCCATAATCTCTAACATGGTACAGCGCAGTAACATAGATAACAGTAAAAGCGGTGTACAAATTACAAAGAAACTCCCTTTGCTTCCTGTCATACAGTACCCATAAAACAATTAGCACCTACGCATGATATTGTAATTGAATAATTAGAATCTATATCTTAACATTGTAAAAATAAAGCTTTAGGAAGTTGCGAACGAAATTTTGGGAAATAATTCATAACATGGTACATTCACTAACACAATTACTCCATCCTTCCTATACCGTGATAATTGAAACAAAAGGTTTATGAATGAAACTGACGTATATTTTCGTCTCTGGCACGCAAAGAGTTAACAAGAAACTGAATTAAATATCATAATCGTTTACATGTAGACATCACACATAATAACAAATGATTTTGAAAACGGTAAAATAAAAAGCTTTGTACCTATATCATCAAAAGCCTAAGACCAAACACAAATTTCTCACTTTTACATGGAACACTGCAATAAGTACTCATTAAAAACCATAACAAAGAAATCACACTTTTGATCTCGCCCACACAAAAAATCAAGGAGAAAGCCGATGAGAATTAATTCATTATTTTTCGAAATCATATTTGACATCAAACGATAAGGTGCGTGGGATACCCAATAATTTATGTTATAACGCTTTGTGTAATTCTTGAGATTGGATTTTGATGTGCCCTTCTTTGGGATAAATAAATCGTAAGCCACAATGTCAAGATTTCTATTCCTACTATTTTTTTCCTGATTGGTTACCAACCGCAAGAAAAGTGCTATAGTGGTGCCTAAGCCCGGCCAGCCCAGTATAGTTGTATTTCACCAGTATAACTGCAATTGTGTTACATTATTTGTCTGTCTAATACATCACTTGTTAAACCTCATAAGTCTAGTTATTTCATATGTAACCGTAAAGTATCCGCATGTTACGTCTCGTTTCACTAAAATCCTTTGAAAATATCCATTGATCTTTTTTGCACACTTGTGCCCATTGCTGGGACTCGAGCTTCCTCCCAGAGAGATGAATATGGGCCATAATCCACTACATGTGTCCAGTGCCGTTGAGAGATAGGCTAGTGGCTAACACCAGAATTGAAATATTTAGACCTGTATCCTTCGATATATCGAACTATTGTTGTATTAAGAATAACAACCAAGACGGCTCAACGTGCCCTCCGACAGCGGTTACCCATCCAAGACGTGACTGCAGCAAGGTTTACTTATACTTGTGAACGACACAGAAAGCCACGCGTGTCCGTCACTTTGCCCTCCAAACCTAAAGGCAATAATGCCTGCACTTTATCGCTTCAAGAATATGAAGCACTGCGATGGCACCAAACAAGAGGGACTTTTTCACAAGAGGTTTTTAGAAGCAAGTTGGGTTTTCTTGTGTTATTGCATCCGATAGAAAAGAAGAAATGGTTTGACTTCCCTCGTTCCCCATGTCGTATATACTTAAAGCAAACCAAAATAAATCAAGATCAAGATCAACATAACACAAATCATTAATAGACTCGTATATATTGTGCTTTAGATAATAATATTATGAAAGAAGTAGTTATTGAGATGAGTTATAGTTATAAGAGCACGTGTGTTATATATTATTGTTATATAAGATATAAGAGCACGTGTGTCTGTCAAGTTCTTACTGTGTTACAACTGTATATACACTTACTTACCCATACTCGTGGACACACTCTACGACAAACACATACACATACACATGCGCGCTAGTAAACTTCTATTTATTGTATAATGTGCCTACTTCTTAACACTAAAATAAAAATACTAATGTTTATAGAAAACGCAAAAATATATAGATATGTGTCGAATCTTAGACAACAACATGGGAAGACACTGCCTCTCATGATACAGGTTCATATCCTAGTATGGGAGGCAATGTTCCACTGAGTTTTGTAACTAGTGTATGTATTATGGCACAATAAACGTATTATTATTATACTTACTAATACAGATGCTCACACGAATAACATATTACTCATTTACTGGAAGCTAAATTTGACGTTGGTCAACACATTTTATGTTTCGCAAAACAAAAAAGAAACAACTTACTCATACGTGGCTCATCGCAGAAATTAGCACTATGATAAAATCGTAGATGCTGTATCGAATTGCAATGAGTCAATAGTTCAAAACAGATATATTATAGGGCGTTGACCTCTATCCAGTAATTAAAAAGTCGTCAAACTCTGCGTCACAGGTACACGGTCGTTATTTTGATAGCAAGCTATAAAACTATTCGCGCAGATTGCTCGTGGAAAAATTGCTGGAAAAACAAATGGACGGTCGTTTCCATCTTTTTTACATTTAAATTGCTCTGTATGTTTATGCTGACCACAGAAATGTTCTGAATAACAATGGGATATATCAGACTATTATTTTTTCGGAACCCAAGACTCACTTTGGGTCGCTGAACCAGCGAAGTAACTGAGTAGTAGTACAAAGGTATATTATGAGAAATATTTGAAAGATGTACTAAAAAATTTCTTACGGTGCTTACATCTGAATTATCAATATTAGGTTTACTGGCCTAAGCGACGGTAGCTCTCGTGTGCTCGTCTTACATGCATGATTTATTTATTTTAAAACGTCTTAAATTTATGATAATATACTGTCAGTATGATAAAATGCAAGCACTTACTAAGATGATCAATTAAATACCTACATATCAAGATGAATTATTATGATATGGTCATGATTATTGAAAATGTGTCATATTATATATGTTACCAACTTTATCAAGTTCAGTAATGTGGGGAGCGCAGATCCCTATAACACAGGCTTCTAGCCTAGTATAGAGTTCTGAGGCCTATCTTATATTATTTGAATGCCAGTATCCAGTAATGTAAAATTAAAATTTGTATTCTTTATATCAATATGTACAATATGCCAATAAAATTATTATTATTATTATATTATTAACTATCCTATTTCTTGTAGTTTATGTTGTTAGTAGTAAAGGTTTCGAAATAAAAAGTAAGCGGCATTTCTGTTAATATTGATGCTTTTAACCGCTTTAAAGATTTTCTCCATATTTACATTTTGATCTATACGCAGATGTATTGGCAATAGAGCTTGCGTTATAGATCTGAACTTATCAGCAATGTCAACCTTTTTGCGAAGAAAACTTTATTATGTGACCGCTTGTTGATATGATACCATCGGGTAGCTTAAACATTTCGTTAGTAGCCCATAGCCTATATAGATATCATGCCATACCTACTAAGGCCCGCGTGGTAGACTATGGCCCAATTTCTTCTCTCTGAAAGGAAGGCTCCTGTGCCAGTCCAGTGGAAACATAATGATTTAGTCAAAAGTCAAAGTCAAAGTCAAATTCATTTATTCAATGTAGGCATCAAAGACGCACTTATGAACCTCAATTTATCATTTTAATGTACTTTAAAGACTCTATGGCCGCGTTCCAAAACATATAGAGCCTAACGAGAAGAAACTCGGAAGCGAAGCAGTAAGAAACTCGGGGCCATTCTTTTTATATAGATGTTTACAATGTTTCTACTTAGGTACTACAAATATTACATTTTATCGGTGGCAGAGTGACAGCTTGCCATTTAAATATGCTAAGTATATCTACATGGATACCGTATAAGCTGCCTAAGAAATATTGTAAGTAGATATAAACTGGCTCATAAAATAACTGGTGTAATATATACTATAATAGACTTATATAAATATATTATACATAATATAGTAATATTTATACATAATAGTAAATTATATTACATCACTGCAGAACACAATATATAAATAAGTGCTTATCTTTGACCGTAGTTGATGTTAATGCTGCGATCAACAATTCAACATGCCCTATATTATTTCTGAAACTTGGATTAAATGTATACCTGTATAAATAACAATCAAGCTGTATGAATCTTGATAGTAAGATGTAATGGCTATGTATAACTGCAGTACCGTTCAAAACGATTTAAGCTCAACTATACTCACCTTTCTTGACATAAACTTCGTCTTGGAACGACGTCTTGATTTCAAAATAATCTTAGCCATTTCTCAGAACTGTGTATTTTACTATTTTAATAGCAGCCACAGTTATGACTAATCTATTTCATTTTAGCAAACGGACTTTACAACTAAGATCATTTCCTTGTCTACTATCCCTTTGACTATTTAGTTGTAACTATATCTGATTCAACTTTGATGTTCATAACTTACATTTGAAAGATGACCTTATTCACAGTTGCAGCTAATAAAGTTTTATAATGGACAGCTAACATTTTATTGGACAGTTTCTTGATATCTATTTCAAACATTTTTATTTGAGTTTTAATTGTATGTTTATTGAAGAATACGACAGACTTAGAAGAAATATACTAAAATTAAAATAGCAATCATCTGAGGCGTGAAGGCATAAAACATCTTAAGTGATTATGAGAAGCTTTGGAGTAGTAAATAAACCATATGAGTATAGTGTCATACAAACTTTAAACTAGGACTTTATCTTTAATACTATTCAATAACACTCTATTTTGAAGACAACGTATAAGTGTAATTTGAACTTGACAATGCATGTTAATATTTTAAATGCATCTTTCTAGTGCATCAAAGGTCGCATGGCCAGACACAATAGAAATTTCATTGTTATAATGAAATCGACCCTTGAAGAACTAGCCTCCCGATACACTTTAAGTTTTCAAAATTGAATGAGACCAAAAGACGCAAATTTTGGTCACAAAAGGGCCAACTTGTGTGCAGTGTTTTAGAAGCAATAAACGGATTGCTAGGAATAAAAAAAAATAGAAGGTTCGAAAACTGTCAGAGATCTTTTTAAGCATTAATAACCGCCATTAGAACACATGGCATGTTCTGAAAAATTTCAAATATATAAATCAACCTTGAAAAGAAGACATGAGCCGTAATAGGCGTTACAGCTCGTATCCAATTTTCAAGGTAGGACAGATACACAGACAGACAGATAGATCGTTTAGTACATTAGTACTAGGGCCGCGTAGTATAGTATAATATAACTCTTAAAAAGGTACTGAGTGTCTTACCAATGATTTCAAGAAAAAAATCACCAAAAAGAACAAACGAATAGAACAGTGAAATCTATCTGCTTCCAGTATATAAACAATACCTACTTAAAACTAATTTTAAGTATTTTTATATCTCTTCCGATTGAATAATAGGTACGTCGCGATGTCTCAATGCATAAATTTATTCACATTAGACATTTTAATGGCCATCTTTCTCCATAAAATCCATAATGGCAATAACCATTATATGAATAGAAAATGGCTCATTTAACACCTTGTAAGTTTTAATAGTTACATTACAGCTCTTGCATATATTTGATTTTATCGGGAGTAATAATTTATCAAAACACCGTGTTTAATTTAGTCGAATGGTATGAAATGTATTCATAGCAATATATCTACCATAAAATATGATTATTTAAAAATTGTGAGTCAATTATTATTGTTTTAATGTTATTTGACGGTTTAACTTACGCGGTAGGTAGTCGAATATTTCGACCGGTTTCATGTAATACTTACGAAAGTTTCAATCAAATTATTATTGTTGTCCTAAAAAAAACGATATTAAAATATATTTAGTGACACTTCCGCTGAAAATAAAACAATGATTTTGGCCTATTTGGGGGCGTGCACCACCCTCCCTCCCGCATAAAATGCTAATAGGAAGAATACAAAAAAAAAACCATTTTTTTTAGATAATTTTATTGATTCAGGCGTTACTTTGCGGAAATCCATTATCAAAAAAACGATATTAAAAAATTTTGGTGACACTTCCGCTGAAAAGAAAACAATGATTTTGGCCTATTTGGGGGCGTGCACCACCCTCCCTCCCGCATAAAATGCTAATAGGAAGAATACAAGCTGGCAACGTTGCCTCGTCGAATAGCCAGGCTGATACGTTGTCCGAGGTAAGTACCAGCTAAAATAAAATGTTAATAAATATTAATAAAATGTTTTCAAACTGTGGGTCGCGGGCAAAAGAATAAGGCATGTGTTTGTAGGTCCTTTTCTACGTCCTTAGCCCGTGACTGCGACGCGGCAACTATATTACCTTTTTTTTTTTTTTTACCCGGGAAAATCTTTTATAGATACCACCGCCCCCGGGGGAGCACGGTGGTTATGTGGGCGTCCGGATACCCACCAAAAACCCGGGGTGTTCCTCCAAGCGCCTTCATGTCGGGACTACAGGAACGGTTTTGTAATCGTCTGCGGTCCCGGCGACGCTGATCCCCCAGCAGAGGATCCCAACCCGTTGGGGTTAGAGGAGACTACTTTCAAACCCCGTCTTCCTGAGGGGCGCACGGAAACACCGCGCGCGCCACCTCGGGGACACAGATGTTTGGACGGCGGACGCCCTTGCATACGCCGCCCCAGTCCCCAACTATGGAGGTCGGAGGAGGGCGTGAATGATTAACCTCCGACGCCCTGGTCTCTTTTTGCGGATTGGGAGCTCAGAAAATATTTCCCGCTCCCTCTCCGCCACCTCCTTCTTCCCCATCACCTCCTCGCAGAAGGAGAGTGCCTCCACCCATGACCTCTCAGATCTCAGCATTGATGATATCAATGCAGGGAGAGAGAGGTCGTTTCCCACTGCTCTGACGAGGGCACTGCGCTCATCTGCCCAAGCTGGGCATGCCTCCAACGTATGCTGCGCAGTGTCCTCGACACAGTCGCAGTGGTGACACTCGGGCGTCGGTTCCCTTCCAGCTATGCGGCAGAGATACTTTCCAAAGCACCCGTGCCCGGAAAGCACCTGCAGCAGCCGGAAGGAAAGCGGCCCGTGCGCCCTGTCCAACCAATCCTCGAGAACTGGACGGGGCAACTATATTACCTATTCTAACCTTTACTTACCTAATACCTACTTATAGAGCTCTCGTGGCTTCCCTGCAGAGTGTAGAATCACTTAATTTTTATTTTATTCGGGCATGAATTTCACTTGGACAGATTCCCTTCAAAACTTAACGCAGTAGAGCTTACATAATTCGTGGGAAACCCGGAGGACTGCTACGGGACAAGTATTTTTTGTGACATGGGTTTTGCCATGTTATAGTAAAACACTAACCAATAACGAAGTAATTAATGTCTGTTGCATCAGAATGGTGTTCGATTTCGGCGTTTTCTTTTTAAGGTTTATTAAAAATCTAGGCATGTTTTTGGCAAGATAGGAAACTTGGGGAAATTTGAGTGAAATTGTCTAAATTATGTAAAACGTCTTTAAGGTCTTGTTCAGATTTTTAAACTCTTCCCCTCACAGATTGAGAAATAACCTTTAGCCTATCCTGTAAAAAAATCTCAACCAGTTAAGATTCATTGGAAATCTAGTAAAATAAATTGTACTGACGCCGTTTTAAGTGGTTTTATTAATCCCATTATTTGGTATCAAGGAAAGGGCTTAGTCTCATTCAAGCACACGTTGACAAGACGTTATGCCTCGTTAACTTTGCTTGTTATAACTTTATGCGTCTCAGGGGTGCACGGAATTTAAATTAAGTCAAATAGAATCACTTATAGACTAAGAGCTGTAGCGCGCTGGAGTAGGTTACCTAATATGATTTTGGATATAGCTCACTAGGGACTTTAAGTCGTTGCATATACATTTTGTAGACTACCTTATTAAGCAGTATTAAAAGAGTGTATTTATGGTAGCTAGTATAATAGTGAAACAGTTTATTGCAGGTCAGATATCTTTAGTAGAAGTAATGCGTACCTTAAATTTGTAAATGTTGATTTTGTAAGTACTTAGTAAAAATACATTATTCACGGCGCATACAAAAAAAGACATACATTGTCTTTCCTCTGATTGCTAGTAAATAAAATAATAATATAAATAATATTAAAAAAAAAACAAGTTATAATAATAATAATAATATGGGACAAGATCCACACCAAGGTCTTCGGGTCCCAAATTAGGCGGAGCCTGTACTATGGTAACCTGATGACTGATATTACATACTTATATATGATATTAAATACTTATATACATATAAACACCCAGACACAGATCAAACAAACATGTTCATACACACAAATGTTTGACCTGTCCGGGGATCGAACCCGGGACCAGCGGCTCAGAAGGCAGGGGTGCTACCAACTGCGCCAACCGGCCTGTCTATAAATAATTATAAAATAGTTATAAAATGAATTTTATGAGCTTATCACAAAACATATCTGAACTTATTCCAAGTCGAGTTTTAAACAATAAAATGTATTGATGCCTCGAGATTGGTAATAAAACATGAAAAGGGAGGAGAGATCAAAATGTTAATTTGTTCAAATGATGCAACGTCATATAATCTTTTATGCCTAAAGGGGATGAATGTGACTTGAAATAAATATCTTTGGATTACTACTTTGTATCTGTAACTTGTTAGTATTATAAACATTGTTTGTAATCAAGCATGTGGACGGCTTGATAAGGACTAAGTCTATGGTGCACTGCACACAAATAAAAAAAAAAGTTAGACATTCTTTCTTATAATTCTAGATCGCCAAAAGACAAAAGTCTTTGACCAATGTGTATTGCCAGTAATGATATGGCACTGAAACGTGGTCTCTTACTATGGGCTTCATAAGCAAGCTCAAAGACGCACAACGAGCTATGGAGAGGGCTATGCTCGGGGTTTCTCTACATGATCCAATCAGAAATGAGGAGATCCGTATAGGAACTGAAGTCACCGACATAGCTCAGAAGATAAGCAAGTTGAAGTGGCAGTGGGCAAGCTACATAGCACGCAGAACAGATGGCCGATGGGGACGGAAGGTTCTGGAGTGGAGACCAGGGACCGGCAAGCGCAGTGTAGGTCGTCCACCGTGGACTGACGATCTAATAAAGGTAGAAGGACGGCGTTGGATGCAGGCCGCTTCCAACCGGCCCTTTTGAAAATTTCTTGGAGAGGTATATGTTCAGCAGTGGACGTCCTACGACTGAGATGATGATGAGGAGATCGAGAAAAACTTGAACTTTTGTTGGTTTTTTTGTTACATAATGAACCAAAGGTTTAAATAATCTAACAACAGGATTGACATGCCCCACATGAAAAGAGTCGTCAATGTGTTAAGTTCATCAAATGACGTTTTGACACAAAAAGGATTCCTTGTGTTGCAGGAGGCACGAACACGCACAGTCGCACATTAACACATCAGAAACGTCCAAGACCCGATAACAAAACATTTATGCTCATCGCACAAATATTTGCCTCGAGGATCGAACCTGGGTTCTGTCGCTTCGAAGGCAGGGCACTATTAAAGAAACTGACGGGGTCGTCTAAATGTTGAAACATGTAAACAGTAATTCGTGACATTATACGAAAATTCCAATACTTCTTCTTCCAGTGCTTTTCCAACTAGTGAAGGCTGGCAGTCAGCTCCGCATATTTCATCCGGCCTTTGGCGAAGTTGAATAGCTCCGCGACACTTGCGATTCCGGTCCATTCTCGGATATTGCGCAGCCACGACTTCTCCCTAAGTCCAACAGCTCTTCTTCCGGCCATCTTGCCTATCTTTCCCATCATTAACTACAGTACTATGTTTATATTATAAGGCTCACGTGTCGGCTTTAGTTGCAGAAATAGAACATCAGATTGAGATATTTAGAGTGACAATCCTGAAAATTCGATTATTAAACCTGTATACAACTTTTCAAATACAATGGTCTAAATTGTTACCGTATCTATGGTATAGCTAAGAACAACCTACCCTATAAAAATAAAATAAAAACACCACTCCGTTGCATGTACTACGAGTACTAAGGGTTAGGAGGGCAGAGGTGCTATAATTAATTATAATTAAGAATATAACACATATGTTTTTATTGTTGCAATACTACCCACAAGTAAACCACTTTATACATAATGTGAAATACATGTTATTTTTAAATAGGTACGTCATAACAAATCGTCATGCCTACATCTTCGAAGCGGCAGGCAGCGGTGTTTGAAACACCTACGTTTCGCCAGAGGGATAATGTTTCTTTGGCCCTATGTAATAGGCCCTTGAGCCAATTGCCATCTACGGGACACTGTTCTAGACTCCGGACTACTATTGACAATTTATTTTTTAGAAAATCTTTATAAAGGTCAAACCCGAGTATCGAACCCAAGACCTAGAAATCCCATAGCGGCGCTGGCGAAACCGCTGGTGGGTTAGCTAGTTTATAATAAAATAGGTAAAATGGTGGTGCCATCGACATAAACTATTATTAAAAATGGAAAAGCTGTGAACGAGACTACGGCACTTAGAAATTTAGACTCATCTTAGAATAGTAATAGTGTAATAATAATATAAATGATCATTATAATATTATTATGATTATTTAAACATGGGAAAGACTAAGATATAACACTAATATTAGTAGATGTATATGTCTCTTCGTCTATAAGGGATGAATACTACTTGATATGAATATCTGAGTAAGTTATTATCGTGAAGATTGCGTGTAATCAAGCATGAGGTGCGCTTGATGTAGACTCAGCGAGCGGAGCGTAATTGTGAATTCAAAGAATTTCCTTACTGTCTCTTCAATTTTGCTTCGGGAAAATAAAATAAAAAGGTTTTAGTATCACGCTTAAGTTTTGGATGCTATGGAACAATTATTGGTTAAATAGTGAGGTTACTACATGAAAGTAGCATAATTTTGGCTTGTATGTAAACTAACCCGTAAATTTGCCTCCCGGATAATGACTCCTTCTCCCTCAGAATTTTGCGGAAATCAGGAGTACGTTGTCTGTTGTTTCAAAGAAAAACAAAATAAGAACTTTATTCTAGTATTTTATATCTATAATTAGCTAAATCGGCTCAATAGCATTGGGTAGATCTGGCGTAAAAAAAATCTAAACTTCCATCTACACAACTATAGATACTTTCATGCTTCCAGTATTTGTGTGAAAATATGTTTATTTAGATAACGTTATTATATAAGTAGCATACGAATAGGTAAAAGCTTTGCCTAATTCCTAAATGGTAGTAGCTCAGATATTTATATATTTTTGTATTGAAATTCTCGTGAGTTTGACACATACTAAATAATTATTATTAACCGGAAAACACTCACGTTAGGGATCGAATATGTCGACCCAGGTTTCGAGCATGTCCGATGCTCATCTTCAGCAGTGCCCGACGGGAGCTTGCAAACGCCGCTGCGCACTCGGCCTGAAAATGAGCATTGGAAACCCGGGTCGACGTAATCGATCCCTAACGTGAGTGTTTTGCCGGTTAATAATAATAGTTTAATATCTTTAGTTATCATTGACATTTCAAGTGCAATCCGTTGATATGGACACAATTGATTTTTATTGTAATAGCTTTTATGATAATAAGTTTAATTTTATTTAAAATTTAGATTTATGTAAGTTATCACAACAAACCTGTTCAGTTTTACTGTGGTTACTTATATTCTAAGGTTAACTCAAAAATGTAGGTAACACCTTCTCTCTATACTTATTGTTACATTGTATACATATATTGAGTGTGTATATATAGATATTGTATGTATTAGATTTGTGTTTTATATATTATTATACAGAAGTGGTAATAAAATTTAATAAAATAAGAAAAATAGAGTGTCTAGTTATAATAACATTCATTAATATTGCAGACCGTATGAAACCAATGAAAAATATATCTTAAAGAAAATAAAACTCCGTGCAAATGTTACAAGTTAATTTGTAATAGTTTGTGAGTGAAGAAGTGAGTGAGCTAGAGAGTGTGCACAATAGTGTGTATTTTATTTTTAACGCTGAAGCAGCAATTCATTTGGATGCAATTTGTACGAAAACAGCTTAAACCCAGCAAGGCTATTATGTATCTCAGTTGCTAACAAATGTTGATTGAAATCGAAAAAATGGCGGCTACAGAGCTACACATCTTCAACCCGATTCAACCGGTAGTTTCGCTTTAAATGTGATTCACAATAACTTTATTCCACGCGAGCGAGTCATGGACAGTAGCAATTATGAATACTATATTGATTGAGGTTCTTTAAGGATTTATAAAATCGATTTATATAACTATTATACATCATAAAAATCATTTACCTACTTATTTTATTGTTATGAAATTTATATGCTTAGTACCAAAGATTAACGGACTCTTAACCTTGCATTTTCTTATAGAGTTGCTTAAACTTCCGCGTACCTTACCAGTTAACTTGAACATATATGGTAACTATAGTGTATTTCTTCGGAATATTAAATGTCTCTCCCATTATATGTTTACTATAAACTATCTGCTTTCTGATAGATCTATATGGGACGCTGTCTTTTTGTCACGTTTTTGTTACGTTAATTGTCTCTCCGTTTATTAATTAAATAACTTTAAGGTTCAGATTTTAAAAGGTAAAAATTACTTACTTACCTTACTTCAAAATTGCTGACAGAGTGTCTCCCATCTAACAAGAAGAAGCTCTCTAGCATTCCCCTCACGTTTCAAGCAAACCGACTGACTCATCCGGGCCCGACGTACGATAAATTTGAATTCTTACGACGACATTTTCTCCAAAATGAAGTAGTATACGCGTCGGCTTCATTACTATTTGCCAGGCGTCTGCCCAATCATGGCTAAATAAAATTGTGGAACATGGATTTGCTCCGCGCGACCCAGTTCGAGATACAGAAGTCGTTTCCCAAGATAACGCAGTCCGGGATTATAAAAGAATGTCACTGTCACATTGGTTGTCAGGTTTTATGAGTTTTGAGACATAGTCGGTAGACGGTACTAGGATGAAGTTGTTAAAATGTAAGCTTTGGATTGCTTTTAGGTGACACAAAGTATGATAAAAGACTTGGATGTTTCACTCAATATTTATATTCGGACCTAGCTGCGACCGAAATTCATAGACAACCGATATAGATATACTTTACTACTACAGCTACTTGCGTCATGAATACAGCGATTCTCCGCGGTTTTGACGAACTTGTCGGTCAATCTATGAATCATTGATAATCACCTATGAATTATTGATGTAAAGGTTAACAATAATAAATAAAAAGAAAAATAGTAAATAATAGATAAAAAGAAAGAAAAAATAGCACTTTAGATACCTAGATAATTTACTGCGAGGTGTATTTTAAGCGTATTTTAATAATACCCAATTTATCCACTTTGAAACATTTAATAATAACCAAAATTATATAATTACGAGTACGACATGACACAATACACAAATAGCACGTCAGAAATTGTTGAACCCAACACCAGACAACAATGATGATGACAAATTATATGCATAATGGTTGCTAACAATATGTATGAACAGGAACAGTGGGTATATGAAGTGTTAATGAATGCATGTAACAACACATTTAAATTGTTCTAAAACTAGTATTAATTATCAATTTAAGCCCTTATAAATCGCTTTTTCAGCATCAATGTTCTGCTGTAATTATAGATCATTGCAATACTAAGATAAAATGAAATGGAATTAATTTAAATAATAAAATCCTTGTACGTATACAGACACTACTGACGAATATTTTGTCTACTAGGGCATTCAAAAGTTTATGTCTGGTAGAAAAACAAAACTTTACATATATAATAAGGCTAAAATAATAACCAATTAGCGTTCGTAGCGGAGCTTGACTTGGCGATCGTAATCGATCAATAAGTTAAGCAACACTTGCTGCGGTCAAGACTTGGATGGGTGACCGCTAGTGGCATTATTCAACTGAGCGTTTCTTTGCTTCGGAGGGCACGTTAAGCCGTCGGTCCTGGTTGTTTGTCTTAGGACAACAGTCGTTAGGTTATATCGAAGGCCTTCGGGTGGCCTGAAAACTTCGACATGGGTTGGCCACTAAGCTATCCACCATCCCGCACTGTTACCCACGTGGTGGATTATGGCCCAACTCCTCTCTCTGAGAGGAAGACTTGAGTCCCGGCAATGGGAACAAAATGGGCTGCTTGTGATGATTATGAATAACCAATTTGAAAATTTTCAAACCGACTTTCGTTTTATTATTGAAGATACCTACTGAAATTTTCGAGAACCTATATTTATGATAAATTATGTTAATCAAAATAAAAGAAAAACTGTTGGTCAGATCTTGATCAAAGAAGCACCATCTTTCAAATAAAAAAAGAATCATTATAATCGGTTTTCTTATGAAATGTTTTGAGGTAACTTAAATAAAAAAAATGTCAAATTGAGAACCTTTTTTGCAGTTGGTTCAAAATTTAAAAAAAAGAGATACTTACTCTTAAAATGTATTGTGTCATTCGTGGTAGAAAAATAGTGTGCTACTTATATCACTGTAATATTCTCACATTTGCTTTTTACAGCCCTTTGTGTGTGGAACATAGTAGTCGAATATAACCTCTTTAAGCTCCGTTCCTATTTTGTAAGTGTCATTTAATTTGTGTGTGTGTTAGTTCGGTGCACGATTTTAATTAGGACAATTCTAATCACATTCCGCTCACATGTGCCGTTGTCGCATATTGTGCATGCACCATTAGCCTGTTTTAGTTGGCGCGTGAAAATCTGTTGAAAATGAGAACTGCGGCTTTTAAAACTTTACGCAAAATCCAAAACACAATTTGTTTAAACGTGCTTTTGTTAAATATCGCATAATTGCAATTCACTTTTTAGAGCGATGTGGTTATAGATGGTGGAAAATAAAAATATATATACTGAAAAAACTTTTACATGAAGTTGATTGTCACGATGAGCCATGAATATCGAAATATGAAATAGAAACCGTCTTCTTTACAGGGCTTCCCATGACTATGAGACATGATGGAAAAGTACCTTTAATATTATAGATAGGGTATTTAGCTAAAAGGAGACTTAATTATACTTTTAAAAGTTAGTAATTCTGCAAAAAAAAATTTCTAAAAAATACTTGCTTTGTCTGGGGTAACATAGTATTTCAAAAAATAAAGGAATAACGTAAATTTAATCGTGGTAGCCAAAAACATACTTACGATACTGCCGAAGTATCTAAAGTATTTTTTTGTAAATTAATCTAGTTATATTTTCTAAAAAAACTTTATGTCGCATAGTCTTGGAACGCCCTGTATATTATCTATTTGTGCCATTATATCAAAATATATGCTATTCAGTTTTCGATGAAAATGCGAAAAAAGATTACCTACGGCCTACGGTTCCAATGTTACCACCAAACTAGTATCATAGTTTTTATAAAAGTTGCTGCTGATTTTGTTATTTTAAATAACAATACTTTTTCTGAACCCGCATCAATCATAGATATTTTTCTAGTTTGCAAGAATATCCCTGCCGTTTATAAATCCATATATTACATTTTCATTGGTATTGCAATTATTTTAACTATAGTTTGTTGTATAACAGCTCCACCCCATGCACCCCTGGTAAATTAATTATCTCATAGCAACCTTTTAAAAAAATATTTAATCCTTACTCCCGCCTTTCAATTATCTTTTTTATTGTATTGAACTTTGTTAGTAAATCTTAGGATAAAATCGAAATCAAGAATTATATTTCCTTAACATTTTTTCATGATTAGCCAAGAGCTACGTCTATCTTTTTCATGCAATTTACTGCCCTAAGCTGACGCTAATGATCGTCTACATCAACTCAAAATAACAATCTTCAAAGAACTTCTCTTTTGCTCAAAACTACTATGCTTCCTGAGATATATTTATCATCGTCTGCGTATGCGCTCACTATACATAGGCCAGGTAAAACTTGTCATACATGACTTAAATGCTGCTGTTCAACTAAAATGATCGTAGATCCTAGAATTCTTCTTCTTCTCTTAAGAAAGAAGAAGATACTTCTTCTTTTTTCTTTTTCTTCTGATTAAACGTAGGCCAGATAAAACTTGTCATACATGACTTATATGCTGCTGTTCAACTAAAAGGATCGAAGATCCTAGAATTCTTTTTCTTCTCTTAAGAAAGAAGAAGATACTTCTTCTTTTTTCTTTTTCTTTTGACTAAACGTAGGCCAGATAAAACTTGTCATACATGACTTATATGCTGCTGTTCAACTAAAAGGATCGTATATCCTAGAATTCTTATTCTTCTCTTAAGAGAGAAGAAGAAGAAGCGAATGTGCTGACTATACGTATTACGTAGGCCAGAAGGGCTATTATGTATTTCAGTTGCTAATAAATGTTGATTGAAATCATGAAAAATGGCGGCTCTATGTCACTATTGACAACTCCAGTAAGCAAAAATGTTGGTAAGTTGATGACTGGAGCTGACAAAAGTGACATAGAGCTGCCATTTTTTACGATTTCAATCAACAATTGTTAGCAACTGCGATACATAATATTCCTACTTGTCATACTTGACTTATATGCTGCTGACAAACTAAAAGGATCGTAGATCCTAGAATAAATAAGGCCATAACATTCAAAGTTTTATCTACCTATGTTAAACTAATTCGGTTCTCTATTTGGGAACGAGAAAGAGAAAGAAACATGCAACTACTAAGACATGTTTATTGTTTTTTTATAATGATTTCTAAACCACTCTCATAAGACTAAAATTACTGCGAAATTAAAAAAAAACATTCTCTACAGGTTTATTAGATATGCTGCTTCAAAGAAACAGAATGATGAACACAAAAATAAAATAACTAAGCCGGAAAGCTAAGAACCTTAATCTGTAATGAAGCGTGTGCGTCAAATTGGGGCCGGCCGCAAGACTTTCCACTGGAGCACTGACTTAGATGTGACATACAGATGATCCTAAACAAACGGACGATGGGAAAGGGGCTCATTAGACGAGCTGGGATTTATTCGAGCCCCACGCCAAATTAGGCGAGAAAGGAATGCTTTCCATTGCCAATGTTTGTAACATTTCGCTGTTAATTTATTAGAGTCAATAATTACATCGTGAATTTTACTCCAAAATTTATAAGTTGAATGATTTTTAAACAGAGTTCAATTTAATATCATGTTTTACTATCTCAGTCTTTCTTTTTTATAACTTACGGTTATTTTAATAACAAGATCTTTAAGTTATTCGTATCATAAATCTTTAATAAGTATCTGTCATTTGTTTGTTTTTCATTTATATTTGGAATCGCACGGTTGTACATTTGCCATTTCTCAAGCACTATCAGGAAATCACCGAAAAAATTCTAAATTATTTTTGTATATTTTTTCTTAGATTTGTGTGTCTTCTAGTTTAACGTTAAGTACTTATTCGTTAAGTTTATATAGTTTATATAGTTACTAGTTTATCTACACGAGTGTAGATAAACTAGTGTTTGAGTTTTTCTCGTCAACAACCTTGAGTTTTAGCAATTCATAACGCTTTACTATAGACTTAGGACACTAAAATAAGTACAGTATATACTAAAATAACTATAGTATAGTAAATGTGTTCAGCAACTGTACATATTTACTAAAATAAGTTAAGGAATTATAAAGATTCATATTTACGAATTCACTTATATAGAAAAAAAGGAAAATTTAGTTGTACTGGCTGTTGTAGTATACTAGTACTTGAAAAGTATTGGAAATGTCGACATCAAAATAACTTAAAATATAGAAATGTAATCGGTTCTAAATTTATCGTCTATGATATAAGCAAAGCAATCTGTGGCTTTAAGAGTTCTTAAAACTAAATTAATTTGAAAGGTCTTAATGTTCAAAGGACTATTCCAAAATAGGCAATGATCAATACGGAAATATAGTTATTAGGTTTTATGTCAACATTTGTGTATTCTTTTGCCGTTACGTGCGATTCTCGAGAGCTCACATCGTTGCGTCTTTGACAACATCCGTGAAACAAATGACGCGACGATAAGAAACGTTGGAAAAACAACTTATGTAAAAGGCCGATAGCTCATAAAGTATTTGACATCGGTGAGCTTGTTGATGAGCTCGTCAACGGATCATTACAGAATCGCATTGCAGGTTGTCCATTAAAAATGTATTTACATTTTAACTGTCGCAATCATGTATGGCATGACGAGTGCAACGACGAATCATTAGAGAATCGCATCAAAGACGCACTTATGAACGTCAACTTTTCATTATAATGTACTTCAAAGACTCTACCAAGCATTCCAAAATATATAGAGCCCACCGAGAAGAAGCGGCAAGAAACTCGGGGCCATTATTTTCATGTAGATGCTTACAATGTTTCTACTTAGGTACTACAAATATTACATTTTATGGGTGGCAGAGAGACAGCTTGCCAGAAGTGGAGTATTCCAAAGAAGTGGAGTATTCCAATCTATCTGTCTAAAACATATTTATAATTACTAGCTCACAAGCTACTTTAATTTTTTTTAGGAAATTGTTGCAACGTTAATTATCATTTCATCATCATATAACAATGTGTTATACAAATATAATGATGACAGATACACAATAATTGATGACACACCTATTGTCGACAGTTCACAAGTTAAACACCAAGAATTTCAAGTGCATAGTAAAGTTTCATTAGGTTCCATCATAACATTGTAGCATCACGCCATAGCCCATATCATACCATGTCACTCTTAATAAATTGATCGCATTGCAGAGATCAGAACTTCTATTTACCATCGTATCATGCTTCGTTTAAAGGTTAAGTTTAACAAGACAGCATACATTATAGACTGTGAATTAATTAATTGTTTCATTTAGCTCAAATAATTAGCAACGCTTACATTCTATGTTTATAACAACAACGATTGTTTTACCATAGTTCGCTGTTCATTTACGTTCAAGTCTAACAACCATATTTATTTAATAAACAAGCAAAAGTAATTACTTAAGGAAAAGTAAATACTTAAGCAACGAAATTCTATAGATAGTATATCTATTTCTTCTTCTTCTTCTTCTTCTTCTTCTTCTTCTTCTTCTTCTTCTTCTTATGTCTGAAGTTAGAACTATCAAAGGCTAGAATTCTTAGCCGAGTAAAAGTCACCATTTCCTTTGCTTAAGCAATAAGAACAAGTTAATTTTTCGTTCTAATTGCAAAAGAGAAGTTGTATAAAAATGACATTCGCACACGAGTATGAAACTGTGAAGGATCTATTATGCTGTAAAATTAATATCCCATGACAACAACCTAATAAAAGTGTAAAAAGATATATCCAATTTCGATAGGGTTATGCGATGCAGTAGATTTACTTTAGTAAGTAACGTTCATTGCTCGACTATAGAATAACATTTTATGTTGAATTATTCTATCGTCGAGTGCTTACTTCATTGAGAAATTATAAGCAACAAGTAATTACTTGTTTATAAATACGGCTGATTGTGACAATGTCGTGGTTTTGTGTTTTATTTGAACATAGTTTGAGATTCAGTTAAGTTACAAAAAGTTAATAATATATAGTTAAGTAATATTTCGTAACTATTTATATTTTATAGAATTGCAGTTTTAAGAAATTGACTATTAATAATTGTTATAGTTGGCTAGTTGTCAGTGAGTGGTGACACTACGGATCTCATTCCACTGTAGCTGACCACGTACCACCATATTACCATAAGTGGCCGTCTGTGGTTACAACAAACAAATATAAAAATATGTATTCACAGGGGAAGTATTAAAGGATATAACGCTTGTAGTATCGGCTTAGCGAAACCGCAGCACACCACTCTACTTCCTTCCGCCACCTAAAATTGCCCATTTCGTCACCAATGTTGGCGCGGTTCTTTTATATTAAGTAGATGACAGGCCATCATCCGTCTTAATCTCAACACCTTTGTTATTATATACGATCTATATCACTAATCATTTTCATTTCCGAACTAAATTGTTTAACCATTATTACTATTATTTTTAAATCTTATTTATACATCTTACACCCATACGTAAAGTGAATAAAAGTAGTACTTTTATAAGCACAAATTAAATACAATCTTAAATTTAAACAGTTACTCTTTTACAAGACTCTGTCTTGGTGTGTAAGTTCTGTATTCTATATTCAAGGAGAACCTAGGGTTGAATCGCCAATGCCAACTAAGTACCTTTATGCGGGCATAAACCTACTGATACAAGCTCCTCTAATTACCCAAGGGGTTTTACTCTCAACATTGTCTACTATCTCTAATATCTACATTTTTTGGCTTAAATTTCCCTAATGTTCATTTTGATGTACTTGCTACTTTCACAGAACAAGATTTTACTATCAAAAATTATTACAACTTAAAGCTAATTTTACGGACAAACTACACCAATAAATCATGAGTCATGATGTAACCTTTTAACAGATTACTATGAGGAAAGTCACAGTCCATTTTACGGGCCATACTCCACGTTACGCGCAGTTACACGACGGGACACCAATACCTCGGTTATTAAATCTACTGCCGCGTCTAATCGGTCGCGTTATCCCGTGAAATGTGTGTTAAGTTTCCTACTTTTAGACAGTGCCTAAGCTTATCTTTTATACCACCAAGTGATGAGATGGGTATTTATCTAGTAGCTGCGCTCGCGATTTCACCCGCGTGGTGATGGATGATGATAAGGATGAATCAAACATACCGTATGTTTCTCAAGCATAATAGCTTTATACTCGTGAAAGAAATGTTTGAATCGGTTAAGTAGTTTTACGTGTATCCATTACAAACAAACAATCATATACCTTTCCTCTTTATTATTAGAGTTCATAGGGATTTATACCTAGGTACGAATAATGTGGCCAGGTTTGTACCGGTGTTACTATTGCGTACTTAAAAAAGAAACAGTATTTATTGTGACATAACTGTAATAGTTAGACATTATGGTAATGGTAGACTTTTTGTAGATATTTACGTCTTCTATAAAACTGTAGTACCTACGTCACTTTTCTTTATTGTCAATATCATAGACAAATATTATATGGTCAATTGTGTCCGCGGCGTACGCGTTATAAGGACTTTTTTTGGTATTTCTTCCATACATTGGGTTACATTATCGAAGTTTTCATAAGGATCCCTAACTTTTTTTAAATATTATATAGCCCATGTTCATTAGGGAAAATGTAGGATTCTAACGGTGAAAGATTTTTTTGTAATCGGTTCATTAGTTTCGGTGCCTATTCACTTCAAACAAACAAACAAATCTTTTCTCTTTATAATATTAGCGTAGATGAAGACAAAAGTGGCACAGATATCTTATAGTTTCTACCTATTCGTCAACGATACGATTATTATACTTACTTACGCAATTATTCGTGCTAGGCCTGCAGATGGTAAACCACGCCTAACCGTGAAAGTTAACAGTGCCTTTAAAAGTTTTAAAATTAATTAATTAATTAATCAGTCATCTGTGGAATCGGATTCGTTGGGCACCCCGAAAAATATTTATTGTAAATTTTATTAGTGACAGATCCTTTTAAAGTCAAACTTTGGTACTTACGCACTAATGCTTGGATAGTACCTACCAAGAACTACGAAGAAATAATAAGTCAGGAATTAAAAAATGACCCAATAAAAGTCGTGCTCAACCAAAAACATCATTCACGCCGCTATGACTCAGCTGTCATAGTAGACATTGCAGCACGCGCGGGAACCAATCCCTGCTTTCCTTCTGAATTTACACCAATCACCAAACATGTCTATTTCTTGTAACCTCTGAAGTAATTCGTATTTGGATTCATACGTCGGTTTGGTTTGAAGGGCCATTTTTTGTGTGGGATTTGTTCCGAATTATGCTTCCTGACATTATTTCTTCGTAGACCAAGAAGGACTTTTACAGTCCTAACATCATGCAACCTGATAACTAGTAGAGCCTCTGTTGCCTATTCTTATTAAAAACTAGGTACTTACTTGAATTAAATTTGTTATTCATAGAAAGCTAAATTCATTCATCATCAAATTTTCTCCATATCTTGTTAGCCGTTTCAGGGTGAATTCACTCACTCACAAGCAACTTTTATATTTATGTATATTATTGTGATTTTATTTGGAACCCAGCATAAACTATTAAAGGTTTATTAGAAAACACGTGTTTAATTGTAAGTTTTATTAAAATCCAATACAATTTAAAAAAACAATACCGACTTCCATTCTATTCAGTTATTGGAGTGTAACTCAAAAACTACTAAACCGAATTTGATAAAATTTAAATAGGACCACACAGGAAGCACCAGCTTTCAAACAAAAAAGGAAATTAAGAAAAGGATTTTGAGAATCGGTTCACCCTCTCGAAAGTTATGAGGAAACAGTTGAATTGAGTATCTCCTCTTTTTTGGAAGTCGGTAGAAAATGTTTTCAACCTTTCCTAGTACACGTTCATGACTATTTCAAAATTTCATAGATATGGAAAATAAAGCATGTATAAAGCTAAGATACTGCATCTGTCTTACAATGTAACATGAATATGTGTGTCTCGCTTCCTAGGCCAGTGATGCAATGTTTAATAATGTTCCCTACTGTGGAAAACGTGTTCCAATTTCACTTTTGAGTGCAATGTGTCAAGGTTCATTACCTATTGTAAGAGCTACTAATTGCTATGTAAGGTATCTTTCGTTAATGAGTGACGGTTGTTGCGAATTTATTATAGAAATAGAAGATTTATTTTAGTATTATATAATTTTACCTTGAAATAAAATACAAAAACATTTTTACAAAATTATGTAACATTTACAATAACCAAAAAATTACCCTAGTAACGGGATTGTTACCATATATTTAGTCCATAATAAATTAAATGAATATGAATAAATACAAATAATTAATTAACCTACTAAAATAAATACATTGCATGGTAAATATAAGGTATATTAAATTAAAATCTTAAAAATAATTCTTGCACGACCATGTCAGTTTGAAATATTCTTTACTAGCTGGTACCCGCGACTACGTCTGCGCAGGGTTAGTACTTCGAGTAGCGTATTATCTTCTCCGAGGGCATATCTATCTTAATACCAAAATCACCAAAATTTCATAAAATATGTACATGGTTAAACGTAATTGCTATAATAGTATTATATGATTAAATTTAAATACTTATTATATCAATCACTAAATATTAATAATGAAATACAGGACTTACGTACACACAAATATAAAATTAATCACCATGGAAAAAACTGTCATTACATTTCATCACCCTTGACGGTCGCCGAGAAAGTCTAGTGGATCGAGCAGTCAAATTGACTTGGCTTTTGACTAAGCTATCTGAAACTGACACAAACTTTGACAGAACTGCCATCATTACGATCTTGGCGTAGGCGGGCATCTTTTTATTTTGTCTATGCTGTGTCCAATCATATTACGCTTTTTCACCTGCGTGATGATGATGATGAAAAGTATCCTATGTGTTAATCCAGCGCCTCATCTATCTCCATACCAAATTTAATCAAAATTGCCCCCGCCGTTTGAGCGTGAAAGAGTAACAAATATCCACACATCCACACATCCATACATTCATACGTCCTTCACAAACTTCATTCACAAACTTTCGCGTTTGTAATATAAGTAGTAAGTAGGAAGTAGAATAACTACAAAATTTGAGCATTATATTTAGATTACCTATGGGATGGGTTTACTTTTAGGTTGGATTTCACCAAACGTACGAAGAAACACAGTAGTATGCTTCGAGAAATTATTGTACGTACTCGTAGTAATAATAGCTCGATGGTTGTATGTAAGAAATTCCACGTCACTATTTAGATGTAGGGAACGTGAAACTTTTAACTAACTTTAGTTTTAATGAGACCTTGTAAAAATTCAAAAAGTTTTTTAAAAAGGCGAGCCTTGCCTGTAAAACGAACGAATATAAGAATACTTGTAGCTTAGTTTCAAGCGCTGAGTTGTAAAAAATGTGTATATATAATAATGAATAACTTTAAAAATCAAGTCAAGCAATCACTATTGTTACTAAACGCGATTAATTTAACCTATACACAGATAAAGCGATCATTCTAGGCAGGTATAAAATTTATGCCAATGAAATAAGAGGTATTTTAACCGCAATCACAATCACTCGTTGTCGTTTAAAAGTGAACTCGATTAACGCTGAGATCAGACTTTAGTCATATATTGTATACATTTTTTAAATACATTTAATATTACATTTAGTATTTCGAGTCCAACTGTTCCAGTGAGAGGAGGCAAGAAAAGAATGCAATAATTAAATCACTCACTCGCCTGATAGCTCACGGCATGGTTACTCATAAAAATAGTACGAATTTAATTTTAAACCGCCCTCGTCAGAAACTATTTATTTTACAAAAATATTGCAACTTTGCTATGTACATAATGACTAAGCTAAAATATGGCGTGTAATTGTTGCAATTAAATTATCTTGGAGAAACTGCACTATTACTTAGTGCAATTTCTCCAAGGTCTTGTTTTGTAGAGTATTTGCTACAATAATGCCTTTGACTGGCAGAGTTTGTAAAGGCTTAGAGCATTGACTTTATATCTACAGATGTACCCACCGTGTTCCAAAAGGAAGTGCGCTGATAACCTATAAAATTAGTAAAGGTACCTACCTGCTTATCATCACTCATTAATAATGCGATTGAAATAATGTAACAGAGACGTCGTACATGACCCCGCGTTCATGGGCTAGCAAATTAAACAAATGTTCCGATTAGGATATATTTGAAGCACGTACCATGTGCTTTTATAGCGTTCTCGATTTTTAAACCAATGGCACAAACGAACCAAGGGGGAATATCTATTTTGACATCATAAGATTTTTATTGCAGAATCCTTATGTTCATGAAGCGTTCTAGAGTCCTACCATCTGGTATTTGCAGCCACCATCAGACAGAACCAAATAAATAATTGTTGGTAATATAATTTTTAAAGCACTAATGCCTACTTAGCCATACCGTTTATTATGACCGTTTAGTTTGCAATTTTAGAGAGAAAATGTCACATATTCGGACGGGGTTCGAACCGGCGTCTTCCGCCAATCCTTGTCAAACGACTCGTGAGTCCTTTAGAGTGTCCGAGAATTTTTTGCCTTAAGAAGAAGTTTTCTCTTTAAAATTGCAATTTCAAATAAAGAAATATTAAATAAAGAGATTGTGTTACTCAAATATTTATGCTACACACAGCTGGCACAAAAATACAAAATAACAGCATAGAATTAACTAAACAGTAGCTCTAATAATCGAGTAAGATTATCACAATCCCGCGGGAACTTCCCTTTGAATCGGAAGAAATCTTAGTTAATCCTGGATAGAAGCTACCTTCATTAAAATTTCTTCTTGATCTGTTAAGCCGATTCAGCGTGCAAATGTAATAAACATATAAACTCATATCCCTACTCATTATCTCAAAAACATTAGCATTTATATTTAGCTTCTTTGATAATATCCAAGTTTAATTACACTATGGTATACTATTACGAAGCCAAATAAATTACATTGTTTTTGCGGTTCAATTATTTCAGATTGAACTGTTTATTAGACTATTTTGTATAAACAGGACAATTGCGACAAAAAGTATATACTAATAGGTTCATATATCAAATCAACAAAAACAAGAATCAAAACGCTTATCTGTTATTACAATTTATAATTAGAACAGAGCCTACGGATATCGGTCCGCTGCGTGATGGTTGATAGCTACCTTACTAACTATTGGAATAATATACCTACGTAGATATGCGTAGTTACATCTACCTACTTATTTAATTGACGTTGTATTCAATCCGCCGACTATTCATCATCATCATCATCATCATCATCTCAGCCCGACGGTGTCACTACGAACGAGATAGACTTCATCAAGACGACCAATAAGCACATATTCAATGACGTCTCTGTGATCAGCAAGGTGAAAGACGGCAGCGATCACCGCATCGTAAGAGGCGCATTGAATATTAATGTCAAGCTTGAGAGGTCACGTCTGGTGAAGTCTACGCTCCGTCCAAATCCTGCCCAAATCCAAAACCCCGAAAACTTTCAACTGGAACTTCAAAACCGTTTCCAGTGCCTAGCTGAATGCGACACAGTGGATGAGTTGAACAACAGATTGGTGGAAACTGCTCAAGTGGTTGGAACGGTTGGTCCAAATTCGGTGAGACCAAACATCGCATGAAAGCTCAAAAACTCTCAAAAGAAACTTTGAAACTAATGGCAGAACGGAGCGAAATGAGGCTGCAGTCTACAGTTGATATTTCAGCTTACGGTAAACTCAATAGACGAATTTTGAAGTCCATGCGACACGATTGCGGTGCTTTTAATTCTGTGCGTATTACAGCAGCATTTAAGCGGAACCAGGGCTCTAAAGTGTTTGCAAAGGATCTCATCTATTAGGCAAAGCCAAATGACAAAACTGAAGACCGAAAATGGCAGTATCGTTTCATCCAAGCCTGAGCTTCTGAGAGATATTGAGAGCTTCTACTCGTATCGACAGTTATATACCTCGACGCGCAAACCCGTTACTGACGCAGCTCAGGACACCAGAGCAAAGTTAGTCCGACTAAGAGCCTGAAAAACAAGGTTTTCAACCAGTGTGTGTTGCCAGTGATGACTTATGGCACTAAGACGTGGTCCCTGGTGGTGCTGTGATCCTCATTAATAAGCTTAGAGTCGCTCAACGAGCAATGGGAGACTATGTTTAGGGTTTCCCTGTGTGATAAGATCCGAAATGAGGAGATCCGTAATAGAACTAAGGTCACCGACATAGCTTTCACAATTAGCAACTTGAAGTGGCAATGGGCAGGCCATATCGCTCGCAGAACTACATAACCGATGAGGAAGAATAGTTCTCGAGTGGTGACCACGCACCTGAAGACGATGTGTAGGCTGGCACCCCGCTAGGTGGACCGACGACCTCGTCAAAACCGTGGAGAATCGCTGGATGCAGGAAGCGAGTAGCCGGTCCAAGTGGCGTTCTATGTGGGAGGGCTATGTTCAGCAGTGGACGTCTTCCGGCTGATAATGATGATGATGAAGAGCATCGTACAACAGTATTAATAACTGTATAATAAATGTATCCTCGTCTTAACGTACAACAATGAGTATCTCTCTATCTCTCACTCTCTCTACTTCAAAATAGTATAATAGCATATACGGGCCAAAACGTATTATTGTTAATGTACCATAAAGTCTATTATAATAACTATTTCATACTATACTAATATTATTAAAGCTGAAGAGTTTGTTTGTTTGAACGCGCTTATCTCAGGAACTACGAGTACTATTTCTAATTGAACACAGTGTTGGATTGCCTATTTATGGAAGAAAACTATAGGCTATAACATTATGCTATGAGAGTGAAGCTGCTGGCGGGTCAGCTAGTAACATATTCGATGGAAATTACTAAAACTCTCTAAGACGATTGACGAGGAAAACACAACACAAAGTGTCGTGATTTTGATAATAATCGACCAGTATTTACAGTAATTAATAATGCACCACTATTACATGTCATAACTCGAAGTAACAGTAATCTAGAGAAATTAAAGAATATAATTATATATATGTATATAATATTGTTAATATAAATTTAAACGATTGTCATTGTTGGGCCTTTTTCCCGCCATATATTTAAGAAGTTGCTGATAGGCATTAAAAAGGTTTATCTACCATCGAATATACGTTTTAAAATAAAATTAATGCGGATATATTTCAGTGGAACCAGAAAGCTAAACATACTCGTATATAATAAGTATTAGTACACAGTTCCAACAAATAATGCAAACTATATCTGTTCATTATAACTCTAATAAGGTCATATTGCACAAGCTACTTCTATTACAAAACCGTTTTTATAACACAAAAGACAAATAAAGCGCTTCATTAATTTTGCAGCTACTTGTATCATGACAAGAAACAAATAGCCTACGTGGGAACATAACAGGTGGGAAGCTACTAATGATTCTCGAACTCATTTATATGTCATGAAGGAAAAACAGGAGTAAAGCTCGCAATACAGTGAAAGTATTCGTGGCTACATTTGCTTGAGCGAGTAAACATGCAATCCTTTTCTTGACTTATGTTTTGTAATTTTGAATCATGCATAATAAATACCTATAATCAATAGCCACCTATTTCAATAGGACATGAAAAGTGTATACAATCTTGTTGGTGTTAGTGCGTTTGTTTGTGTAAATGCTATAGTAATTATTGCACGTATAAATAGTGTCTCGATACCACACAAAATAGAAACTTTATTTCGTTGCACCGACATTATCCAACGACGCCCACTGTAAGAAGACTAGGCATTATGGACCCTGCTGATAACGGTGACCCTCATCGGCCGTTATACTTATGTTTTCAAGTACTAGGAATGAATTGTTTTTAATTTTAATCTTTCTCTTTTTTTAATCTGTTTTTAATTTTAATATTCCTTCCTCACCATTTCAATCCCAAACTGCTCGTTCCGGCCTAGCATTGCATCTAACCACGAACCAAAAATTTTGGCAGTTCCTACTTCTGTCGTGTAAGTAAATTGTGGAATGCTCTGAATTGCTCTGCCGGCTTACGTATTCCTTGCAGCAATGACTCTGGGTCTTTCAAGCGGGGCGTGAAAAAGCATCTCTCAGGTCATCATAGGGTTGGCGATTAGTGCAGCCGTAAACTGCACTAATGGTCATCATTTCTTGATTTCGTCTTCGCTTTCCATCAGGCGAGAAGGAGTCACTTTCATGAACGATTATAAAAGAAACAACCCGACGGTGGAGAAAAAATGATTAAACTCCGTTCGCTCACGGAGTAGAACTAGTAACAGATAGTAGTATACTAGACTTAGACAGTAGATATATTAACAGATTTTTGAAGTTATACCAGAAGTGGTTTCCAAAATTAATTCTAACCCAGGGACAAGCAATATTTTTTTCAACTTTAGAGTTTATCTAAAAAAACACCTAAACAAAAATAATTTAGAAATGTCATGAAGTCCAAAAAAACAAGTCTTTTCTTAACCTCACTTGTCCGCACTTAAAATTTCCCCCATTTATCAACCGTTCTTAACTTATTTTCGAACTTACTCCGATTTGTATCGATGGACTCTGACACTTCGCTTCGATTGTCCGATTAATTCCTATTATACCTCATAATGCTCCATTATAGAGTTAGAGGACTATTTACCACGTATTGTGTTTATTTTAAGTACTTGATACATGTCATATTCACGAGTAAGCAGCTCAGAGGATAAAAAGATTCTAATTAAATAAGTGGTAGCCATCTAATTATAATACAGTCTTGACTAGTACCACTAGTAGACAAGCGCTTTATCAAGTTAAATAATTAGACAAATGTGAGTTTAGAAATTTGAAGATGTCCCTGGACTGACGAGCATGTTCAAGTGCAGTGCAAAGCATGGCTTCGACGTAAACTTGTAGACAACACTGCAACTATCATGGCAAAACATGACACGTTTCATAAAACGAAATTGCCCACTTCATGACTTAATAATAAAACAAAGATACGTAAATAATAATAAAGATACGTTAAAAATGGAATTTTATACCATTCTAACTCTAACAAGCTTATTTTATTCACTGAAAATAGTGAATAAAAAGGCCTTTTAATCACTGTTTTGGTGTTTGAACTTCGAACACACCAATATATTCGATCTCCATCTCAATGCTTATACATCTTCCTTACGCAAAGAATAGTCGACATACAAACTCTTTGTGCAAGTAACTCCTGGAGATTTGATTGGTCGATATTTGCGACAAGGAGTTTAGCATTAGAACAAAAACTGTATTGTGTTATTTGCTGCGATTATAGAGAACAATACATAATAATAATAAATAAATCACTCTTATGTTTAGTAATTATGAAAAACTTTATGTGCACTTTAATTAATTTAACCTTCCTTTTTTCTTCATTAAATGTCTATTTTCGCTCAAATTATTTCTTTTTCTCGCGGTCATGGTATAAAGTATAGTATGCAACTCTTGAATACAACGGATTTATATCGAGGGCCATGAATCACTCAAATCGCTTAGGATTCTAACACTTGAATAACTCGCTACGCTCGTGATTCAATTATCACGAATCACTCCCTGCGGTCGTGATTCAGTCGTTAGAATCCTTCACTTACTCGTGATTCATCTATGGCCCTCGCTTTAAATCCGTCCTTTATTCACTAGTTGCATAATACGAGTATACTATTATTCTACCTTAAGCCGTAAAAAAAAAACAGCCAATCATGAAATAAATATCTTCAAAATTAACAAGAAATTTAGCTAACAAATAACCATATTGTTTTCATGTTTCCACAACATTAAACCAGCATGAATCTTATTTAATTTAAAGTTCAGGATTTATGACTTAATTAAGATCGTAATTTGTATAAATATACAAGTATTAATTGCTATTAATTTGTTTAAAGAATTTTAAATATTGTTTGAACATAAAGTTATATCCATTAATATCTACCCGTTTAAATGATAATCCTTCTAATATGAATTTTAATAACTACTTAATTTTTACTTTGTCATAAATGAGACTAAAATTATGTTTCTACATAATTACAATGACAAAGTTGATTGGATGCACTATTTAATATTGAAGATATTATCTAATATATAATCGAACGCACTGGAGCTTGACTTGGCGAACTTCACCGATCAACAAGTTAACCGACGCTTGCTGCGGTCAGGAGGTAGATGGGTGACCGCTAGTGGCATTGTTTAACTGAGTGCTTCCGTGCTTCGGAGGGCACGTTAACCCGTCGGTCCCGGTTGTTTGTCTTAGGACAACAGTCAGGCTATGTCGAAGGCCTTCGGGCGGCCTGAAAACTTCAACATGTGTTGGCCACTAGTCCACCCACCAAGCGGCACTGGCCCCGCGTGGTCGATTATAGCCCAACTCCTCTCTCTGAGAGGAAGGCTGGAGTCTTAGCAGTGGGAAAATAATGGGCTGATTATGATTTAATATTGTGGAATTGGGGGAGGCGTATGTTCAGCAGGGGACGCCTACGGCTGAGGTGATGATGATTGTGGAAATTGTATTGGTTTTTTGGACGAAGTCCGTAGGGCACTACCCACCAGCGAACCCATACACGTGGTGAGAACGTATAGCGTGTCACGTAGTCAGGTAGTAATCTGACTACGTCGCATTAGCAAGTGCCTGTCTTGGTAGGTCTTGGTCTTCTTTTGTCTCTTGGTAATATTGCAGTGCCAGATATTTAGCTTTGTATGCCTATTATACATATTGTATATTTGTCTTGTGCCTTGCCTTCAATTGCACTGCAGCTATTTCAACAACTCCCAATGTGACTAAACAGTTAGTTTTGGGTTGACGAACGCAATATGGTGCCACACAGAACGGTCGAAGACGGTCAAGTTATTGACCTCATAGTAAAAGTTACGCCTGCCTAAGACGCAGTTGCAGTGCAAGCCAGTGGGCCTAGCAAAAAAACTGCATAAGTGTAATGTAACGTAGCGTTCACGTGAAACAGTCAAAACTGTATTTATATAGTGCAACTGTGACACAGATAATTGTATATAGATTGTACGCCGAAGCATAACGCGTTGACGCTTACGAAACGAATACTTTTTCGCAAATCATTTATGCTACGGCCTCAGATCTTTAATCTTCATAGTTCTACGTAGTAATGAACTAATCTCCGTAACCTAAAACGTACTGAATAAATAAACGGACACAGTAGTGCTTTTACACAGTATAACTGATAATGCAGTGGTTAACCAAGATGGGCACTTGTAGAATAGACAACCCAGCATGATCAGTTCATTATCACCACTCAGGAAGACACTGGTAGTGATATACAGAAGGGTGCTTCCTACGGTGGTGGCTGATGGAGCCCCAAAATCAATGGATCGACTTGAAAAAACTTCGAACACGTTTAAATATTTAGCAAATTCGTAGGTACCTGTACAATTATTTCCTTTTAAATAAGGCCTAGTAATAAATCCTGTGGCAGCAGGTTATATATGTTTTGTGTACTGCGCGGCCTTCTGAACAAAATCATTCCTAGAAACAGTGACCAAGGAAACATGTGTACCAGAACCAGAAACAGTTTACCAGATATACGAAATTTAAAAATCAGACGAAATCATTGAACTTTGTTTTTCGCAAACAAAATAACAGCTCGTAATTTCATCGAAATAACAAGGTTTTCTAATAACTCTTCTATTAATCACTTCCATATAACTCGTTTCCCATTTTATAGTTTCAATGAACTATTATTCTTGGCTCTGTTCTTCGCATCCATTAAAATTAACAATCAACATACCCACACTACCCTAAAACCCACACATATTTACTATAACTTACCACACATACACAATTTCATGTGTGTACAAGCTTTGTTGTCATGGAAACGGTCATGCGCAAAAGAATCCGTCCATACATAAACAATGAATTTAGGTAACAAATGTCTGTAGCTAGAGCCTACGAAGCTTTATTTAAATTATATAGGAGGGACGCAAATAAAATGGACTACATTCCTAGCAAATAAATTTACAGAGGAAGGGACAAATAAAGAATAAAGAAAGTCCTTTCATGAATAAAATACGAATCTGCGTGATGTATAAGTAGCGTTGATTTCCACTCTCATAATAGGTACCTACTTATTCATGTAAATTCATTACTTCAAGAGATATCTTCAAATGTAATAACGCATAGGCCAATGACCTGAATAATCACGTACCTATTTGAAATCGATACAAATAAATAATTTATCATCTCTGTAAGCATCGCAATCGAGTCTGATTGAAACGAGCTTGGAGATACAAATGTTTACAAACACGTCAAAGTACTATAGACAGAAGTCAAATTAATTAAACATCTCCGATTCTCAAACAAAAATCTCATTACTCACCGAAAACACTCCATCGCCCCCGGGAATTGCGCCAAGTTATATTTTCGAATCATCCTCAATGTCTCCTTTAAAGTCAAAGCATCACAAATGTACGTTTCATTCATATAAAGCCGGTAAAAACACTTTTTCACTCAGAGTCAGTAAGAAAACACGAGCCGGCTTTTCGCACAGTCGCACTGTCAAAATCACGTGGAAGTTTCTCACTCACACACACGCTTCTGAGCGTAAGCGTGCTTTTTCACGGACGTGCAGCGCATGACATCGAAGGAGAATTACATACTCATGTAGCGGACTAGCCTCCCACACAGTTGGTGAAGAACTAAGCGTTGAGCGCAAGTTGTCGAGGTGCACGTGGCGGTAGCTTACCCGAACGGCCGCCCTTCCAAAGCGGCGTCCACACACTACGAATATCGACTTTCGCCCTAGAGCTCGACGATATCATTTCGCCCAAAACCGTAGAGATGAGCTCGAATATGGGACGCTACACAGAGTATTTCCGTACTATCGTTAACAGTATGCGTATGATGCGTACTATGAATACGAAAAGTTCATTTTGTTATCATTCCGTTCCAAGTGTGGACGACGCTCGTGCTATTGTATAATTTGAGCGGGGAGATGAACCGTAGCGGCTATCCTGAGACGAGTTTAGATGTGGGATTTATTTCCCTGTGCGTACAAAAAAGAAGCGCCATGCCATTGTTGTCGGCAGCAATATTGAAAAAGTTTCTAGCCGGTGTAACGAGACGGCTTACTTTTGTTTTCTTTTCAAAGGATTATATTGAAAGTAGTGGGTAGTATAGAGTAAGTCTAATCTTTTATTTTTTGTTTGAGAGTTGGCCAGTGAAATTTATATTTAGCGCTCTTTTACTGATAGTGTTGGAAACTGAAATGAAATTATGCAAATATAGGAAATAAGTTATGGTACATCCAAGGTTTATAAAATATCTATATCAATCTGTCTATGTCCTTATTTTGTTAGTGTTTTTAGCCAAAACTGCCTGTTATGGGGTTTGACTTTTCTATATTGTTTGTTTGAAAGTGTTTATTTCCTGAATACAGCATTCTAGATTTTCTACCGACTTCCAAAAAGGAGGAGGTACTCAATTCAACTGAATTGTTTTTGCTTTATTAAATTTTTAATCATTTTTATTTTTTATTTTATTTAATTATTTAATATAATATTGTGTTACCTCATAACTTTTGATTTGGCGAACCAAGTCTCTAAATTCTTTCAATCCAGTACCAGTAATACCAGTTTTTGAGTTACACTCCAATAACTGTATAGAATGGAAGTCGGTATTAAATTTTTCAAATTGTACTTATTATACAATATGTGTAATTATTATTTAAGATAAAACAATCAGACATGTCTAAACAATAAACATGTCAATTCAAAGTCTCTTGGTAACGTAAATTATGGATTTCAATAGCTTTTGCGTCACTGCAAAGGTAAAACTACCCACTTATTGGAACTTTTACGCCAGTAAAATCGTTACCAGAATAAAAATTTGAACATTCCAAATCATCACCCATCATTATTACAACGTCTCATATCATCTTTTTTAGAGTAGTTTATAGTATTATTAAATAAGATATGTATTTATAATATTATTCATATGTATATGTAGGTATATAAGATTCTTTATATTCTAATTAATTGATTTTTTTACTATTTATTATAACCATTTTTTTTTTAATATTTATCTAATAATCTATTTATCTTGTTGCACACCACCGTCTACACTTTTCATTGTTGTCCTGTCCATTCAAAGGTTATCTGAAAGAGTTTTACGAGACATTAGCGATAAGACTGCCAATTGTATTATCACAGTTCTAAGGCTTTTACTCGTAATAAAAAATATTAAAAAAAAAACTTGTGGTAAGCAATAAAGAGTTATTGTATTGTATTACGTGTAGGTATGTCAAAAGTCCGATATTATAATTCACAAAAAACACATCCTATCACGTTCTACTACTGGGATACAGGCCGTCCTCCCAAATATGTATGTAAAGGTACTATCTTAAGCGACTCCATTTGTTGTTTTTTCGCTTTCATTCGTTTCGTGCATTGAAAAGTTAAGGTAAATATTGACGCAACACGTCAGTGTGAATGGTATTGGAAACACGCGTATATTAACGAGCATGGATGAAGAAATCCACTAGACGCCTAATTCCCAACATTCATAAGGTGAAAAAACATAAACATATATGTTCGAACATATCATCATCTTCATCATCATCATCTCATACGTCTGAAGTCCACTGCTAAACAAAAGCCCCCCATAATTCCCTCTCATTATTACATAATAGTATCGACTTTTGTTTGTTATACTATAACTTAACTATACTTCTAGTATATAACTTATTTGTTTCGTTAACTTAATACAAATTCAAAGTCAAAATATTGTACTTTAACTTAGGCATCAAAGACGCACTTATGAACATCAATTATTCATTATATTAGTACACAATTATGTACTTTAAAGACTCTAAAGCCGCGTTCCAAAATGTTTAGAACCTACTACGAAGAAGCGGCAAAAAACTCGGGACCATTCTTTTCATATAGAATTTTACAATGTTTCTACTTAGGTTCTATTATTATTACATTTTATGGGTGGCAGATGACAACTTGTCAGAATTGAAGTATTCCAAGCATCATTGTCTTCTATATAATTGCGGACTTAATATTATGCTTTTTTATTACAACGTGTTTTACAGTTAACTTGAATTTTCCCTCTATGAGCTCAGTATGTATTTTGGTATTTTATTGTAAAAACCCACACAATTTCCTAGGAACGACTTATTAGTCTTTGAAAGTCTAAAACTAGGTACAGCTATCCTATTCTTATTCCTATTATTAAAGTGTGATCACTTTTTAACTCATATTTATGTAAATTTTTACGAACGCACATTATTTTTGCAAATACATATATAACGAAGGCAAAGTTAATTTAAATTGATTTCTATAAATAAATATCTCGAAGATTCGCGTGGACCCATTTCGTATATAGCTCGAATAGCACGTTTTAGGATATAGACGGTCTCTATAGCAGCCGCTGAGCCCCATAGCAATAGCCCGTTTGACATTACGTTGTGGAAATATGCAAAATGTACTAACCGCGCCGTAGAAAAACGTTTGTTAGTTCTCTTATTTTACGTACCATATATTATGCAGCAGAACCGAGTCTCCCAGACAGAGTACTTCATAGTACAATGTATTATATATCTTTAAAAATAATGTTTCAAGAGGTGTACGAAAGGTGCATTAAACCTATAAACCTTATAAGCTCGTCTGCAAACAAAATTGATGAAAAATAAACAAGATTTACTTTTTCGTTTGATAATGTTATCGTCGAGAAGTCGTAAACATTTGATTTCAAATAAAGACATGACATTTTTAAGGACTCCATCTTTTCTTTTGGTTACACAAATTGTATATTGTTTTAGTTACAACCATAACGAGACTAGAACGAATGTACTGACAAGTTTGAATGTTTAAATAATCGTCAAGGTTTTTATGGTAAATTGCTTTAGGAAACTAGGATGCACTAGAATACCCCACACTCAACATTTCTTTTAGGCAGCTAAGTATTATTTACAACATTTCATACTGGATATACCATTGTGAAAATAAAACAATCTAGAATTATACCTTAAACCATGGGTAATATTGTCACATCATATCGTAACGCGTCTCAACAGAATAAGTCATTATTTTATGGGACAATGTATACGATTCTATAATAAAATTCCCAATATTATCCGAGATTTGCCTATTAATAAGTTTAAAATTACTATTAAAACTAAACTTTGTCAAAAAGGTTATTACAAAATTTCTGATTACTCGGTGGATAAATCAGCTTGGGACTGATCACTCCAGGATCTACCTACTCGCGTATGTCGTGTATGTCAAAGTGTAGCGTGTCTTGTCCTACTGATACCATTATTATGTTCTCTTTTGTAAGGCAACACACTGGAGCTAAAAATAAGCGAACATTTGTTATATAATTTGAGAAATTGGCTATACAGTCCGACATTATATACCTACGAGTAGAAGTAAAAGATGCTTGGAATACTCTACTTCTGGCAAGCTGTCACTCCGCAACCCATAAAATGTATTATAAAAAAAATGGTCCCGAGTTTCTTGCCGCTTCTTCTCGGTAGGCTCTATGTATTTTGGAGAGCGGCGGTAGAGTCTTTAAAGTACATTATAATGAAAAATTGAACTTCCATTTTGATTATTGGCTCTAATATCTACTTGTAACACCCTGTCCCCTTTTATAACCATCCTTCCTATTACATGAATACTAAGGAAATATATGTGGGGCAGAGAATTTTCATTATTCAACAAGCTATCGATTTCTATTTACTAAGCCTGAAGTCGCATAGAACCTACACAAAAAAAGAAAAAAAACGAATATTTATATGGTAAATGATACTTTTTTTACAATATAAGAAATGTTTATTTCTGTATAAGTACAAATTTACTAATATAAAATAAATCTACCTATTACAATAAAACTAATTCACTAAAATATTTCTAAATTATATATATATATATTATAGATAAAAAACAGCATTTAAGTCCCTGTCTACGGGTAGAGTGCCCAAAAAGCTGGCAACGTTACCTCGTTGAATAGGCAGGCTGATACGTTGGCCGAGGTAAGTACCAGCTCTTTGGTCACATGTAATTTTTTTTAGGCGTCTGGACAGCTCCTTTACTAAACGCCGTGCATCTGGACCCCAAGAACCCATAGTTTCAACTCCAAACGGAAGAAAAATATAATTATCTCCAAGACAAGCATATTTTCTCCGTTTGAGGTTATCTGCAGATTCTGCAATAGCACCTGCCATCTGTGAAGTCTACTCAAGGTGAAAAGGCGCAAGTGTGTCAGCACAAGTTGCATCCCACACCAGCGGCTTCCCATGACTCCACGGAATCAACGTTAAACCGTCAGGCCTTTTGCCATCATCACGTGAAATACCGTTCGGCTCTAAAATAGCCGGCACGTGAACGGTAGCAAGGGTCCGACGGATAATGTCATTTAAGGCAGCGTGTCTTGAAATTCGTCCAGAACTGCGGCGGCAAGATAGACCATGATGCCTCAACCGATCTACTTCTCGGCAGTGATACAGGTGTGGTTCAGTTCTGGAGATACCCAGACGCAGACCTACTGCTATGGAAAAACTAGTGTTGTCTAGAATAGTTCCTATATTGACAAAAGGTATCGCGTGCAACCAGAAACCGGATTCGCATTCGCTTGCGGCAAGAAGACGAGCCTTATCTCTCAAATCATTAGTGTTATTTATAATGGCTTTCTGTGTTATTTTACAGAGTGGCTCGTCCCATTGCCTCTGTGAGTGAAGGTTTTTTAGGGATTCGCTCGGACAGGCTGCAACCCAAGCATTTTGGGCTTCTTCCAAGCCAATAATGGGAAAAGATCCTGAAGAATTTATAATTTTGTTGTAAAGTTTGGCTGTACTATGGACAGAAGACAAAAATGCTGGAAGAGAAACACTAGAAAATTTTGCGTATTCCAATACCTCCAAACCGAATAGGAAGAGAGGCCTGGTCCAATCCACGATTTGTCTGAAAGAGAACAATTAAGAATTCGCGTCAATATATTTTTAATGGTGTCATCAAGACCTAATAAAAGATAACTATAAAACCATAGTGGAGAACAACGAAGAAAATAAGTAAATTTAGGTACAAATAGACAAAACCGAATTATGTGAAAGGCTACATGAGAATGAATTTTGGTGAGTCGATCTGTAGATTCATCAAATATTTTACGTTGTTCATCAACGAAAGTGGAATATGAATCGCTTAGAATCGGAGAACCGAGAAGGAGAAGCGACTCTTTTTTAACTATTTTTAAATTTGGAGCTAAATTATTGAACTTAGTTATTATTTCTTCTCTCCTATCGGATAAAACGTTATCTGCGATAAAAAGTTCACATTTAGAAAAATTTAGGTCCAAACCAATTACATGAAATTTATTTATTAATAACGTCAGATCAGTATTCACAGAAAACAGTATTCGCGTCACCTACAAAGGTTCCGTCATCTAAATACCACATGTTTAATTTTGAATTTAAATCTGAAATGATAAGATTAATTGCTAAACTAAATATATAATTGATATTTATAAGTGATTATAATAAAGAGTTAAATTATAGAATATTTTTCAGAGCCAATGATTTTGTAATATAATTTACTCGTACCATATGCGGTGTCTAGCAGAGTTCTCTGCCCATCCGTTGTGATGTCTCATATTGCATACATTAAAGATCGACCCGTAGGTCAGTAAGACAAGCATTATGCTAGTGGCACTGATAGTAGTAGATACATGACAATAAAGGTCATTTCTGTACCAATAGTGCACATATTATGTAGGTTTCTTACCCCAATAATAGAAGTCAGCTTCAAATCTATAAATGTAATATTCAACTAGCGTCAAAATGATAATCTTAAATAACATTATTAAGAATACACGCAAAGTACAAAAGAACAAATACAACATCTGGCACACGACCTGCCCGCCTCCTCAATCGTATAAAATACTAGCTGCGGCCCACTGTTCCATACGCGTGGTGATAGATGATGATGATGGTGAAGACGACGACGACGATGATGATGATGATGAAGATGATGATGATGATGAAAATTATCTTATGTAATAATGCAGCGCCTCCTCTACCTCCATACCAAATATCAGCACAATCGGTCCAGCCGTTTAAGAGTGAAGAAATAACAAAAATACCAACACCATTACAAACTTTTGCCTTTAACATATTAAGGTGATGATGTGATATCAGTAGGTACTATCTCATTGTTGGATTCCTATTGAATGATCATATTGTTTGGTAGACAATACAGTGAATGCCATTTTCTTTCGAAATGGAAGGTAATATATACGATGAATTAAAGTTCATTATAAAAGGTATTATTATGCATTCATAAAAATTTTAATATTAATATTCTGTAAGAGTTTGAACTTTGACTGCTTATGTATCTTGGAGTAACGACTGGGTTTGCCTTGCAGTCACCTAGCGAACGCAGGGTTCACCGCCTAGTTTAAGGTTTCTTGATTTTTATTGTTGTTATTTGTCAGGTATTATAAAGGTGGAAAAACTACATAATCTTTATGTAATGTTCTGTTTTCCGCTACTATTTTCCAGTGATAAGCGCTATTACTTTTATATATACTAAAGTCATTTAGTAGTACTGGTTTGGTTTTGTATTCATCATTATAATATTTGCGAGAATGTCCTTACTGATAAAATAGTAAAAAGATGATAAATAATTACATGGCAATATTCTCATAGCTCTCTCATTCTCATTCTCATCTCATATGATAATAAATAGATCTACCTGAGGGTAATGAGAGTTTGATAACAATCGTAAGTATCACTGTATTATCACACTTCACAGTACATAATAATGGCGAAAGTTTATGAGTGTGTAATGTTTGTTACTTCTGCACGCTTAAACGACCACGACTAGTTATAATGACATTTGATAAGGAGGTAGATGAGGCGGTGGATTAGCACATAGAACTTTTAATGATCGTCCATCACCACGCGAGTGTAACCGCGGTGTGGAGTTGGTAATAACATAGACATACCGGCTGAAATCACTTAATATATAATATAAAGGTAACCCGTCCAGTATCTCGTTTGTTTCGGTTTATTTCCGAATACGCATAAAAGTTCAAATACTACTCTTGAATAGTTTGACCAAATAAAAGCAAGCCTATACCGGTGGAGTGTATTGGATCTGAGAAAATTAGTTGCAAACTCGAGGTCCAAAAATGTTTCAGTTTCAACTTTTTTAAACGCGCGACACGGGATGAGTTGTGCACGACGGGTACTCCAAGAGTGAGCATTCCCTGAAGAAGAACGTATTTTAAGTTCTAAGCTCCGTTGGACTTAAACACAATAAGACACAATACCAAGGAAGTGCAGCCTGTTGTTTATGTTTGGTTGGTAAACTATATAAATAATTCTGAAAAATGTAATATTGACACTATGAGTAAATATTACTTAATTAAAACTAAACTATAGAATATGTTTGTTACCATCACATTGCACTATACGATTTCTTATCGGGTTCTAAAGAAATCGTTGTTTTGATTGCCTCTGGCGGTATTTATAACAACTTGCAAAGTGTCCATGTCATAATTTATAGAGGTGTCAATACTCTGGTTGCCACTTTACCACAGTCAAATCCTGTATTTACCCTGTCAACACGTAGAAAGCAAAATTATTATACCACTTTCGACTAATTAGATAATAGCAAGGTGCCTACACTCATTTCAATGCGTTAGTCTTTCATAAGGCATGAGCTAGGTGGGCAATAATCTTTTTGATTAACATATTTATTAAGTTTATTCTAATTTAAGTGTCAGTTTATATCAACATTTCTTAGTGAAACTGACACTTTTGTCCATGTCTTAACTTATTCGGTGATGAAGGCAATCCACTGCTTTCAATTAAGATAAATAAGTACGGGGACAAATGGTTCTGGAGATTTCAATGCGGAATGTACAATGGGTCACTAGGAATAAGTAGGTATAGTCTTAATCCGAGCAATATTCTGCCATTATAATTAGAGATGCCATGAATAATGATTTGGCTGAATACCGAATATTTGGCAACACTTTGTACTTTCTGCGGGTGACATTGACAAGTCACAGCTCGTCACTTACCGAGCTTAAACTTGCATGACTGAAGTAGTACGTAGGCGCTGGCAATTTTGCTTCATATTTTGTGATTGTCGTATCACATTTGCTTTATTTGTTGATTAACGCAAAACCATATGTAACCCTTTCACTATTTGCTAAGATTTATTTAGCATCTCCCGGCATAATTTATGAGGAAAAATGCAATCGTTTGCTATCAAGTTATCAACAAATGCTGAAAAAATTGTTCATCAACAAATTCATTCATCATAACTTACCACTAGTAGATTTTAAATAGAAATATGTTAATTTGTTTGTTAAATAAACATCTTTATGACTGATATTTTGAGTCCTTTTTTTTCATGATCTGCTGCTATTCGGTATTCGGCCGAACAGTTTGCAATATTCGGCTGAATACCAGAACATGTAAAAAAAGAACTCAAAATATTAGTTATAAGCCGCGCAGATAGAGAATAGATCTGAAAATGGCGTCCGCTCGCATGCGTTTTCGCTCACTCTCTATCGCTGTCTATACTCACACAGTGAAGTACGCGCTACAAAAAAATAGTCAGTCAGGATTCGCTTTCCACGCTACTTGACGCACTCCGAGTTATCATTAAATTCGTTCCGTTATTTTGTTGTTTTCGTCATTATTAATTGTTGTTTTTGTTGAGTTTGATTGTTATTTGTTTGCGTTACGTTTGATTGTTATTTATTTTCGTTAAGTTTTTGTTACGAACGTTGACATTTTGTGATTGATTGACAATTGCTTCACGAAAACGTGGAAAGATTCTTCACAGTGATGCACGTGAGATTGTTTATAGTGTACCCTTGCTCCTTATTTATTTAATTAATATTTTTGTCATTATTTCTACTATTATTAATTAATAATATTAAAAAAGATTAATATATAACAAAAAAGTCAATAAAAATCGATGTTTGAGAACTTGTTTTGCCAACCGTACCATGCGTACCCGCCGCCATTTTCAGATCTATTCTCTATCTGCGCGGCTTATACAAAGATGTTTATTTAACCAACAAATTATACATTATACGATTATATACCGAATAGCGAAAAAAGGTCGAATCGAATAGTCGCCGAATATTCACGGCAGCTCTAATTATTATGTATATTGCCAATCGAAGATGAGCATCTGATATGCTTCAAACTCATGTCGTCGTATTCAATTCATAACGTGAGTGTTTTACCGGTTATTGATAATAGTTTATATTCTACTACTTTTTGTTCCAATTTTGTATACAAGGTTATATAATATTGTGCGATCTTTATACATTTTGGGAGAGGTATATTCTAAGAAGACTGAATAGGTAAGTACTGTGTTCAGGTGAGGAATTTATCTTCGATCCCTGCAAGCTTCAGAGTGCAATATGGAGACTCCACCAACCTTTTATCCACGTCCGCTGAAGGCAGCAGCATCCGCCGCAGACCACCAGTGCAACAACCAAACTTACCGATCGATAAATTTGAGTCTTGAATTCGTCATACTTCGAAAAAACTGGCTATATCGATCTTGTGTCGATCATTGCAAGTAAGTAACAAAATAAAGCGATCGGTAGACAAATTCCATAAGCTTAACGATTATAACGATAACCCTAGCATGGAACTGTTAAATTACGATTGAGATCGTCTTTAATCGATTTTACGATTGTTTTGTCACTTTTGAAAATAACCTCGGTATAAGTTATCGACAGGCGACGGGAATTGTTTAGTTACGTTTGATCTTACTAATATTATAAACGTGAAAGTTTGTATTTATGGATGAATGTGTGTTTGTTATTTTCTTACGCTCCATGGCTGGCCCAATTTGGATGAAATTTTGCATGGAAGTAGATGGGGCGCTGAATTAACACAGGATAATTTTCATAAACATCGTCATCATCCATCACCATGCGGGTGTAACTGCGGGGCGCAGGTAGTATTCAATAAAAAGTAGACTTCGACCTTCTTTTGATCGTAGCAGAGCGAAATGCTCGTAGAAATTTCCAAATGATAGAAGGATTCATTGTGGAATGCAAACAATTCGTAATAATCGATATACTGTCGACAATTTGACGATCGTATAAGTCGTCAATATAATTTCCATACTTGCGAGGGGCGATACGATTTTTTATCGATCTTAGTGTCTCGACAAATTTAACTACTATTACGGTACTTGCACTGCAGGTACAGCAAGCCTGCGCAGTCGGTATCACGGTGATCCAATATTGTCTTCTTAGTTTACAACACTTCTACAGGAATTCCTTACTTCACGAGATAGATAAGGGTTCACACAGCACAGTGAACGCAAGCTAGAAAGCAACGTGCACTCAGCCCGGTTCGCAATGATAAAATGTCCTTTTGACAGTAGTAAATTATGAAAAAATTTATGGAGTTTGTTTCAAACTACCCTCTTTAGCTAACAAAGATCGTACAAACCTTAAATATGAAATTTCTCTGAAACAACTAACTGTTACAACTTAAAGCGCCAGTTGACAGTTAAGAATGTAATCGTAGTTATCTACTTACTACTTTATTGGTTTTGTATTATTTCCATCTAAGAGAGAGGAGTACGGGCGATAATCCAACACGCGGCCCATTGCGGCTTTATGCTCACCCGGACGCTTCAGACACAGCCTTACGACTGTTGCCTGAGATAAACAACCGAGACCGAGAGCTTACCATGCCATCCAAAATACGGAAGCACACTGTTCAAAATGCCACTAGCAGTCATCCATCTAAGTTGTAACCACAGCAATGGTAGCATATCTTTTTGATAAATGCAGCATTCATTCTAAGAAGAAAAGTTCCAATGCGAGCGATTCAAAAGTGTCGAATAGGTACGGCTCGTAACCTAAACGATTCAATTTATTTTTAACCGACTTCAAAAAAAGGAGGAGGTTTTTCAGTTCAACCGTATATATTTTAATTTTTTTACGTGTGATTGCAGATAACTTCGTCGTTTATAAACCCATTTTGTTGATTTTTTTTGTTTGGTAGAGTATACTTTCGAGGCGGCGCCATTTAAATTTCACCAAATTTAGTTCAGTAGCTTTTGAATTACACTCCAATAACTGAAAAGAGTTTTGCCTATCACGATGATATCATCATTGCCAGTGAATAATATATAACTTGTTGATGGTATTTATTTTATAGAAAATTATTATTGGTGTACGTTTTTTTTTTCATGACACTACACGGATTCCATTTAAAACAGTTTAATTAACAAGTACAATTTGAAAAATTTAATACCGAATTCCATTCTATTCAGTTATTGGAGTGTAACTTAAAAACTACTCGACCGGATTTAATGACATTTAAATGGAACCACACGGGAAGCATCAGCTTTCACACAAAAAAATAATTTTGAGAATCGGTTCACGATCCTATCGAAAGTTATTAGGTAACAAACATAAATAAATAAATAACAGTCGAATTGAGTACCTCCTCCTCTTTGGCAGTCGGTATAAAAATGCACGACCTTACAAAGATATTACAGCTATCGTCGTTTGAAAGATGTTCAACATACAAACGAGTTTTAGAGCAAACGTAAGTTTTAGAGTTCCAAGTGATTGATTCAGAGCTTTCTGGTGAATAACCTACATTTTACCAAAAAATTTCCTCCATTTCTTACTTAATTGTGAGGGTCTATTTGGATCACATCTGTTCATATTAGAACAACATCTTAACTGCTGGATTACATGAGTACTTTAGTAAACAGGTAGGCAGACGTAGTGAGATGGTCTAAAAGGCGGTAGGCAATATACTTAATAGAAGAGACCTGTATCTACAGAAATAGATTAGTATGGTCTGTTGATGACGATCAAGATCACTTAGCCAACTTAGTACAAGATTTTCATAAAACTTTCGCTTAATTTTCATGATTAATACTAGACCTTTTAATTATGTCTAAAATCAACATTGAAGGCAAATAATCGAAAAAGCAACAAATCACGTTAAAGTCAATTGCATCGGTAATCAAGCAATCAATGCACTAATTACACTAAAACGGCTAAATCGCTGTACAGTTTATGATCAGAGTTCAATTAACTGTGAAATTTCAGCAACGGAACAGAACTCAAAAGCAAACTATAGCATGGTATATAGGAGTCTGATTTAGCGTGGTATATAGGAGTCTGATTGGAAATTTCGGTTCTAGATTTCAAATTGCCACTCTACCGCACTGCGGCTTCCACTATTAAACGAAATTAGTTGGTTTGGAGACAGAAACAAAAGTACGAGTAATGCATTAAATATATTAAAGAGTGGTTTCCCAATTTTCAACTGAGTCCTTGGGGACCTTAGAAGTTAAGCTTTGTACGAGGCATTCGGGTGGTTTGAAATTATGGACACCGAACTGAAATGGAACTTCATGGGGATCTAAAACCCAACATATTATCTGAATGATTTCTTAGGCTTTTAAGATTCTTATATATTAAAATTACTATATTCATTATAATGATATATAATTCTTATAAATAAGTATACTATCTGAATATACTATTCTCTGAAAGGAAGGCCCTAGTCCCAGTAGTGGAAATGTAATATTCTGATACATTTACCCAAACAGTATATACCGAAAGCTTGCATGTTCTCTATTTGCCAGTCATAAAGGCCTATTCCCAAACAAATCACAGGACCTGCGCATCCAATAAGTACGCTTATTTGCGTAAACGGGCTACTGTGTGTGGTATGAATCGAACATGTAATTAGCAACCAGTGGAACGGCAAATTAAACGTCTCGATTTATAAATTGTTCAGGGAATGTTACGTGAAAATTAGAGTTGCTACAATTTTTGCTAGTAATATAATGAAATGATTACTACATATAATAAAACTGTAGAGGTCGAACTTCTGTACAACGAAAAACAATTGCTTAAACTGAGCTAGGGAGATTTAAGGAGTAAAATCGAACTGACTTAGATTTTATTCAAATTTTTTGTTTCTCTGTTTGTCTGTCTGTTTGTACAGGCTAATCTCCGAAACGGCTGGACCGATTTAAACTAAAATTTGTATCGTGGTAGCTTATATCCCTGGTCAACATATATGATACTTTGATCCCGGTAAATTAAAGAGTTCCCATGGGATAGTTAAAAAACTAAAATTAGCCGTATCCCGCGAGACCACGCGAGCGAAGTCACTGGGGTCAGCTAGTTCAGTATAAAACTATTCACATACAACCTGACTGACAAAAAGCATGACGAACCACGCTGGTCTAGTTAGTAGTGAGGCTGCCTTTGAAGCGAGAGATCTCAAGTTTGACCTCTCTGATCAGGACTTGTATATGTGTGGTGATATTTTTTTTGTCCTAATATCGTGAATGTTTGTGATGCAACGTGAGTATGTAAAACTTTAATTAGTAATTCATTCTTTTCATAGTATTTTGCAGTTTTCTTTCTATTTCTATTCCTTTCAAAAAAAGTTTAACTAAGGTAGGTATATCAAAATAAATATTCCGTGTTTCTATGTCGCATTGTTTAAAAATGATGAATGGCTATGAATATGTTTATATCCTTGAAAATTTAGTTAATACCATGTACACCTATTATAAATTATATTATTATGGCCCAGCTTCATTACAGATGGGTTTGTATATTTCTTTGTAAAGAAGTCATTAACTATCTACTTCGAAAGTTCTAGCTGTGTACATAATTTATCAACAGTACTAAAATAAAGTATTAAAATTGAGACATTTGAAGAAATTATGGCTTTTATTATGCGGCTATCAAGGATCTTACCTATTCATTTATAAAGTAATTTTCTTAAATGTTTCATCCATTCGCACTCTTTCATTTCTTATTTTCCTAATCTTGAGCTCATAGCCATAATCAAATTTCTTATTTTTTTAATTAAATTTCTCCGGACTCTCAAAACGAGCTTCAAATTTCATAACACTCAAAGACTTCCTGTTTTTTTCGTCTGAACAGCGCTTTTATTCATGTTACCAGAGTATTAAATCCTATGAATAAAGTCCAGTCTTTTTATTAAATCTTCCAAGTTTAAAACGGTGGTCAAGTTACAAAGATTCTTGAAAATGATAGGATATCTCTGAAAAGAAGTGGAAAGATTTTGCAGCAATTACGCGTTTTACAAGTGAGGCAGTCGATGATAAATTCAAAGGAACAGATAATATAACTAAAGTTGGGTTTCTTTGTATGATGCTATCTGGGAAAAAACATCGCAGTTTCGTTCATTAAATGTTAAAATAAATTGAAACTGGTGACTAAGGTAAACTTGGGACTTGAATGTTCTCACGTTCGATTCCACCTTTTCCTCAATGTGTGTTCATTTTTACTACCGACTTCCAAAAAAAGGAGGAGGTACTCAATCGACTGTATGTTTTTTTTAATGTTTGTTACCTTATAACTTTCGACTGTGTGAACCGAATCTCAATTTATTTTTGTTTTAAACTTCCCGTGTGGTCCCATTTCAATTTCATCAATTCAACAATTTCAAAATCAGTCGTGTAGTTTCTGATTTATACTCCAATAACTGAATAGAGTGGAAGGCGGTTTTACATTTTTCAAATTGTACTTGTATTTTTTTGTTCTTTAAGGAACCTAGTAGAGGAAGCGTGTTATTTTCTGATCCCAGAGTCAGGTTTTACGACAAACAAGTGCAAGGATTTTGCAATAACAAAATAGGATTAACGTGAGAATTACGCATTGTCAATGTCACGATCGACAAGTGAATGGTTAAATTATTGAACAAGGGATCTTGTGGCAGTACAGCATAAATAACATTTTTCCATCTACTATGCTAAAGGCAAGAATAAAAAGGACTAGGAAAATAGAGGTATTTTTTTTTACCAAAAAATGGAACTAACAAAATATATGAAATAACTTGTTGAAGTCGGTTCCATTTTTTGGTAAGAAATTTTGTTTTTACCATTTTTAGTGAACCCGCTACTAACGGGATCGATGCCAAAGATGTATCAAGATAAATCAACGCTTTTCAGTTTTTGCAGTGTAACTCAACGTGTGAAGTTTTTATTTATTTATAATAAAACTATATGATATAGAACTTACTTAAAAATTTAAAAACCAAACATGTTCCAAGTTACATTTTTCTATTCAATTCAATTCAAAAATGTTTAGATAAGAACTGTAGTTAACATATACATTTAGTATATTTACATATATGGACGACTCCTAATACGTTCTTATATACAATCTATATGTAGGTATATTCTAATATATTATATTCTAAGTTCTTAAAATATCGGTGAAAAGGCTTGCTTCGTTCATTTTTGTTCTTGTTTTGGTTTTTGCTTTTATAATTTTATGTTTCCTTTTATTAAATTTTTATGAAAACTCTTATTCGATTTATTTACCAATTATATCTAATAAGGAGTCATCCAGCAGTTATTCTAACTTAGCACAAATCAACCTTACTTATTTCTCGCCGCAGCGATTCTGGCAGCCTTGAAAAAGGTAAGAAGGGTGTTATAGTGAAGGGCCTGACTCTTCATAGTGGTCGAGAAAGAGAGAAGACTGGTCCAGCTTAGTTTGGATTATACATTACTGTTCTATCCTTTCCAAGCAAAATCTACGACCTTTGAAGAGTACGCGCTATATCGTTTCGTCACAAGCCGCAAGTGGGACTGTCTTTGACATGTAATCAGTGTAGGGATGCTGCGAGTCCCCCGTGACCGGTCAATATTTGACGTGGATGTGTGTTAGTACCGTTAGTACTCGTTTTGCATATAAGACGGAAGGAAGAAACGCCTTCGTGACCGAGCCAGCACTAGATGATTCATAGCGTTCCTGCCGCCTTCTTACATTTTCTTCCCGAACCTGTCACGTAACGTTACCTCATCATAGGCAGGGGCCGTCTTCTTTGTGAGTGCTGCCTTCTTAGCAAGTTCCTCGAGAAACCTACATGAGCCCTCAGCCAGAAGAGCATAACAGGTTTTTCAGCATTCTGAATATCACGCAGGAAACGCTGCAAATCCAGCGATGGTCTTCAACATGTCGGTTCGATGTCTATGAATATAAGCCATCAGGCCCGTTATTCTAATTCATTCGAAAATGATTCGGAGACTGAAACGTCATATCCGTCTCTGTCATCCTGAATGTAGATGACAGAGACGGATAGGCCGTTTCTCTCTCCGAATCGTTTCCGTGTGAATTAGAATAACCCAGCAGGTCAACATAGGCTTTGCCTAGTTTGGGACCTGATGATATTGTGTAGCTGTTGTGCAATATCATTATTGTCCAATATTACATTTATAAGACTTCATGATTCTCTGTAATAATAAAGGTCACAAAGAGTTCATTTTGTAAGAAAAAAATTCAAATATCTAACTGCAACAGTAATTAAATCGTAATTGGGATGTTTTCAATTATTTCGCTAGTGACCGCGCAAGGAGATCGACGTCTCAGCAACGTATTAATAATTCTAAATAGCTATTTATTTTGTTTTCGTGCATGCATACGCTTTCATTCTAATATGCAGTACGGCAGCTCACGGATATTCATATGGAACACATAAGTAGACACATTGTTTTTTAAGAATGCAAGATCAAATAATTAATCGCAATGAAATATGCACAAAGATAATGGATATAAAATTTAGAAAAACATGAACGTAATATTTTCATTGAGCATGCAAAAAATAAGATCTTTCGCAATAGCTGTAAAAATTTTACGATCGAATATTGGTAAAGGAATGCAAGGAAACGACGAGCCACTGTATCTTTAAATTGCAATTAAACTTTATTGATTCATTAAACCCGTGCAATGCCCGTACTAGGAATTGTACCTACCGCAATTTACTCATAAAATGCAGTAATTTATCTTCTGACAATTTTGCTACCCTAATCCACATGCAACGTCAGCATCATTATCATTTATCAAGTCATTGCTGAATGTGGGTTTCGATCCAAAGGATAACCTTGACTGTAGCAATGTTAAAGGTCCATTTAGTGGGAGGCTACTTACAACTCGTCTTCCAGCTTATGGTTTTCACTCAAGAACCTTTTGTATTAATCAATTAACAGTTCATCTAGCGATATGATTAACCATTACTTCATCTTTCGAATTCTAAAAGCTACGCTGGTGAGTTCGGTTCTTGGCGTATTTCCTTGTTTCAGATGTAATCACGCAAAGAAATGCTATAAGCATAGCCCTTTTTATTTGAAATCTATCGAAAACTAATCATAATATTTATTAATTGAATTTCATAAGCATATTACAAGATCAAAATCTTTGAAAAATGTTCAAGTTACATATCTCAAGTCAATACGTTACCACAACTGAGATGAAGTCCTTCCCTACGCAATATAATATATACGTTACAAGCTTTGCCCAAGTGTAATATAAAATTAAAAAGAATTATAAGAAAAAACAAATTATTAGAAAATTTACTCACATAAAAATTCAATAGGTTTTTTTATAATATAGATAAACATTTCGTGAAAAATTAACCAATAGTAAAAATCGCATCCAAATACTTTACGTTGGATAGGAGGAGTTAGCAGATATACAGACCTACAAAGAAAGTTGCGTTATTATACACTAGGATAATCCTCAACGCAGACCAAGAATGGTTTGGTAGATAGGCTGACTGAATGCAGACTGTATACAGTACACACCATTGCCTCTATCTAATTACCAAATATAATTACGAACTCTCTGATACTGTAGTACACTTATACCACCGCAATCCGCAATGTTTACGAGATGTCGATAGACACAGCCGTAAATAAGCAACGGTGACGTCAGTGTAACCAGTCCATCCTAGAAATCTACTAGAGGGGGTAGAGAGTTAGCTACTATTCAGCCTATAGTTATTCAGATAGCCCCCGGGTTGATCCTCACCTCTTGAGCATTCGGTGAAGGTAAAATTGTAATGTATTCACATCATGGTGATAGGCACTTTATGCTCCACTAGCAGTCGCTACCACATTATTCTTATTCAGATTGGGGGTGATGCACTGCACTGACTTTCTGCTAGGGAGTAAGTTACCACCGTTACATTTTAAAAATCTGTCACAAAGCATTTAACGTCCTGGTAGCTGTCCTTGTGAACCAGTCACCCTTTTAGGCCTTGTGTGATACCTCTTTTGACTGCATTATCACTTACTATGAAGATGAAGCCAGAAGAAGAGCTGTTGGACGTAGGAAGAAGTCAAGGCTGCGTAATATCCGAAAATGGACCGGAATCGCTAGTGTCGTGGAGCTATTCAACCTCGCCAAAGACCGGGTAAAATATGCTGAACTGACTGCCAGCTTTTACTAGTAGGAGAGGCACTGGAAGAAGAAGATTAAGTTGAAACTGTAGCATTGTTTAAGAAATAACAAAAGTAAACTATCGTTAACCTTCAGTGCCAGGGCAATAATATTATATGGTTGTACTGAACAATTACAGAATAAATCTCATTGCTTACGTACATTAAGACGCGGTCCAACCCCAATTTTAAAATAATTTACAATGCTTTACGTAAGGTTGAAAATCGCTTGTTAGATTGGACGATGTAATGCGAAAATGCGTAAATTTTGTACGTTTTCTTTATATTTTCGATATATACTTACACAATTGAAATACTGCTGGTTATTACTTTAGTACTATAGTATGTTGGTTAAGTATTACCTAAAAAAATATAGTGTTATCGTGACGTGAAAGTTTATTTTTGAGGACCTATTCAGGATTTATTTCTGCTTAAAGAGAGTTATATTTATGAATTCTATTCGGTTATTACTCTTTGCCTGTTCCTTTTCTAACTTTTGTATTTTTTTTCATAATATACTATCGATCTGTTTCGTTACACTAGGTGTTTAACAATTCTGCTTTTTACTATTATCAGGGTACGAGCGCGCCTTAATCTTTATTACTATCTGCATTTAGGTGCGTTGTCTTTATTGGAATATATCGCTAATCAGCTTTTTTATATAGAAATACTTTCACATTCGTACTACAATCTTAAAAAAAGTTATGAAAGCTATTTCCAAAGTTAATGTCCGGAGTTTTAAAATAGACCTAAAAGTAAAATGGTCGTTGACTGTACGCCTTAGTAGAAGCTGAGCAAAGTCTGCAATGAAACTGGATACACACGGGAATTAAGTTTAGAAAACTCTTTTAACAGCATAATATTCTTATATTTAATTCCTTAGTCACATTTTCTAGGAATTCATTTTTCAACATATTGCTCAGACAATATCTTATCAATCTTAAGAATAATAACGTAAAGTAGCGTTATCGTTCACAAAGTTTGTTCTGTATCTACTTATCTAAATAGTTGTATAGGTAACTCAACAACAAATAATTAGTACTAGTTAATTTTTTACATTTTATAATAACTACCTGCTAACTTTTTATAACCAAGAACTTCGTTAATGTATTTATATTATTAGTAATATTTAATTATTGACATTATATAATGTTTATAATTTTGTATACAATCTACAACATTCTAAAATTTTTCTGGATTAATGCAAAACAATTTCACTGACAAACATAATATTTACCTATTATAAGGAATGCTAAGTCCGTATGTATAGCTTATCTACGTAAAAACGTTAAGCTGCTAAGACTTATCATTGAGTGGTTCTTTAAATAAAGACAGTACTTTGAAGACATAGGTAAGTTTTTTAAGTTGTTAAGTTTTGTACCTTTGGTATGTTTGTTTTGTGTATTTGTTTATCTTTTTGATAGGCTTATCTAGTGAAGCTTTAAACGTGACATGAATGAGGTTTATGGTATGCTTATATGATACTACATATATAGTTCTATCTTTAGATCGTCCATTGATGTTTATGGAAATGTAATTTCATTAATATATCATGATATTGTTAGTTTTGGATATACATAGATTCTCACTTAATATAAAATATTTTTAAATGTAAATGTTCTTGACACATGACAAAAACATTAGGATGTATCAAATTTTACGCTGGGAGTGTATTGAGATGCCACTTGCCAGATATTATACCATAACTTTGAAAAGCACCAGGACAAAGTCTGCCGGATGTAGCCTGGTATTATGCTGCTAATACAAATAATATAGACAATGAGGGCCAACAACGTGTGGCAAAGAAACGGTCATTTGATAAATGCACAAGCTTTCACCTTTCCAATTAGTGCTCAATTTTCGGTTAGAATGCTTCAATTTTATGTAGGTCTTCATTATTAGCGTGTAGTTTTATCAGCTTATTACGGTCCTACTGATAAGATTTTCAGAGAGATGAGTAAAGGCCATAATTTACCACGCAAGCCCGTACACTGATTCACTCCAGAAACTCCTATTTTCTATACTTTGTTTAATATCATAAGAATCAACACGAAACGAAAACGGCTACGAAACATCAGGGGTTGCGAGTGCCGCTAAACGTTTTCGCCTCGACAAGGATAGAGATGAGTATGGAAAGCTGATTGCCAACCTTCATTGGTTGAAGAGGTATCAAAAGAAGAAGAAGAAGATAAGAATCAAAGTCCTGACTGACTGACAGTCAAGGCACAGCCTAAACCGCTGGTCATTGACACTGAAATTTAGAGGTTGATTTTGTTTTTGTGGGTAGAAGTGTACTACGAAAGAGTTTTTCGAAATGCAACCCCTAAAGGGGTCAAAATGGCTGAAAGAGTTTGTATGAAAGTCCTTTGAATTTGAATGAATAGGTATAAAATTTTGTATTTAGATAGTTCATTTAAAATTAAATAGGTGTGAAAAAATTAATAGTTCGTATAAAACAAAGAATAGTGTTCCTTTATATGTTTTGATAGGAATGACTACAAGGGGGTTAACTGGAGGATGAAACTTTCTATAGAAAATTAAATACAAGTTCAAGTCTTTTTGACAATTTGTATTTCGATAGTTCATTAAAATAACAAAATGGTGTTCTTTAATATTTTTGGATATGGGAGACTTAGGGGTGAAATAGAGGGTGTAACTTTGCAGGAAGAATTGTTTGTTATTGAACTTATATATGGGTGTCCCCCAACGATAACTTGGTACCGGGCGAGAGGCCAAGGTTTTCCAGTTATGAAAAAAATCCATGTCAATTACCTCGGTTTTCAATATCTAAAAACGGACCGTTTTGCTTACGTCTCGTTACTTTTTGACAGTTATCTCACACAAAAAGTGTCAAAAAGTAACGAGTCGTAAGCAAAACAGTCCGTTTTTAGTTATAGAAAACCACCCGTAGCCAAACGATAATAGAAATTTTTCGAAAAAGTAGAAAACTTTTTAAAGTTTTTTTTTCATAGTTTAATATCAAATAACAATGCTTTGCTTCGCAACCACAAACATATATAATACACATTGTTAACTAAGTAAAATAAATTAAACTTTGATGAGTTATAGTTTACAAAATGATTGTTAGTTAACTTTGACACTCCATGTTGAAAAAAGAACTACTTTTTTTATTTTGTTCATAACTTGTATACCTTGGCCTCTCGCCCGGTACCAGGTTATCGTTGAGTTTCGAGACACTCTGTATAAATGACAATGTCTACGTGAACTTTTATCAAATATTACGTACTAGTGGTGGGCGATAGCATTGAAATTAGCTTTAGTTTGTTACAATAATTCATATCCAGGAAAAAACTGTACGCGGACGAAGTCGTGGGCAGAAACTTGTTTGTATATAAGACAATTATATTAGCAGATTCCGAAAGAAGTTGAAACAATTCCTTAGAGAAAAGTTTTATAATTACTAGTCAATCTGGTGAGAACGACAAAGCAAGCTATGCTACAATCGCTTTCAATTTATTTAAGCGGACACAATGACAATGTATGAATGTCAAAGGATGAATACATTTCTATCCCTAATGACCCGCGCCTCATATGCGATTAAAGGAATTAAAACTTTATTATTATAAAATTCGACAAGTGAAACATTAGCTGCCTTGGATTAGATATAAATGGTGATGTGTCAGTTATTCGGGTACTACTTTAGTTTAATTCAGCAACCACAACTAAATAATTATTCCTTACATTTGTGCGAACATAAAACATGGAAATCAAACAGATTAACTCGTATGTATTTTATTTTATTATAATCCCGACATTTAATGCGTCATTTTGTTCCAATGAAATATTATTTAACCACTCTTTTAATCACAAATAAATAGTATATGTGAGCATTTATATTGGATGTTGTATTCACGCTAAATAGACTAAGCGGGTTTCGGTGAAATTTTGGGTGAAGGTGGCTTTTACCCCGGATAAATAATAATAGGATACTTTTAACGCTATCCAACGAGTAGTTTCTGATAGATCTCGGTAAACTTATTACCGCGAACGAAGTCACAAGCGGACACAAGTATTACAATAAATATCTATTTGTAAGTAAGCGACTGAGTATGCATATTTACAGCTTCTTCACTCTCACAACCGTATTTATAAACAAGTAATTACTTGTTGCTAAGTAATTTCTCAATGAAGTAAGCACTTCACGATAGAATACTCCAACACAAAGTCTTACTCTAAATTCAAGCAAGAAACGTTACTTACTAAAGTAAATGCATGACACAACCCTATCAAAGTTGGATGTATCTTTTTACAATTGTATTAGGTTGTTATCATGGGATTTTAACTTTTACATCATAATAGATCATAGTTCAGACTTATCTGCGAATATCATTTACAACTTCACTTATGCAATAAGAACGAAAAATTGACGTGTATTATATGTATCGATTCTGTAAGGTCTCCCGTTACTGAAGCAGCTCAGGACACCAGAGCAAAGTTAGTCCGACACTATACCGAAGACATCCCGGACATCAGCATGTACGAGATTAGAATGACTCTCAAACAGCTTAAGAACAACAAGGCGCCAGGAGAGGACGGAATTACGACTGAACTTCTGAGAGCGGGTGGTAGACCGATACTTTTAGTCCTCCGGAAGTTATTCAATTCTGTCATCTTCGAAGGCAAAACGCCGGAAACGTGGCACAGGAGCGTGGTGGTGCTGTTCTTCAAAAAAGTTGATAAAACCTTATTGAAGAATTATAGGCCCATATCGCTCTTGAGCCACGTGTACAAGCTGTTTTCGAGAGTCATCACGAACCGTCTCGCACGCAGGTTTGATGAGTTCCAGCCTCCCGAACAAGCCGGTTTCCGAAGAGGCTTTAGCACCGTATACCACATTCATACACTACGGCAGATTATACAGAAGACCGAAGAGTATAATCAGCCACTGTGTCTAGCGTTTGTGGATTACGAGAAAGCCTTCGATTCTATCGAGAAGTGGGCCATACTGCAGTCCTTGTAGCGATGCCAAATTGACTATAGGTATATCAAAGCGTTGAGGTATTTATACAGCAAGGCCACTATGTCAGTCCGATTACAGGACCAGACTACGGAACAAATTCCATTGCAGAGAGGTGTGAGACAGGGAGACGTCATCTCTCCGAAACTGTTCGATTTTATATTATTTTATTTATTTTGCCGATTATTAGTTTTGCCGATGATATAGTTATAATGGCGAAGTCGTTCGAGAATATCGGCACCATGCTCAACGACCTCAGTAGAGTTTCCCAACAGGTTGGTCTTAAGATGAACATGGATAAGACGAAAATCATGTCCAATGTCCATGTTCCACCTATACCGGTAATGGTGTTGGAAACGATACACTCGAAGTTGTAGACGAGTACGCCTACCTGGGACAGACTGTCCAATTAGGTAGGTCCAACTTCAACAAGGAGATTACAGGAAGAATCCAGCTCGGATGGGCAGCGTTCGGGAAGCTTCGATCCATCTTTTCGTCCCCAATACCTCAGAGCCTGAAAACCAAAGTTTTCAACCAGTGTGTGTTGCCAGTGATGACTTATGGCACTGAGACGTGGTCCCTTACTGTGGGCCTCATTAACAAGCTTGAAGTCACTCAACGAGTAATGGAGAGGGCTATGCTTGGGGTTTCCCTGCGTGATAAGATCCGAAATGAGGAGATCCGTAGGAGAACTAAGGTCACCGACATAGCTCTCAAAATTAGCAAGTTGAAGTGGCAATGGGCAGGCCACATCGCTCGCAGAACTAATAACCGATGGGGAAGAAAGGTTCTCTAGTGGCGACCACGCACCGGAAGGCGTAGTGTAGGCCGGCCCCCCCGCTAGGTGGACCGACGACCTCATAAAAACCGCGGGGAATCGCTGGATGCAGGAAGCGAGTAGCCGGTCCAAGTGGCGTTCTATGGGGGAGGCTTATGTTCAGCAGTGGACGTCTTCCGGCTGATAATGATGAAAAAATGATGATGCAAGGTCTCCTCACTAAAAATCTATAAATTATGGTAGTTCTTATTCTGTTTAGGCTAAAATCCAAATTAGTATAACACTTCCGAATGACAGCACTAAAATAAGATATTTTTCGTCAATTGTGGGCATATTTTAGACAGTTTAGTCGTCACGTAACTTGGTGCTCGCTAAACTAACCTAAAATAACACAAAATTGAATAGAATAATCCTATTTTAGAAGTGTCATTCTAAGTGTTAAATGATTTTGGATTTTATTTGTAACAGAATAAGGACCACCATAATAAAATTTTAGTCCGGTAGTTAAGTAAAATTTTTTGTGAACAAGTGAATCCATTTCACTACCATTGTCTTACAAAATTACATTAATTATTTAAACATAATGACACCGTAAATACTACATTAGCAGACGCGTTTGAAAAACTAAAACTTTATTGTAAGTTTTAAATTCGATTCTTCTTTTTTATAATTTTGATCTGAAAGAAAAATTTAATAATTTTATAATTAATTAACTGCGAATTTACTTTATCTAATTCAAAACTTGTTTACCTTTAATTGATGACGGGACGAGCAATAATTTGCCAATAACAGTTCAGTGCCATTTACCATGTTGAACTACATCTATTAAAATCCTGCATTGCAATGCATTGCGCTCGTCACCTTGAGGTATTAGATGTTAAATCTCTTGCCCTAGAATATCGCTGGATTGCCCTTTAAGGCGCGGTTCAATCCTTATTTTAAAACAATTTACGATGCTTAACTGTGGAACTTACTGCCGATGTCTCTGTTTCCTGATAGATATAATCTACGAGTCTTTAAGTCGAGAGTGAATCGGTATCTTCTAGGTAAGCGCGCTCCATCGTAGATCACAACTACGCTTAACATCAGGCGAGTTGAGGTCAAGCGCTAACCTATTGTACATAAAAAAAAAAAAAAAAAAAAAAACTTAAGATTGAGAATTACATATCAGATTAGACGATGTAATTCGAATATGCAATTGAAAACGTGCTGATACTTTTTATATTTAGTTCGTACAATCAAATAGTTAAATTTTAATGATAAAGGATTCCATTGTTCACTATTAAAATTCATTGGGAATTTGAATCTGATACATTCATTGAAATATATTTGCCCATAATTGAATAAAAATGGTTTTGCTCACGAAGTACGTAAGAAAAATGGCAAACTTTAGGGAATGTTGCCGATTTTTTTCTATCGAGCTAAGTTTGCTCAATCGTGTATTGGTTCACATAGTTCATAAGAACGTATATTCAATTTACAGTACGTTTTTTTTCGATCTTGGATTATTAGGTTTAAGCGTCGAAAAACTAAGTTTTCTCTAAGTCGAATCATGACATTTGGTCGTAATCTCGTAAAGTCGCCTTAAACCAAAACACAGTGATGTTTACACACTACTTCTTCACTGTTGAATAACGTAAGTACTTCCCCAGGTGAACTCTTCAAAAGTCACTAATATAATAAATAGTAATATCGTCATAAATTAAAATAATACTCATTTGCTTCAGATTTTCCTTCACCATTTTATAATTAACACTTAAATAAGTAGCAGTTTAACCCATATCTGGTTTACCCAAGTCGATAAACGGACCTAAGCATTTTCGTAACAAAGTGCCGACAAATTGCCACTTCACCGAGATTTTATTTTTATTATACAGACGCATCTGAAGTGGTACATCGTGGCATAATGGAAACAACGCGTAGAAGTGTCGCGTGGTACAAGATAAAGGACATGGTAGCTTTTTTTGTTATAAACTAGCTAACCTTCTAGCAACTTCTTTCGCTTGGGTTTAGTGTGGTGGTAGAACCGCTGCTTTGGCCTCTCGGCGCCGCTTCGGACTTGAGGTCTTGGTAGGATTATTATTGGGGGTTTTGTCAAAAAATATCTCAATGGCAGTCCGAAGCAGGACTGCTTTTAAGCGTTTGACACGCTCACTCGCAATCTGAGACACTGAAACTTGAAAAAATATTAGTGAAGTAAGCTTAGCTATAAACTATTACAGAGTGTTTGACGTTGTTATTCTCTACTAAAAACGTAGTCTTATTTAGCACTCGGATATCATAAAAAGATGAAACATGGCTTTACAATTTAAGTTAATTTTTGACAGATAAATTCTCATAAAAATCCGTCAAGCATTTAATTTACTTAAAACTTTTAACTTTCCACCTGTTTCAGAAGAACACTTTCGTTTTATAGGATCTTGGTTTTATAAAAAAATCTGCATATTAACCATAATCACCATAATCTCAGTTATCTTTCTGTCAATTTTCATCATAATCTGTTGCGTAGTTTTAGAACGATGACTGAACAATAGACAGACACACAAACAAACATACCCTATTACTCCTGGACTATCATAGCTTCAAAGTATTTATTCTTTTAATTGTTTTTAAGGTTAAGCTTGTCCGAAATCAACAAATAGTTAAGCTGTAAAAGGACAACACAAATCTAATGAAACAAATTATTGTGCTGAAGAAAACATTCTGTGCTTAGAAAAAGACACTACTTTGGTTAATTACCAATCATAATTATCATAAGTCGTTTGTAACTTTGACAGTGTTCACAAATCTTTCAGTAATATTTTTATTGAATAGATACGTTTTATATTCAAGAATCAACATATTCTCATAAAAAAAATATATATGTAATTTAAATATAATACAAATAATAAAGACATTTGAAGCGTGGCTTCTCGCAGACTGCGACTTTTTGTAGCACATATTACACCACAAAACAATATAATAAAAAACTATAAAGATTAGAATATGAAACAAGAGAATAGAAATAATGTTTACAAATTGTAAACATTAAATGCATCACACCCAGTCCATAAAAATAGTCCCCACGACTAACTGTAGTGTCTTCCTACTCAAGAACAATGAACTACGTCGAACCATGCACAATTTTATCACGTTTCCCACAGTTTCAAATTGTAATGGAATGCACATTTAAATTGCTCACATTAAAGTATAAACATTAGTGGGTGTAGTTACCTACAATAAGTGCCTTTATAAAAATCATAAATTTATTTAAAAAGTCTTTACTTTAAAACTTAAGCGTTATTCATGCAGTTAAAAGTGTAAAAAAAACGATACGAACGAATATATTTATCAAATAACCAAGTTTTATTTCAATAATTTGCTTAAACCACAGAAAAACTAATAAGAGGGTTAAACCTTAAGATTATATAATTTTTATCATAATTTTTTTACTATCATATTTTTTTTACTTCAATCACAAAAATTATATTCAACCATTCATTCATTAAATATTTTACGTTAGTTAACCACTTTGGTATAAAGAGTTTCAAGTGGCGACCGCGTATTGGCAAATATAGGTCACCTTCCAGCCAGGTGAAGTAAAGAGAGCGGTGTTACAGGCATCAATTACGCACAAGTTGGGTTCAATAATTATTGAACGAACGAGCGAAGCGTCTCTGCTTCTGGCCAAATTGACTTTCATCTGTCCGTATATTTGTTAGGGTGTTAATCTTCTTAATTAAATGTTTTTTAATTGTGGTATTATAAAACATGACTTGTGTTGAAATTAAGCAAATTTAGTAGAATTAAATTGCCTATGAATTTGTATTATTTAAGATATATAAGTGAAATAAATTTGCGAAAGCCTGAATAATCATTATGGTTTGTGTTTCTCAAAGGTGCATTCTTCTATAGATACGATAATAAAGAGGAAAGATTTGTTTGTTTCTTTATTTGAATTGAATAGGCTCCTAAACTACTGGACCTAAATGAAGTTTTTCTTTTACTATTAGAATCCCACATTATATCTGATGAACATAGGCTATATTTCAATCCATCATTACCATCAGCCACCACCACGCAGATGAAAACGTGGAACGCAGCTAGTTTTTAATAACCTAGTTACTATAAGTTAACCAATTATATAAAAAACAATTCGAACACTACTCCTAGGTGCAGTAATATAGAGGTATACCTTATTTAACGTGCTATATTTTTTATGTTATTTTGACGGTTTAAGTTACGCGCTAAGTTTAGCCGAGTAAATCGACCGGTTTCGCTAGCGCGAACGCAGCCGGGTGCGCAAGTACTCTATGAAGAAGTGGCCGAAAATTGGCCACGAAACCGGTCGAGATACTCGACTATACCTACCGCGTTAGTTAAACCGTCAAAATAACATTAAAATGTGTAATACTTACGAAAGTATCAATCATGGTATATTTTTTCCAACAACTCGCTTCTTCCTCTATTTGACACCACTCCCCAAAACCCTTGCGACAACACACGAGTGAGAGTCTGAAGCACTCGCCCGAACATAAGTTTCTTTGCGAAACAACGCAATTTTGCGTCACTTTTTTATGTAACACATCGTTTTATCAAGGAACAGCTGCTGTGACTCTCATTTTATGAGAAATTTCTTTCCGTTAAACACCCTTTGTGGAGTGAACTAGAGTAATAGCTGGCTCTGTATCGTTACAAATTTGTTTACGTGGAGGCCAGAGGTGGAATGAAAGATTAGATTTAAATGTGATGCTTGTTTTAGGCTATTTTTCGAAATACGGTAAGAGGAACGGAACGGCACCTCATAGGTTTTAATTTATTGTATCTAACTGCGTATGACATAAATTACCGTAATTTTTGATTGTGTTGACATAAATTGATTTCTAGCTGCTCTGTTGAACCGTCGACCTAGATATTTACTTCAACTCGATATTTTCAATATATTTTCAACGCGTTTCTGAGAAAAACGATCTTAATACGCGGTACCTAATTATCATAATAATGAAATAAATAATAGTAATAATAATAGAAGGACAACGTCATGGTCATATGGTCAACAAGATCGGATGATGCAGGGTAATGTAGGGTCACAAATAAATATACCGTCGTTTTGAAAATTTCCTTCTATAAAAACTTAGATTAGTCTAAAGTTATAGATATTACATTAAATATTAGAATTTTATGTTGTTCATCATCATCATCATCTCAGCCGTAGGGCGTCCACTGCTGAACATGGGCCTTGTTTATGAGCCCCGTAGTAAGAGACCACGTTTCAGTGCATAAGTCATCACGGGACACACATTGGTCAAAGATTCTTGCCTTATAATATTATTAGTTAACATATTACTACAACTTAAAGCTGTTCCAAAACTGTTTCTAGAGTACAGAAACTAGGCTTAATTTAGTGCAAATTAAAAAAAAAACAACTGTATCAAAGTTCATACTCTTATCCATTCAAACTATTAAATTATACTTATGAATGAGCGGTAATAAATTGAGTTTACGATCTTGCTTTTATGTTGTCTATTTCTCCTTCAATATTGTGAGTACGAGTATACCTGTTCAAAACTTTCAATACAAATTTATCAGACCATAAAATACACATTTTAACCTTGAAATGCACTTTAAAATTCCTGCATACTAAGGGGTGCTAGATATTTAACGACAAACATTACCTAGAGATGAGGTAACACAATTCTTTTAGCCGACCTCTTCCTTCCAGTTCATTTTAATACGGAGCCGCAACTATTTGTTGGATATTTAAAGAACAAATCAAATCAAAGTTTGATAATCTGGCTACGAACATAAAAATAAAAAAAATGATTTTTTGTATGTTGTGTATCAAGACGAATCTAATGTTTGACGGTTGAACCATTGAACAGTTACTCGTATGAGCAGATTTAAGAACGAACATATGTAAATACATACAGGTCAAACACATAAACTTCCTTTTGGGCTTCCCCGCAGTCAAGTAATAAGTACAAGTTTAACAGAGTCACTTTGAGTTATAAATAACTAAAAGTAACTTCCGTATGGCACAACTGACAGATGTCACGTGCGATCTTCATCGCATACCGCATATCTTAGCCATATCGTAGATATGATGATTTTCCACCCAAATTGAAAGCAATATAATTAAGTTAATGTAGGCATTATTATAAATGACTAGCGACTGCCCGCGACATCGTTCGCGTAGTAGGCTTGGCCTTCGGCCTCGCCATAACCTCTCATCTTTTATTGATTTTTCTTTTATAAGAACCTATTGACAATAATTAACACAACAAAAAAGAATTAGCGAAATCGTTCCATCCGTTCTTAAGAGTGTGACCAGAAGAAATAAGAGTCCATTTTTATATACATAGATAACTACTAACGTGGCGCTCCACCATCATGTGAAATAAGAGACACACACATACCGATTTGTGTGGTACAATCGCCGAGCCAAATATTATACTCCCGTCTGAGGATGTGAATTTTTCTCTCTAAAATTGCGATGTTAGATTTTATCTTCTATTTTATTTTTAATTCTAATTTATCTATTCTATTATCAAATTTAGCATAAGGTGAATAAAGCGGTGCAGTACAATACTATGCAAATTTTCAACTTAAAGCTCTAGGTGACACTTCCACTGTCATAGGTAGACAAACATGACGATACATGACGAACAAGCATGACGGTGGCTATTTCTTAATAATTACTCCGGACATCCAGCAATTAATCCGGCATAACCAACACCAGTCTTACCCTAGTCACATACCTTGGTTATCATAGTTTATTTCGCACGCTGTTACCAAACGTTACAAGCTACGCTGTCCAGCATAAATTGAACTGCGTTGTCTTTTGCTGCCTTTTAGTACTTCATAGGAACAGGCAGAAGCTGTTGCCAACAACGTGTCTGAGTAAAGCGGTTTGTTGGTAGTTCGAGCTAAGGAAGCAAAGCTTTACGGCCGGCTATGTAACCGCATCGTCAGTAAACACGTGGGCGATTTTACGCTCTACACAATTCAGTAAAGCCATAATAATGGTGCGCAAACGAGCACTAGAACAGTAACTAAGGATGTATAAGACGTCGTTTTAAAATAAACTATTCGTATTTGTGTTGTACAAATTCATGGATGATCATAATTTTGGTTGTAATTTAAAAAAACATACATATAAGTATATACAATTATATTTTGTTTAAATACTATATCATATTTTTGTATTGTAATTATTATTACAACTTTATTCAAATGTTGTAATTTTTAACCAACAAAACAATCAATTTAGGGATGGAATACGTCGACTCGCGTTTTCGAGCATGTCAGATGCTCACCTTCAGGGCAAGTGTGCAGCAGTGTTTGCGAGCTCATTTTTCTCTCTAATGCATTTAGATTGATAAAATTTTAAGAATTAAGTTTTCAATTGATAGTGGAGTAGGCACTACATGGACATCTGACATAATCTTTGTGTAGTCCATGTTCACCTTAAGGCTTTGGGTGGGGAAACACGACTGATGCCTTCGAGCATCGTGCTGAGGTCTTCCGTCGTTCCTGCCATTACCACAATATGGTCGGCAAATCCAAGGTGATGAATGTATACTCGCCGTATCAGCAAGCTGTTGGCTTTCCTGGGTGACATTGGGTGACTGCACTGATGAGCCCCACCCGACATCACGCAAAATGGGCCGCACAGAGGCGGCTAGGTTGCGGAAAAGAGCCCGCCCACCAAATATCAAGTAAGTAACGAGTATATTCGCCATTAAAATTGACGCAGTACCGTGTCCTTGCCATCCTAGAAATAAGTTCAATTACAATCATGTCATTCTAGGTTTTAATGCTAATAAAGGCATATTGAGGGTTAAATACTTTTAACACTGAATGTATTTTGATAATGTCGTCCAAGAGGAGATAAGTTTTGTTTTTGTGTGTCAAACTCAGTAGCCAGTTAGCCAAATTGCTTTCTTTTCCCGCAAAAACCACGAAAAACGCGCAACATCTTACGTAAGGTCTTAATTCTCCTGCCAAATAAAAACTCCTCGGTAAGAAATTCCTCGCCTCTTTTCTACGACAAAAAGGGTAAATGATTATTTGGTGCTTTCCCTCACTAATCTACACGTATATTTTCTGAAGACGCATTTGTGTTTCTGAGATTTTTAGCACATAATTACGCAGGTTTTTTGAACAAGAGTCTCGTATTTATATACGTCAGCAGTAGATTCTTCCTCTGAGCATTAGTGCTCTAATACTCGTATTTTGGGGCCAGGTAATATTAATGAGGAAGAAGACAAAACGTGCTATCTTTAGGTAACACGAGCAGTTCAGTGTTGTATGAAATTGTTGCTTGTACTAAGTGGCAATGACACTGTCCTGCCGTGCAATTCTTTAAGATCAAACATCGTTGTATCTTTGACAACATCCGTGAAACTAATGATGAGATAACAAAAACGTCGGGAAAGCAACCTTGTGTACAAAGGCGATATCTTATAAAGTATTTGACGTCGGTGACTCGTCGACGATCGCATCGTAGAATCATTAGAAAATCGGACGGCTGAGCAACGAATAGTCCGTCTCGTCACATAAAACAGTACAAAGCGACAGCGACAAAAATTACATGATGCTCTTTGTGATGTTCTTGAAGAAAATAGGTAGCCCTGAGCATTTTTACTGGTTTTCATCATTTTTATTAAATTTGAAAACACTTGTTTCTCTTTTAAAAAGGTCATGTAAAAGGTATGATGTATTATGCTCAAATCACTTTTGTTTTTACAGTTTATAAGGTAACAGGTTCAGCTTACAAAGTCGAAAAAAAATGTAGTGCAGGGATTTTGAGAGAAAAAATGTCGTAAAAGTAAGTGTCGTCATTAGCATGGAAATCTGTCAGATCGAAATGTGAAAAACTCTTTTACCTGACTCTTCCGGGATGTAGATGCTACACCAATCATATGCAGTAAAGAAAACAGAATTTTGTTATAAATTCAAAAATATATTCTTATAAAGACCAAAATTGGCATATTATTAACTTTTCGAACTTGGAAATAAACATTCAACAGAACTATAGAATATTAATAACTGTTGAACCCATGTGTTAATTACTAAAGTTAACATTAAGTATTTAGTAATAATTATTATACATACATAATTATACATGCATACATTTAAAAAAAGATGAATGAAATTGGTAAAGCCGTTCTCAAGTTATAGCTTGCCCAGGAGAAATAGGGGTTCATTTTTATACAGCATGACTGGTTGAACACTTTACATAAACAAGGACATGATAATTCATGGTCACATGAAACGTTTAAAAAAATAAAATTAAAAAAATACCGTTAAACTACAGAGGAAACCTTCATTCTATGAATGTGCTATAACTCGAAAATTATGGACACCGTCCGAACGGGGTTAATGACCCAAAGCGCCGCGCCGCGTTCAAAGGAATCAAGCTGCGTCCGAACGGGGTTAATGACCCAAAGGGCCGCGCCGCCCGCGCCGCCAAAGGATGCCGCGATCGTCGGCCGCGCCGCCCGCGCCGCCAAAGGATGCCGCGATCGTCGGCCGCCCGCCCGGCCGCGCCGCGCTTTTATTACTACACGCGCGCCGCGAGTGACCATGTTTATTGTTTTGAGTAGACAATTAAAGTTAAATTAGGTAAATATTAGGCACCTATTTTTTTTTCTTAATTAGGACGAGAATCGAGTACTGAGCACTATAATATATATCAATATGTAAAGTGTTCAACCAGTCACCCTGTATATATAGATAGTAGTATGCTAAAAAAGTATATGCCTCAGATGCCATGCTACGTCCTCAAATGAGATGAAAAATGATTTATTTCGCCAAAAGTTTTCTCGTACACAAACTAGATTAATTTTACAGACTTTTTAAAGCTTCATTTAAATATTTGCGTTATTTGGCCCTCAATTTTTACCGACGTTGCCCGTCATGACGGCGAGTAATGAGCGAAAAGTGTGAACTGTCAGTTTCGTGCACGTCAGTGAATATTGTAGCGCTGTCAGCATTCTCCAATATCGCACCGTTAATTTGGGGGACAGTCATAATTTCCATAAAAATGCATATCAAATATTTTTCAATTTAATATGTACCTAGATATTTACGGGAATAAAGATATTGCGTATATAAAAGTTCAACTGTTTTGTATTATTAAAACTGACAAGCATTCAATGTATATAAGCAGTTAATTTACAACATTTTATGAGCAAGTAGATGTTTTATGCCATAAAATATAATAGGTCTAACTCTACCATGACATATTAGGCAAAACTTTGCTGTGATCTTAGAAGAATTACCTAGGATAGAAGGTAGATTTCCTACAAACGTCTTCTCAAAACGCGCGCTACAAATTTACTATGTTGCTGTATTTACTTGCCTCGTCACGCACACAGACGCAAACATAATATGCCCAGGTAAAAATTTTATGGGTAATTGGCTGACTGGTAAAATACTTCTGTAAAATATGTTTAAACAAGATTTTTATAATAAATATAGATGACAAGTTAAGATATGCACATATTTTATACCTAAAGCACATATTTATATTTGTCTATGTATAACTCTACTTACAAAGAAATAACTGTAGGTATTTATAAAACCATATTAAAACCTGCCAAGTGCAAGTCAGACTCACGCATGAAGGTTTCCGTGCCGCTATCTAAAACTGGCCAAGTGCGAGTTGGACTTGCGCACAAAGGGTTCCATTATTCATAAATCTCCCCATACAACAGACATGATATTTTACCCATTTTTATATATAATGGTATGGAACTCAATGATGTTATATATAAACGGAGGTAGATACGCCTTACTACGCTCGGCTTGGCGACATCAACTGTTAGTTTCAGCCTGTCTGGCAACGACGCAACGCGTATTCAACACTTAGGAAAAAATTACTTGTGTTTTGCAGAATATATACTGGGACGAGTGTAAAAAAACCAGAATGATTTATCTTTGCATTTGTACCTTAGTATTGTTTTTTTCTATTTTATCTATCAAAAATGGAAAATCAAGAATTGTATTTTAATTTAAGTTAACTCCTGCGACGTCGCCGCTTCGCCACCCACGCGAACGAGATAAGTAGCGAGCGACAGAGAAAATGAGGCTGTCATTGGCGGTCGAATAGTCGGCCACAGGCGAACGTTGTTAATAATATGTTGATCCCTTTGTAACAACTACGATTCATATAATATCTACGTGTTATTTTAATCTTGTCAGTGTAGTTAATGTCGTAGTCCGAGTTGTGTACTATAGCTATAGGTAGATATAGCATAAAATTTGCCAAGTTTAAACACCATATTCTAGGAGTAAAACGTCTCTATAGTTAATCTCATTGACGGAACCTTTAATCCCAGAATCTGACTTGCATTTGGCCAGTTTTTACGATTTGTTGTTATAGTGGCAACAGAAATACATCATCATATAACTTTAGTGAACAACTGTGATAGTTTAAAACAGTGTTTTATATTTTAGAAATACATTATCTGTGAAAATTTCAGTTGTCTATCATGGTTCATGAGATATAGCTAAGTGACAGACGGACAGAAAGACAGACAAACAGACAGGCAGAAATACAGACAGGCGGACGGACGGACAGCGAAGTCTTAAAAATAGGGTCCCGTTTTAATCTTTGGGTACGGAACCCTAAAAAGTCGCCGTACATGCTGCATAATCGTCATTGGACGTCGGATTGGACTAGTTATACAACCTCTTTTTATGAGCTTGTCTGTGGCAGCTCATGTTTTTGCTTCAACGAGGCTGAAGAGACTATTTTGAAACCTAAGCTAACCAGTTATGCTTAGAGCTATGAACTTTTACGGATAAAATTGTTATCAAATTTCTTTAATGCGTGAGTGAATGAAGGTTTATTTTAGACAATCATACTCCACCATCAACAGCATCACCACTAACCATGAGTTAAGACTGTTATTAACTCTTAACGAAAAAGATGAAAAATATTCGTAAAATGATTTTGAAAATATACTTTTGATTGTTGTCTGCAGCAATCAAAATTTTTATTGTTATAATATCCATTATATAAATCGAGTTAATACCTTTATACATCGAAATTGGTCACAGTTATTTAGAAGCACTGTGGAAAAAAGAAACTCGCTCACACAAATACATACAAATATTGTATAATATATATGAGCCTTGAAAACAACTTCCTATTTTAGGCAGTCGTTTAGTAAAACAAACAATATCTTACTCAAAGAGAATATAACGCTATGTCATACCTAAGCAACGTTTTAAAAGTTAACTGATTAAAACTGGAATAATAAAATATTAATACACAGCTGGCAACATTCCGTCTGAACTAAGAGTGTGTAATTTATATTTACATTTTTTTGTATTCTAGATGATTCAAGCATTCAAATAAATGGCTTAGCTGTGAAATATCATACCAGAACTCTTATGCTGCTTTTCTGAAGTGTTGTGGCACCATTTCAACGCACAATTCGTCATTTTGTTTTATTTTACAGCTATATTCTCTCACCGGAATGAGAGCTCTGATGGCGCGGGCGTCCTATAAAGCCATATATGGCTTATTTGAACGGCTTACGTTTTGCGCGCGAACTCGGTTTCTATAGGTCGTTTTTCTATGGCTGTGATGGAATAGCATGAAAGATGAACGCTAGTGGCATTTTAATTTAAATACTTTTATACTTTACTACGTTAAACCGTCGGATCCGAAGACGTTAGTGAAGTTTTTTATAAGTTGACCGCTTTAATGAGTCTTCGCCCACGGGGTACAGGGGCGCGGGATTAAGAGCTGTGGGAGATGCACATGAGAATACATTCTCAATTCTTGTAGGATATTGAATGTACGCGCCACATTGGTTGAATACATAAATATCATATGACTAAAAAAATGCTAGAGGAACAAGCTTCTAAACATTTAAATTAAAAGACTAAAATTAAATTCAACTAAGCTTAACAAAATCATTCTTCAACAAATAAATTGTCTTGTTCACTGAGCAGAAAACTGAGATGTGATGAACTTTAGACTCGAAGTGTCGCAGGAAATTCCCTCAAAGGAAAATTTACTCCCGTTGTCTTCGTTGATAATAATAAAAGTACTCATTGCAGAAGCGATGCAAAAGCACAGAAAATGTACGCTAGATTTTGGCACTACGCCACGTGAGCGCCTTTTGTCTTTTAATTAGTTTTAAGATTTGCAAGCGGTATAGTGTGAATTTATGAAAGTGAGACAATGACGCATGTCTTCATTAAGAAATGGCTGCATATTAATTGCAGCTTTGTTACAATGTACAATTAAAGTTTATATCTACCAGATATTAGGACTTTTAGAATACGTATAGCTTTCTGAGAATATAATGTTTTCCTTGCAGGAAATTCCAACTAACAGAAAAATAATAAATAAATGGATGGAAAGATGGGATTAAGATACACGATAACACGTCACAACATCCAAAACCCGACAACACACATAGTATTCATCACACAAATGTTGCTCCGGCCAGGGATTCAGCCTGGGACACCACGCATGGAAGGCAGGCCAACTGGGCGGAGACCTCAAATGGTAAGCAGTTGCGGCTATTTCTGGCATGTACAGTTGACTGGCCACTTGGTGCAGTTGTTAGACCTCTGCCTTCCGAGCTGCTGGTCCGGGGCTCGATCCCCGGACAGGTCAAACGTATGCGTGCATGAACATCTCTGTTAGACCTGTATCTTCTTCTCTTCCCAGTACCTCTTCAACTAGTGAAGGCTGGCAGTTAGCTGGCTCCGCATCCGGGTGAAATACCCGGTCTTTGGCGAGTTTGAATAGCTCCGCGACACTTGCGATTCCAGTCCGTTCTTGGATATTGCGCAGACACGACTTCTTCCTACGTCCAACAGCTCTTCTTCCATCCACCATGCCCATCGTTAGCAACTGAAGGAGCTTATATCTGGAGTGCCTAAGCACGTGACCTAGATAGGAGACCTTTTTTCTTTTGATGGTCTGCGTTTTCTCCCAGCTCTACATAGGACCTGAACACGATGCGTCCAGCTTATGGCCAACATGCGTGTACATATATGCTAACATTTCCAATTACTCTTTAAGGGTCCAGGCCTCACATGCGTATAGAAGTATGGGCCATATATTGCATTTGAGCAGAGTAGTAGACCTGTATCTGGATGTGTATATAAGTAAATCAGTTATCAGATTACCATTGTAGGTTATCAGATTACCAGGCTTTGGCTAGTTTAGGACCTGAAGACTTTGTGTGGATGATGTTCCATTATGTTACATATTATATTAGGACGTATTATACGTTTTTAAGTTTAGATCTGTAGTGTGATAGAGTGAGTGAGTGAGATCTTAGGTTACAAATCAATAATCCCTAAGATTGGTTGACTAATAAGGGTTTTCTAATTTTGCGAAGGTGTGCACAAGGACATTTGCAGTTAGCCCAAAAAGAGATCTTTAAAAAGCTTTAGTGAATTACAACATAAAATGACCACCAAACAGTAACATAAATGTTCTATTTGTAGTTGAGCATCGCTTTAGAGTATTGTAGCGGTATTCTATATCTGTGGGCCTAGCACGAATAACAGCGTAAGTATAACATAACGTATCCTTCACTTGAAACAGTACACACTGTCATTTATCTTGGGCAACTATGATACAGATAACTCATAATTTGTACGCCATGACGGATTGACGCTTACGATACGAATACTTTTTCGCAAATTCTTTGTGCTACGGCCGTCAACGCATTTTCCAAGTGCGATTATCGTAGAGTACAGCTTTTACATCACATGTCACAAATATGTCGATACCCCTTTATTTGTGTCGTTAGTCGTATCTACTCGAGATGCAAGCTTCCTTTGCTGCGTTTCTACCCAAAATTTTAAGGCCTCCTTATTTATCTCAATTTGTATTAATACAAGGTTTTTAGCGTAGTCGCCATCTCGAATTAAAATTATACCACCATGATCCAAATTCCTTTATCGAAATGTTTTTATCCATAAACTACAACCCTCAAATTTATAAAATGCATAATATTCTATTGTATGACTTGCAATTGCTTTAAAACTCAGTAATACATGCATACTTTAAAAAATAACTATCCCTCCGCTGTCGGGATACAAATAGCAAAGTACTAAGACCGCGCGGCCCCGAGTAAGTAGAACGTCATCGCGATAAATAGGCGATAAATTTGGGAAGAGGCGGTGGGTAGGGGCGAAGCTTGCTAGCTTGCTGGCAATTATTACGTGAGTGCCGGCAGAGCGTTCGGGGTTAACAATTTTTAAATGTCATTGTTTTCTGTTGGGTAGGTATGCTACTTACAAAACATAGATGCGATGTGTACTTGTTTTGTGACGATGTTGACATCTTTACACGCGCCTTGCGCCAAAACTGCGTGAATCAACGCTAGTAGGGAAGACGTTCTATTTATAGATATGTACTTACTTTGCAAATATTAACAGGTGAGGAAACCCGACTAACTGCGCCCAACACCTGTATCTACTACCTGGTAGGTAGCTTGTGTAAGATGCTGCCTTGGTTGATACAACCGTAGTGATCGATATTCTACCCTGAAGCAATAGTGCTAAGCATTACTGTGTGAAGGATATAAGTAAGTGAGATTCTCACACTGGTGTAAGTCAAACCGCATGCACCTTAAGGCGCGCTCGTACCCTGATTAAAGAAAAAGCAGAATTTTTGAACACCTAGTGTAACGAAACAGATCGATAGTATATTATGAAAAAAATAAAAAGGTCAGAAAAGAATAGGAAAAGAGTAATAACCGAATAGAATTTATAAATATAACTCTCTTTCAGCAGAAAAAAATCCTGAATAGATCCACAAAAATAAACTTTCACGTCCAAACTCTCAGAATTTTCAGCGATAACACAATATTTTTTTTAGGTAATACTTAGTCAACGTATAGTACTAAAGTTATAGCCAGCAGTTTTTTCAATTGTGTTAGTATATATCGAAAAATATAAAGAAAACGTACAAAATTAACTCATTTTCGCATTACATCGTCCAATCTAACAAGCGATTTTCAACCTTACGTAAAGCATCGTAAATTATTTTAAAATTGGGGTTGGACCGCGTCTTAACGTAAATAAATGTTTTGTTATTTAATTTACTAGAAAGCGTCAAAAAATAAGATTCATGCACGGTCAACTGTTGCTAAGGACCTAGGTATACTGTTTGATGAGCAGCTTTCATTTAGGCCTCATTACCAGCGCATAACGGGCAAAGCCAATCAAGGTTTTGTGCTAAAATCCACAAAAGGTTTCAGAAATGCAAAATATTCTCTGTATTTATTTTATCGCGGCGCACCATATTCTCATATTTGTGGAATCAATTCAGTTTTATTATCGTTCCTCGACGAACTATGTCTTCAAAGGCATCATATGACGTGCCGCGTTACGCGCCTTACTGCCGTGCGATTCTCTAAGAGCAAACATTGTTGTATCTTTGACAACATCCTTGAAACAAATGACGAGATGAAAAGAAACGTTGGAAAAAACCTTATGTACAAAGGAGATATCTCATACATTATTTGACATCGACGAGCACATCTACGAATCAGAGAATCGGACGGCAGGTCATAGCAAAAGCGGCACCAAATATAAGCTCTGGGTGGACCTGCAACTGATTTGAGAAAGCGTTATTCATACCATCAGGCGTATGACTTGCCCGTCTAATTATTTTTACTTATACAAAAACAAGGATAATATAGAGTCAGTGTAATTATTTAAAAATAATTATGTTAATCCGTTCATGCATGTTCAGTCTAGATGACCTGGGACAAAATGAGCATATGACAGCTCAAATATCTTCTTGTTACACGTCACAAACTCTGACACAGTTATGTGACGAAATTAATAATTATTATGAGAATAGAATGGTGACACAAATACAGACGGCGGACGTCGCGTCATCGGATTAATTCTCCTCGTAAATTTATATTGTACTACTAACAAGATATATACGTGGTCATGGGAAACGAAATCAGGTCAAACATGCTTTTGGATCCCTAGCTAAAATTCTAATAAATTAGTATTTTTTACTAAAGCTATATTAAAAATTATATGAACAGTACACCAATGAAATTTTAGTTCTCCTGCCCATCGTAAGGTAAAGTGTTCTAATGCGAGGCAAAATCAAGGGAAAATGTCGATACTATGCATTTGCTCGAAAAAAGCTTTTTTAGATATGAGTCGACTAGTTTCAAAAACAACAATGCCCATACTTTGCAAAAATTGAATTATCTATGGTTTAGAATTGTACCGGTATAGTAGCAGTTGATGCACTACTTATTATGCAACATAAACAGCAAAAAAATCGTTGTAGTGCTTGCTCCAACTGCCGTTGCCCCAGGTGTCATAATAAATTAATTAAAGTTGAGAGACATTAAGAAATTATTGTGTACACATTACGGCACTTGTATTTTTAACTAAAGTACTAAAAGTATCAAAAGTAGCACTACCTATAGTGTAGTATATATATACTACATTATACTATATACTAAAAAATATTACATTACATAACATTCAAACCTAATATGTTATTGATCATAATGTACTCAACTATTATAGTCAATCGTAAGTCAATCCCGTTATATAACAGAAATGTCTCTGGCGACTGTCACTATTTTATGCGTGTAGTATCTCTTTATGATATCCGGTTACAACTATTATTTTATTGCCTTTTAGCAAAAGTACAATGTCCTTTATAATATTGTGAGAACTATATGTATTCATGCAAGAAGTATGTATTGTATACACATAAAGTATGTAATATTTATAGTAGTAATTAAAGTAGAGTATTGATATATTGCAATAATAGTTTATTGCAATATATCGGTTCTACTGGTGTTTTTGCTCGCTTCACCCCCTTAGGCGTGATATTTCCAATAATCCTTCCTTAGTGGATGCTGACTGTGCATAAGAAGCATCAACTGCTTAGTTACAACGTTGATGAAAGGAAATTGTTTTTTTGAGTAATACTCATATTTAATTGTTAATTAACTAGTAGTTCTTTGAGCAGTGGACCTCGCGAGCACATGTCTTATTAGCGGCAATTTTTCGCAGTACTTTACAACCTATCTCGGAAACTACTTGACCATATAGACTCATACTCAAATTTTCTCTTTATTGTAAGGTACCTAATATGTCTTCCAAATTTTATTATATTCGGTCCGTAAATAGTGCCGCAGCAATCTTTTCTACCCTTTTTAGGAAAAGCACACCCCCCAATCAAAAATCGCCGACGACAAAAAAGTCTATAAAATAATAAAACGTACATACTAAGTTTCGTCAAGATTAGTTGAAAAGCTTAAAACCTGTATTGGAAAACAAAAGACAACCTAACAAATACACGGACAGACGAAAGTCAATTTGGCCAGTTAAAGCAGAGACGCTTCGCTCGCTTTGCTCGCTCGGTCAATTAATATAATAGAACTTATCAGATATTTTTTACACAAGTGATCACAAACACAACTAAAAATAAAAAAATATTTGCAAGTAAGTTTTCGCACACGCCAGTGGACTGCAAATTAAATAATACTTACGTGCAAATATTAATATTCACGTTATGACTTTTACATTAATAGGATTTGTGTGATAAATTGTATGGATTAAGGAAACATTAAATTACTGTAGCAGCTTTACCTGTTGCATATTTAAGCGTATGTAATGACGATGGTCGGTGAGAGTAGCCTGACATAAGTGTGATATGTGAACAGAGTTTTTTTTATTTTCTACAATGATCTCAACTGTAGGGCGTCTACTGAACATATGCAATGTATCCCCCATAAATTTCCAAAAGAAGTTGTCGAAAGCGGCTAACCTAAATCGTCCTGTCGATCAGATCGACTTCATCGGCCATTAACTCCTAGTGCTGCTATGTGGTTTGACCACTGCCACTTCACTTGGCATATCCAATATCTACTATAATAACTATGTGAATTTTTATCTAAATATGCAATATTACTACATCCGTAAGTTCTCCCACCGTAACACATTCTACAAGACGTAGTTTACGCTTCATTACTGACAAGTAATTATTTATCATCAGCCTGTAGCAGTCCACTGCTGGACATAGGCCTCTCCAATTGCACGCCACTTAGGTCTATCTTGGGCTTCTCGCATCCAGTTTTTGCCAGCCGTCTTGCGCAGATCGTCACTCCACCGTGCCTCAGGACGTCCTACACTACGTTTGCCGAGACGCGGTCTCCATTCTAGAACGCGTTTACCCCAACGGTTGTCGGTTCTACGGCTAATATGGCCAGCCCACTGCCACTTCAGCTTGCTGATCCGGTGGACTATGTCGATGACCTTGGTTCTCTGACGGATCACTTCATTTCTGATGCGATCCCTCAGAGAAACACCGAGCATAGCCCTTTCCATAGCCCGCTGAGCGACCTTGAGCTTGTGGACCATTCGAGCCGTCAGTGTACACGTTTCGGCTCCGTATGTCATGACGGGTAGGACGCACTGATTGAAGACTTTCGTCTTCAGGTAACTACAAGTACTACGTCAAGTAATTATTACCAACATGCATAAACTCACACGTTTATATGGTAATTAACTGATCCCGTATTTAAATCAAATCAAATCAAATTGAATACATTTATTTATTATTTATTTTTATCTTTCGCAGCATTAAAGCTGCATTCTAATGTACCGAAAAGATCCGACTATGTTTTATTCAATTTGGAAATTGAATAAAAAATATAGCACCTAGAGAAACCAGCAAGAACCTCGGTGCCAGTCATGTATATACTCGTACATACATACACTATACGCTAATATTATAAAAAGAAAAAAATTGTTTGTTTGTTTGTATTGAATAGGCTCCGAAACTACTTAACCGATTTGGAAAATTCTTTCAGTATTATTCCTGATGGTCATAGGACATAGGAGATTTGCACAAATACAGGGAAACGTTTAAAAAATTTGATAATGTAACACAAGGTTTGAAAAAAATCCTTATATCGCGTACGCTACGAAAACTATTGACTAAATAAAGGTACAACACCACTTTGCTCTTAGCAAAATGGTGTTGTACCTTTATTTAGAAGAAGTCAATGTCTACAAAAATGTCAGCAATACCATATGTCTGAATTTTAAATTTATGTCAAAATAAATGCTTTTTCATGTTTACATATGCAATTAGCCGGAAAATCCTTAAATCGCATACGCTGCGGAAATATTGCTAATAGAGTATAGTGATGTAGGTAATATAGATGACATTAATAACTACAAAATGGCATGCAGTGCGATAATAATATGTCAACTATTACCGTGCAACATATGCTTGCCAGGCATGGTCGCTTAGGAGAAAAGACGAAGAGAAAATTTCAATTTGCAAAATTAAAAAAAACATTACTGTGATTTTTTTAATAATGTAATCTCAAATAACAGTGCTATTAACGGCAACCACAAATCAAAGTATGAAACATTGTTAACTAAGTAAAATAAATTTTATTATAACGAGTTATGGCTTACAAAATTATTATCAGTTAACTTTAACACTACACATGTTTGAAAAAAAAATATTTTTTTTATACCTGGTATACTTTGGCCGCTCGCCCGGTACTAGGTTATCGTTGAGTTACGGCATATTCTGTAAACATTCGTAACTCGGTACACCAAGCAATCTTCCTTCACATTTAGTTTAACACCATCCAAAGATGATAATTTATATCCAAGAAAGTTAACGCAGTAAGCACTGGATAATCAAAAGAGTCGTTTAAAAACCAGAAGTTTTTCTTTATATTCTACAATGCTTACTCCCGAGCTCAAGCACTCGGCACAAAAGTGAACAGCAATAAATCACTCGAATCGTACATATGGTTCTTACAGTCTGTCATATGAGGTAATAAATGATGCAGGATATTACCTGGCAAGGTATTGTTGCCAGAACGTAGATATTCCTGGAGCTTTTGTTACAACAATATATAAGTATAGAATCCTGAGATAAGGTCGGATGGGAGTTAATTCGGAGAAATTTATGTAAACTAAGTTTTTTTTTATTATTTTCTGTCGTGCTTATCCATTGTACAAAATATGCGCGTTACTATTAGACTGTGTGACGAAAGTAACTCTACGTGTGGCATACCCATATTAGTGTTGTACGATTTATCAATATATTTTATTATATTTTATTTTATTATATTTATTATATTTTATTATCGGTATGATTAGTGTATGGATATAATTTACCAGTGATAGTTTGCAACAAGAATATGGCATCTTTTTAATGGAATAGGTTGGCAAACGAGCAGGTGGCTCACCTGATGGTAAGTGATCACCGTCGCCCACGGGAATCAGAAATAGCAGAGGTCTCGAGGATGCGTTGCCGGCCTATGAGGGAGGATATCGAACAACTTTATTAACAATAAAAAAAAACCGTTGTTTTTCGACTACAATAAAGTCTAAACTAAAGAGCCATTGTGGGACAACGTGATGCATTAATCTGTCCGAATCAGCAAGACTCATTCGAGTTAAGTTTCATTCATAAATCTATTGTTATTTTTTGCGCTGATGCGGACGGGTTAATACGCTCATATAGACGATTTCAAGATTTGTAACTTGAGTCGATATTTAAAAATGGATGTCATTAACAGCCTACATATCTGATAGAAAAAGCAGTACCCATAAAACATTTGAAAATATTTACGAGTACTTACGAGTGTACAACATGCTTAATTGAATTATAATAAAATACTTCAATTGACGATACGTATATGACGATGGTCGATGAGCATAGCCTGACTTAAGCGTGATATGTGAACGGATTTTTTTTCTACAATATCCTCAACCGTAGGGCCTCGGCTGAACATATTATGCATCCCCCATACATTTTCAAAAGAAGTAATTGGAAGCGGCTAGCTAGCTATCGGTAGCTATGGAGAGGGCTATGCTCGGGGTTTTTCTACGTGATCGAATCAGAAATGAGGAGATCCGCAGAAGAACGAAAGCCGCCGATATAGCCCAGAAAATTAGCCAATTAAAGTGGCAGTGGGCAGGGCACATAGCACGCAGAACAGATGGCTGATGGGGCCGGAAGGTTCTGGAATGGAGTCCACGGACCGGCAGGTGCAGCGTAGGTCGTCCACCGACACGATTGACAGACGACCTGATAAGGTCGCAGGAATACGTTGGATTCAGGCTGCTTCCAACCGGTCCTTTTGAGGGTAAATTATGGGGGAGGCATATGTAAAGCAGTGGACGTCCTACGGCTGAGATGATGATGATGATGATGACTTCAATGTATAGAAAATGTATGGTTATTTTGAAATTTCTGATTTACTTATAAAACAACCCAAACAAAACAACTCATCAAACATTTTCTAGGCAAATAAAATTCACGCAAGTTCAACAATTCTAAATCATCCCTTTATTATCAACTTGATCTCAATTAACCGTCGATAATTATGCCCAAAACTCGTACCCCATGGCACAGTTCGTAAATAAACGGCGAGAGAACAACGAGTAATTAGTCCGAAACTAATGCGGCGATCCGATCAGCGCGGATATCGATGTATCGATGGCGGTTGGCCCATCATTAAACACCGAGCTCATTCCGAATTGCGATCGAGTGGCTTTTGCCAACGTATTTATGTCACTGGTGTGGTATTGTAATACCTACGTTGTTTCAGAAAATGTGTCTGGAATCAAGATATTTTTTATAACGAATGAAAAATGAAATATGTAAGTACATATTGACTTTTAAACTTTATATATACTGTATAAAAAACTGTATATATACAAGAAATATAGATTATGACTTTTAAACTTTCTAACAATAAAGTTTCCCAAAAAATTGACCTGAAACTCGTGTGTATGTTTTTCAGAAATATTTTATTGGCGTGATAACGTCTTATAAATCGATGAACGCCTGCTGCACCCACAAAAAAGCATGACTCATTGTCACGTTACGATTTCACGTTACGCCTGAGTACGCCTTATAGAGTCACGATCGGCCTAAGCGTTCGGCTTGTTTTATGACGTTATCACGTAAAATTATAGTCCGTAAACCGACTTTACAGACACTTAGATGTGGTACACTAATATATTGTGGTAAGATTCACTTAACAGACCTTACTTATAAACGCTGCTTTAAATGAAGTTTTTTAGTATTAATTTTTTGTAGTGCGCACTACAAAATTGTTCTAGGCCATACTAAGTGACGTTATATATATGAGTCTCAACAGTTCCCACTGTTGAGACTCAAAGCAAGACAAAATGGGCTGATAATGATTTTATGATCATGATATTCACGTATATGCGTGATTTAAGAGTATAATAGGAAATGCTCACAGTGATGCTTGACTTGGCGATAAGTAAAACTTGCTGTGGTCAGGAGTTGAATGGGTGTGTGCTAGTGGCACTATTCAACTGAGCTCTTCAACTGTGCCTGCGGCCTGAAAACCACTATACTATCCTCCAAGCCGCACTGGGCCCGCGTGGTGGATTATGGCCCAACTCTTCTCTCTGAGAGGAATACTCGAGTCCGAGCAGTGGAAACATAATAATTATGTAGTATGTATACATTATAATAATTATGTATTATGTATATACACATATTAGATGTTATTTAAATAGATCTTATACGTTAATATCACAATATATAGCTTTGGTAGAATATAGGAATAAGGAAAATGAGAGGGTCAATACAGCACAAAATATGTTATATGTTAAATATCAAATTATCCTTATATATTATTCCAAGCCGTTGATTTAATATCTATGAAATTGAAATCATAAATGTAGTAGGTATGTAAGTGAATAAATATAATGTTTTACAGTTTAACCGCAATGATTTTAAGACCATAACTGTGGATTTTACACCTACATGTTATCATGATAAACCATAACTTAAATATATATTTGAATTATAAGTTTAGAAATCATATTAATATCCATACAGAAATAATATGGGGAAAAGTACTAATAAAGCCAAGTCTAATTGGTAGACTCTGAAGCTCTTGGTTTCTTAGTGCAGATGTCTAGAAATTATTTAGACGTGGCTTTCAAACTTCGTACTGGACACAACCGTCAGTTCAGCAGTTTTTACATTTTTGATGAGAAAGTCGGAAACACCAATTGCTCAGAATGTCATGTTGATGACTTAGCTCATGTATTGGCGGAGTGTGTTTGGAACGAAGCTGAGGAAAGTATGTTTTAATTTAAGTGATTAAATGGAAGTTTGGTTACACCCTCATCAAGGATAGCTAAAAAATTATATATTTATTATTATTGTGTATGCACACAATAAGTACTGATAGCCCCTATGAGGGTTGCATTTAATATTGTAATAAACCTGTGACTGAGGTAGATACGCCTTACTGCGTTCGGCTTGGCGACATCAACACAAGCTAGTTGTCTTGAGTCAACTTAGTTCCAGCCTGTTTCCCCCCCCCCCCCCCCCCCCCCGAAGGGTTCCCGCATTGACGTGGCGGGGGGGCTCAGTAGCCATGGCTTGGATCACCACGGTGAAGCCAAGAGGAACCCAGGGGCCGCGCCGGGGCGTTGGGGTGCGCTGGCAGGCTCAGGCGGGGCCGCTCCTATGGGCTTTGGCCGCCAAGTCCACATAGGAGTGGCGGGGCCCTGGCGCTTTGGCGCAGGCTCGAGGAGGGGGCCCGGGCACTTTGGTGCAGGCTCGAGGAGGTGGGGCCCGGGCGCTTTGGCGCAGGCTCGAGGAGGGGGGCCCGGGCACTTTGGTGCAGGCTCGAGGAGGTGGGGTCCGGGCGCTCGGCGCAGACTCGAGGAGGTGGGGTCGCTGGGGATTATCCCCTGTGGCTGACGTAGCAGGCGGTGCGGCTACGTATCCGACCCACCGCAGGGAGACCACGGGCGTCCAGACACGGGGAAGTCTGGCGCTCATTGTTGGCGGGTTTGGTCTCCGAGGTAGTTGCGGCGTGCCATGTGTTCTGGCGTGCCGCGAAGAGAAGGGTCCGGCCCGAAGGGAAGGGGACAGCCACGGCGGGTTCGCGGTCGTGTGGAAAATCTTTCCCGCGTTCCCGCCGAGGGCGGCAGTGACGGAACACCCCGGGGTTTTGGTGGGTATACGGACTCCCACATAACCACCTACCTCCCCGTGGTAGGTGGTATCCATAAAGGATTTCCCCGGGACAAAAAAAAAAGTTCCAGCCTGTTTGGCAACGACGTAGCGCTTATCTAACATTAAGAAAAATGTCTTCGTGTTTAGAAACTGCAGAACATATACTGGAACGAAAACATGAATGATGTATCTTTTCATTTGTAAGTAATGTTTTTCTATTTTATCTATCAAAAATGCAAAATTTAAAATTGTATTTGAATTTAAATTAACTCCTGCGACGTCGCCGCTTCGCCACCCACGCGAACGAGATAAGTAGCGAGCGACAGAAAGAATGAGGCTGTCATTGGCGGTCGAATGGTCGGGCACAGGCGAACGTTAATAATATGTTGATACCTTTCTGAAAACTTGGTTCATATATCTTCGTGTTCTTTTAATCTTGTCAGTGTAGTTAATGTCGTTGTTAGGTGTAACATAAAATTTGCCATGTTATATTCAAGGTGTAAAACGTCTCTATAGTTAATCTAGTTAATCTCATTGGTAGTCATAGCAAAACGTAGTATCAAAGTTAATACAATTAAGTAATCTTTATATTACCTCTGAAACTAATATATTAAAGTCACGGCTTATAAAATAACTGTAACAATGGACAACGTATACTATTAAACTAAATTGATTATACAGGACGGGTGGGGCGTGACAACATTAACGCGTTAAAAATGTGATTGATTACTCTGAGCATGACTTACAGTTAGTATTTAAATGTAAGAATACTATAATAATATATATGAAAACATGACATTAGCAAAACCAAATGTATCAGTAAACAGCTTGTAATGTTACAGATACTTACATTGAGAAGAATACCTAGCTAGTTAATAATAAATAAAAAGTAGGATTAGTAATATAAATATAATAGATAACGTGACCTGACCAAGTTTCACTTTACGGAGCTCTTTCTATAACGTGACCTGACAAAGTTTCACTTTACAGAGTTCCTCTTTCTATAACGTGACCTGACGAAGCTTCACTTTACGGAGTCCTTTTTATAACGGTGAACTCTTCATTATTATTGGCTTATGACATCGAGCCAGTCCTTCTCAAGCCCAATGGCTCCATGGTCGATGGCAAAGCCTATCCCATTCCATAATCCATTCTTCTATGGGGACATACGACATATAGTGATAAACGTTTTATTATTATTGGCCTTAGCCTAGCATCGATCCAATCTTAAAAATAATAATTGGTTTCCTTTTTAGGAATCCATTCTCTGTCTATTAAAATCCAAATTAAAATCGTTTTTTTCCGTGACGTATCCTCTGTGTCATTCCATCATTGTTTTTAATTTTTAAATTTCCTATATTGTTGGTCAGTATCGATATAGTTTTTAAATATACAATCAAATAAGCATTTATGCAATGAAATATGATCATATATAAAATTATGTTACAAGCTTTCCATTTAATATAAACTTAAGAGTACTTTTGGGCTAGAATTCACCAGCGTCCGTAGAATACCCTTATAGGTACCCTTCATCGAATCTCACCTTGTGCTTTCAAATGTTGCCAATCTGTAATAGCTACTGTCTTCTGTGCAACTCATTGCAGTTTTAGATATTCTGCATCAAAACTATAGTATGTCATCAATCTATACAGTAGTAAATTACTAGTGTGTTAGATTGAGAGACACTATAATGTGTAATTAAATGACTTGTCAAATGAACACAGCTATGTTTTGAGGTAACGAGCAGCCGTACGATTCTGTAATAATTCGTCGATGCGCTCGTCGACGAGCTCACCGATGTCAAATACTTTATAAGATATCGCCCTTCTACATAAGAGTTGTTTTTTCCAACGTTTCTTGTCATCTCTTCATTTGTTTCACGGATGTTTTCAAAGATGCAATGATGTTTACTCTTAGAGAATCGCACGGCAGCACGAAGCTAGCAGCCGTTAAGGAGATTATCACCTACAACTATTGGAAGAGCTGAAGTGGATTTTTATATGAAGTAGGTAGATTATAATTTTAGTAGGTACATTTATGACTAAATAAGATACAGAACACTGTACAACGTAACAAAATGAATCACGTGTTGTATGTGTAACTGGGTTACACGATACAGGGAATCCTAGTGTGGAGGCCATGGCAAATAACAATATGAACTAGTATATAGAAAATGTTATAACGATGCTAATTTAACTTATTTTTAGACTGTAAAGTGTTATTTTGGCTCAAATAATAGTAGATTTTGCAGCCAGAGATATTTAGGCGCACGAACGCAGCGAGGGCCTATAATTCGAGGGTGCAATTGATGCTTACACCCGAGCTAACTACTCTGCTTTACATCTCGATTGTGAGGTAAGTAGAAAAAAACCGGCATTACAAAATTTTTATTGATGACTATTATACTCATACTGAATAACGAAGCGACCTCTTTTGTCATTGGGCTGAATGCATCATGTCTATTGCCAGTATGATGGTTAGATTTACGCGAACTTTTTGAAAGAGGGAAGTGTTTTGTTTTTAATTACTTAACGCCCTAAGGCTTTTCTAGCTACATTATTACCCTAGAGCGCTAATTGGTCATCTACAAGCCCCAGGGGTAGTAGGGTAATAAGGACCTACTTACCGAATATGAGAGATGTAAATTATTATTATTACTTATTACCATTAAAAAAACTAAAAAAAAAATAACTTAAAATATACAGTCAAGCACATACCACATATACTTTTTAACAAGGGCCTACAAATTTGCAACTTAAAAAGCACTTATCAATTAAATGAGCCTGCAATATACGTGCTTAGACGGAAGTCAAAATTAAGGTAAAATGCAAATGGATGATAACCATTCAAAAGCTTTACACTATTACACATTCACAAATGCATTACCGCATATCTCTTTCACGTTGCCTTTAAGTATATAACTGCACATTCGGTCCCATTTAAAATACCTAGAAAGGGTTTTACAGTGACTATACACAGATTTCCTTATCACTATTCGTTACCTTAACGCTCTCGTGTGTGCATATTTTTAATTGATTACGTCACCACACCTGCAATTCAAAAGGTACGTAACCTGTTTAGTTAAACATTGCTTTAGACCAACATTGAACTTATGATCATTGCAAAACAATGCATGCCGCCTCCATTTTCATAGTCAATGTGCTTTTGTGGCTCAATGTAAGTAAAGAACAATGGAATTAGTACGCAAGGGGTGGGATGATAGATTTAATCGACCGTTTTACGCTTGGATTCAGATAGGGATGCGGTAGGTTGTGATTTGCCGGGTACCGGATATGTACATATTATATTAAATTGTATATGAAAATGTATCAGTGTGGTCCCAATTGAGCCATAATCGATATTAGCGCGATAACAGTCGGTCCCTTTCACCGTGAGCGTGATTACAATGGCCCACACTACGTCATCGATGACTTCTTAACTGCCGCCATATTGACGATTACATGAACCATGATCTCCACCATAATCGTCGTGAGCGTTCTGTCAAAAGTAACAGGTGTTTGTTTATTTCTACAATGTCTTTACTGGTGTCCCTTGCTTTTTATGTAAAAGTTGTAAAAGTCGGTCCATCCATTTCATTATTTCTTTTTAATCCACACGCCACATAGTTAACCTTCACACTATGCACGATATTTTTATGAATTTGTTTTTCGCGCGCAAATGGTTCGTTATTGCTACAACTCTGGTCCGATTTATCAACACGCTTACAGTGCAACGAGCTGTCAAAATCGCAATATTTGTCTCGGACCGGCTTTGGTAGACGTTAGCACTGTGAGCAAAAATATCGCAAAACGGACCGCTTTGTATATCGATGTAGCAAATAGGAGGCGATGACAGCCCATCGTATAGTGAATGTCGCCCGCTTATGCCTATCTCAGGCTTGAGCTTTCGGTGAAGGCAACATCGCGATGAAGTCCATAGCATGATGGTTGGAAAATTTCTCAAGATATTAGACAAACAATTAAAAAAATAGAATTCTGTCATTATATGACACATACTCGTATGTGGATATATATTTTTCTGTTAATAAAACGTTAGTATATCTTTGTTAGCGTATTTAGTACTGTGTACAATGAAGATTTTATGTACATACATATCTAAAACAACACTATACAAGCCGTACAAGCGTGGTAGCAGCTGGTTGCGCGAGTCCTTAATAAAGAAGTGGCCCGATAGGTCAGAATAACAATTAAAATGTCTAATACGAAAGTTTCAATCAACACTACAACACAATTTCTTACTGCACCTTATAGATATTTGAACAGCCGGGCTCAGACTAGATCAGATGTAATAAAACTAAATTCTTTTGACAAAGCAACATGTATCTAAAAAGAAACCGTTATAAAATAATTCACCATCTTCATTTTACTAGTATACTTTCAGCAAACTTTAATATAATGCTGTGACAACACTTCGTTGTGATTTTTTATAACAAACAATATATATAACGGCGCGGATACGTCTATAACAATTAGATTTGTTAAATTGATTATTTGAATTGATTTCTAAAACATAGATTCATACTTTTGAAATTGTTTACAGTAAATTATTCCAGCTAAAATTAATAATTCAGTTTTCTCAAAATGATTTAAGTTTATTACGATGTACAATAAATTATAAATCGCAGGCCATCACTCTGTATTTTTTTTATTTTTTTTAGGAAGTATATTGAGCTTTTTGCCACTACGCGCATTAAAAGCGACACAGGACTGTTGGTGAGTGCACGCAGCACTCAACCGAGGGACAACAAGGGCGCATAAAGCGCTAGACAACGACAAGGGCGAACCCTTGCATAGTAGGGAATAGAGATGCCGTTAGCCGCCAGCACTGTCTGAAAGAAAACAAAATACAGGTTAATGAAATAAAACACAGGTTAATATCGATGATACTTATAAACTTTCAATCGAAAATCGATACGTTACCTTTACCTTAATACACATTACCAAAATATAATACAGATTACCTTGTGTCTGATTTAGGATTATTTCGAAGTCGCTTACGACGACCTCGATGTCTAACTGTGAAGACTGGAAATCCAAAATCAGACATATTACCTCTCGTGGCTCGGCGAGTAGACCCTGAAATACCTGAACTGCCAATATTACCAGGAGGCTGACTGATCAACGCCAGAGCTGTCGTGATGGGGTCGTCTGGGTCATCCAGGAGGTGTCGTGGGCGGCGGCGTGGCGGGGTGAAGTATGGATCTGATGTGTGTGTTGAGTAGTTAGCGGTTTGCACCACTAGTGGGTTGGGATGGTGTGGGACCGCATCGAAGTAGCGGCGAGAACAGTCTTTCATGAACTGTACGATAGAGGGGAGTTCTAGGTCGCAGTGGACGTCAGCGTTCCGTAAGTACCACGGTGCGCCTACTGCCTTGCGGGTAAAGCGATTTTGAATCACTTAAAGTCTATGAATGTGCCTATCTGAAGCATGACCGAACGTTACAGACGCGTAGGTCATGATCGGACGAAATCACTTTGTATTGCAATCTTAATGTTTAAAACGACCACGTGCAAGTACGCTGTAACCTATAAAAGCGGTCGCACTGGCGACGAGAGGGCCTCTCTTCGACTCCCCTCTCTCCTGGCGACGGCCCAAGCCGAGGTCCGTACCTTAGTGGTGCCCTTGAGCAAGTCGCCTACTCCTCTCCTTGCGGCGAAGCGTCTTCAACGCTCGCCTTAGGCGGTGCGCCCTCTGCGCCCGCATCTGGCTGAGTGCCATCTGCGCTCGCCAACCGTCCGGTGACGCTGTAAATGCCGGTAGAGGCAAACAGCATTAGTCCGTTCTAAAAAAAAAGACAATAGGGCATTCTTGTTCGAGCCGCCGCACAGTACGGACCTCTCACGACGTCATTACGCTACCGGTTGAATATACGAAACCTATCAGTGATTTGTGGAGTTTTATTTGGAACAGAATATAAGTGACAAAGTCACATTTAAAAAAAAAAAAACATGGAGGTCTCTTCTCTGTCATATATAAAAAATCACGACAAATATTTCAGGTACGTTTTTATACATATTTATGAGGAATGGACACAACCTTCGGTGTCAGACTCGACGTGTAAATTAAACATTATAATAATTTCTGAAGTTTTCGCGATTCTCAACACTTATTATGTTTATATACTTATGTATTGTTATATCTTATGCAAACTGTTCAAAACGTTAAGTTGGGGTTAATAAAACAAATTATTAAAACAAGCTGGTGCCCGTGACTACATCTGCGCAGGATTTGTTTTTCGAGTAGCTTATTATCTTTTCCAAGGGCATATCTATCTCTACCTGGGTTAACGCAATTGCTATAATAGTATTATATGAGTAAATTAAAATACTTAGTATCATACAAATATAAAATTAATCACCATGGAAAAACACTATCATTACATTTCATCACCGTTGACGGTCGCCGAGCACGTCTAGTGTATCGAGCTGTCAAATTGACTTGGCTTTTAATTAAGCTGTCAGAAACTGACTCGAACTTTGACAGAACTGTCATCATTACGATCTTGACGGAGGCGGAGATCTTATTATTTGGTCTATGCTGTGCCCTAGCATATTACGCTTTTTTACCCACGTGGTGATGGATTATGATGATGAAAATATCCTATGTGTTAATCCAGCGCCTCAACTACCTCCATATCAAATCTCATCGAAATTGCCCCCGCCGTTTGAGTATGAAAGAATAACAAAGATCCACACATTCATACATCCGTACTCACAAACTTTCGCGTTGATAAATATTAGTAGGGTTTGAAAGTTTGTATGTTTGTTACTTAATATCGCAAAGACAGCGGAAAGGAGTAGGATGTAAATTAGAGTTAATATGGTTTGTATCCGATTCATATGGTAGATTCCTGATGGATCAAGATAACCTTATTCCAAGCGGACGAAGTCGCATGCATAAACTAGTATTATATGCGGTGTCAATCTTATCAATGTATTAATGTTATTCATATAGACTGGGTTTGATTTCACATTTATTGAACATGTAGCGAATTTAAAAGATTGTCAAATAGTGAGTTGGTCGGATTCCGGAGATTTTTAAATATAGCCGAATATCCACCCTGTCTTTGAACACATTTAATCATCGATTTTACGCTTTAACTCCATTGTAATGCCGTACGTAAATGCACCATCATGTCATATTTGATCGCTGATTTGTGACCAGGGTACAAACTGTGGATTATAGGATTATTTAAACGACGGTTAACTGACGTGGCAGAATTTATTCCCTTTAATAACCACATGTTTTTCCGCGCCAATATTTATGATTTTTATCCGTTTGCGATTTGCTTGGAAATATTTTTATTCGTTGGTGTTGTAATTTTATAATGTAAAAGAGAGTTAATGGTTTAAGTTATATTTCTTTGTGATAAACTTGGTGTAGTGTTTTAAGACACTGAGTTTGAAAACGAGTTATGTCCATAATTATTATTTAAGAATCGCGCTAGTGCACGATAGTGACTCCCAGACGATGAACTTCAAATAAGTTCAAAACTGCCGTGCGATTCACGTAGAGCTAACATCGTTGCATCTTTGACAACATCCGTGAAACAAATGACGAGATGACAAGAAACGTTGGAAAAGCAACTTTATGTACTAGGGCAATATCTCATAAAGTATTTAACATCAGTGAGCTCGTCGACAAGCGCAACGACGAATCAGTAGAGAATCGCACGGCTGGTCGCAGACGATTTCCGGTATATATCACGCGAGTCCTAGCCGATTTTCTATAACTATATCTATATATTATTATAAAGAAAGATTTGTAATTTTGTATTTTTGTATGTAACGAATAAACATAAAAACCACTGGATTGATTTCTAAAATTATTATGCCTTTAGAAAACTACATTGTCGCTGAGTAACATAGGATATATAATATTTTCAAAAAGTTAGGAATCTGCATATAAACTTCGATAGTGAAACCCAAGGTGTGATCAAAATACCAAAAAAACATCCTTAGAACTCGTACGCTGCAGAAACTATTGACAATAGAGCAAAGTTGTGAACAATAGTTTTATAGAGAACATTAATATCAATAAATAACATGCAATTCAATATTTGTAACTATAACAGTTATGGCACAGTAAGAAATTTTCCGTTTTAAAATATGCAATATTAACGCCGGTACAAACTTGGCCACATTATTCGTACTTAATCCTTTTCTACTCTAATAATAAAGAGGAAAGATCGCATTGTTTGTTTGTAACGGATAAACGCAAAATATACATAATCGGTTCAAAATATTATTTTACCAAGCTATATGCCTGAGTAACCTACGCTATATTTGATTCATCATCATCGTCCATCACCGTGCAGGTGAAACCGCGGAGCGCAGCTAGTGTATAATAATTTAAAGTACTGTTATATATATAAATAATACAAACATTCCATGCATGGTTTGAAAATTAAATAAACAAAGAATGTAATCACCTAAGTGATTATACACCATAATTATTTTGTCCAAGGCTATATTTATCATGTTTATAAATGACTGCGTGTAAAGCCTTCGTTCACTTGCGTTCACAGTCGAATTTCTGTTATTGTAATAATGTATTTTGACGCGATTTTGCTTGAAACATAAAAATAGCCTGATTTCTCAACTCAGCATAAGTTTATTTAAGGAACCAGAAATTTCGAGAATTGTTGTCATATAATAGATATAGCCTAGATATAGACTTTGTTTAAAATAGATTTTGCCTCCTCATAATAATTGTCATAGTTTCGTAAAATATTAAAATAATCGCAAATCCCACTATAATAAACATAATTCCAAATTTAAAAGTGTTCACGCGAAAGCGTGACGTAACCTCAAGGCGCGCACCCGCGCCCCCGCGTTCCCCCGCCGCTGTCCTGCAGCTGTCAGGCGACAAGCAAGCAGCGAAAGGAAGCGGAAACAGTCACCTTTTCGGCGCCGTCGCGTCCGCACGGCGTAATCGGGAACCGCCAATATCAGCCCCGCGTTTACGCGTCAGCTCAAAAGTCACCTTTTTGTACTCGCGACCGGCGGACGTGTACCGCTGCGTTCCGCGCAGCAACCGCATGGCACCGCCATTTTATATCAGCACGAGTCACCGCGAATGACTTCGCCGCGAGTGACCTTCAGGGTGTGTTCGGCCCGACCAGACACTACTCCTAAATCAGCACGTGTGTACACACGCAATCAGCCCGCCGCGTAAACCAGTGCACAACCCAAAGGGACAATACAGACATTAGAACCAAGTGACAATAGTTCTTCAGCTCATTCAGCACGCCGTCGACAGCAGCACGCCTCCAACGAGGACTTACGGTCACCAGCACCCACCAGACCACGAGCTCCTCGACAAAGGTATTTACCATCAATTATCCCTTACCTATTCTCTGGTTGCAGGAAACTGCTCAACCACACTTAACCCCCCCCCCTATCAACGAGCGTATAGCTAGCAGGAAACTGCTAAACTATATTTTCCTTCGAGCCGGATTTATCCGGTTATCCGGATATAACCGGGTACCCGGATAAACCACATTTCCCACGAGCGCGGATATCCGGCAACATAATCTCTTTCGCTGCCGGATAAACCAATGCTATCACCCCCTATCCCTTAAATACAGTCCATTAAATCAGCCCACAATAAACTCAATTTAATTCCCAAATAACGGATATCAATCCCTATCAGACCTATTTCATTTACAAACTACATTTTATTGACTTAATATTACCCAAATTACGTCATACAAATCAGCCCACATTTAAGCTCAATAATTCCCAAATATCGGATATCAATCTTATTTAATTTACAAACTACTTCTTATAGATATTGATTTAATGTAAATCCCCTTACGTCATACAAATCAATCCGAAGCTTCTAGACGAGTGAACCGGCAGTGCGATTTGCCAAGCCAAACTAACCCGACTAGCGATTCGAAGCTTCTAGCAAAAAAATTCCACTCGTTAGGAACAAACATATTGCCAAGCGAAACTGACCCTTGTTACTAATTGGAACGACTGCCGATACGATTGTTCACTAATTGTTTGCAAGAAAGGTTCGTAATTAAAATTCTTAAGGCTAAGTACCTACCTACGCCAGGTGCTTTGTTGATTTTAATTATAAAATTATACTAAGTACTGTTAGACGGGTTTGCTTGTGTTCTTGAGATTAAATAATCATAATTCGTCCATAGTCGAACGTCTGGAATTCAGCCCAATTTATTTTATTTCAAGAACTATATCCTTACCTAATAGAGATCCGCACACCATTTTGGAGTTCCGTGAAAATTATTACGTAATTAGCTGTTGTGATTCAACACTCATAAATCATTTAGACATGCTACTTAATTAGGTTACATATGTTATTTATAATTGGGTTAACTACTTATATGTAAATTAGGGTTCCGCGCAGTTATTAAATATTTAGTACCGAACGAACTTACAGGTTTCAATTAATAAAGTAATTAAACCATCAGCTCACATAAGGTTTCGTACACACGTTATTAATTTAGGCGTTATTATAACCGACTTCCGAAAAAGGAGGTGCGGAATTTCACCTACGATTAAATACTTTAATATTTTTATTTCCTTTTAATTTTGCTTGCGTCCTTGTGCCTGACTTCGCCTACGACGATTAACGATGCCTTCTGAATCACAGGTAGCAAGATTTAGACAGTTACAAATCGCTATTATTAAGCTTAATTTGGAAGCGTTATCATTGAGGTCTAGCAAACCTAGGCGCTATAGCCCTGGATTCGCTGCCAGAGCCGCAGGCGTAAAATTGATCCGCGATAGATTTGACGCGGCATATTATATAATTTTAGACTCCGTAGGTTTATCAGACGACGAGGAGGAATTCTACAACGAGCAGTATGGAAGGACAATAGACGCCTATTACGTGATTCTCGTTGTAGTATTAGAACAAAAAACATGGTCATTAGCTACCAATGACGATGTAATAACCGCGCCAATACCCGCGCGCCCCTCGAAGTCAACTCAGCAGGCATCGAACCTGCAGCCTCAGGGCTGTGCGCAGGATTCGAACCTGCACCCTCTCAGCTCAGCGCCTATACCCGCGCGCTTTTCAATATCAGCTCAGCAGGTATCGAACCTGCGGCCTCAGTGCTGTACGCAGGATTCGAACCCGCACACTCTCAGCTCAGCGCCTATACCCGCGCGCTTCTCAATATCTGCTCAGCAGGTATCGAACCTGCAGCCTCTGTGCTATACGCAGGTTTCGAACCTGCACCCAATCAGCTCCGCGCCTATACCCGCGCGCTCCTCATCATCAGCTCAGCAGGTATCGAACCTGCAGCTTCAGTGCTATGCGCAGGATTCGAACCTGCACCCTCTCAGCTCCGCGCCTATACCAGCGCGCTTATCGCCATCAGCTCAGCAGGTATCGAACCTGCAGCCACAGTGCTATAAGCAGGATTCGAACCTGCACCCCCTCAGCTCAGCGCCTATACCCGCGCGCTTCTCAATATCTGCTCAGCAGGTATCGAACCTGCAGCCTCTGTGCTATACGCAGGTTTCGAACCTGCACCCAATAACCTCCGCGTCTATACCAGCGCGCTTATCGCCATCAGCTCAGCAGGTATCGAACCTGCAGCCACAGTGCTATACGCAGGATTCGAACCTGCACCCCCTCAGCTCCGCGCCTATACCAGCGCGCTTATCCCCATCAGCTCAGCAGGTATCGAACCTGCAGCCTCTGTGCTGTACGCAGGTTTCGAACCTGCACCCAATCAGCTCCGCGCCTATACCCGCGCGCTTCTCGTCATCTGCTCAGCAGGTATCGAACCTGCAGCCTCAGTGCTATGCGCAGGATTCGAACCTGCAACCTCTCAGCTCCGCGCCTATACCCGCGCGCTTCTCGTCATCTGCTCAGCAGGATTCGAACCTGCAACCTATCGGCTCCGCGACTATACCCGCGCGCTTCTCGTCCCCACTTCAGCAGGTTTCGAACCCACAACCTCCGCGCTATGCGCAGGGTTCGAACCCACGACCGTTCAGCTCCGCGCCAAGACCCAAACAGGTATCGAACCCGCAACCTCACTATGGTGACAACCATTGCTACCCATGTAGTAATGTAAAGGGTCACAAGCCTCGGGTATGTACCCGATACTACGCACTACCAGTGCGCTTATTGCCGGTACAACAGCGCGAGGTACCACGGCGCCGTCCCACACCTGATACGGGCCAGATGGTGTACTCCCGTCGTACTCCACCGCGCACTACCTCGCGTCCTTCGCCGCCGCCTAGGCAATGACTAGGACGGCACATCCAACAAATACCAACTCAGCCCACAAAGAATCAGCACACACACACAACACGACGACAAAGTGTCATCGCAAACACCTTAAGTCAGTTAGGTGCTGACATTCTGCACTCACCCTTGCGCCAGCAATTCTGGACGTTATCAGTATACAAATGTATACAATGTTTACGTTTCCGCGTCCAAACTAAGGCTCCGTACATGGCCGACTCACCCGCCGACCGCGTAAACGTTCAGCCCGTATTTAGCAAAGTCACGACGGACTTTACTGGACCATTTTTGATAAAATCCAGTACACTGAGAAACACCAAGCTATTAAAAGGCTACCTCTGTGTTGTAACATGCCTAGCCACGAAGGCGGTCCATCTCGAACCGGTATCTGAGTTATCCACGGAAGCGTTCCTTGCGGCATTACAGCGTTTTGTTTCTAGGCGCGGTGTACCGACGTTAATTAGATATAATTGCGGTACAATTTATGTAGGCGCTAGAAATGAACTTAGGGAAATACAAGACTTTCTTGCAACCAACAATAACAATATCGCACCTACACTTTCAGCTCTTTTAGCGCACATTGCAGCCAAGCTCAATGCACGCCCTCTCAACCCACTCTCTTTTGACCCCGCGGAATTTGAATTTCTCACCGCGGGTCATGTCCTTTTAAAACGTCAGCTCAATGCCCTACCTGAGTATTCGGTAGGAGGACGAGCCATTTCTGCACACAAAAAGGTTCAAGCTCGTCCTACCCTTATCCCAACACCTTTGGCGATCCTGGTCCAAACCCTACCTGCACACCATCCAAACCCGCTCCAAACGGACTCCCCGATCCAGCCCACCTCAAGTCGGGGAACTGGTACTGATAGTGGACGACCAGGTGCCGCCTCTACACTGGCGCATGAGCCACAAGACGAACCCATGAAGGGATGGCGTCACCCGAGTGGTGGAAATCAAGAACGACCACCTGACTGTCGATTGACCACCACACCACAGCTTTGCCGCGTGGGGAATATGTTCACGCGAAAGCGTGACGTAACCTCAAGGCGCGCACCCGCGCCCCCGCGTTCCCCCGCCGCTGTCCTGCAGCTGTCAGGCGACAAGCAAGCAGCGAAAGGAAGCGGAAACAGTCACCTTTTCGGCGCCGTCGCGTCCGCACGGCGTAATCGGGAACCGCCAATATCAGCCCCGCGTTTACGCGTCAGCTCAAAAGTCACCTTTTTGTACTCGCGACCGGCGGACGTGTACCGCTGCGTTCCGCGCAGCAACCGCATGGCACCGCCATTTTATATCAGCACGAGTCACCGCGAATGACTTCGCCGCGAGTGACCTTCAGGGTGTGTTCGGCCCGACCAGACACTACTCCTAAATCAGCACGTGTGTACACACGCAATCAGCCCGCCGCGTAAACCAGTGCACAACCCAAAGGGACAATACAGACATTAGAACCAAGTGACAATAGTTCTTCAGCTCATTCAGCACGCCGTCGACAGCAGCACGCCTCCAACGAGGACTTACGGTCACCAGCACCCACCAGACCACGAGCTCCTCGACAAAGGTATTTACCATCAATTATCCCTTACCTATTCTCTGGTTGCAGGAAACTGCTCAACCACACTTAACCCCCCCCCCCTATCAACGAGCGTATAGCTAGCAGGAAACTGCTAAACTAAAAAGTTTTGTCGTATTTGTATTTACTATCACACAGCGTGGCTTTTGATGAAATGGCTTATGTAGATACTTGCGATCTTGGAATAACATACTCTTATTAAATAGGTAGGTAAGGTACTTACCTATCTATGATTTCGAATTTCTCTTGGAAGTTTAATTTTACATTTTTCTCATTGCTGAATTCTACGGCTACGCAGCGGTAAGTCCTATATATACCTATATATCACAATCATAATGTACTTCTCTTTGTTCCTTGTGAATACTTCACTAGGATTCCTAGTTTAGCGACAAACATTGCGATACTCAAAGAAAACAAAAATTCTTGCTTCAACCGGGATAAGACACTGGGACCTATAACTTTGCGGGTAGGGCCACAAACTACTCAAGCTGATGTTGTCAATAGTTTAAAATCGACTTCTTTATTGGCTCTTCGAGTTTGTGCTCAAATTTCTTTAATTTGGGCAAAAAATCCTACTGTTAACATTCCTGAATTCTCATTTGTAGAACTGCAGAAGAATGTAGCTTTCTTCTGATACCTATCTCTCTAAAGCCTCTCACGGTTCGTTCAAAACTACATTATCAAATTTTCTATTTACCAAAGCATTACGAACAAAATGAATGCAACCAACCTCATGAATACTCAGAGCATGTGTGCCCACAAATTATTATGCAAGCGTGCAAAGCATTGCACGCGCATCGTTGGTCTTCTGTACGTTTATATTATGGGAACAGTTAAAAGTAGCTTTATTTTAAAACATTTCTTTGGAAATCTAACTAGACGTAGACCAGGTACATGTTTTTTCGACCGACTGAGGCGAGCTTTATTTACACTAAAGGTAATACTTATTCTAAATTCCATATAGAATTCATTAAATGAAAAACCGACCAAGTGCGAGTCGGACTCGATTACGACGGGACGGGACTCTAATATTATAAACGCTAATTTTTGTATGTATAGCTGTTTGTTACTCTTTTCACGCTTAAACGGCTGGGCCAATTTTGATGAAATTAGGTAGGAGGTAAGGTGCTGAGTTCTAACATAGAATACTTTTTCATCATCATTATAATCATCCATCACCACGCGGGTGAAACCGCGGGGCGCAACTATAAATCTTCCATAGAACAGACTTGATTTCTTGCTGTTTCCATCATTTCATTTTAATTAATAAAATTAAATTTAGTTTCAAATATAGTTTAACTCGCACTAGTCTAGATTTTTAGTATATCTAGTTATAGTGGCAACAAAAATACATCATCTGTGAAAACTTCAAATGTCTAACTATCACGGTTTATGACATACAGCCTGGTGACAGATGGACAGGCAGATAGACAGACAGACGGACGACCAGCAGTGTAATAGGGTCCAATTTTACTCTTTGGGTACGGAACCCTAAAAAGTCAAGGAAGTGTACATGTTGGATAGGCACAAGAAGTAAACGCATATTTTAGAAAGTAGGATTTATACCATATTACCTGTACCCCGTAGTTTCACCCACGTGGTGATAGACGATAGTGATGATGAAATGTATGTTATATGCCATTCCAGAACCTAAAGTCTATACAAATCCTATACAAAAATGTCAAGTCATCACATACTACATAGAATAATATATTTTAAAAAAGGTTAATGAATTACGGATGCAGTAGGTACATGTGTTAAAGTTTATAGTTACGAAGATTTAGGTTGTCCTAAATTGAATACTGAAGTAAGTACTAATAATAGAATGACAACGAAAAATACAATTTTATTATCAAAAAATTATTTAGGTGTAACTACGATATTGTCCAATTAAAAATGGTTTTTCAATCATAACATAAATAGTTGTTTAAATTATAAAAACATATTAAATCATTCGGTTCCACCAGAATAATTAAGAAAATATATACTAACTAGCTGCACCCCGCAGTTTCATCCATCGCAGGCGATGGATGATGATGATGATGATGAAAAAGTATCATATATGTTATTTCAACACCTCATCTATCTACATAACAAATTTCATTAAAATCCATTTAGTAGTTTTTGCGTGAAAGAGTAACAAACATCCATTTATCCATCCATTCATCTAAACTTTCGCATTTATAATATTAGTGTAATATGTCTTTACTATTAATATATTACTAAGGCATCTTGTATAAAGGTGAGATAAATATATATAAAAACTGAATCAATATGCAGACTCACTGTCAAACTTGGATAAAAAGAAGCTATTAATAAAAAGTAGGTAAATCAACTCATACTCTAAAATACATATAATAGTTGTTAAATGTAATAAACAGAATTTGATCTAGGATCTAGACTGAATAGGTGTTTGAGTCACGAGCGTCGTGTGAGGGTCGCAGGCCGTTGTGCTCTCTTTCCAACGCTAGCCATCGACTCGAATAGACCTCTGTCACCAGTGATTACCAAGTGCCGTGACAAATTAACAATTGTTGGACGTTGTATCGTCCTAGTAATTTAATTATAAATTAAGTTTAGTCCCCATCTCGGGTGAGTTGAAACAAATGTCTAGCTTAAATCTATACTGTGCACTGGTTATTGTGATTATCGTGTAATTTCATTCTAGGTACTAAGCTGCACTATTCTTATAACATCATTAGTACTTATCTACCTATTGTAGTATCTACTATTATATCGTTATGATTGTGAAGCTCTTCAAGCTTATGTGAACTGCCGGGAACCAGTATTTAACGTTGTAGTGTAATCTAAATCTAAACTAGTACCTATTTCTTCCAACTAGGTACTGCTAAGCCCTGTTATTGCTCTTCAAGCCTACAACAATTTTATTGTAACTTGTTTTTAAATGTCCTTCCGACCATATTGTGTTGCGGTATGTTGTCACATTACAGGGCTTGTCGAAGTTAAGCTTCCTCGGAGGAGCCTAGGACTTCGTGCATGTGACAACAGCGCCGCTGAGGAATTCCTACTAACCGGAATCCTTCGTGGCATTCCAGGTGCCCCACGTTGGGCGCCATCGAAACCTCTTTTTGTCTACCCAGAAGGCTTAGAAATTTACATGAAACGACAGGTAAAGTTATTATATTATTATTATTATTAGCCAGAGCTAGATCGTGGGTTTCAGACAGAACCCTGAATCCTGCTGGACGTCTGAGCTAACTCGACTGCTGCGGAAATCTGTGGCTGGCCGTTTCCCAGTCGACGCTACTGCCTTCTGCCGGTTACTGCATTCCCTACTCCATCGCATCGAGGACTACACTGCTATTCTGAGATAAGTCCCCGTAATAAGGGAAGGTATTGCATAATCTGTCTGAAACTCACGAACTAGCTCTGGCTAATTAACGTCTAGAACTTTACCTGTCTTTTCATGTAAATCTCTAAGCCTTCTAGGTAGGCAAAAAGAGGTTTCATGTATATTAAACTCCTCTGCTAACCTCTTTGGGGATGTAATATCGTAATATATACCCGTTAATATGTATATTACGTTAATGTTTTAAGTAAAAAAGTATCGTTAATTAATTATTATACTACTCTAAATAACTGCAGTGTGAGCCATTATCATAATGTATTTTTGTGACACTTATTAGTGACGCGGCATGTAGCCCGCTTGCGGGTAGCTGTGTATTATTTTTCTGACGTGCGGAACGAATTATTATGCAAGCAGAAGTATAAGACGCCATTCGAGTATATGGAAATGAGTACACTAAATCAATCGCTCTGTTTAAGCCCACATCTGGCGTGCTGAGAAACTCCCTGCCCTAGACCAAATACTGGTAACATTCTACTTCTAACATCAGGTACAACAACTGATAAGTATGGGTACTTACGACTAAATGACGCTTGAAATATGTATGCAAAATAGGGCTCACGCGTCAGGTAAGACGTGAGGTCACATAAACTTCTCAGAGTAATTACACTCTGCAAATAATGCTGTACCTACATAATAAAACTTTACTATTGCAATGATTTTACGTTGAATAATTTCCAAGTCTCTTTTTCCTCTAAATAAACTCTCGTACCCGTTGCAAATAAATTCTTTCTCTATATAGAACGAGGCTAGCATTTCGTTTGAATAAATTTTCACATTATAAAAGCGTTAAGCTTACCGTGTTGATGCATTCAACTGGCATTTGAATAATGTTTTGATGACATTAAAAAATCTGCGCTCTCACTCATAGTTGGTTTCCTTTGTGATCTTACTATACTTTTAAAGTAGATTAGTAAATAGTTATTAGTTACACTCAATCTACGATATGAGTTTTAAAATAATAATTTCAATTTATAAACCGCAATTGTTATTCACTATGTGTTTATTCTTAATATAAAATAACTATTGGGTATGTGACCAAAAAGTTTAAAAACCAGCAAACTAATCACTAAACTAAACACTAATTATAAGAGGGATGTAATAATTTGCTTTACGTCAAGATTCCGTAATATTTAATTGGACATTGTCGAGCAGGTGGTATGAAAAATAACTAATTGCGACTCTAAATTGTATACCTAGTTCACTCACCTACATTAATTGAATAGGAAAATTGGGGTTTTATGGAAAATCTAGGCGACTGTCTCTAGAATGTAAAACTGCTGCCTGAACGCTATTATCACTACCTGGGGGCCGATTCCACTAATTAAATTGCAATCGAACTGTAGGTGAACGGCGATTTTTATGCATTTTCTTATTCTGCTATCGAAAAACGGTCCAGCTGCTGTTACGTTTTTATTGACGCCAGCGATCGATTAAAACTTTATGTTCTGCTAACTCGATAGATCATGAACGCGTTGTTTACTTATATTTGTATATAGTAGTGTCAATTATATATTTATCAAAAAGTAGCGTTTATGTTATGTTTATGTGATGCTACGATCCAATTTGTTATTAGAAGTAGTAGAATGGCTTTTTGCCAAAGTATCGAACGACAACCGGAGTCGAACTGCAGTTGCAGCGGGATAGATTGTTGAACGTTGTGAAATAACAGAATTGGCCTCGTCTGTCGGGCTAGCACTTGACGAGTCAGCATCTCCTGAGGATACCTCGTGTAGAAGCAAAATATGTGTCGAATCGTTTTTGGTTGATTTGGTTGTTTCCGTATACTTCTTATTTGCATTTTATGCAGGAGGGAGAGCGGTGCACACTGCATCTGTACCATAAGCGTTTATTATATAATCACTACAAATTATAAAACCTATGCTGTTAATAATATCATTGTTACTAAAAAGTTAAAATAAGATAAATGTATTATCAGTATTTAGCTTAAAATAGATTCAAGTCATCTAAAATTTAATACTCTATATGTCTATTTTTATGCTGTTAAATTTTATCACTTAGTAAGTGTACTACACTCCAAATTCAAGGAATAGCCACTCGAATTTGGAGTGCAATGGAGAAAAACATAGCATATCATAAAATAATCATAGCGTTAATATGTGAAACATCGGTGTCTGACTAGGTAATTTTTCTCTACTATTTATAGCACTACCACAGTTAATTTACTTTCTTCCTACCCGTACATTCAAATTCTTAGGCTACAGTTAAGTGTTTACATATTCAATGACTTCAGGTTAAGCACATGCTACACTGCACTCGTGATTTGACATACTTTCAATTAGTAAATCCAGCCAAATGTAAGAGAGACGCATTAATTTACTAATTTACCAAGTGTTTGGCCAAACCGGATGTTCTACCTCTAAACTGCTGTGAGTGGCACTACTACCATCGCCGGTAGGTGAGACTCTGCAGGCAAAAGATCTACTGATCTCGTCACATGATGAAGAGCAATCTAACAGGCGTCTAAATAGCAGATTACATCCAGTTTTCTCCAATACCACTGTTTCATTCTCGAATGCACTTGCACATGCAAATGCACTTGTTATGGTTCAACGAACCTGTGCACTAAAACATGACTGCAACTGTCAAATTCAGTCTGATGAGCAACTTGCTTTTCTTGTCACTTACGAAAAATTATAATAGTTTTATTATTACGTTATATTTTTTTTATAAGTAATTAGGCTTGCGTTTGACTAACATCACGCCTGATATTAAGCGATGATGCGGTCTACGTTGGAGCATGCTTGCCTAGAAGGAACCGATTCACTCGTGATTTGAAGACACCCAGATTGTAACCTTCGGGGAACACCCATTCCGGCAGCGAATTCCACAGACTAGCAGTTCGCATAATAAATGTGGAATCAAAGCATATACAACCATCTCTTTACGGCAATAATTACGGTTATTGATAGATGCCTCGGTGGCGTAACGGACATAGTGTCAGATACAGGTCGTCAGATGACGCGATTTTAATTCCTTTAATTTTGTAATTTTCTAACTTGCGAAAAATCCTATAATATATTAATTATTATAAATTATATTATCGCTTTTTTTAAACTGATTACTTATAAAAACCCTATTATTCTTTGTGACACAGATGGCAAATAAGCAGTCGACTCACCCGATGGTAAGTGATCGTCGTAGTCTTTAGATATCTGTAACACTGAGAGCATCAGAAGTCTTAAGACTCAGTGGCATTTATTATTATCTCTTATTAAACCGGTAATCATTATGTTCTATAAAACTATATACATGTAGGTTTAAATAATCTTTATATCAGTAATACGAGTACTAAGTATTTATATCACGTTTACTCACTCATATCCCCTCACTAGGATTCCGTGTGTCGTGCGAATTATGGTCACACACAAATAATACATCACAAATGCAAGAATTAACTTAAAAAATGGGACCATGTCTTATCATGTTTTGTATTAATTTTAGGAAAAACCGAAGAAGTTCCGAAAAAAGCTCGCGAGCAGAAACCGATACAGTTATGTGTGTCGAGACCCAGCTCAGATCGAGTTCCAAGTGACTTTTATGTCAGTGGTAATAAAACGGACCGCAAGAAACGTGAAAGAAAGAGGGTAGACCGTTTCGTCTGCTCATAACAACACCTACCCACAGATAGGTACTTCAGTTTATACGTGAACATGGCACATGCAATTGTGATGAAATATCAAGGGCTCAAATTATATACAATACTTATGGTAAATATCCCGTTTCTATATTATTTCATGCATCAATGACCATGTCAGTTTAAAATCTTATATCATCACAAACATCCAAAACCCGGAAACAAACATTTTTGGTCATCACACAAATATATGCTCCGGCTAAGGATCGAACCTGGGACCCCAAGCTCTGAACGTTGCAGAAACAGAGCTAAAGGAGTCATCAAATATAAATATTATCCTCGTGATTATATTTCTGTTCTCTCGTTATAAACTAAGGCTTATTTATTTAGATGTGACTTTTACTAATAAAACTTGCTGTTTAACCATTCATGTACACTTTACTGTAGTTGCACAGTGCACACACGACGTGTTCCAATTGCATCACAAAACAGGATGTGTTCCTTGAAATTTACAAGTCATATGCCTGATTTCACGAATGCTCATTAGTTTTTTTATGGTTAAGATTCTGAAGAACTTTTTTAATCAACTGAGAAAAACGGGCAACTAAACCTGGTACAAGTTTTACTTTTAAGAGTCTGTTTTGCATTTGGCGTTTGAAACTTATATAAGTTAAGATTTGCCTGTTTCGTTACGTATAACATAATAATATATACACGTTTCAGAATTTAATTAAAATAACTGCTTGAGTATGTAACTAAGAATAGTTTTTTTACATTAAAAGGAAGTGGTAAATGTAGTTTATTATTAACCTCAGATGACATCTTAAATGAGTTACATGACAGTAAAATTGCAATAACCTGATTTGTAACAATGTCTTTAAATGAGATGTAAAGAGAAGATACGATGTGACCTACGTTTCGTGGTGTCATTTTTGTATATCATATCATATGCAATCATAAAATAAAAATTATTTGTATATTGTGTGTTCTACAGAGTATAGTTTTAGTGTGCTCTTTTAATTATAATTTTATTTTTTATTGACTCGGCCAATAACTATTTGTGTATGAGATCGTTGTTTGTTTGAGTGCTTTTTAAATTAATTGTTAACCATTTTAAAAAAAAATTCTCAAAAATCTTATTTTTCGTTTTAGGTCAACACCCGCTTTAGATCTATCTTAAAATCAGCGTTCTTTCTGCTGAACATTTTGTGCCGAGATAGGCCTTTTCAGCAACTACTCCAATTAGAAATAAGTACTGTCTGATTTTATGTTTTATTTCTATTTTTAGTTTCTATTTTACAATACAATACAATAATACTTTATTGAACACCAAGCTTATAAAAGAAAACAAATAAAATTATATTTATAGTCTATTTTATGTTTTTTTTTTTTAATTTTCTTCATATTTTCTATTTATAGAAATTTGTACTCTTCGAGAAGCAGGCCTCGCCTTTAGCTCAAGCAAGCACATAATATTAGGAACACCTAATGCATGCGTCTCTGCCACTCCTTCTATTATTCAAAGACGGAAGCGCTCTAACTATAATAGATGCTAAGACTGTTGAGTTCCTGACTGACTTATAATGAATGTAATTTAGGTCTAAGAACTACCTACTAAATGCAGGTTGAATTGGGCTAAGTCGTTGATTTTATTTAAGTTTAAGTTAATTTATAGCACAACAGAAATAGTGTGAAAAGAAAGCTATTGCAGAGTAATTGAAAGTGATTAAAATGCAAAAAAAATGACCACTGAATCAATTCTTGTAGTATTCATCGCAAAACAGTACCAGGTAGAACTGCTGCTCTGAACTGAATTCTTAAAACACTGCGCGCTTTCAAGGCACTGCAACTCTTACGAGCAGATGCACCACTTACGATAAGGCAAATTACTTAATCCTCTAAATCATCATTATAGTAACTTAGGTATATCGTTACTGTACCGTATTGAACTTCTCTGAATTCATCCTTGACTCTTCAAATCAAGTTAACAACTCAATTTGATGAAATACAAATGAAAAACAAAAATTTTTGGCGCGTAATAGATCCTGCTGGGTGATTGGATATACAGCGAATAATTATTTTGATAAATATTTATTTTGTTTGCAGCCTACCCGCTTTGTTGGCGGATCGAGACAGAAGGAGTGTACGAAAAAAATATGATGGATGGTGAATATTTTAGCATTGGTAGCTCTTTGTATGGTTTTTACATGAAGCTAGTAGATATATCCCTGTGTGTACTACCGTGTAGAATTATTACGAAATATGAAAAGATTTTATAATGTACTAGCTGCTCTCCGCGGTTTCACCCGTGCGGTGATGAATGATGATGATGATGATGATGAATCTTATATAGCCTATGTTACTCAGAGTGAATGTAGCTTTCCAATAGCGAAAGAGTTTTTGAAATCGGTCCTGGCTTTTTGAGCCAATTCTTTACAAACATACATACAAATCTTTCCTCTTTATAATCTTCTTTCTACTATATAAAAATAAGTCGGGTTTTCCTTCCTGACGCTATAACTCCAGAACGCACGAACCGATTTCCACGGTTTTGCATTCGTTGGAAAGGTCTCGGGCTCCGTGAGGTTTATAGTAAAGAACATTCAGGAAAAATTTAAAAAGAAAAGCGGGAAATCGTTTTTCACATACAGCGCCATCTCTGATACATAGCATGTACTACAAACCAATATTTTAAGTAGATGGCGCCAAACAAAATGTTACATAAAACGAAGCCATCTGGTGGCGAAACGGAGTTCGCAGGGTTTGCTAGTATTAGTATGAAAAGAACGTGTGTCGTGAACAGTTTACTAAGAGATTATAGACATGTGAATGAGAGAAACTGCAGTTGTTGTTGTTGTTTTTAAATAAAACAATATTATTTGCGACTAGGGAATCGAAACAAGAAGGAAAATATGCATAATAAGTTACTATATAGGTATTAGCGATTTTCTTGCTACAAGGTCAGTGTCTTTTTTCTAGACTTTGAATTTAACGATATGATATCTTAAGTTCAGAATATCATCAAAGTGTGTTTGGAATAATAAGAGCAGTGAAACTTTTGTGAATGAGTTCGTCCAGTGTAGAATTAACACCATATCTTTTTCTTCCGTAAAGGAGTTTTAGTCGCAATACTATGCTCCCAGTTGGAGGTTTGGTCGCCAGAGAAATTACAGGTGCATGAGACTTAACAACTTTATGACTCAGGGTTACGGGTGCAGTGCAGTTCGTCAGTTATGAGGAAATGCATCTGTTCAAGGCAGAGGTTACCACTTAACATCAGGTTGGCCTCGCGCTTGTACCGTTTCCTTAAAAAAAATGCTTATAATCCATCATTGGTCACCATGCGGCCAGACACAATAGAAATTTCATTGTTATAATATAACGACTCTTAAAGGGAAAGTAGATCATTATTAGAAGTATGTCATTGGCATTATTATTATTGGTAAAATAAATTTTTGCTGATATCTTGGTTATTCGCTTTCTGCAAAACAACTCTCAATTAATGTTTATTTTTGATGAGAATTTTTTTTCAAAATATTTTCGTTCCAATCACAGTTTTTAAATTTTGGATATTTTACCTCAATATGGAGTAAAAACGTTTGCCTAAGAGGCGAAGTGAACGGAATTTTGGCCGTTATCCGGCGAAGAGTCAGGAAGTCATAAAGCTACCGCATAGCTCCACATTTTTGTCGGCGGTTCTTCAAACTGATGTAATGTCCCTTCTGAACGTGTTTGTTAATTTATTTAGGGCGTCTACTAATAACAAACTGCAGTCTATCATAATAAATTGTGATCCGAAAGCAAGAAAGAATTAAGTTGTTTTTGTAGTGAAATAGTAGTAGGTATGCGGTTATTTTATAGCATTGACTTTTATTTGACCGCTCTCACTCACTCAATTCGACTGTTTTTTTTAAATGTTTGTCACTTCATAACTTTCGATAGGGTGAACCGATTCTCAAAATTCTTTTTTTGTTTGAAAGCTGGTGCTTTCCGTGTGGTCCCATTTAATTTTATAAAATTCGGTTCAGTATTTTTTGAGTTACACTGCTATGACTGATTTTTACCAAAGTAATAGAATGGAAGTCGGTATTACATTTTTCTAATTGCACTTGTACTATCCCATCTCACCGTCACGAAACGCACGGAAGTAACTTTTTAAGGGGCTAATGAGTCACTATAACCAACATTTCAGGATGACAAGCGCAGTACAGTGCCGCGGAAGTACCCACTGAGACAGACACTTGTCAACCAATTAATATGTCACCTCATTAGCACTATCCAGAGACCACAGGTATACACTGAAATGTATCCTTGGGATCGGGTTACCGAAAAATATGTACTACATATAACCCGCGGCATATAACTCTAGCTCTGAGCGAAATGTGGAAGGGATAGTTGCGCAGATAGAGAGAGACAACAATCCCTCGTCTTCGATGTGACAGAGAGAGACAAGAGTCCTTCGTCCCAATTTTTGACTTCTGCGCAATAACGGTCAGAGCTAGAGTTATATGCCGCGGGTTATACTATAATACTCTCTGCTTTATCTCTGCCTTTTCAGGAACGTGCAGGCGTTATGTGTTATTTTACAATTTCAATTTTCAAACTTTACTTTAGAATCTAAACTTATTACTTGATGTAAATATATATTTACAATATTACAATATATTTTATAAATTCACACCTGAAAAGACTCAGATAGATACATAATTTTAAACACCATAATTAGAACTGGAATATTTCTCTATACTACATTGCAGATAATCCACTTAAGTTAAATCGTATCCTAATATGGTAATAACCCATTATTATTAAAACCCATTTTCATTTGTCCACACGAGCGAAGCCGCGAAGGGGTCAGCTAGAACGACTATATGTTGCAAAATCAAATTCATCTCACACTCATTGTATTTAAGTAGTGACCCAAAATGCCCTCCAAATAATTGGGTCAATCCCATCGAAAACATGCCGCTGGGTATCATAAATCATACGAAATTACACTGTCAATACAAATAACTATACATACACACAGAAACAGCTCGTAAACTTGTGTAAGGGCTTGATTACCTGATAAAAACAGGATACTTTTAAATATTTTATGAGAAGGGTTTGTCTATCGATAGTCCTCGTCATCATCAGATTACTTCAGTCTCCTCCTAGAAACACTTATTTTGATGCAAACGGCGACTAGAGAATCACACTAAGCGATAATACCGCCAATGTACTATCCTAATTAAATTTTTTACTGTTTTAAAGGTGAAATTAAGTGTTATGTTTCATTTTTTCTTTAATGTACTCAAGTATGTTAAAATATGTTTTTAGTAGGTACATTTAATAAGTTATATTGTGCATTTTTGTTGTTAAAATGCGATAAAAATTTTGATGATGATGATGAATGATTCTCAAAATTCTTTTTTTTTTTGTTAGATTGGGCTTCCTTTATAGTCCCATTTAATCAAATTCAGTCCAATTTCATCCATAGTAGTTTTTGAGATACACTCCAATGACTGAATAGAATGGAAGTCAGTATTAAATTTTTCTAATTGTAGGTACTTGTTAGGAAACCCATTGTTTACCGATAGTTTGAACTTTAGGTATAATCTGAAACCGATCACATTCAATGTAGATATACCTTTAATTGGACGCTTACGTGTCGTGATTGACCGACAGACGTACTGCATTTCATGTAAATGATGGCCTGTGGTCCCAAATTAATGGTTCTAACTAAAATAATGGTTTACGTTAATTGTATAATATAAGGTAATTAGTATTTTTCACTTATGTATATTAATGTACGAATATTTTATCATCCTTGGTACTAATGACTCTAATGATTAATAAGATATAAATTTAATTCAATCTAGCGGCTTATTTATGTAAACCGAAAAAGTTACATACTTTTATTCTGTTTGCCACTTACATATAAAAATAGATAGATAGATAGATAGATAGATAGATAGATAAATAGATAATACTTTATTGTTCACAAAAACATAACAATATGAAAACTTAAATGTAATGATTACAAAAATTGTGTCACAATGGGCAAAAAAATACTTATTGAACAAAACCAATATATTTAAAAAAATCTGAAATCTATGGGTATTGATTCTATAATATTACTATGTACCTAACTACATTTTTCTTAGTGTGGGCTTTGCAAGTCACTAATTTAGTAAATAATTATTTTATGTTAAATTATATTTATAGACTTACTTAGTTAAGAAACATAATTTACTAAATTGTATTTTGTCAGTGTTTTTTCTTGAGAATTAAACAATTATGAGTTACAGTTATGAATTATATATTTTGTTGATTTTTTTACATCTTGCCGCGTAAATTTCCCGAGGATGGGTATCGCATCGGACAAGCCCGAAACCTAGGTCGATAACGTCGGCTAATTACGTGAGTAAATTCGGTTTATAAACTTACGAGAATTGACAAACTTCTATAGTAGCTATTAGATTGGCCGTTTATCTTAGTACTCGCCTGCCGTGCTATTCTCTAAGAGCAAACATCGTTGCATCTTTGACAACATCTGTGAAACATATGACGAGATGAGAAGAAACGTAGTAAAATAACCTTGTGTACAAGGGCGATATCTCACAAAGTATTTGACATCGGTGAGCTCGTCGACGGGCATTAGAGAATCGCACAGCTGAGCGGTACCGGGGCGCGGGGGTATGACGACAAAGGGGTCTGAGAGAGGTGCGGGCGGCGGGGACGCTTAGTGTGATATACACGAGAAGAAATTTTAATGAGCCAAGATAGTTCCTAAGATGTGACGTCATAGTGGTTAGCTGTGAAGAAATAGTGATTTATTAAATGAATATTAATTGACGATGATACATCATTTTAATGCACTATGGTTAAGCTAATAGGTAAGTAAATAAAATATTTAGTAATAAACTATTGCACTATTTATTACTTACATAGAATAATTATCGAAATTATAAATCAGTCACTTGTGTCCATATCAATATCGGTGGAACTTGATTCTTCACTTTCGAAGCAGCCATCATCGGAATCAGCAGAGTCGTCCTGAGTGTAAATAATAAAATCAACAGCATCATCCCGAATTCCATCATGTTTCCAATACTTGTCCTCGATTTTAATTACATGGGCAACGTAATGCTCCTACTTCTCTACAGAATATTTAGCAAATAATCCCTGTAATATATATTTTTGTGGTACACATTAGAGTTCATATTATTTTGTTCTAATTGTCCCTTAATATCACCACCAACCAACTCAATAGGGTTCAGGTCTGGGTCGTATGGAGGTAAACGCAACACTCCATGTCCGTTTCATTTCAACAACTCGTCAAATTTGTTTATATCTTCAGTTTTTGTCATTTTAATCAATTTCGTTTAAGTTTTAAGTCGTTCTTTCTAAGCTCATCATTTCGTCGTAACTACGATTGCATAACTTCCATGGTCGGCTTTTTTTCTTTTCGGTCCGAATGGTAAGCTGCGTTATCCATCACGACGATAGAATTTGGTGGTAAGGCATCATCTTTTCATTAAGCCTTTTACTGAAACTCATGAAATCATCAATTGTTTTACATTTAGATTTAAATATCACAAGTGCTCCGTCTACAAATCCAGTTTGACCTCCACAATGAACGATGATCAAACGGTCCCCTTTACCGATATGAGATAGCACGCCAAGTACACTGGACTGCCATTTTGAAACGTTATGAGACGCATTTACATAAGTTTTGTCAAAATATAAAACATGTCTTTTTTCTCTACAAATTTTGAAATGAACAAATGAAGTCCAAAATAGTTGTTAAATTAAGCTAGACATAAAATTGACATATTATGCGTTCCTTGAAAAGAATAACAAATTAAAGTTCGAAGAGAGAAGAAAGAGAGAAGATTTAATTTGTTCGCTGCGAGGATGTACAGGAGGATTGCGGTAAGAAAATAATGACGCGAGCTTCTTAGCTAATAATAAAATGAAAATACTATACGAAACCAGATTTTATAAAACTTATATATAATGAACAATGAACTGTCCTTATCTTAAAAAAAATTAACAAATCATTGTTTGTACTTACATGGAAGTTAAATGAGAAAATATATTATTGGAACATGGTCAATAAACAAAAATGGAATGAAAAAAATATTGTTAGATTTTCTGTGTATCTGTTTGTCTGTGTGTCTGTGTGTTTGTGTACGCTAATCTCTGAAACGACTAATTCCATTTAGATGTAGTTTTCACTAATACATTGTGGTAAGCTTTACTTAACATTAAGTGTTTCTTTAATGTAAATCGGTTCATATAAAAAAATAAAAAATAAATTTACGTTACTTTTATCTTTAATCCGCCGTATCCCACGAGGCCACACGAGCGAAGCCGCGGGCGGGGCAACTAGTCTTTTTATATGTCTGTTTGTCTGTTTGTCTGTTTGACTGTTTGTCTGTTTGTTGTTTGTCTGTGCGTTTGTGCGTTTGTGCACGTTAATCTCAAAAAACGGTTATCCGACATAGACGTGGCTTTCTCTTATATATTGTGGTAAGCTTTAATTAACATTTATTGTGTGTTTCATGTCAATTGATTCATGAATAAATAAGTTGTTAAAATTTAAAGAATAACTATCTCGCCACATTATCAAGACCAAGCGAGCGAATCCGCTGGCGGTCAACTAGTTAATAATAAAAATATAAACGCTAAATTACTTTATGTGTTAATCTGTCTATTAAGTTTTCATCACGTAACATTATTATATAGTTCTGGAGTACAACATACGGTAATTTTTAACACGTAATTGAAATCGAGAAGTTCATGCTGTGTTTAATAAATAGTTAACACTTCCTGGTATCGTCCAAAAGTGCTTTCTGTTAACGCACATATCACATTGTTAAACAAGTCTGGCAAAACAAAGGAGATCGTAGGAATTACTTGTGTGAGTTATTGGTACTACCGATAATTTTGAGACCATGCTCGCCTGAAGCGTGTAATAAATGTCCCTACCATTGTTGCATTTATATAATTGTATACAACGTGGAAATATTATTGGGTTAAAAAGTATAAAGTAGCCCATGTGTAGATGCCAGGGAATACTATTTTGTAGTGGTTGGGATTTTGCAGAGTCCGCCTTGAGAAGTACCATACCTAAGCCAGTTAACCGTGAAGCAGTGTGCAAGCATTACGCTAGTATTGGTAATAGTAATGGCTCATGGCCTTGGCTCAACTTGCAAAAATATGGAGAGACCAGAACACCTCACGAAATACAAATAAGAAACTTGTCCAGACGTTGGTGTTATCCATACTTAGCTTTGGCTCTGAGAGATGGGTTCTGAATAAAGCTGATTCTCTATCATTTTAATCGGCGGTCTCCCGCATCGACGCCATTTAACCAAAAAAACCAAACGACGACCATTGAAATGTGGTGTAGGCGAAACATTTTACAGATACCTTGGACTGCATTCCATTATCCAGAATATGCAGACTACATATTCTGCGAAAGCTGAATATAAAAATCAGACTATCCACCATCTAACTACGCAGAATACTGAACAACAGGCAAGCAAATTATTCATCTAGTGTAGTATCCGAAGTGTAGTATCAAATGCACAGCTTGTTTATAACTGACAATTGACAGTCGAGTCGACATCGATACCAGTTTTGCCATCCAGGTAGGTAGATACATGTATCATCATTATAGTCGGCATCTTCATTGCTGAATGTCGTGTCTAGTCTGTTCCACGTGGTTCTGTCTTGGGCGGTCTTAATAGCTTTCGTGATTGGCAGGCCGGTAAGCTTATTTACTGCGTCTGACCATCGGGTAGGTGAGCGGCCGCGTGGTCTTTTCCCGTCGACCTGGCCAACTACTATGAACTTCTCTAGACTGTCAGGGTTTCTACGAGCGACATGTCCAAAATATTTAAGTATCCCCTGGTAGCAGATAGCCTTGTGGTTGACATACATGTATAGGTATATATATATAGCGCGCATACACATCATCTAGTCACCAAACGACATCAAATAAATATAAAACTCTATATTCGGTCCTAATTTCGCTCATACCCGTTCAGCTGATTCATTGTGAGGAAGTAACAAACACTAACATTTTCTCATGCTCTCACTGACAAAGTTTAGATTAAGTAAAATAGACAATAAATAAATCTATAATAAAAAAACATATTAATAAGATCATTAATTATTTAACATTTTAATTAACTAATTTATCTTATGCAAAACTTAGATGGTTTGATGCAGCTATATTTCTCATACAGACGTTATCATTAATTATAATAATATGGTTTGATTCTTCTTAGTAACCTAAATAGAATCAAAAGCTAATGTCGCTAAAAGCTTTGCAGCTTGAACTGAGCCCTTAGCAGCGCTACAACTAATATTATATGGGCATTATCAGCAAGCATGAGTCTCACAAGTAGCAATACGGAAGTTTTGCATGTCGAGATTCTTTGAAAATAACTCTATAATAATTTGGAAATAACAAACATTCAAACTACACGTGCGCACGCATATGTAATTCGTTAATGACTGACTGGACAAGAAAATTACCTTCATCGCATCACCTGAATCGTACATTGAGAAAAGTCGAATTCTGAGCTAAGGTGAATTCGTTTGTACACGGCTGAATTGTAATTACGCGAGGTGAGTTTGTAAGGCTTACGTTTATTTTTGCTTTCATAAGCGAAAACGTACAAACGGTTTGTTAGATGTAACAGATACAAACACTTGAATGTTACGTACCGTAAGCCACTTTACAAATAGACCCTACACCGGTTAAATAAGCAGTCTATAATGTTAAAATCACCTTACGTTTACGACGCTTAATATGCGGCGAAAATCATCATGATTACGGCAATATTCGCCTTATGAAAAGGTTGATTATTTATTTAGTAAGATAAAATACGCTCGCAATAAAAACTAAACAAACGTAAACCTAAGTTAGGAAGCGAAGTTCATATGCGGCTATTATATATTAACTCCATTCTCAGCGTGTCGTCTAGCCAATATGTCACTACTATAGACCACGCTAGATGGCGCTGTTTGTCTCTAACACACGCAAGTGTTTGTATCCGAGAAAGAGGGGACTTAGTGCCAAATTCAAATTTTGAGTAAGGTTCGGAAACAAGAAATACAAGACAGTATTTGTTTCGTATAAAAGAGTGCAGGCACTAGAAGTGGTTTCATTGAAATGTTTAATTAAAGGTGGTAGGGTTGTCCCTGGCAGTCAACTGAACCGCTATGGTCGCGGGTGCTGGTCTACAATACTTTTAAATAGGCCCTATTCAATAGGGTATAGGTATAGTACACAGTTACTAACGATAAATAGCGCCTCTATACTATAGAACAGCTTTAATATTAACGTACGGCGTATTGAACAGTAAACAAGGGTATAAAACGCCTGACGAAAGTCAAATATAACCTTATTTGCAGTAAATATAATTGTAAGAAAGTTTCATTTTAACTTACGTATGGTTAAAATCGCCTTACAACGGTTTAAAATCATCGTCAGCACTTTGTTTTTAACCTGACTTACCATGCTTACTGATTTTTCATTACGGCTAATCTGTTCGATAGAACGTCGAAACAAATAGTATATCAAGTCATATTAATCGTATTCTACTTGTTGAAATCGCCGTAAACTAAGGCGTTTATCGCTTTTTGCATAGAAGGCAATTTTGTTCGTATTACGTTTGGTCGGTTTTTTGCCGTCATACCAACCAAATTGGCCGTTGTTACGACGCTTTCAGCTTTAGATTTATCTCAGTGTAGATACACTCGAATCATGTGTAGCGGCCCATCCGATGAGCCTGTAAATGCCGGTAGAGGCAAACAACATTTAGCCCGTTTGAAAAACAAAATGTTTAGCGTCTTGTCAGCGAGAATGCTTCGAGTGTGAAAAACAGTCGAATTTCCATAGTAACAAACTCTCGATTAAGTTGCGTCCGACGATGTTCCGATGTTATCATTTGATTAAGGCGCTCATAATAACACAGTTCGCTTTATTTATGAGAGCATCGCTCAAATTGCTCACAAATCGCATTCAGAAGTTGCAGATGCAGTTTGACGCAAAAACTAACCAACACTGCCAGGTTAGTAATTATGCATGACTAAAGTTTTAATGTCTAAACCTAGGCTATTTTAGGGTTCCTCAGATTCTAGACTATCTACTTTTTCTGGCTTATTTGGAAACTATGTATTCTATATATATTTTGAAATATTAAAGGACGGACTCAAATTAAACACAAATGATTATTTATATAACCATCAAAGAAACATGTACGTTATCCAAGAGTAGTGTTGCATCGTTTGGTGAATAATCTTTTTGAAAATTGCTCTTCTTTTTACTAAAGCGTGGTGCAATATATTATCACCTCTCGTGCTCACAATATATTATTGATTGTAACGGAATTGAAATAAACGAGAATATTCTACCTTTTCAAAGTAGCATTGCATTTTCTACGTCGTTCGACGTTTCGTACAGACTTCAAAATAATAGCTTTATTTTTGCGTTGAAATGATGTCGATGACTGTAATTTTTAATTCACTGTAATGGAGGATGAAATTGAAGTAATGGAAGTGCGTTGATGCAGTCTACTGATTTGTGGCTATTCTTGGATATTGACTACTTGTGGTCGTAGCCATAAATGCATGAGGAGTAAAAAATATATCTTTTTATCTGACAAGACTAGAAAATTGTGCGCATGGTGATCAACGTAGCACCTGCTCGTAACAGTAACCGTAGCCTCAGATAGCTTTAAATTACTAAACTTCTGAGGCATCACTGCATTGCATTTATTTAATTTGAACCCTTTTTTATGGTATCTTCAAGCTACTTTGCTTGGGGGCAGATTTTATTGTATGATTATTCCATATAGTGCCTATGAAAGCAAAATTTGGATTCGTGGAAATAGTTGGCATCAAAATTATCTACTTATATTACTTGAAATGATCTATGTGGATAGGTTGCGTAAAAAACTGCCCCAGTAAGCAATGCGGCAATAGAGCATATTCGATTCCAAATTATACACTTATTATTTTTAATTTTTAATGTTACTAAAATTAGATAATGTATTAGAATTGATGAAAAATTTAAGAAGGCCAGTCTACAATAGACGAGCACAGGCCTAGGATATAATTGTCAGTAAAAAAAAACAAAAACGAATAGGCAAATTTTAACTGTTAGAGCTGAATAGTTTCAAAGATATTAATTGTTGAATTAAGGATGGATAGTGCCACCAACTTATCTGTTCAGGTGGACAAACTTGGAACTACATTATACATCCATACATGTCCACTTTCGCGTTTCAAATATTAGATAGGGATAATTGCAGAATTTGCAGATTAGAACAAAACATAGGACAGTCTTTCAAGCCACTCTTTGGCTTGAAAGACTGTCCTATGTTCTGATTCTCTTGTTTTCTTGGCGAATTTCTTAGGTTGCAATACTAAATTTTCCACTAGCACCGTTGTCATCTGCCGTGCGATTCTCTAACTCGTTGATGCGCTCGTCCACGAGCTCACCGATGTCAAATACTTTATGAGATATCGACCTTGTACATAAGGTTGTTTTTCCAACGCTTCTTGTTATCTCTTCATTTGTTTCACGGATGTTTTCAAAGATGCAACGATGTTTGCTCTTAGAGAATAGCACGGCTGATAAATTGGTGGGACTGTAATTGTATGAAAAAGATGACATTTAAGACCACATACTGTTTTAGTATCTCAGCTAGCTTCGATAGACTTCAAGTTTTGTAATCCTGTCCTGTGAATATTGATCCCTGATTAGAAATAGAGAATGCGACTTGACATTGCTTATAACCAGAATTAAAACATAGAATATTAATATCAAAGATTCCGTGAAATAATTATTGCATTTTTGAACAAATGCGTTATACCCCTCAATTATCACATGTTCCTTATTATGCGATGTACACATAAAAATAACGAACACCATATTAAATATCAAACTTAAGCTCAAATGCATAATACAATAAGTAACAGCGCACAGTGTGTGATCATAATAATAATACAAGGTACAAAATAAATTATTAGCACGTTTATCTGTGGTCTGCAGTCCAGCACTATTTATATGTACACGAGTGTCAAGTCATACAAATTCTACTGGTATTTGGAGGCCGCAAAACCAATTACGTAGACGGATTACGTGCTTGCAGAATTGAACCCCAGTATGTGAAGTGATATACTTTAATCCCAAATTACGCATGTCTTACATACGCTGTTCGAATGTTGGGTCCGATTAATTGTAGGTTTAAACTCGTAAAAGCCGTATATTCAGCTCCATGTGTGTATTTTAGTACAATGACTGTGGTTTCAAATTTAATTTATGGCAATTTTGGAAAACGAGATAAAGTTTTTCGATATTTTTACAAATTATTATACTTTGACAAAGTTTAGGATGCCACTGAATGGCTTTGAAAAGACGAAGATTTTTGCACTCAATACTATCATCGCCCTGGATCGTCAGTAATGATGCAGTCAAAGGTGGTCACGCTAGACCTAGAATAGCGACTGACTTTCTCTCAAGGACGCAGCTGCTGTACTATTGGGTGCTTAGCGAAAGATGTTCTAACTTAATGGTGGTAGGCGGACACCAGTAGGGCTATTATGTATCTCAGCTGGTAACAAATGTTGATTAAAATCTTGAAAAATGGGGTTCTATATCAGATTTGACAACTCTAGTAAGCAAAAATGTTAGTAAGTTGATGACTGGAGCTGACAAAAATAACATATAGCCGTTAGTTTTTTTCGATTTTAATCAACATTTATTAGCAACTGAGATACATAATAGCCTACAGAAATTCTCTTCCACCATACTGTGTAATTCATCACAATGCTACCTTTACCGAAGTCCAAGCCGGTAGAGGCCAAGAGGCAGGGATCGAACCCGTGGCCCTCTAATCAACGCCCGATCTTTATTACCCCTGGGCTATCATGTCGATGAAAATTATTAAAAGCCAGTGAATATCTCTTTCAAGAACGCTTTTCCACGTAGTTTTATGTGTAACGTCTGCTTAGTATCGCCAAGAATCAGAATTGACTGTTAATAGCCAAACTTCGGAAATTAAGCTAAGATAAATTAAAATTAATTGCTACCAAGACTTGCCTGCAGCGTAACGTTGATTATTCTGAGGGTTAACACTTCACTTTCTGTTGGGCCCTTATTAATCTTCGGTGTTGGGTTGTATTAGGAGGCGAAGGTCCTGGGGTGCTTGGTCAGGTTACCTCCTCGTGTGTCCGAAGGCTGCTGGTCCCTTATGGATACGTTTTATCTGGGGGGAAGAGCAGCTTTTCGGGACGGTGCACCCTGGGCAACGGTCAACAACTTCTCATCATGGGATCTGGTTGACCGTTGGCGAAAGACCTGGCGAGTGGGCGTTCCTCTGCGTGTCCCTATGAAGTTAGCATAGGGCACAGTGGACGGGGCAAGATGGTGTGGTTGGTGAGGAGCACCATGGGTTGCCTTCGGGCGGTGAGATAAGAATCGCTGCACTGAACTGGTAAGACAGTTCAATGCAACGCTTCTCGTCGTTTGTGGAATGGCGATCCAATAAGGATCTACAGGGAGAATAATATTCGCAGCGGAAGCCTATTCGACAACATGCCTTCGTTTGGAGGAGTGTCGGCGAGGTTATCGCTGCGAATAATATATATGTTTGTGTTGTCTTGTATTGTTTTGTATGTATAAATGCGTCTCCAAATCCCGCTGTTGGGTGCTCGCACAAGGGATGTATGGTCGGGGGGAGCCCGGTCGCGAGAGCACCACAAGGGGACCTCACCCCTCAAAAAAGGAACAAAAATCATGAAAATGTCGGCGAATGATAATATTCCCCAGGAGGGCAACGGCCATAAGGTCGAACAATCCCTCAGTGCTTCGGCACTCTGCCCCATCGTATCTGGGGGGGGCAACATCCGCCACGAGGGCCCAGCCCCTCGAAAAGCCAAAGGCTTGAAAACAAGAGGAAAGACCACGAAGAAGGACAAAGAGAAGAAGATGGAGGAAGAAGACGACAACATGTCACTTGCATCTGATTCAGACGCAAGTGTACAGACGGTAGCCTCGGATCGGTCTAGGAATACTGCGAGCCCACTGTGGAGACAAGTGGGATCCAAAAGACGCCGATACGATGGTACAGTCTCGCAATCGGACGAGGATGGTAGTACGTCTGAGGTATTCAAGACACCAGCTTCGGAGGGTGTCTTGAAATATCTTAAAACTAAAAAGAAAGACGGCCCGGCAGAAAAGCGAGAAAAGGCTCGCGCCCAGGCTCAAAAAGATTTGGAGGAGCTATCGAGCCGCGTAGAGGCCAACAGGAACGCGCTTGGACTGGCCGGGACAAACGCAAGAGACGGTCTAACAGCTGAGGCTCTGTCCAAACAGGTGCTTGATGACGTTGCCATCATTTATGATGTAGCAGCTAGGTCGGGTAACTTGAAAGGCACATTCCAGCGTGCTCTAAAAGAGGCAGCGGCCTCAATCAAGGCTGCAGTGATAGTGCTAGAGAGCCGTACCTCCACGGAGGAGACGGCCAAACTAAAGCAAGACAACGCCCGCTTGCAGTGCGAAGTGGGTGAGCTCCGCAAAGAGATGGCAGAAATTCGGAAAGAAGTAGCACAGGCCCGTCTGGCTTCAGCGTCTCCGCCAATTATGCCTGAGAGGATGGAAGTGCAAGGAGGTTCAGTTGAAGAGCTGTCCCGAACAATTATGTTGCAAGTCGGTGGCATGATGAGCGCTCGTTTTGAGGCACTTGAGGAGCGCCTCTTACCTGAAAAGCGCTCGCGACCACCGCTTGCTGCCGACCGAAATAAAACGGTAGAGGCGATACCAAGAGTGGTACCGAGAGTCGCACCTAAAGCGGCACCGAGAATGGTGGCTGCAGCCAACAACAACAACAATGGAAAGATCTCGGTGGTCGAGCGTAAGGCGACCCAAAAGAACGGGGATGCGCAAAAATCTACGAAGGGCACTTCAAAGCGGATAGACACACGTTTGCCAACAAAGGGGACTCCTAGAAGGTTGCACACTCGTCCCCATTCTTCGGCATCTATGTCTATGTCTCTGGACGACGGCTGGACAACGGTTGTAAGGAAAGGAGGTAAAAGAGAAGCTGCGCCCCAGCGTCTGGCTACTTTGCCGGTAAGTGCCGGGACGGTTAAGAACAGGAAAGATAAAGCCAGGTTGAGTGCTCCTCGCTCGGCAGCAGTCGTGATAACTTTACTGCCAGGAGCTGAGGAGAAAGGTGTCACCTATTCGAAAGTGCTAGCGGAAGCGCGGCGGAGGGTGGACCTCTCAACCTGCGGTATACCTAGCGTACGGTACCGGCAGGCGGTAACCGGGGCTCGCATGCTGGAAGTGCCAGGTGCTACCAGCAGTGAGAAAGCAGACTCCCTGGCGCAAAAGCTCAGGGAGGCTCTGGATATGGAGTTCGTCAGAGTAACAAGGCCCATGAAATGCGCTGAAATCCGAGTGTCAGGCCTTGACGACTCAGTTTCCACAGAGGAGGTGGCCACAGCCATCGCAGAGCGAGGCGGTTGTCCTAAGGAGTCTGTTAGGGTCGGAGAAATCCGGAGAGACTCCCGAGGCATCGGAGCTGTATGGGTGCGGTGCCCAGTGACTGCTGCAAGGAGTCTGGAGAGGGGAGGCCGTTTGTTGGTTGGGTGGGTGGCAGCACAGGTAAAAATCCTGCAGCCCAGACTTTTGCAGTGCTATAGGTGCCTGCAAAGGGGGCATGTGCGGTTGCAATGTTCTTCAGAGGTAGACCGCAGCGATGAATGCTATCGCTGTGGTCGTCCTGGTCACAAGGCTGCACAATGCTCTGATAAACCCCGGTGTTCGCTGTGTTTAGCAGCAAACAGGCCGGCGGAGCACAGGTTGGGGAGCAAAATGTGCTTCCCACCTAAACCAAGGAAGAGGGTGTTGGCACCTACTAACACCCCTACAGCCAACAGCTGTCCCCCATCACAAGTAGGGGAGGAGGAGGCGATGATCTGTAATTAGTAATAATTATGGAACATCGCTTCCTACAAACGAATATAAACCACTCCGCTCGCTCGCAGGATCTGCTCCTGCAGAGCTTGGTGGAGTGGTCCATTGAAATAGCTGTGGTCGCTGAGCCTTACTTTGTCCCTCCCTGGGATAACTGGGTAGGGGACCGTGAGGAATCGGTAGCTATTGTATCTTCGGCGGAACTGGGAGCTTTGCCGCTGGTATCAAAGGGCAGAGGATATGTAGCAGTGAAATGGCGAGAGTTGGTCCTGGTCGGAGTATACTTTTCTCCAAACAGAAGCCTCGCCGAGTTCGAGACGTTCTTGGATGGGTTGGGTGCTCTCATTAGGCATCAGTTACCCTGTCCATCGCTCGTACTGGGGGATTTCAATGCCAAGTCGTTTGCATGGGGATCCCCAGTGACAGACGCCCGGGGTGAGGCTCTGGAGGAGTGGGTGACACTGACCAGGCTCATGGTTCTCAACCAAGGATCGGCCAACACGTGCGTGCGATGGAATGGGGGTTCCATTGTGGATGTCTCGTTTGCTTCCCCTTCCGTTGCACGCAAAATAAGAGGGTGGAGGGTAATGGAAGAGGTGGAGACTTTGTCGGACCATTTATACATCCGTTTTGATTTCTCCACCTCTCCAAACACACCAGATTTTCGTCGTTCGAGAAGACGGACTCCGTCGTCTCCCAGGTGGGTGCTGAGGACTCTGGACAAAGAAGCGCTGGTGGAGGCTTCGATAGTTCAGGCTTGGCAGTGCCCTGCGGATGGACCCATAGATGTGGAGGAAGAAGCGCAATGGTTCCGGGACGCTATGATGCAAATTTGTGATGCTAGTATGTCCCGAGCCAAAGCTAGACCTCAGAAACAGGCAGTGTATTGGTGGTCGCGTGAAATTGCTGATCTCCGAGCTAGCTGCGTGAAGGCAAGGCGGGCATACACGCGACACCGCCGGCGACGGCAACGCGATGTGGAAACAGAGGGACGGCTGTACGAGGTCTACAGGGAGCAAGTGAGGACCCTGCAGCTGTCCATAAGCAATGCAAAGGAGAGGTCAAAGGCGGAAATGCTTGAGAGTCTCAGTCGTGATCCGTGGGGGCGACCGTATAGGATGGTGAGGGGGAAGATAAGACCTTGGGCGCCCCCACTTACCGAGACTCTGGAGCCTCAGCTGTTGGACGATGTTGTGTCCGCACTGTTTCCTAATAGGGCGGACCATCAGCCTCCTTCTATGGAGCCAGAACAACCGGCGCAAAGAGATGGGGAGGAACATGAAGTCCCAGAAGTAACACAGGGCGAGTTAGGGGCTGCCGTCTTGAGGCTGAAAGGCAGAAACAAAGCCCCGGGTCCAGACGGTGTTCCCGGACGTGCATGGGCTGTAGCTCTCATGTCTCTCGGTGACCGATTCCGACGTTTTATGGATGCCTGTTTTAAGGCTAGCCAGTTTCCGAGCAGCTGGAAAACGGGCCGACTTGTCCTTTTAAAAAAGAATGGAAGACCTGCAGAATCCCCTTCTGCGTATCGCCCCATAGTGATGCTGGATGAGGCGGACAAGCTTTTTGAGAGGGTTATAGCTGGCCGCCTTAACCGCCACCTACGCGGGGTGGGTCCGAACCTGTCAGACAATCAGTTCGGCTTTAGAGCAGGCCGATCTACCGTCGATGCTATCCAGCGAGTCAAGGCCTATTCAAACGAGGTGGTGGCCCAAGGCGGAGTGATGTTGGCGGTGTCACTCGACATCGCCAATGCTTTTAACACTCTTCCATGGGCTTGTATAGGGGAGGCACTGAAATTCCACGGTGTGCCCCCTTACCTAAGTCGGATTGTTGGAGCATACTTATCAGACAGGTTTGTATCATATACGGGACAGGAGGGAAGAGTCCTGCAGAAGCAGATGTCGTGTGGTGTCCCACAGGGATCGGTCCTTGGGCCGCTTCTGTGGAACATCGGGTATGACTGGGTGCTACGAGGGGCTTTCATTCCGGGCGCCAGCGTAATCTGCTATGCAGATGATACGCTTGTGACTGCCCGGGGTGAGACCTACCCTGAGGCTGCCCGCCTTGCTACGATGACGGTGGCGGAGGTGGTGAGGAGGATAGAGAGGTTGGGACTCCGAGTGGAGCTCAGCAAGTCGGGAGCCATTTGCTTTCATGGTCCCCGCCGAGCACCACCCAGGGGTTCCTTCATCTCTATCGGAGATGTGAGGATCGAGGTAGAGCCCCAGATAAAGTATCTTGGGTTGTATCTCGATAGCAGGTGGAAGTTCCAGCAGCACTTCACATGGATGGGACCCCGATTGATGGGAGCGGCAGCGGCGCTAAGGCGCCTGATGCCAAATCTCGGTGGCCCCACATCGGGTAGCCGCCGGCTGTATATGGGGGTGGTAAAGTCAATGGCGCTTTACGGAGCGCCCGTGTGGTCGGAGGCTCTGAATAACCGCACCATAGCCCTTCTGAGAAAACCTCAGAGGGCAATGGCAGTCGGAGTGATAAGAGGGTACCGAACCATCTCCTTCGAAGCGGCGTGTGTGCTGGCGGGATCCCCTCCCTGGGATCTAGAGGCGGAGATCAATGCGGCCATTTTTGAATGGCGCAAAGACCTCAGCCTTCGAGGTGAAAACCCGGCAGCGAGGGAGGTCGATGCTTGCAAGCTTCAAGCTCGCCAGGCCTTGATTGGGATGTGGAAGGAACGCCTAGCCAACCCCACAGCTGGTAGTAGGACCGTGAATGCTGTCCGTCCAGTCCTCGAGGACTGGCTCGATAGGGCGCACGGGTCGCTTACCTTTCCGCTGGTTCAGGTGCTTTCCGGACATGGGTGTTTTGGAAAGTACCTCTGCCGCATAGCCGGGAGGGAACCGACGTCCGAGTGCCACCACTGCGACTGTGTAGAGGACACAGCGCAGCATACGCTGGAGCTATGCCCAGCATGGGCAGGCGAGCGACGGGCCCTCATCGCTGCAGTGGGAAACGACCTCTCTCTCCCAGCATTAATATCATCAATGCTGAGATCTGAGAGGTCATGGGAGGAGGCACTCTCCTTCTGCGAGGAGGTGATGGGGCAGAAGGAGGTGGCGGAAAGGGAGCGGGAATTACTATCCGAGCTCCCGATCCGCAGAAAGAGACCAGGGCGTCGGAGGTTAATCTTTCACGCCCTTCTCCGACCTCCATGATTGGGGACTGAGACGGCGTACGCGGGGGCGTCCGTCGTCGTAACATCAGTGTCCCCGAGGCGGCACGCGCGGTGTTTCCGTGCGCCCCTTAAGAAGACGGGGCTAGAGCTTAGTCAACTCTAATCCCATCGCGTTGTGATCCTCTGCTGGGGGATTAGCGTCGTCGTGACCGCTGACGATTGCCAAAACGTTCCTGCAGTCTCGACATAAAGGCGCTTGGAGGAACACCCCGGGTTTTTAGTGGGTATACGGACTCCCACATAACCACCGTGCTCCCCCCGGGGGCGGTGGTATCTATAAAAGATTTTCCCGGGATAAAAAAAAAAAAAAAAAGGAGGCGAAGGTCCTACTACACAAAATATCCTACAATAGGTATGATAAAATATTCTGCTCAACTTGATATCTCTGAATATAAGGTTATTTTTCTATTAGAATGTAATTACACTATAATGATGTCATCATATCATATCAATACTTATAAAGCACTAGAGGTACTGATTCGCTTGTGCGTACACTAAACTTTAAAAAAATTATCTAAACTATTGGCAGTTCTTATTATGTTAACACTAAAATCCACATTCGTGTAACACTTAGAATTATAATTCTAAACATGTGATTATTCTATTCAAATGTGGGTAGTTTAACATCAGTTGAGACTAGTTTAGAGAGCACGAACTTACATGACGATTAAATTTGCACTAAACATACCCACAATTAAACAGAAACAGCAAATTTAAGAATTGTCATTTACAAGCATTATACTAATTTGAACTTTAGCATGAACTAACTATTATAATTTACTAAAAATGGATTTTAGTTCGCTAGTTTAGTTTGGTGTTCTGAACAAGCGAATTACTACCAGTGTCCGTAACTTTTTAAGCCCGATTTATACTTCAATAAGTACAGTAGCGAGTTAACTTGCGATATCAGCGAGTTAAGTTGCTATTGTCGTTTGAACGGCAAAAGCGAGTTAAGTAGTAAGTGGTTTAAGTTGGGTTGAATAGATCGCAATCCCATTTTTTGGCTAGTCCAGTGTGAAGTAGACTCCTCTCTCAGCGTCTCCCGCACCCGCTAACTTAACTGGCTGGCGTGTAGACGGGCGAGTTTAGTACAGTCCATAGATTTGTAGACAAGTAGTAAGTACTAAACAAAACAATCGACGCGACTAGTCTTCTTCTCGAAACGGTAACTTATGACTACTTACTCGCCTACGTTTGGACGCTACTTACAACTTACTACTTGTTATTTAACTAACTGATTTCTTAACTGGCTACTGTACTTATTGGTGTATAAATCGGGCTTTAACCTTCGGCATACAAGGTGAAAAAAACTCCTCACCTATACAACGTGGGGTTAAACTAACACCACTAGAGATTGTCTCTACTCTGTGTGTGCATCATGTGCAATAAGTTTGAATGGGTTTTTCTGTTACGTACATTAATAAGCTAATGAATAAAATACAAAAAGTATCAAATTAAACATTTATTATAAAAAAAAACTTAAAAATCACGTAACCATTCCGTGAATTCAACAAAATGTTATAAAATCGAAATAAAAAATCAACAAAAATATTTCTTCTTTTTTAACTTAATTATTTTACTTCTTATATAAAATTAGACATATTTGGCTTTATAAAAAAATTACAATTGGCTCTTTATGACTATTTGAGCGAGATCATTCGTTATCTAAAATAGTACAATTTTGACACATCAAATTCGCATGTTCCTTACATATGGCGGCATTACATTTGAAACATCCGTTCAGAGTCTTCCTATCTTTATGTCTTGGACAGAAAGAACATCGCTGAGACCTTCTTGGTTGCTTTTGTGGTGGTCCTGGAACTTCTTCATTCAACATTTCATGCACGCGTCTTCTTATATCTCGTGGTATATGTGGATTGTCTTTTTTTTTCCTAATGTGGTCTTCGAGCAAAGAAAGTCCCAATTGTTTGATGAATTTCTTCCTTAGATAAGTTTTGTTTCTTTCAATGCTGTTATTTAACATATGCACAATAAAAACAATTATACCAGCATGATTCAACATTGAAAAAAAATACGGTAAGAGGCCAGCGTTTACAGTTGCGGGATACATCGTATGTTCTCGCAAGTTTATCGACAACATCAACTCCGCTCTTTGTCGAGTTGTAAAACGTTATAATAGATGGCTTTCTTTGGTCTCCGCTTTCTAGATCCACCTCATTATCATGATGTAATGAGGACATCATGTGTACACATTTTCGCGGCTTTGGTATGTAAGATACAATAGTTATGTCTTTTTGAAATCCAAACACAGATGTTTTTTCTTCACGTCGAGCTTTGAACTGGAGTGGAAGGCATGTCTTGTTTGACCTTAGTGTACCAACGGCAGTCAATTTGTGGTTTTTGAGCAAATTTTCAGCAGTTTCATAACTCATAAAAAAGTTATCCATAGAGATGTTTCTTCCTGATCCGGACACGCATCTTACCAAATGATCAACAACATCAAAATGTTTATTACTCATTGTATACGGACTGTTGTCAGGCTGTTTTCCACAGTATATTTTTAAGTTCATTGTGTAAAATACTTTAGCATCCACTAGAGCGTAAATTTTCAACTCATACTTAGCTGGTTTTGATGGTATGTACTGACGAAAGACACATCTTCCTCTAAATGCCACGAGTTCTTCATCTATGGTCAAGTATTCATACGGTGTATACGCATTCTGACAGTTTTTGACAAATATATCAAAAACATCTCAAATTGGCGCCAAACGATCGACAGTAACTCTTGCTGTACGAGTTGATGAATCATCAAATCTCAAGTTATTTATCAAAAATGAAAATCTTTGTCTCGTCATAGTATTTCTAAATACTTCAATTCCTGTGCCGTCATTACTTCATAGGTCTAAAAGACTTTGCCGGCCAGATCTTAACAAACCTGCCAAAAACAACAACCCAAACACGGCTTTCATCTCAGCTTTGTTAGTTTCCCCGTATGATGGATTCGACGTAGAGTTTTCCATGCTCAAAGAAATCTTCTAGTTTGTATATTTCAAAACCATGTCAACAATTTCACAGTGAAAAAGGTCTCGAAGCATTCTAAGTGGGTTTTTTATGTCGGGCTGCATCTTTACACCCAGGCAAATGCGTAATTAGATTTTCGGCCCTTGTCCGAACATTGGTTCACGGTGGCGATTTATACCACTTTGTTCTTCCATCTTTTCCGAGATAAAATGGTTGAGGTGTTGATGCCGTATCATCTGAATATGGTTCAATGTTGATTTTGGCTTCTTCCACGTCCGTATTACTTGGAACTTCAGAAGCCACGCTGATGTGATCTGATTCGTCATCACTATATGGCAGAAAGTTTTCGTCGTCCGACGAAGTGTCATTTTCTTCCAATAAGGCCGCCGCAATACGATCATCCTGCAGATTATTATTCATATTGACTATCTGTACCTACAATAAAAATAAAAAAGTATAAATAAAACACTAATTGTAGCAGTAAATAACAAAAAAACACAGAAGTAGGTACAAACTTTTTTGACCAACGTGGGGTAAAAAACGCCCGGGAACCATTTTGCGCATGTGCTTACACGACGCTGGCGCGCGCAGTACTGATTCAACGCTGTGATTCGACGCGGTAATATTTAAACTTCAGCTACTGTGAAAATTAAGTTATTTGGTTGCATTTTAATATAAAATCAACGCAATTTAAAAGTGTTGGGGTTAAAATAACCCCACCTTGTATGCCGAAGGTTAATGAAGATTTACTCGAGCTTCGTGCGGACCTGGATTGGATTTTGAAGATTAGACAGCAGAAAAAGTTTTACAATGTATGTATCCCTTCACAAGTGAGCAAATCGTCTCCACGTTTTCAAAAACATTTTAAAATTATAGAAAAAACTGGTTACCTTCATAAAGTCTGTAAAACTTTTCTTTAAGTCACTATACAAGTTAAATATGTTTTGCTTTAGCAATAATAATTGTTTTCTCTTGAGCTCCATACATTTCACGGCGCGATTAAAAGGTTGTAACGACACAAACCACGAATAGTTTGTACGAAGGGTAATTAGCGAGCTTTTAAAATATTTATCCACTTTCGTATGATGATGATGAATCCACTATGTCAAATGTCGAATAATAACATTTAATGACCCATAAGTTAAGTCATATATCCATAATCACGACTCAATTACCTCTTTAAATTGTAACCTCCTTTGACGTCCTTGTGAGCCACAATTTTTCTTCTAAACCTCCCTCTTGAGACTAAAAGATATTCACAGTAAGCTTGGTTCTGCCACACGTGACTTTTAATTACTAATTTCACGGTCTTTGTTACCCCCTTGGGAGGGGAGGGGCGATAAATGCCCTTAGAGAGGGTACTGTGAAACTGTAAAGAAATTTGTATGTATAAACACAGTTTTAATCTTTGGATTCGCTCATAGACATAAAAATCCGGTACGGTGTATACATGATACATGTATTGTAATTGAAATTGGAATTACAATTAATAATTATGCTTACTTTTACTACATACTTGCCTATGTATCAAAGGGTAATTCGTACTAGAGTTACTCTTCAAATTTGTTCCTAATGTTTTTCTCTGGTTTATTTTATGTTTAAAAATCTATGAAACAATGCAAAACTAATAATAATATATTTGTAGCCAACCTGTTATTTCAAGTTACTTTATTTAGCATATTTTAGTACTTCATATCGTATCTATTTATACACAAAAGAATTAACGCTGTACGTTTGTTAGCACATAGCTTGAGAATGGCTGAGTGCACTTGCATATTATTTTATAATAATAACAATTAAAATTTTATAGCTATTTAAAGTACCGTTTACGAGAAAATAAAATTTGGAAAGATACCTAGAAAAAACAAAATATAAAGTTCATTTTTTCTATGGCACAAAACGACGTAGCTTGTCGAATAATTATAAATAAATTTTACATTTTTACGAATAAGTTCAAGACGGAAAAGTCGTTTAGCTGATAGTTAACGTCACGTCTGCCCAATGCAATACAAAGCAGTTAATATAAAATAAATAATATTTTTTTTTTATGGCAACTCTTAGTCACCGTGTACCGTGATCATTGAGTGATACTAGTTAAATGTGATACTATTATTCCACATCATATATTCGACGAAATTGCATTACTAAATTATACACTTACTATACCATACGAAAAAAGCATATTACATAATGTATTTAAAATGATAAGAATTAACATACATATGTATTACGTATTCATCATAATATAATAAAATTATATCGTGTGCAATTAGATACCAGTAGTTTCATTGCAACAAATGGTAACATCCCTATGTGGTGGCTATTATGTGACTCATAAGTTCAGTGGTTGATAAATTTATTAACCACAGAACTTATGAATAATGTTTCTGTACTGTATATTGTAATCACAGAATAGAATAGAATAGAATAGAATAGAATAGAATAGGATACATATAATAGAATTACAATTATTTGCGTAAAATATGAGTACAATCACTTACTTTCGATTTACTGACGATATCATAGTCATGGCAGAATCCATGGAAGACCTCAGTACAATGCTGGAAGGCCTCCATCGATTTTCTCAACGGGTAGGCCTTAAGATGAACATGGACAAGACGAAAATTATGTCTAATGCCCATGTTGTGCCTACCCCAAGATCAGTTGGGAACTCAGTTCTCGAAGTTATTGACGAATACATCTACCTGGGATAGACAGTCAAACTAGGTAGATCCAAATTCGAGAAAGAGGTCAATCGTCGAATCCAACTCGGCTGGGCAGCGTTCCGGAAATTTTGCGAATTCTTCTCGTCTAAATTACCTCAGTGCCTCAAGACAAGAGTCTTCGACCAGTGATAACTTATGGCACTGAAACGTGGTCTTTTACTATGGGCCTCATAGATAAGCTCAAAGACGCACAACGAGCTATGGAGAGGGCTATGCTCGGGGTTTCTCTACGTGATCGAATCAGAAATGAGGAGATCCGTAGAAGAACGAAAGTCACCGACATAGCCCAGAAGATTAGCCACTTAAAGTGGCAGTGGGCAGGGCACATAGCACGCAGAACAGATGGCCGATGAGGCCGGAAGGTTCTGGAATGGAGACCACGGACCGGCAAGCGCAGCGTAGGTCGTCCACCGACACGGTGGACAGACGACCTGATAAAGGTCGCAGGACGACGTTGGATGCAGGCCGCTTCCAACCGGTCCTTTTGGAAAATTATGGGGGAGGCATATGTTCAGCAGTGGACGTCCTACGGCTGAGATGATGATGATGAGTACAATCTAGGTGGATTTAATAATTAACAATAAGACCTTACACATTTTGCTTATGAAATAGCATGCAAAAACTTATAATACCTAATACTACACAGTGTATACAATCTACTCGTACATAAACGAACAAGATAGAGAAATCTTTCACAGTAGCTCCAAGGGTTGAGAAGTTACGGGTCGTGACGTCATGCCTTATAAATCATATTTAATCGTTCGGGTTAGATGGCCTATGTAAAATGTGTAGTACACGGAGCGTGCAGGAGTTTCGTATGGTAATATCATCCTGAGTTACAATTATTAAATTTCGACAGTGTTGTATGAACTTATGTAGCTTGTGCGGCCTGCTATAAGCGCAAAACTAATTAATTTGTAATGCCAGAACTTTAGTTAAGGCTGTATATACTGTATACTCACATATGCGTATAGACGGAAAGACTATGAGTTCGTAAGACATATGGTAAGAAAAATATGCAATGTTAAGCTTTTCCTGCAGTTAACTAAAACCTGCTTGGGATCCAGTGACCTAGCTAATAAAATCCCAAAGCCAACACAATACTGCAAGACCTCTGGACACTGTTAGTGACTACTGCGTGCATCGGTATCGTTTTGATAAAAATATGATAGACAGGGCAAAAAAAATAATTTCTATAACTATATAACAGTGTACTGTCGTCCAGTCTACCCGTGACCATGTTCACTGAAAAGTGTTCGAAATGTCGGCATAAAATAATATTAAATTATACGCAATTTAATCTGTTTAAAGTTATTTAATTTTAATGTATGCTGCCATGTTTAAGAGGCTTTATGAATGAGTTCGTCCAGGGCAGTACTGCCACCTATTTATACCGTGAATCAGAAATGTTCGCAATCCTGCCTTCTGGAAAGGTATGGGTGCCGGCTTAATCAAAACTGATACCTATTTTATGGTTGCTTTACGGACGCGAGAATTCAAATGTTTAATTTGTAACTTCAAATTGTATACTAGAGACTTTATCTCGATTCATATTTTTCAGAAAATCACATCTCAGTAAGCTATAGCTCTATTGGAAGATAAATAGTGTCACACAGTCCAGTCTTATATTCTGAAGTATTTTCAGTTGATCGTTTATTGTTTTAACAAGTACATTGTGCCGTGTGTAACACACATGTTCGTTGTGTGTAAATCTTAACTTTTTACTTCTATCTTAAAGTGAAGATATTTTACTAGATTTAGAAAACAGTGTTATGACACTATTATGCACTTTTTACTATTTTGTTTTACCACCATGAGCTGTCAAACATGACGAACCGTTTAACAGGTGTACTACGAGTTGTACTTTACAAGGTGTTTTTATTTTACAAGGATTGTTTATATAATATAAATATATTTAAATTTTTCGTATTTTTTATAAATTACCTACATTGTTTGCAGCCCAGTGTTTGTAAAAATTGTTTGGTAGAAGGTTGGTCAAGCGTTGATTGGGAGTGCAGGTGTTATTTTTCCTAATCATAATCCTTCTATCTCGTCAATAAAATTTTCAGTATATAATGTAGTTTAATATGTAAAGTAATTTCCCACGCAGGGAGTTCCGTGGGGTGGAGGTAGTAATTAAATAATTTAATACTCCAACCACAAATGCCAACGCTGTGGTAACGCCGTTAGCGCCGTTAATATCTATACATATTAATGTAAAGGATTATTTTATTGATCAAAACAAACATGGAATTAGAGCGGCTTAACATAATAACATTAATAATTCAGTTACCTATTAGTTAGAAGCTTTGTGTTACAGATAATGAATTGTGACTTACTAAATAATATTAATGACTAAATGCGATCAGCCTTTTAAATATATACCATCAGATTATAAAGTTTTAACGAATTTTAGAGGGCACTGACATACTAAACACATTAAAACCAAAGTAAAATTACAAAAGACAAAATATGACTTCGAGCTGATTAAATTAATCAATTTGGACATTTAGATTTTTCAGTCTGGACAATAGAGTGGCCACTAGCCCTCATACTAGGTTTCCTTTTGTCATGAGAAGTAGTTCACCCAACAGTCTACCATAATAATAAGATAATACATAGATTATCTTACTGTGCAATAATATTGAGGGAGTGAATTCAGAATTGAAGAGTACCGTGGAGTGTGTGTGTGAGAGCGTGGGAGTGTTTGTGTGTGTTAGGGTGTGAAGTGTGAGGTTATGTGCGAGTGTGCCTCGTGCATGTAGGCGTCTGATTATATACGAGTGCGAACACTAATGCGTGTGTCTGTGTCGGCGCAATCAAAATTGCATCATCATAATCATCATCAGCCTGTAGCAGTCCACTGCTGGACATAGGCCTCTCCAGTTGCACGCCACTTAGGTCTATCTTGGGCTTCTCAAAATTGCATAGTTTCATTTAAATGACTTTCTACAGTATTCAGTGTGTTAATGTTATATTATTAAGGTTTAAGTAAATACAGTACCTTATTATAATGATTTTTTTCAGGGATTTGCAAGAGTGCACAATTATTTATACAATTTATTACAATATAGGTATATATATCTCCTGAAATAAAAGATATCAAGTATTTTGTTAATTTTTGTATGGTGTAGTGCTAAAAACAAATAAAAAAATTGGGCAAATTTAGTGCGGAGCATCAGAGTATTCCATTTCGTCTACCTTTGTGACCTATTACGTTTTGCAACTTCGTTTGGAGCCTGTTTGTGGTACCTAAGCGGCATACCAAATAAGAGTTGCCGGTGCGGTTGAAATTAACATTCTGCCCCTCAATCATCGTTAACCAGGATAAAAATGGATTTTCTCAGACATTGAAAGAGGATTTGCTTTTGTTTCTGGTCTGTTCCATCAATCGATCAATGACTAATAATATTTTTGCGTTCCCAATCGCGTAAATTTTATTAACATCGGCACTAGAACGTGACTTAGACAGGAAAGTGACCTATTGAGACTTTATGTGTATGTAACTTAACTCAAAGTTGTTTATACTTAGATAAAAACCTCACTTCAACTACAAATACCTACAAACTCCCGAACTAGGGCTGGTATTCCCTCTGAGTGGGATTCGCGTGCGCACAGCGGAACACAATGGTGAAAGTAAAGGAATTAAGTTGCAAGCTACATGCCTACTTATTTTCAAGGCTCTCTATCACGTCACCAATAATTACGTACACATTTGTAAAAAGGAATAAAGTACACATAATTCTGTTATGTATAAAACGCGAGCTGCACATCGATTGGCAGTAAATTTTCGACGCTGATTGGGAATAACGTCACATTATTTGTCGACGCCTCATTAGTCTATTTGCCAAAAGCGAGATTTTCGGCTAACAGCTCAGTTTTGAGCCAAACGCGTGTCATTTCCAGTTAAATAGTCTGTTTATTACAGAGTTGACGGTGTTTCAGCGGTTTCGGTTGCATGTATAACATATGATCAAAAATATGCGTAACTATGTGTACATGTAGTTATTCAAAACTATATCCAATCCCACATAACGCTTGTGTGGAATCCTGCAACAAGAGTAACAAGATACAGTCAAAGACATTCTATCAAAAGAATTTTAAAATGTCTAATATTGTACTAACTATATGTACCTTTAATTATAATCGTATGTTCTTATAAATTTATAAAAACATTTGTTGAAGGAAATGTGCCCAGGATGCTGACTGCATGCTATATAGGTATGCATGCTACTAGCTGGTTCCCGCGACTACGTCTGCGCAGGATTAGTACTTCGAGTAGCTTATTATCTACTCGAAGGGCATATCTATCTTTACACCAAAATGGCATCCAATATGTACATGGTCAAACACAAATGCTATACTAGTATTACCTATATAAGTAAATTTAAATACTTAGTATACCAATCAGTAAACATCAAGAATAAAATACAGGAATTACATTTCACCACCCTTGACGGTCGCTTTGACAGCTGGTCAATTTGACTAACGGCCGATCCCAATAATCTATCTATCGCCGGTTTCCCCTATTAGAGATAGATATTTGACACTATTTGTAAGGACGTTATGTCAAATTCCTATCGGTAGTAAGGAAAACTATGGATAGATAGATTATTGGGATCCGCCCTAAGCTACTCGTATCAGAAACTGACACAAACTTTGACAGAATTACTGTCGTCATTACGATCTTGACGTAGGTGTGCCCAAGCAAATAACGCTTTTTACCCGTATGTTGATGGATGATGATTATGATGAAATGTGTTATTCCATTCCTATGTGTTAATCCAGCGCCTCATCTACCTTCATACCAAATTTCATTAAAATTGGACCCCGCCATTTGAGCGTGAAAGAGTAACAAAGATTCATACATCATAGACAAAATAACGAGATCTCCGCCTACGTCAAGATCGTAAAAATGACTTATTTTTTGCCAATAGAGTTCTGTCAAAGATGTGTCAGTTTAGCCAGTCTAGCAGTCTTGAGTGAACGAAATTTTAACGCCTACGTTTCGCCAAATATGTTTATGGTCATGTGATCATGTAATAGGGGTGAGCCTATTTCCATCTACGGGGCACTGTTCCAGTCTCCGGACTGTTATTGAGAATATGTTTATTTCTCAGAAAAACCCAATAACTGTCCAACCAAAAGAACGAACCCGTCACCTCGAGGTTCCAAAACGTCACCTCCACCACTACACCAAGACCAAGCGAGCGAAGCCGCTGGCGGGTCAGCTAGTAATATTAAATATAGCAGGATATTGGTTCTATTACCTATTTCATATAATATATTCTCGTAACCATAAGTTCAGTAACTAGACTAGTTATTAAACTTAGTTTAATATATAATAGATTAGATAAAATAGATAATTAGATTAATAGATAAAATAGTTTTATTTACAAACTTAAAAAATAATATAATTTGACGTATGATGTTAAGAGTTACGCCTGCACATGGTAGTTGCAGTAGCACCCAGAGAACTTTTCGTGGCAATGCACTGAGCTTATCATCCGAGACATTGGTTTTTGAGTTTTTCGGGCACTGTGGTGGTACCAACCAAGGCGGCCCCTCGCAAAAGACCCCTAGTATGTCGGGTTCCCTCCATCACAATGTTACGTTGTATAATATATTATATCACAATGTTACCTTAAACACAGTTTTCTTTTTGTGTAAGTATATGGGTACGAGAAAATTTAAGTAACACGATAATCTTTCGCTTTTGCGTTGTGAAATAATAGATTTACTCACAGATAAAGATCCTGAAATCATCAAGGAATGTATTTTTGATAGTATGTCAAAGATTTTAGAATTACGGATGCTCTTTTTGCATATTGTTATTGTTGTTGCATATTTGCTACTGTATCTCAAATGGGAAAAGCAGCGGATCCACTAGTTTTATTGTGCCTTTAAAACGACCAAACATTTATTTATAACTTTTTTTTATACACAACGCCTTATAATAAGTTACTTACTTGATGAAGTGGTTTGCCACAAACGCCTTTAAGATTACGCATAGCAAATCACACAGCTTCACATCATGTTGTTTTTGTTCGATGTTGATGTCCAAGTATCAACTTATTTTTTTCTGACTAGTGTTAATACATTTAAAAAATGTTGGGTAGTAAACAACGAGACAGGCGAGTCGTTTACTGAGGGTGTCACACATGCTGTAATCGTGCATGTAGATTCACGTTTTAAAATTGTTCGTGGCACTGCGCTTGACACCCCGAGACATGACTGCTTATATGTGCAATAATGTCGCATGCAAAAGTGCACTTCAAACCAGTGTGTACCAAGATATATATTTTATTCGCTAAAGGATCTCCTACTACAGAAGTGCACAAGCGCTAAACACAGCTCCCAACCGGTTAGGGTTAGGGGGCAACTGGTCCACGTTTGAAACTTGTCCAATGGACCTTTCCACATTTTAAAATTTGACAATGGTCAACTGGGCCCACACTGGTTTAGATACAGGGACGATTTGTGCTACTCGTAACTTCTAAGAGTTTATTGGTCCAGACAAAAAAATAGCGAATTATCAACACAAAAACACTTACTTTTACATATTTTTAAAAAGTTATTAAGTTAAATTAAATCTCTTGTTCATAAAACATTACAAACTTATAAAATATTCATGTCAATTAGTTACTTAGTTAGTTTTTCAATACAGTGTCCTATACTGATTTCGCCGTCCATTGATTCGCGAAGTATCCTTTTCTTCCTATTTTGAGAACGAATGGTTTCAGCTGTTTTTTTTTTTAATATATCCGTCCTTTTGCAGTAAGTTGAAATAATACGTCGTATCTTTTTGTAACGCATTCAGAAGAACCACTAAGTTAGGTTTAGGTTTTACCATTTTACTGAGACGCATTCCTCGCCTCAATCGCATTAGTTCGTTTTATGATGTTTGCCTTCAGCAAATTTTTCCCCAACACGATTCTGTGTGGTTCCAATCATATGATATGATAGGTGGTAAGACTCTCGCAAGAGTTCCCTTCCTAAATCCATGGTCCTGACTGTCTTTTGGTACCACCGTAGTTCGGACAAATTGCTTCAAAGGTTTGTGTGCTTACACTATAAACATTATATTAGTACAAATTAGTGCGCAGGTGTCCTTTTTTACATTGTAACGAACCGAACCTTCGGATGAGAGTTTCGCTACGTTCACAAATATAGTTAAACAACTAATCGTTTATTACAAATAAATTAATTAATTAATACCGTTCCTCTAACATCAGAATGTATGAAATATATAAAATAACTGATATCAATTAATAGTATTATTAATAGTACCTAGACGAAATCGGTAGTTCTTTGAAAGTCAAGTTTTATAAGACAAATATTCAAAAGACAGACAAACTGATAAACAGAAATCGTTACGCATGAGTAGACAAGTAGGCATAAACAAATGGTACGCTTATCTGTTCTCGGAAATGAGGCGCCAAGCGGGCGCGTATCAAAGTACCCTCAAATTGTAATGCGTGAAATATCTATTATTTTGATGTAAACTGATTACAGTTGGGAATTAAATATTCATAAAAGAATTATCAAGTATCTGGTAAAACGACGTTTTGGCTGTCCGCCATTGTGGGCTGTTGTGCGTGACGTCAGCTATCATGGCGGGCGGGAATAAGGAAGTTGATGTTTTCAAATGCTGTAAGTGCAGAAATAGGATATTCCCGACCGAGTATGAACAAATTGTGGAAAACATTATTAATGAATATAATTATTTTAGAATTACTTTAGATCGGTGGCATGGATAGTAAATAATTAAACAGTTCTGTTGGATTTGACAAAGACCGCGTAGTGCGATAGCAGCGCCACGCCGATTTAGAGCAAAACCTGTTCGTAGTGGAAAAAACGTCCGATTGGTCGAGTGGAGTGATGTGAAGGGAGTTGGGGGGAGCCTACTGAGCTGACATGCGAGACAGTCTGAGAGAAATCGAGATCATTAATTTTCGTACCATCGTTGTAGGAAGACGTGTACCTAGTGAGTTTGTACCATTAGAATATAAGTTAGTGGGGGGGCATTTCTGAGAGTTCTCGGCTTTATTATTGATAATTGGGCATTCCCTGTTATACGTAAAAGGGCCTTGAACTATGTTTTTCTATCGCGATTCGGACTATGTCTGGTCGGGGAGAATGACATTGCTCGTTAGAAATGGCGTTTTAGAATCGTGTCAGTTTATAATATAAGTGTGTTTTCGTGAAACGCATAGGCGTTGTGGTTTTCGTCGAGCTGGTATCGCATAGCAGCGAGATTTGGTCGTGAGGCCGGGCCAGCAACACTTAGCCATGACAAATCTGTGAATTTCATAAAAACGTACTTCGCGGTAGGTTGTAATATAAGTGTGTTTTCGTGGAACGCATAGGCGTTGTGGTTTTCGTCGAGCTGGTATCGCATAGCAGCGAGATTCGGTCGAGAGGCCGGGCCAGCAACACTTAGCCATGACAAATCTGTGAATTTCATAAAAACGTACTTCGCGGTAGTGTACATTGTGGGAGGTAGGAGTGTTCGTTATTTTAAAGTTGTGATCACTGACCACTGCGATAAAATGACACGCACTAAATTCTTAGCGGGTTTCTAGAGGTTATCAGCTTCATAAACGGGGGGTTGTTGTAAGTAATATGTTATAGAATGGTACAAATTCATGTTATTCCGAGTGTAGGCAACGGCACGGTCCGTGAATAGAGTTTCCGCGAGTTAGGGTTAGGCGGAGTACCGTGGGACCGGCCCGAAGTTGTGTTACCAGCTTAATGGAACAACTTTCGTCCCCTTCTTCCATTGTAACTAGCATAAGAAGGTCTCGGAGGTTCAAGGCAAGTGTTCCGATGCCCGTGGCTTCGGCCCAGTGCGCCGAGATACCGTATGTTAGCTGCAGTGGGGGCTGTCTTAATGAAACCGTAGGGCTATTTTGCTCTGTAGTATCCCTTATCGTCGGACTTCGGTCAACCACTGCAGAGTAAAATGTAGGGAGTCTAGGCTAGTATCAGGGTGACGCCTGAACGTTTCCAGATTAGTTAGAAACACCTACTTGCGAGATCCCTGAGCTGAGGCGATTCTCCATGCGCATTTAAATGTGAGATTTATCTCTAGTTCTAACACACCATAGCAGAATAGGAACATTTCAGGGACCGATAGGCTAGGGTTTTGCTGTTAGATATTTCCAGAGTAGTTGTAATATACGTACTTGTGGTTTCCTCGAGCTCGGGTGAAGTCCACATGCGCAATTAAAAGTAAATGTGAGATTTATCTCCAGATTTGCATATATACACACCGCTAGAAAGCATAGGAAATCTCATTTAGGACTGTAGGCAGGGCAGTAGGATAAATCGAATTAATAACAGTAATAAATAATCAAACAAAAAATAAATAATCAAACAAATAATAAATAATCAAACAAGTAATAAATAATCAAACAAATAATAAATAATCAAACAAATAATAAATAATCAAACAAGTAATAAATAATCAAACAAATAATAAATAATCAAACAAGTAATAAATAATCAAACAAGTAATAAATGATCAAACAAATAATAAATAATTCAATCACGGCATAAATTACATAAAACTAAGGTATAACCTTTGAATTTAGGGCTTACCTAGGCCGACAATAAAACTAGACGTGACGAGGGTTTAGTTAACTAACGAGTTTGCTAGGACGACTCGTGGCGGATAATCCTTGTGTTATTGGAGTAAACACATTATTAGACTTTGTCGACTGTTGCGCGCCGTACCGAATGTAACTTAAAGAGTTAGGAAAAAAGGTATCATACAAAATAAACTAAAGTAACTACCCGAATACTTTATCTTGGGGAATTATCGTCACTACTTGGGCAAGCATAAGCAGTCCCAGTAACTCACCTCTATTACCAATAAGGGTTAGAGACGTTACCTTCTTCAGTTTTGGCTATAATTTTACCTGGACTAAAGCGTTCGTAAGTACATTTATAACAAGATCTACCAATAAAGGATAGAGATGTTACCTTCTTCAGTTTTGACTATAATTTTACCTGGACTAAAGCGTTCATAAGTACATTATAACGAGATCTACCAATAAAGGATAGAGATGTTACCTTCTTCAGTTAGACTATAATTTTACCTGGACTAAAGCGTTCGTAAGTACATTATAACGAGATCTACCAATAAAGGCTAGAGACGTTATCTTCTTCAGTTGTGGCTATAATTTTACCTGGACTAAAGCGTTCATAAGTACATTATAACGAGACCTACCAATAAAGGCTAGCGACGTTATCTTCTTCAGTTTGACTGTAATTTACCACGCACTAGAAGTGTTCATAGCACAATTATAATGAATCCTTCATTCGGCAAAGATTCATAATTGGTAATGTAAGAGTAAAATCTTCCTTGGGAACTAGAAACATTCAGAGGGCAAAACTCGGAATTGTCAGAGTAGGAAGTCCGGTTTCGAACGTAATAAGACTCGGCAAAAGTATAAACTAATACGTGATCGAACTAATAATGCGTAGAAGGAGACGACCACACCCGTTCCTTTAGAGACAAATTTGTTAGGGCTAATCGAATAAAACATAGTTAGAACTAGTTAGTCGGGGGTTAGTCAGGCTAAGTTCCAATAGGCAATACGTTATAGGGCTAGGTAATTAGGTATTCTAGGACCTTATAGAGGCTTTCATATACTAGGTAAAGTTAGTATACGGAAGCTTCGCAATGAATTAGAAATGATGGATGGAGTGGTTTGCGTCAAAGAGTACCGCGCCTCTTCTGTACCTAAACCAGCGAATGAATGTTGCTTGGAAATTAAGTAAAGTAAGCTGCGTGTGAATGTTGGTATAGTCACGAGACCGACTCACTACAGACTTAGGGTTGATAAAAGATTAAGTCCTCTATTCCCTTTTTGAGACAGAGACTGACCGACTAACACCTGGAACTCCTCTCTAGTGTTCATATTAGCTTCGTTCAAGAATGTGCGTATATACATAAATATATTCTATGTATATGTATGTATATATTTGTACATAGGCGGAGGAAGAAAGTCCAAAATTAGATCGGAAGAATTTCTACTATTTGTGACGAGGTTGGGGTCACAGATCTATGCCGCATTCCCACAATGCCCTGTAAGCGGTGGAAACGGTGTCCAAAATCACTGGGTAGAGCCGTTACAGTCACAAGCGAAGGAGGGGCTTGGACCTATAGCCGCAAATTCACACTGCAAACGTTAATTAGTTTTCATATTATTACGTTGAAACTAAGTTCAACATAAGTACCTACATGTTAGCTTAAGACTACCAGCTTTATCTCACTGGAGCTATTCCAACATTTGACAGTTAACATAACTATGTTTAGAAATATTTATCATGCAGAAAATACTCAGAACCTAATTGTATACGTATATTTAGATTTAGGGTGAATTGGCATATAGGGTAGAAATGGAACTTGGTTGGGTACACTTACCTATAATATCTGCTACGCTTTATTTAGCAGGCATTTTATATATATTTCATGACTCGCATATAGTTCAAGTAAGGTACTAGGTTGCACTTGTAGTAGCGATATACCTAGTAGACATTCAAACTGACATCTTCTAGATATAGCCTTCATATACGCGGGTCATTAATATCATACAAAGCGTCGATTAGGATTCGTTAGATAGTAATATTTCGCGTGACAACTTCATTCAATAAGTATATACGTTTGGGGTGAATCGGTACATTTGCTAATTTACTTTCATAGTGCGATATCTCTTATAGAAAGCGGCATTACGTCATTACGTAGGTATCTTTGGGTCAGACATGCTACAATGCAATTGTGGATTTGTTCTTCATTAACGTGAACTATGCAAACGATGGTTAGACATATCTAAATATATAGCGGATATGAGTTCTTCTGCGTTCTTAATTTAAATATAACAAATTGAGGGGGTTCAGTACAGTTAAAGAAAAGGTCTAGGGAGTTTTGTCAGTACCTAAGCATCAAAGTAATCTGTTAGTATTTCCATTCATCTACGCCAGATAGACAGGGTGAAATCTGTAGGTATGTTTCGTGTAATCTAGTATATGACTTAGTTCTACGATTAGGAAGATAGGATTAGTTTTAAACGCCTCAAAAGTTCTAGGGTTATTTTACGATCACAACATACGGTCCTACCAGCTACACTAAACGATCTATTTGGCCATATTCATTCTTCGGATCACAATAATATTACTAATAAGGATTAGATTAAAATGGTGACAGGTGATATTAAGGATATTAAGGGTTAGGGAGTCATTACAGTAGTAGTGCAGTGACAAGGATTATATAGGGTATATAGGATATAAGGAAAGGGGTAGGGGTCGTTACAACATAATTGCATTGAATAAATAAAATGAACTACATTTTATCGACACTTAAATTTGAGCACTACATAGACTCAGTAGGTGATGGGTAATGCAGTCGAGATGGGCAGTACAACAGACCTAGATTACAAGTAGTTCTTAAGAGCAGCTGTTGTAACACAACTTGTTGTTGACAAGTTGTAGAAAGATGAACATTGGAAAATTCTTGAAATTTGCACTAAGGATTTCGTCCATCGGCGACGCACGATGCATTTTAACTCACGACGCTTTGTGACTGGTTGATAATCACCACCCCTGATTTATTGTCATTTTCAAACTTGTGTATACAACTGAGTACGACGAGTTGGGTAACGATTGCAGTACAGTGTCTAGCAGTAACCCAAAGTATAAAAGAGCTCTGCGTGACACTGAAATAGCTTTGATCTAGAGTGGCAATTATTTTGTAAAACATAAGAAAGACATAAAGAATGTACCCACTATGTTGTTAGTTTCCAGACCGGAGACCGTCGAAGTGGTTTTGTCACATTTAGTGTAAGTATTACCAATACTCAAACTCCCAATGTAAGTTTCTAAAAAATGTACTTACATTATATTAGGTCAATCAATGATGATGTTAATTTTTCATCGTGATGTTCAGATATTATCTTTTACTAGTGCTGTGAAATCTTGCTTTTAGCTTCATGATTTTGGTCAACGGCAAGGACCTATCCAATAGTTTTGATTTATTGGCGAATGTCAAGTTATGTGGCATAAATGGCCGTGTTTTAGATGACTTACAAACTTTGATAAAAGATCTTTCCAGACACAAGGACACTGGACAACTTAGTGATTATATTAATTGTTCTTTTTTCTTGAGTTACAGAACCTTAAAATCTAAGTTACTAGTTATGTAACGCACGGGTCCCTTCAGATAGCCATCACCGATCTAATAATAAGTCATAATATTTTATTTCAATCAGCTTTGTATTTAGTTAACCTATTACTCCAACTTCAATTTTCCAGGTAACCTTTCATCATCAGAAACTTTAGTCAAAGTAGTAACATAAAACTAAAACTAAAATTTCCCTCAAATTCTGGCTTCACTTTAAAAGAAAGTAACACCTCTGTGGATTACATTTCGCGAAGTTTCCGAGAGAACTGAGCACGAAATCTTTACGATACCACTGGGTTTTCACCTTTGACACAGAAAAAAATTAGCATTTTGGATCGGGATCGACGGGAAAACGAATTACTTACAGAGATTTTTATTCATGAATCTTTAATATTTTACCTAATTACATGTCCTAGAATGGTTACACAACTGCATATGCAACTAATTTGTACACAATCACATTCAGTGCAGATTTCTTACCACCATTCACATTATATTATTTACCTATTTAACCGACTTCAAAAAAGAGGAGGTTATATGTTCCTGTGTACGCATTTTTTTGTGTATATGTTGGCCCATTTCTCCCCCTGTTTGGACTGATTCTTAAAATTCTTTTTTGTTTATTAGTGGTTCACTTCCGAGGTGGCCCCATTAAAATTTCATCAAATTGGTCAAACAGTTTTTGAGTTACACTCCGTAAACCGAAAAGAGTTACTCCTATCTTGATGATATCATCGAATGACAATCGATCCCGTAAGTAGCAAGGGTCACTAAAAAAGGTGAAAACAAACCATAATAGTTTAAAAATAGTTACCTTTTATCACACTTTTTCGTATTGAAGTCGCTTCCATTTTTTCCTATTTTTGTTCCAATAACCAAATCGTAAAACAAAAGAAACAGTAAAAGATTGAAATAGTAATAATTTAATAGACTTTTACGGCCATTGTTAAAAATATTGAGTCTCTGTCTATAATACCTCTGTTAGGCTTTTGTTAAACAGGCTTAGTTAAAATTAAACAACTTTAAATGGATTAAATCATGTTCACTGAAAGAGTTTGAACATCAGGATAAAAATAACATAAAATATACGCGATTTAATCTGTTCAAAGTTATTCAATTTCAAAGATAAAAATTATATCATGATAATAATTAGACGTTCTGATATAAAACCTTTTAATTTCAAAAACAAATATAGAAACTCAATATTATAACCTATTAGAATTTTATTGTATGTGACACAAACTTAAAACAGCTTCTCTTAGCTTTCTATGCTATGCTTAAAGTATTTGACATCACAACAAATATAACGATAGTTTTAAATTTAATGAATACCTTCCTTTTACATACGTGCTTAGAAAATTATGTAAATAAAAATAAATTCCATGAATAAAAATAAAAATTATAACATTTCTATGGTAAACGTCTTTCTGTAATAATGTATACTGTGCTTCCGTTTTGTAACTTCACTAAAGAAAATGTGGGCTATAAAGTTTATTGTTCGCGTCAGTGCCTCGGCGATTTATGTGATTATGACTTGTTGATTGGAATACAGTTGTTGATAAATTGTGTTACAACACGGAACCCTGTAAGTGGAAAATTGTGCACTCCTAATAACTTTAAACACTGGATTATTTATTACTAGCGACTGCCCGCCACTTCGTTCGCGTAGTAGGCTCCCGACTTTTCACGGTTTTTCTTTCATAAGAACCTTCTCAAACAAAGTCTTTACAAAGTCGCACAACGAGCTATGGAGAGGGCTATGCTCGGGGTTTCTCTATACGTGATCGAATCAGAAATGAGAAGATCCGTAGAAGAACGAAAGTCACCGACATAGCCCAGAAGATTAGCCAATTAGATTGGCAATGGGCAGGGCAGCACGCAGAACAGATGGCCGATGGGGCCGGAAGGTTTTGGAGTGAAGACAACGGACAGGCAAGTGCAGCGTAGGTCGTCCACCGACACGGTGAACAAACGACCTGATAAAGGTCGCAGGACGACGTTGGATGCAGGCCGCTTCCAACCGGTCCTTTTGGAAAATTATGGTGGAGGAATATGTTCAGCAGTGGACGTCCTGCGGCTGAGATGATGATGATGATAAAGAACCTTCTCCTGACAATCATTTACACAACAAAAAAAGAATTAGCGTGACTGTTCCATGCGTTCTCAAGTTATATCGTGACCAGGAGAAATAGGGGAACATTTTCATATATATAGAGATGTTCAGCTAAGGGTATCTTATCGTTTCTTAGAGTTGCTATACATAGAACTTTCCCAAAGACTGCAATATGCTTAAGTGCCCCGGAGACGGTCATTCGCAATTGTCAATTTTCACATCATTGACCGTTTCAATTAAAGGTGCGAATGATAGAGCTTCATACGATGCGTCAATTGCTCTCCTACATTTACTTTCTGGCCAGTATGAAAGGTAGACGAACGATAATGTCGAATTCACATCCGCAATGTTTTTGGACGAGCGAATGATCGAAATATGTCAATTGCACAACGAGACGTTCAATTGATTACGCCATTTGCGATTGCCAACGGGCTTCAATCAAAACTGTCATCATTCGCCTTCAATCACGTACGTATATAGACGATCATTTGGGACATTAATGACGTAAAAATTGACAATTGCGAATGACCGTCTCCAGGGCACTTTACACCGAGTATTACAATACTTCGGTCATATTGTGCGTAGAAGCTCTGACAACCTTGAGCGTCTTATTGTAACAGGCAAAATTGAGGGTAAAAGACCAAGAGGACGAAGGCCTCAGCGATAGACGGATCAGGTATCGGAACATCTGGAGATACCTTTCAGCACAGCTCTACTTCAGGCCAGCAACAGAACTTGATGGAGAGAAACAGCAAACAAACTGCAACTGCAAGTAATGAGGATAAGGAAGAAGAAGCTATGGGTGGAACTGCGATTGTGACAGTTTGAAAACATGTGCCAATCTCTAACAGTACTGACGGAGTCCTAGTACCTGTTGAATGGGGAGAAAACAAGGCCATATACTAAAACAAGAGGTAAGCTAACTCTATTCCACGTCCGTTGAGCTATTTCAGGGTAAATATGTAAGAAACATACACACTCATGCATATCACACTCACTTAATCATAAACTTTCGCTTTTAAATTAGTGCGATATGTAAGTAGTTTTGGTCAATAGAGTAGAACTATGAATGAATGTAGCTTGTAACTAACTTAACTGTTTGATTGTTTGGCGCTACGTCTTGTATATCCACGACTTTTGCACAAAAGATATGAAATGCATCAAAGAGCCCAGATACACGCAGCTTGAACTGTCAGCATGGTCATTACTGCTTCGTGGCAGAAATAGGTAATAGGTAAGTATGCTGGACTAGAATTATGCACTAGAATAGAGATACGTCATTAAAAATTATATTGGTTCATACAAAAAACTGCCTTCTGAACACATAGGTAAGTTTATATGCGCAAAATTCAACACACTCGTACTCGTAGTTGCGTACCTTTATGACATCGAACAACATGCGTTCACACTTTTTTTCACATTTTTGTATTACCGAAATCTTGTTTGCACGCAATTTGTTAAAGTACCAAATACACACCACAATTCTCTTCGGGAGCTAACATGTCACAAACAAGAACACATTTTGTCATACGCAAGTGACGGGTACACAAAAGATCCTGAGAGCAGGGTAAACAAAGGAAATTGAATATTCAATGCCATAATCGGCCTTTAGAGGACCGGTGGCTTTTTGTTTCTTCGGTGTTAGCTTAATTAACCCTAATAAATTAAAATTGGCACTTTTAGGTTGATGTCATGATAGTTATATGAATCAGTAATGAAATAACTTCTACGTTACTACGTCTACTTCTACGTCGAAAGATCGACGTTCTACGGTCGAAATGATGATGATGATCAGTGAGACTTGCCTAGTCGTAATGTATTGATTAATCTAAACTTTAGTGGCGTGCCACTGAACCTGAAACAGAAAAGAAATAAATGTATTAGTAACACATAATATAAAATAAACACAACAACATAGGTAAATACATCCTCTTAGGCGAGTACACATAAGATTTATTTGTTAAAATTCAAAACACTCTTTGACCATTAGAAACCTACATAATCCCTGGTGAACATAGTCGACATAAATATTGTTTGACAGAACTTAGTCTATATATATAAATATATTTTTTAATATATTTTTAAAGTTGATATATTAAAGTGAGAATCTCCGATTGAGACTTGGGTGCATTTTCGATATTATGCCATAATAAGGTGTAAAAATAAATAATAAAACACAAAAAAATACAGTGTGTTTGGGAAATAAAAAGGTAAGTTCTCTACAAACTTAGTATTTTTTTTTGTAAACGTTTAGTATATTAAGTATAAAAACAAAAAAAACTTGATTATTTGAATATTTCAAATTATTAAAATAGATATTTTTATTACCTACACTACAACTTTGCCATTTAACTTTTTCCATAGAACTTGTAGTTTTGCCGAAAATCTAAATGAGCCCCCCCCCCCCCTCCTAAAACTTCCCCCTTCCCCCTTCCGACCTCAGATTATGATTACAGTTTTGTGTATATTATCTTCTTTTTCCAATGGATTTCATCCTACTATTATATTTTTTCACGTTTTACCATTTTTAAAGCTTCAGCCTTGGTCCCACTACAGAGTTATTCATATGAAAGAAAATAATAAGCTATAACTGATAAAGATAAAACGGTTTGCATACCTTTTGCGTTTCGCTGGTTAAATTGCTTAGATTTTCATAAATTCAGTAACACCAAATATAACTTTACTAATTAATACCATTTTCTGTTTACGGAACGGGTATTGGAATAAGTTAGTCATCATTACGGCAGAAGTTTTTCAATAAGTCCAATGGACAGTCTTTCCCAAGGTTTCAGTAACGACAACATCAAGGAAAATGACAGGCTAAATTAGAAATTTTCCGAAAATTTGCGGGCATTTCGACAACCGATCATGATGAAGTTGCGTAAGTTATGAAAATTTTAATAAAGTTGCTTCGTGAAAATTTATGCCGATGTCCACGTTTTTGGGTTAATTAATTCATTGCAAAAGTTGGGGCGTGCTCGTTCGCTCAATTAAAACATAATGAGCCTGTCGTGAATAGTAATTTATTGTCTCATTACGTTAGTACTACTAATATGGTTGAAAATAAATAAGATTTTTTATATAAAATTATTAATTATTCGGAAAAACCATAACTTTAGGATCAATCGGTCAACCTAGATCTTGCTGACGCCACTGCGCACATCAGTGCTCAACGTATTCGATCCATAATCTAAAAGTCATTGTAGTTTAAAATGTGTAAAACAAAATTTCATGAGAATTTATGACGAAATTATTTTTATGATGAATATTTAGAATCAGAACTATTAGTTGCAGATTTTATTTCATGAATTCATTTCATCAGTTTAGTTATGTATTTAAAAATACTTATCTGACTCATACATCACTGATTTATGTAATTCCTGCCGTGTATTTGCTCGGAGTTTTCGGACGATAGGGTCGCATCGTTAGGCAAACTTGAAGGCCGTTCGAATACCGTCAAAATGGCCCTACGCCTGTTTTCTCGTGACTTTTCGGAGTCTCCGAAGCTCAAAATCACACAAATGTGCACTTGAAAATGGTAAGATAATTTAGTCTCCAGCAAGATTTGCCGACCAAGCAATGTCCGCTACTAGCACATTCAGTTTTAAACACTTGCTATTTACCGATAGTTTACATGAAGGTAAAGTTTGTGAGTGTGTGTTTTTTATGTTTCTTACATTTTTTTACTCAATTATTAAAATTGCCCAATTTTAGTATTAAATTGGGTATGAAGGTAGAGAAGGCGCTAGATTAACACATAGGATAGTTTTCATCATTATCATCATTATCCATCACTACGCGGGTGTAACTGCGGGGCGCAGATGGTAATACATAAAATTAACCACTATTTCCCTTGGTCATGCCATACCTTGAGAATGACTACCAATTTCGATGAAAGAAGCAAGTAGATATATTATATTTCGAGAAATAAAATCATCTTAAACATCATCATCCTAACCACGAGGGTGAAAGTGAGGGCACACATTGAGAGGGGGTTTGAACGTTTATTCATAATAGTGAATATACCAATATTTGTAAAAAAATCTCACTAATCGTTAATATGGCTAAGAATATATTTCATTTCTTTGTGATAAACTAGTTGCACCCCACATTTACACCCGCGTGGTGATGCATGATAATGCAGATGATTAAAATTATCCTGTGTTAATCCAGCGCGTCATTTACCACCATACCAATAAAATTGGTCTAGCCGTTTGAGCGCAAAGAAGTAACAAATACAAATAATACAAACACACTCACAAACTTTTGGCTGTATTGTTGTGTGTAACTAGCAACCGCTCGTGACTTCTTTCGCATCCGCATTGAATTAACATACTCAAAAATGAATAAAATTTTAGACATCTTCAATTGCACTAGATATATATGCAAAACAAAACTTACTACCTGCTGGGCTATTATGTATCTTAGTTGTTAACAAATGTGGATTGAAATCTGAAAAAATGGCCGCTCTATGTCACTTTTGTCAGCTTCAGTGATCAACTTACTAACATTTTTGCTTACTGGAATTGCCAAAACTGACATAGGGCCGCCATTTTTCATTATTTCAATCAACATTTGTTAGCAACTGAGATACATAATAGCCCAGCTGGTTGCTGACGTTGGATTACACACAAACTGAAAACTGGATAAATATTGTTTAAATAAAACAATAACCTACTTGTTTCTAAACACAAAAAAGTATATAATTCTTTCAGCCACATTACTACATATCTATGCCAAAAACTTTTTTACATAATAATGACACGTGGCAAACCACGCCTAAGTTCGTAACGACTCTTATCGTTTAATATTTGAACTTACCTTAATTAGTAAACTTTAAATAACACACGACACATTCATACAAAAATTACCATAATTAGAATATCTACAAGCAATACTAACTTGCATCACCATCATACTTGTTTTCTAATTTCATTTATAGACACATTCTGGTAAACTATCATTCTAAAATTCATATTATTAAGTAAATCCTAAACAAGGCAACTTCTCTTACTATTGGTATGCAACTATTTAGCACGAATGAAACGAGACCTCCTTTAATCGTCCTCTGTCACACCGTTGTGAATGGTTGTTACGGTCATAATTTAAATACTAGCTGTGACCCGTGGATTCACACGGGTGTAAAAAAAATACATATAAAAAGTTATTATGACTTATTTGTGTCTACCAAAATCGTGTAATATTTGTATTTTTACATAAATACGTCTGATTGTGTTTTTATTTATTTATTATTTGTAAAGATAAAATCTACTATAGTAGATCCAACCGTTTATCCTCTTTTTGACAGCACCAATAGAACGTAACATGACGATGTTACGCAAAAGTTAACTTATAAATGCGAGGTTTTAAAAATATGACAACTGCTTAAATTTGCTCCTTGATCCCGTATAATAATCATCTTTCACAAAATGAGTCCATAAGTGCAGTAGTTTTTTTATAAATTCCATAAAATAACAAACGTTTTTAAAAAATTACGTTCTATGGCTATCAACATAGTGATGTTACGAAGTTACGATTGAGATATCGATATTGTTTATGAACTATTTTTACACGGGTGTTTTCCGTTCTCGGCACATAATATCGGATTTATTTTTATGTAAAACCGTTATATTGATGCGCCTCAGGAAAACATACAGCATTATTTGAAGACGTGTTTATCTCCTGGTGTATATCCAAAAAAGAACAAGGTTATGATGACTATGATGATTACAAGTACAAGTCATACTTGACGAAGCTGTTACCGGTTAAATCTGGGATGGCCAGCGAGCAACACGGAAGGGAGTAGGCATACACAGCGTTTCCCCTCTGTCAAAGTACAAGTCCGCATGGACCATGGAGTTTGATAATATACTGTGGGGTGAGGGCGGGGCTAGATTTGTGAATGGTGCTTTATTTTTTATGTGTTAGTGATTTGGTTGTGTGAGTATGATCGGCAATGGATCGGTACAGGTATGTTTTGTATGTAATAGTGCGGCTTTGCGCTAGTGTGCAACTTCCCCTCCCGCAAGAAATGACAGAAAGATTTGAACAATATTTTTTAGCTAAGGCTACTCCCTTCCGTGTTGCTCGCTGGGGATGGCAGACATTAAAGTCTGCCGTTTGGTACCAGAAAATAGTAAAGTTTGAGCAACCCCAATTCCAATTTAAGCAAACGAAATCTAATCTTTTATTTTTATTTATTTATTAATCAAAATCAGATTCATCGTTGCTGTCACTCGAGCTATTGCCGACATTTATAATTAATTGTTGACTCATATAATCTATCGCCACGTGTTTATCCCAATCTGCCATTATAGTTTCTTGTGTTTTTTGAATTACATTTTGCCAGCTTTCCGCAGTTACTTTCACACATGCATTTTTTAATAAATTTACCATTTTGTTTGCCGTGAATGGGGGTTTTGTGTTATTTCTAGCAGCGTGTCCTTTAACTTGAGCCCATATTAATTCAATGGCATTGTATTGACAATGATAGGGTGGAAGTCTAAGAACCCAATGACCATGTTCTGCAGCTATTTCGTCGATCACATATCGTTTTGGGAAGTGTTTTTTTGTTCGTAATATATTTAGTAATTGTACTTTTAGTAAGGAGTTATCAACATTTTCACCATGTCGTTGAAGCCAGTCAATGATTACTTGTTTTTTGTCGGCCTGGGTCGGCATTTTATCAATTTGGCGTGAGTGATAGGATGCGTTATCCATAATAATAACTGACGGTTCTTCCAATGATTGTACCATTTCCTTAAACCAACTTTCGTAAACCTCAGAATTCATTTCTTCGTGGTACTCAACTGTTTTTTTGGATTTAAAGGCCATTAAAGCATCTGGCATGAATCCTTTCACAGACCCTGCATGGCAAATGATTAGACGTTCTCCTTTTCCCATCGGTACTGAGGTAGTGGAAGCAGCGGTGTCATCAGTCCAGCTCTTAGACACTGTGTGGTTCGCATTCAGCCAAGTTTCGTCAGTGAAAACAACATTTGACCAATCTGTAATTTTTTTGGCTTCGCTCAAAAATTCGCAACGAGCAAAAGCTACGTCGCGACGCTCCATCAATATTTTGCGTTTGTCCGATTTTTTATAAGTAAATCCAATTTCATTCAAGACCTTTACCAATGACGATTTTTGACCTCGGAACAAATCACATTCACGCAAAGAAGCAACAAGTTTTTTAAGTGTTGGAACTTCTTTACGTAAGTAATAGTTATATATATGACGGCGTATAGCGTCTGCGTCAAAGTTGTCAACCGAAGTCACACGACGTGGTTGGCGTTTTTTCTTCGGCGTACGAAGCTTATTCTCCTGCATGCCGCTTGTTCCGTAGGCTTCGGTAGTAATTTTTGTAATCGTAGATGCACTAATACCTAACGCGGCCGCAACGCGCTCTCTCACTTGCGACAATGGTAAAAGCGGGCCGCCATTTTGATACTCTGCTTCAAAGTAATTACGAAGCTTGATCACCATTTCTCTCGTCTGTCCTTTCAGCACTGATCCTTTCGGCATTTTATAGTTCCAATATAAAACTCAGCAAATAATTACTAGCACGGGCGTCTTGTTGCGAGTGACAGTGACAAATACAAAACGGCGGTGGACCATTGAGTTTTACTACCTTGATAAAATACTACTGCTTACCCATAGACAAAAAAATTGGCAGTCATAGGAATTGCCGATAGAAGTGAAAACTTATAACTCAGAATTTGATAGCTTACCTTGGAAACTACACGGGTGTAACCGGACGGCGTGGCCTCGCCATCTGGGCATGGCCATCTAGAAATGCGTCAGCATTTCCCATTGGCTGATGCGTTTCTAGATGGCCATGCCATGACGGCCTGTCCACGCCCTTTCAACATTCCCCATTGGCTGACGTATTTCTAGATGGCCAATAGCCATGGTCATGGCGCCATTCCTAGGACTATTCTCTTTCCGCACAGACTCGATAGAAAAATGAATCGAAATCGTGTCCACTATAATCACTTGGTCACAACACTTTAACTGACAAATTAGATCTGTCAAAAAGAGGATAAACGGTTGGATCTACTATAGTAGTTGTTAATATGTGACGAACAAACAGACATACAATTACTTTAGTATTTATAATATTAGTGTGGATTAGTGAATTGATCTCAGTTTTAATGGTTCATTATAATGTGTAAAATGAAAAGGTCAATGGGAGAAACTAGTCGTTATAACACAGGGAATCCTAGTATAAGGACTAGAGAATGTTCTTTGGACAGTTTGTTAAATAAAATCAACCTAGTAGTATCTATCCATATCTATCAACACAGGCCTAGAGCCTAGTGTGGATACTATTAGGTACATACGGTTAAGTATAATATATTAATTAGAGTTAAGATTGTGTACTAACTGTATATTTTTGGACAATAAAAAACAATTTCAATTTCAATTTCAATTTCAATTTCAATTTCAATTTCAATTTCAATTTCAATTTCAATTTCAATTTCAATTTCAATTTCAATTTCAATTTCAATTTCAATTTCAATTTCAATTTCAATTTCAATTTCAATTTCAATTTCAATTTCAATTTCAATTTCAATTTCAATTTCAATTTCAATTTCAATTTCAATTTCAATTTCAATTTCAATTTCAATTTCAATTTCAATTTCAATTTCAATTTCAATTTCAATTTCAATTTCAATTTCAATTTCAATTTCAATTTCAATTTCAATTTCAATTTCAATTTCAATTTCAATTTCAATTTCAATTTCAATTTCAATTTCAATTTCAATTTCAATTTCAATTTCAATTTCAATTTCAATTTCAATTTCAATTTCAATTTCAATTTCAATTTCAATTTCAATTTCAAATTCAATTTCAATTTCAATATCAATTTCAATTTCAATTTCAATTTCAAATTCAAATTCAAATTCAATTTCAATTTCAATTTCAATTTCAATTAGATGATCCCGATCCCTCGGGAGAGGAAATGTGTTATTTCTAGGCATAAGCTATTATTATTGCAAGTGTTGCTACACTATCAACTGTTACTAGGTAATGGCGATCTAGGGAATATGTTGATCCCGGGTACAAAATATGTTCACCCAAAATTCATTTACGGGATTGTGTAACAAACATCCATACATACAAACTTTCACATCAAAGTGTGATTTATTTTGTTACGAAATAACATGATGTTTGTCTTTTTACTACATTTTCGTAACTAAAAACAATGTTTAATGTGTATTTATACACAAAGCATTGGATGTTGCCAATAAAAAAATAGGCACGATGACTTTTTTGCATGCCAACGTATTGCTAAGCGAGGGTTAGCACCATCCACACTGTTAGCTTGAAAAAATTGGCAGCGTTTTTGCGATGAGTCCTTTTTCCAGGGAAATATTTGTTTTATTTAAAAGCTTTTTCGCATAGCGAAATTTTCGTTGAAACATTTCATGCCTATGAAAAAACTTTGACATGGACGGGCGTATACTACATATAAATGGAGTTATTTTCAAAATGTTTCTACAGTATACTACTATACCTACACTGCTTAAAGCCAGACTGAGGGCCGTATTGCAGAATTACAATCTAATAGTACGAATTCAAATTAAAAATATTTTATTTATGATACACAGGTTCAAAATACAGGTATCAAAATCAAATAGTACAGGCATAGAAATAATAATGTTGTCAAATTATGAGCATTAAATAAATCAATTCAAATGAAAGTCATGTCATTTACGCCGGATTTACAATAAGAAAAACGGTATGAAATTCAGTCAAACAATCGAAATATTAGAATTTCATTTGTAAAACGTCATTAATAGACTAAACTGAACTATTAATTAAAAAAATAAATAATTTATGTTTCAAGCATGTCAATTCAATTGTTTCTTTTATTGGTTTGGGGAACTTATAAGTTTTAGGTGCCATATTGAACACACTATTTCCACAGACTGGTTTTATGATTGATGAAATTTTAGTAAAACATTTCGGTTTCGAGACCTGAGTTTAGGTTGATTCGAATAAAACGACATTTATATATATAATGAAGGCATAGTTAAAATTTTAAGTTCCTTAATTAAAGTTTATTAGGTAGTTAGGTTAGGAGACAGCTGTCAGCTGAACCGTAGAATCTAAGCTTGTGTAAAGATTTGAGTACATTGTGTAGGTATGGATTTATTATTATATCTCCACGAAAATCTAGACTCTAAATCTAGTCTTATACGAGCCAGTTTCAAAGTTTACTTGTTAGGCTTAATTATTGGTATTTTAAATATTATCCAGTTACCCGTAGGGCTATTATGTATCTCAGTTGCTTACTAATGTTGATTGATAACGAACAAAATGAAAAAAGAAGTTTATTATACAATAAACTTATTTGTTCTCTAAAGAATAAAATGTTATAAATTATGTTATATATATATATAAAATATATATTTATATATATACTAATATATACTATTTATTATTTATTATTACTGGCTGCTCCCCACGGTTTCACCCGCGTGGTGTGTATAATGAAAAGTACCTAATTTAGGACTTGTCTTAGACCCACTGAATATACACACAAAATTTCATAAAAATCGATCAAACCATTTTGGAGTAGTTTTGTTACCAACACTGTGACACGAAATTGTTGTGATTTTATATACCTATGAAAATACCATGTATAAAAAAATATTACTTTAATTTTGTATTCTTAATGTCAATTTCACTTAAGTATTTTTAAAGTAACTTTAACTTAGTATTTTCGTAGAAGTGATAATATGTTTTCATGGTCATCAATGGTTGCGCCCGTTTGCTCTAAAATTACATTAATCATGATTTATAAGCATTCGTTATATCCAAAATACGGTAACCAAATATGTTTTTTCTGTAATCAGTTTGTAATAAAAATACAAAAGTGGTATCGTCTTGGGGATTTGTCTTCCTTACACGCAGCAGTTGGTACAACAACAGACTAAAGTAATTATAATTATAAAAGTTAAAGTCAGTATTAATGTGTTTATAGTAATTAATGTGTGGATAAAAAAGGCACTGTAGCTTAAACTACTGTGCGAATGTGGCACAAAATCAATTTTATATAACACACCTACTAGAAAAGGGACTCTTATTGGACGGTAATTAGAATCAAAATGCAGCGTATTCGAATTCGAAATTACCGTGCCTTTTACGTGCCGTGCGAAAATGAGACAAATTTTGAGACAGAAAAGAGTGACAGATTTTTTCAAAACTATCAAAAAGGTAAATGTACAAGTCAATGCATTGGAATAAATACATTTGGTGCCATGCCGAATAAAAAGTGAAAGTTTCTAAATTTACCAGATGCAGAATCATATACAGGACATACTCGTAACTTTAGGCAATCGTCAGCCACATTATTGGCTGATTCAGGAGCTGACCTGCTTACATTTAAGCGCCATGGTGGGTGGCGTTCCAATGCAGTGGCAGAATCGTATGTAGAAGACTCTATACAAAATAAAGCTAACATAAGCGCCAGAATAACCCAGGATATCTATTTAGAACCAAAACAAAAACCAATATGTCCAGAACCGCTTCCTTCAACGTCCTTTGATGTCAAGACCGATTTAGTATCTGCTACATATAATAATGATGATGAAACACTTTTTCGGTACCGAAATGTGATAACGGTTAAATAAGTGTAGAAAGTTTTCGGTTACAATAACCTATACCGAAATGCGTAAACGGTGATTAACCCTTATAGCTGTACCGTAAAGAGCCCCTGATTCAAACATCTTGTCTGTTGTGCCAGATTCATTATTTATTCATACAAGACATCACACTATAGTTTTGAATTTTAAATAAACTTACCCATAACATACTCCAATTCTGAGCGTAGTACTTTAAAACAATGACCTCTTAACTAAGGTAACTTGAATATGATATAACATACACCGTTAACTTAACTACACCGTTCACCGGCTAATCAACTAGAAACCCTTGGGTCCATAACTCCATCCGAAGCGAGGACAGTTCACAAACTCGATTATTACACCCATAATACTTTAATAGCTTTTTATGGGCAATAAAGAACATGTTAATATTCAATGGAAGATTTTATAAGGGAAGTTTTCTCGTTAGTTCGCCAGTTTCCTTCGATACACGCTCCACGTTTCCTGGTACAGTACCCGCCAATTCCATTGGAGTATCAAAGTTAAAGAATATTTTTTTTTATAATTCGAACGCATGAACAAAACAACAAAAAAAATGTTTCAATTTAGGTCTATGGAATTTAAAGTTTCACATTAGGTCACTTTCCATTTGAAAAATAATAAATAAGAAAACATCACAAAGCTGCATCTGCACTGCGAGCATGAATAGTCGATAGGATACGAATTAAATTTGACAATAATATAATTAAGACGTCCACTGATGTACATAGGTCTCCCTCATAGATTTTCAAAAGAACCGGGTTGAAGTGGCCCATATCCAACGTCATCATGCAACCTTTATCAGGTCGTTTGTGCTGAATACCGGTGGACGATCTACGTCGTATATCTCGTATAGGCGGCCGTGGTCTCCACTACTCTACTCCAAAACCTGACCCGATGAATGACATCCATAAACTAATTTAGAACGGCATATAAATAAAATTATTATGGTTTATTAGGCATACGTATTATGCACGTAATTCTACTTCTTATAATTAAATTATAAACGCGAAAGTTTGTGAGTATGCATGTGTGGATCTTTGTTACTATTTCACGCACAAACGGCGGGGCAATTTTGATGGAATTTGGTATGGAGATAGATGGGGCGCTGGATTAACACATAGGGTACTTTTCATCATCGTCATCATCATCATCCATCATCATACGGGTGACATAGCGTTATATGCTTGGGCACAGCATAGACAAAATAATAAAATCTCTATTAGATAAGGGTGACCAATGAAAGACGTAATTAACGATTTATAAAGATTAATTTATTTATATCGTTATTTAACAGGAGAGGTGTGTGCGCGCTCTCTACTGCCGAGTTCTATCCAGGCGGAATGCAGAGTTGTAACTAACTGAACTGTGCCCTTCATACTTAAATATTATATGAAACTATAAGGGCTGTTATTGTGTAAATACGTAAGAAAGAGAAATACTCTCATACTACTTACTAGAGTGGGATGGATTTGTTTTGTCATACATATTCCAACAATCTCCGCCTACGTCTAGATCGTAATAACAGTTCTGTCATAGTTTGTGCCAGCTTCTGATAGCTTAGTCAAAAGCCAAGTCGATTTGACTGCTTGATACACTAGACGTGCTCGGCGACCGTCAAGGGTGTTGGAATGTAATGACAGTTTTTTCTATGGTGATTAATTTTATATTTGTATGTACGTAAGTCCTGTATTTTATTATTAAAGTTTTAATATGTATGTGATTGATATACTAAGTATTTAAATATATATCAGCAATTGCGTTTGACCATGTAAATATTTTATGACATATTGGTATAAAAGTAGATATTGCATTGGAGAAGATAATAAACTACTCCAAATACTTACCCTGCGCAGACGTAGCCGCGGGCACCATAAAACATAAACATAAAATAATAATACGCTACAAAGAACCTAGCTAATTATTAGCTAGGTTTTTTGTAGCGCGTGCAGAATGTGCATTATTTCAAAGAACATTCCTTCGATGCTTGCACCAGGCCAGGTAATGTGCTCCATTGGCAAACCTGCCCAAACTTCGCATTAATTCATACATCTTATGGGGTGCTTTGATAGATGCCATTTTTCAAATTATAGTCAATACTTCTATTCAGTGTAAAACTAGCAACAAAGAAACCAAACTTTTAACACGTTAGGTGTTGGCTGCATACAATTTTTTATACATATCCATCCGGTTTCGCTCTGGCCTTTCTAATTTTTTAAATCAAACTAAAACATGGTACAATTTTGTAATTAAAGTTGCAGCAGCATAAAGGCCTATTCAGACCTGAGCGCTATTTGCTACCGCTGTGGGTAGCGAAAAATACCACGTGGAACTCGATGGGTAATTAGTATGAAGTTCCATAACTGCAGCGAAACTTGTACCGCCTAGTGAGGTGGTATTTTCTCTTGTTTGGCGAAACTAATTCCGCCGCCCCGCTAACCGTTGCCAACGAATATCTCTACCGCGCACGGTAGCGATATCCGCTTTGGTGTGAACAGTGAAATTAACGCATACCCTTTCGGATTTCTCTATCGCTCGCAGTAACGAATAACGCCCAGGTCTGAATAGGCCTTTATTATTGAATATTCGATAATAAAGTAATATGATAGAGATAATGCATTACAAATACGAATCTTTCACTTTATATAATAATATCGAATCTCTTTGTAAGTCTAACGATTGTCAAATATTTGGCCGGGTACTGTACAAATATGATACTCGTAGTTGTTGTCACTGGTGTTATCGTATTGGGAAAGTTGGATGATGTTTTGCGCTGATGCAATATTGCAATAATACTCGTATACAGGGAGACTTATAGAAGCAAATCTTTTCGAAGGTCTAGTATTGCCCTAGTTTATTTTATATTCTTAGTAGTATCAATCAGACAGTCAAACTAAGCAGGTCCAACTTCGAGAAAGAGGTCAATCGTCGAATCCTACTCGGCTGGGCAGCGTTCCGGAAACTTCACGAAGTCTTCTCGTCAAAAATACCTCAGTGCCTCCAGACAAGAGTCCTCGACCAATGTGTGTTACCAGTGATGACTTATGGCACTGAAACGTGGTCTCTTACTATGGGCCTCATAGATAAGCTCAAAGTCGCACAACGAGTTATGGAGGGGGCTATGCTCGGGGTTTCTCTACGTGATCGAATCAGAAATGAGGAGATCCGTAGAAGAACGAAAGTCACCGACATAGCCCAGAAGATTAGCCAGTTGAAGTGGCAGTGGGCAGGGCACATAGCACGCAGAACAGATGGCCGATGGCGCCGAAAGGTTCTGGAGTGGAGACCACGGACTGGCAAGCGCAACGTAGGTCGTCCACCGACACGGTGGACAGACGACCTGATGAAGGTCGCAGGACAACGTTGGATGCAGGCCGCTTCCAACCGGTCGCTTTGGAAAATCATGAGGGAGGCCTATGTTCAGCAGTGGACGTCCTACGGCTGAGATGATGATGAGGGGACGATGAGTATCAATCTTAGTGCGAGCATGGTGTGGGGAAACAGCAACATAAAAAAGAGAACAAGAGTACGCATAGTTAGAACACTCGTCTTTTCAATTTTCCTTTATGGCTCGGAAGCTTGGACTTTAAAAGCTACTGACAGGCAGAAACAAACGCTTTTGAGTAGTGGGGTTGGCGCCGAATGTTAAGAATCCTCTGGACAGCGTTTCGAACAAAATAATCGATCCTAAATGAGCTTAAGATCGAAAACAACATAAGGCTATCTACTATTTGTCTTCAACGGGTCCTGCAAAATTTTGGTCATGTAGCACCGAGAAACCCTGACAACCTGGAAAGATTAATTGTCACAGGAAAAATAGAGGACAAAAGGCCGAGAGGAAGAAACCCAAAACGGTTGTCTAATCAGGTTTCGCAGCAGCTTGATATGCCGGTCAACGTAGCTCTCCATGAAGCCACGGACCGAAAAAGGTGGAGGGAAGCAGTTAGAAGACTTCAGAAAAGTCACGATCCTCAAATCTGAAGGGACGACTGAAGAGGAGGATCAATGTTAGTAATAAAAAAAACATGTTTGATATTAAACATACGGTCTAACTATTTATTGTTAATACTGATCGATACTATATAGATAAGAAGATAATACTTTAATAGTAGCAATTCGCTTGTGCAATAGGACTTGTACGAATAACTGCGTAAGTGTAACGTAACGTGTTGTTCACGTGAAAAAGTACAAACTGTTTTAAACTATCACGGTTGTTCACTTAAGTTATATGATTTTTAACGGGATATTTACCGTGGTAAGGTTGTGGAATGAGTTCCCGATATTTCGGCGCAGTTACATGCACCTTGTTCACGGGAAGACGTTAATAATCATATAACTAAAGTACAAACTGTCCTTTATCTAGGGCAATTGTAACACAGATAACTCATAGTTTGTACGCCGAAGCGTGACACATTGAAGCTTACTACGCGAATATTTCTTCACAAATTGTTTGTTTTACGGCCTCTGAACAAAAAACTTGTGAACTTTAGTTTAATTTTTCGTAAACTATAGTAGTTCTTATTTTGTTCCGACTAAAATTCCTATAACTCTTACGAATGACAGTTCTTAAACAGACATATCAAAAAATTGATATGTCTGTGCAAACGTGGGTATGTTCAATATCAATCAGCGAACAATTATATGAATATATGTAAAACTACTACAGGAATGAGTAAATACATTACTTTTCATAAACAAGCCTACATACACAATACCAGGAAGAACTTTGAAATGGTTTACCTTAATACCTGTTATTTTATACCCCCTCAAACTTCTACCTCATTAACCAAACAACCAAACAAAGTAAGCATGTACGCCGTCCACCCGAATAAACAACCATACATACATTTAATATTTATATACCTCCATACATATTCAAGCAGAACATTAATGTATTAAAACTTTTGCCCGATCACGTACTTATACCGAAACAATTTCGAAGAAATTAACATAAACGAAATCCTAAACAAAGTTCTTAATTACTTGTCAAGTGAAATAATTTATTCAAAACAATTAGTACTTAGATCTAACGGCAAAGGTTCCAAAAACAGTTTATAAACAGGAAATTAAAGAATTAAATTTGAATCCGATTTTAATGCTTTTATAACGGTGTATATTTTTCTTTAAATATTGCTGATTAAATTTATTTGTCTTAGGCGCGGTATTCAACAAAATATATTCTTTAGAAGATTTGTATTATTATTATAATAGGTTGTTATGTGAAACTAGCTGACCCGTCGAACTTCGTAGTGCATAAAAGTTGATTCTTTAATTTTTATTGTCTTTAATACTTATTTTGCTATTCGGGACGCCGCAGCTAGTAAGGTAAAAAAGAAAAAGGAAAGTTAATAACTCAACAATTACATTATGTCAAAAATAATTTATACGATACTAACGTCACTCAATTGTTTTGCCTTCCCGGAACCTCTCCACTAACACTTAAACTTTATGGTATGGTATTAAAGTTCAAATTGAATCGATTGTATGGGAGTATAGAATTTTTTTTTTAGTTCAAATATTTTTTAATATTTCTCTCCGTAAGAACCATCCTCGTACTTCAAGGAATATTCTAAAACAAGAATTAGCATAATCGTTTAAACTGCTCTCGAGATTTGCGCTTAGCAACACATTCAGTGATTCGTTTTTATATGTATGATGAAACGAAATTCACATTTAAAATTGATGTTAAAGATAAGGGAACTAACTGTCTGTATCTGTTTGAAACCTAGGCCTAGAAAATTATCTTGTATCCTTTTTTTATTATTCTTCTGTACTGTAATGTTGCAATAAAGAGTTTATCTATTTATCTTGATATTAAATAAATAAATTACCAATAAGATAATTAAGGAAAAAACCACTGGCTCTTGAAACACAGTTGACACTTGCTCTGGAGCACATGATCTTGCCTTCGAAGCTTCGAAGGAGCCCCAGGTAAAATCTCTGGCTGTGAAAAATGTTTATGTGATGAGCAGAAATGTTTGTTGTCGTGTCATGGATGATGTGGTGTGTTATTGTGCCTCCGTGCCTCCTGTAACACAGGGAATCCAAAAGCGCGGTTATGAATAAACGTTATTATTTTTTTCTCGAAAGAAGTTGCGGGTAGTTGGTATCTTTTAACCCTTCTAATACCGTGATAATTAAAACAAATATTTATGAATGAAACTGACGTAAATTAACGTCCCCAGAAGGCAAAGAGTTAAATAACAACAAATACTGCCAGTTGCCATTGTCCGCTTCATAATCTCTACATATACTAATAAAACTGTAGAGGTCCAATTTCTGTATAATGGAAAAAAAAAAATTGCTAAAAACAGAGTCAGGGTAAGGAGTGGCGAGCTAATTTAGATTTTTTTCAATTTATTTGTTTCTCTGTTTGTCTGTTTGTCTATTCTTCTATCTGTTTCTACGGGCTAATCTCCGAAACGATTAGACCGTTTTAAATTAAATTTGTATGGTAGTAACTTATATCCCTAGTAAACATGTGGGTTCATTTTGATCCCGGTAAATTAATAAGTTCCCGTGGTAAAAAAAACCGTATCCCGCGAGGCCATGCGAGCGAAGTCGCTGGCGGGTTAGCTAGTATATAATAGGTATAGCAGAGAAGAGTCATCAATCACTGCGCTATGTAATCAGACGAACTTTTGAGCAAAACAATCATAAATTTACGACTAACTTTGATGGTAATTTCATTACAGTATACGTAATAATACATCATAATCAGCCCGCTACGCTCCCACTGCTAAAACACAAACTTTTCACTCAGAAGAAAAGCCTGAGGTTAATGCACTTATCACGCGGGTGAAGTGCAGATTGTTGATAGCCTAGTGGTCAGCCCTAGTGTTGGAGTTTTCAGACAAAGTGACAGAAAGAAGATAACCTAACCACTGTTAAACCTACCACTATAATTTTATGATGAAAATAATTTGACATAACGACTATGAGGGACTGAAGCAATCAGTTGAGAATGCCCCTAGCGTCATCTGTCCAAGTAGTGATTGCAACAAACAGGAGAAACGCCTTAGGCCAATTTTCATAGAATTTAATAACAAAACTGAATCGACTCTATCGTAACTAACTATCGTTATCGACTTAGGTATCAGGCATTTCTGATGCCCATCCACAGGGAATTGACGCTGCAAGATCGCAGCGGCCACATTTTACCTTCAAGGGTTGTATATTTGCCATTTCTGAACTTAGAGCTCTTACACACGAGCGGCATGTTACCGACGGCAGAGGTAACTAACTGCAGCTGTTGAAATAGGTCTACGGTAGCCGCCGACACGCGTCGACGGCAGTTGACGCTTCGGTGGCAGCCGTCATCTTTCTAACTTTGAAGATCATTGGCGGCCATCGTCAGCACGCTACAACTGCAATTGACGCTGTAGGTCGATGGCAGCGGTTACCTCTGCCGTTGGCAAAATGCCGCTCGTGTGTAAGAGCCTTTAATTATGTAAATGTATATAGGTGCATCAAGTGTCATTATTATTCAAATAGTCATAGTGACGTCATTCACTTATGTGAGTCTTTCAGGTCATTGCACTTTTTAACTACCGTAAACGCAAAGCAGTGGATGTATTACTAACACTTTCCAAGGCGATTGTCGGGGAAAACACAAAAATAACTTTCCATGATGCACCAGAACGAAAATCGCAAGTAACAATTAAATCTACCACTACTGTTGTAGCTGAAAGTAATTTTAAATTTTTATTTATATTTTACAATCATTTATCTACCTACTTTAATTGTATGTCATAGTAAAACCACATGTAATTTTGATATATTTTTGTAGTATATGGGTTATGTTAATTAATAATAATAATAATAATAAACCCGCAGGGGCGGCCTTGTGGCGAGCCGTCGTTGAGTGGCGACACCGTGGACACTGATTCTCCCTGGGGCTAAATGAGACCCCTGACCCCTGGCTTGCCTTAATTGGCCGTCCGGGGGTGGAGACGCAAGAGCAAGTAACAAAAAGCTCCAAGGGTGGAAGTGTTAAAGGGCATAACGCCGGTAGTAGCGCTCTAGTGAAACCGCAGCACACCTCTCGACACCCTTTAGCCATCCAAACCAACGTTGCCCCTTTTGTCACCACTCATGGTGGCCTTTATGGGGGGCCCGTTTAGTGGATGGCAAGTCACCACCTGCCTAAATATTTTAACATGAGACTAAAATTGGCAGGTGCCGTAGTCTCTTCCATAACCCACTATCTTCCTTATCACTAGTAAGTTCATATCAATAGCCTGGCCATTTTACCCATATTTGTTATAGTTATGAGTACCATGTTACCCTTCATCCAACATTTTTTCTGTTTTATATACTCCTTTGTATTTTTATACCAAACAGGCCTCTAAGTGTTGGCTACAGCCCCACTTATGCCTTTGTAAAGGACCGGATGAAATCCGAGATTTTGTTTTGAATTAAAGAAATAATAATAAAACCAATAATAAAACCGCAGGGGCGGCTTTGTGGCGAGCCCTCGGTGAGTGGCGACATCGCGTACCCTGATTCTCCCTGGGGCTAAATGAGACCCCTGACCCCCGGCTTGCCTTCATTGGCCGTCTGGGGGTGGAGACGCAAGAGCAAGAAACAAAAAGCTCCAAGAGTGGAAGTGTTAAAGGGCATAACGCCGGTAGTAGCGCTCAAGTGAAACCGCAGCACACCTCTCGACACCCTTTAGCCATCCACACCAACGTTGCCCCTTTTGGCACCATTGATGGTGGCTCTTATGGGGGGGGCCCGTTTAGTGGGTGGCAAGTCACCACCTGCCTAAATATTTTAAGATGAGACTGAAATTGGCAGGTGCCGTAGTCTCGACCATAGCCCATTATCTCCCGTATCACTAATAAGTACATATCAATAATCATGCAATTTTACCCATTTTTGTAATAGATATACCCTGTAACCATCCATCCAAAATGTTTCTGTTTTTATAATACATTGTATTTTATACCAAACAGGCCTCTAAGTGTTGGCTACAGCCCCACTTATGCCTTTGTAAAGGGCCGGGTGATACCCGTGAAATTAGTTGAATAAATATAATAATAATAATAATATGGGACAACATCCACACAAAGGCCTTCAGGTCCCAAACTAGGCAGAGCCTGTACTATGGTAACCTGATGACTGATATACATACTTATATACATATACACACCCAGACACAGATGAAACAGACATGTTCATGCACACAAATGTTTGACCTGTCCGGGGGATCGAACCCGGGACCAGCGGCTCAGAAGGCAGGGGTGCTACCATCTGCGCCAACCGGCCTGTCAAATTAAGATTTATTATTATTATTTATTCACTCGTGCACCGTTACGGACGCATAGTCCACTATTAATTCACGATAAAGGAAACACAATTCCAATTAAACAAAATCAATAACGGGCATTCGAATCTTCGAATAATTTGCTTCATTGTATATTTTCTAGCGACCACAAACATATTCATAGAAATATACAAAGTACCTTGTGATAGAAATACACTAGGCTGGCAAATGTCAATCATCAATGAGAGATAGAGATAGAAAGAGAGAGAGAGGAAGTTTGCAAAGTTACATGCAATTTTGGTCACCATATAGCTTTTAAAAAGACATTACTTTGGAACAATATATTTGAAGTATTAACCGGTTATTAAAATATTCGTAGATACTCATCGACATCTCATGTGCAAAGCTAGCACTAACTTTATTGTCTATTCCAATTGTTAGGTAAGTACTTACAGTTTTTTTATTAGGTATTCATTTAAGTACTGTATTCTTTTACCAGTAAATAAATACAGACTGATTTCGTACCATGAGTTACTCTTGCCATGGAATATCTGTATAGAATATGCAACTTTCATAAAAACTAAGCTGACAATAACAAGATATAACCGTACTAGTGACTGTGGCATTCGCAACGCTGAAAATATTGTATATAATTATCAAACGATAAAATAACGATATAAATAGCAACTTCTTCGAAACTGATATAATTATGACTATGACAATTCCATTAAAACACATAATAATCCGAATGAGTAATTTTGTTTTGAGTTCGCATAACGCAACTGTAATTTTCTGACGTCATATAAATGGGTTGGTGGTGACTTGCCACTACCGTGATGGATTTTTAAATGTTGGGTACACTGCGGTGTCCGTATAGCTAGAAACAGTACACCACCTTTATACAAACAGTTAACCTATTTCAAAACTCAGTTGTAAATTTTACTATATTATATTAGCAGTGATATTCGAATAACGATTTGAAGGGTTGTGGGTGCCGGCGAAATCACAGGCATAAGACTAAACAACTTCAGGCTGATGATCTGTCATAGGCAGAGGATATCGCTGCACACCAGGTGGACCTCGTGCGTGTTCACAAAACACGCGCTTAACATAATAATTCAAAAATAAATAAAAAATCTGCTAGTGCATTACATATTATAAATCGAAATTTAGAAATTTCCCTCCACCGTCATAAAAGGTGAGGAAATACCGTCTTATAGAAAGCCTCTGATCCAATACCGTTTTGGTTGGTGCCATAGAGCCACAGACGCTGCCTCGAAGCAGAGGTGTGCAAGTGCAAGGTGCAACTTCTGTTTGATGGGCAATGTAAAGAGTAAATTGTTTTAATAGTAGAGTTTCGGACAGAATACCTGTCAGCACATCTGAGAACAGTCTTATCAGTGGCAATTTTTCGTAGTCTGAGCTATGGGCAGGCCAACAAATAAAAAAAAATAAGACAAATATTTATTTCGACAAGACCTTGACCAATTTCGTTAATATTTTGTATGTTGTCGGTACCAAATGTTATTGCCGAACATTACCAAAATCCTCCAGTTTGTAAACTTCACAACCTATTGTCTCGGCAACCACTTGACCAATTATGCTCATATTCGAAATTCTCTTTTAAGTCAGGTAAGTTACTAATGTGTGGATAACATTTTATCAAATTCGGTCGGTAAATAGCAGCAAACATTTTTTAGGAAGAGAAAACACCCGCACTCTAAAATCGCCGACCACAAATAAAAATAATTATAAAGTTAAGTATGCATACCAAGTTTCGTTAAGAATGATTGAAAACTGCGACCTGTACAGGTAGAGCAACCTAACAAACCTACGGACAGATGAAAGCCGATTCGGCCAGTCAAAGGAGAGACGCTTCGCTTGCTCGGTCAGTTATGTGTATTATATTACACTTGATCTCAGCTGTAAACTGATGTTTTGCGTGATTTTGAAGTATCATTCGCCTATAACTTCAATTGCCACAGTACCTTTCAAACATAGAAGTACTTGCGTATTTTTGCTTGTAGCATAATACCTGGTACTCCAATGGTATGGTACCAAGCAAGGTGGCTTATGTCACTGTTACTGCAGCTGAAAATGGACAAATAAGATCTATGATAAGGTTTAAAAACGCTGTAACAAAAAACGTCCTTGATTTGGTGAAGATGTTGGTTCCTACATATTATAGTGTCGCTGCAGTCTGATAAACAATATATCTACGGCATCGTACGACTAAAGGGAATGCTTTGTTACAGCGACCTCTAGTAAATCTCAAATATAAACTTCAAACTTTCACATATTCATTTATTTATTCAGTGCTGTGCAATAAATTACAATCTATATGAAAGAGAGGAATTAAACAGATTTTATGTACCGAAGAACTACAGGACATCTATCTTTTTAAGTTTATCCATACCGCGAAATACACATTCTAAGAGTGTGCATCTTGCAACTGATATGACTTTTCCGCTTGGTACACCTATCTCTATGAAGGTATCCCTATTGCTGTGGATAAGTAGAAAAACATCCATTTAGATCTACTGGTTGAGATTCTTACTTTTCTTTGTATCTTCACCATGGTACAACTGTTTTTGTAGTGAATTGTGGTACTGTCCATATTGTTATTTGTACTGCGACCTTAGGGCGGGGTAATTTATGAGTACGGATTCCGAGTACATATACCTGTTTTATGCGAAAATGTCCGGTGCCTTTTTATTTCAAAAAAGGCGCTTGTCATTGCTGAAATAAAGGGTGAAAGTTTAACGTAAGTAGGTACAATATTATGCACATAGTTAATAAAGCTTAATGGACTGATGTGTGTACGTATAGTAATATATTTAAGGTACCATTACCTTAGTAAGTTAACAACCCGTGGCGAGCTCGTGGAATAAGGATATGGTGATCTCTTGTGAACGAAGTCGCGAACGAAGATTGAGGAAGGAATTGGATCTATTCTTGAAGGCTCCTAAGTCCTATTATTTCGGAAATACTACAAATGGCTACTGGTTCCGCATGGTGGAAGTCTGAAGCAGAAAAAGCTGTCGTAATTGCACGGTGGTACTCAAATATATATATATATATATATATATATATTTATATGTGGGATAGTACGACGCAAGCCAATTTTTGAACTAGGAAAATATCCGGATCTAGCATGATATCATACATGCATTAAGGAAAAAAAATAATTTATCTACAATGATTTGGAGCCAACATAACTTTTATTCGCAACTTACCTAAGTAATTAGGATGAAAATCCTGCCTACAGGACTTAAAAATGCGTCTTTTTATTATTTCCCGAAATATCGGCACTGTTGAGAGTTAAATAACTCCAGTATAAACAGTAATACATTAATATAATATAATGTTAACTCTTGCAAAAGTAAATGTGTTATGTTGAAAACTTACATTAAGTGCTTTAAAACTCAAAAGTAAGTAACTCCAGCAAAAACTGCCTTCTAGCTCGGATCGCATCATCAAAAAACAATCTTACCGCTCATAATAAAAGAGGAACACTTCATAAAACGTAAACTCCGGCCGATTTAAATTTGCTCGCGTAGTGCTCCCGACTTTTAAAAGTCACTGGCAATAATTCATGTTACTGCAATCTTTATGGGAATTCTCTTTATAGCGAGCATTTTCGGAATGTTTTCTCCTGTGGCAAGATGTGAATCTCATTACGCTACCAAGTTTTAATGTGGCTAGTAGGTAATATAAATCAAGACTGCAGGCTTACATTATTTATGAATGTAAACCTTTCAAATGGCGGTACCGAAGAGATGGGCACATTTTTTATCACTCTGTTGATCTTAAGATACTATTTTCTAAAAAAACAATTAGAGTCCTGCATCTGTAGGTTTTAATTTACTTTTTCAAGTGTTGTAAAATATGAGATGGTTGTTATGTTTTTATACAATTTTTATATATTATTTATTTACTTTAACTTTTTAGGAAACATAAATATCTGATGACCGATTTCCAAAAAGTAAACGTGATTTTCAATGATGCGCATAGTATGAAGCGCAGCGGACCTTGCCTTAGCGACCTTAATTGTTCAACAAGTTAAGCAACGTTTGCTGTGGTCAGAAGTTATACAACTTGCGGTTGCAACAACCAAGGTGACTGCTTGTGGAATTATTCATCTGAGCGCTTCCATGCTTCGGAGGGCACGTTAAGAAGTACGTCCCGGTTGTTTGTCTTAGGACAACAGTCATTAGCATATGCCGAAGGTCTTCGGGCAGCCTGAAAACTTCGACATGGTGGCTTATGACCCAACTTCTCTCTTTGAGAGGAAGGCTCAAGTCCAAAATGATGGGCGGATTATGTATGTTCAGTGATGCGGTCAGAGATGGTATCACACAAGACTTAAAATGGAAACTGACTTTTAAGAACAGCTGCCGGAACTCACCTTAGGTGCTTTGTGACAAAATTTTCAACGTTGAGGTAGGTCAATACCCGCACCAGAAAAATCCTTACCCTCATGCACATCATTTATAGAGTCGATATTTTATTTAATTATATTTATATACTTTTTATTATTTATTTTTAGATAGAGATACAGATAGAGACAGAGCTTCACTGGGGAACGATTCAGTAGCCACCCGAATGTCAGCTGTCCCATTAGCCCATGTTATCATTGTCTCGTAGTTATACCTCATGTTAAGTTGTAACCGCGGCCAAGAACAGATGCATTTCGTCAAAAGACGAAATGTACTGTGGCCGCAACCCTGAGACAAAGGTTTGGTTAAACAGCGGACGGGGCGGGTTGGTGACGCGACTGCTGGTGGGACGTGAAGAGTTTTTATATATAGAATATGTCTTACAGAGCCGTTGCACTCAGCGCTACGAGTGAGATTTTAGTCTAAGTTATTTTGCGTCGCCATCCCGCCCCGTCAGCTGTTTGACCAAACCTGTTGTCAACTCATGTGCTTATTATTTTCCGCCGGCAACCATACCCTTCATTCAGAACACAGTATTGTCTAAGTTAATGCTTCACGGTAGAAAAAGGTATGTAGCAGTAGTTGCTTAGACGAAATCATTCACAAAGAGTTCTATTAACCTAATATGTTTTCTTAAAAGTGAAACTAAATCTTTTTTTATAAGTACTGCAAACGTTTGATCTCACCATCCCACTTCGATTGAAATTTAGTCGTCGCACAAACAAGAACCAGTAATATCGTCTTTGTCTCATTTCATTGATTTATTTAAATTTTATACGGCTCTCTGCTAATTTTGACGATATTGAACATTTTGAGGTTTTGAAAGTCAAACAGTAAGTTAAATTAAGAAGAAGACAATCGGAACGCGGTTTTGAAGGAATACTGATAGATTAACGATCCATTCACTATGACATCAAGCGAAATTGACATAACCAAATAAAAAAAACATATCGGCTTAAAAATAAGAATGTCATGTTTCATCTAGGAGGTTGAAAAAGTCACAAAACTCACTTGGTAACAAGATAGCAATAGCTTACCCCTTCTATAATGCTGCTATCAAGTGACGAGACCGCCAACCATCCTTACGTTCCCATAACAGTTGCAGTCTCATTCAAATCCTGGAAGTTTAACGTGGCACTGCTCTATTCTCATTGTTACAAGTCTGGTTTTGAGCCTCATTCGCCCAATAATTTCACTCACTTCAGTACATACCCTTACTCAATACTAAGCCTAGTAAGTAATTGTCCCAGTCTTATTATATGGGAATGTATGTCTGCAGTGAAAACTACACGGATCAAATACCACATAATAAGTAATAGTATAATAATACGAGTAAATACATAAATGAGTCATAATTATTACCAAATGGAATAATTCGTTCGTTAGAGAGTTCATTCGGTGCATTTTGCATAGTCAGCCTTATGGGAGAACATGGAACTGTCTTATTCTGAGGTCGGGACTATCAAAGGGAAATATACAAGATGAACCATTTCAAAATAAAACGACTATATCCTGAACACGATTGGAATAGTCTTTTACCACTGCCGTAGTCTTTTACGCCGTGGAGTACAGACTATCATCTATTAAACTGTCACGAGATCGGAGCACTGACAGCGCAGAGATCGGAATTGCACGACCATATATTACGCCAAACACTATATTTCCATGCATGCATTGAATGTCGTATTTTCAGGCCGCAGTGACACAAGGTTCCAGTATTTTACCAATATACCAAACACAAGAAATCAACGCAAACTCAGTCTTATCCATATGTATATAAGAGATTGCGTGGTAGCAATGTTGACGTGGTCCGTCATTATTTGACAAACGAGTTAAAGGTGACTCGCGGAATTTATCGTGGATTTTTTTGCATTTAAAACCCCCACTTGACAAAGCGTGCACGATAAATTCAAAGGGTGGCGATGGCTGACCCCGGGAGGGGTTTCGGGAAAGATTACATCAATTTAGGTGGAAACATTATAACGAGAGAGAGTAACCGAAATTATGTTTGTTCAAAATACACTTTAAATAAATAAGTAGCTTTATAAGATACATGTAAGTATCATTAATTTGTTCTAATTTTAAAATAGTTTGCATATCCTTATACTTTTGAGGTATAATGAGATTGATATATAAAATAAAAATTAAAAACAAAATTGAAACCGACTTTTATACTGTTACTGAAGACACTCAAAATTAAAACACCTGATGTTGATGATACAATTTTTTTTTGTTGATCGAATTTACCACCGAAGAAATTGATGTCATTTTAAAAACACATATAAGGTAAATATAAATGCATAATCTTTTAAAATCACACGAGTCATCAATCTATCACCAGCAAAGGCCGTATCATGTTCCAAAATTGACGTCTCATACCAGAATTCACGACTAACTTTAGGTCGAAATTCTCAAATTAATGTTAAACTCTCGGGCACGTAATCTTGCGAAGGGTGATGTACCTAGCACCTTCTACAATAGGGCTGTCCCTTCATATTAAGGTCCTTGGGCTGCTGGGACTATATAGCTATTGTAAGTAACCTCAACGTATGGCCCGCTTTAGCATTTTTGAGCGACCAGAACTTTTTATGATAGTTTGTTGCAGCTCATTAACTAACTATGCACATTCGTGAATAAAATCAAATCAAAATCAATTATTCAATGACAAATCAACATTACGCTTATTAGTTTTGCCGGTCAAGAATAATATGTAATTTAGATTGAGTCAAACTCTCGAGAATGACATTACAAAAACTAAGCACAGCTATTTAATCCATATTTCTAGTGTTTGTCATACCTATCACACTATTTATCTAAACTATACATAAGTTTTTGAACCATACATTATTATCAAATGTATACGAGAACGGCATAGTTTTTTTTCTTTTAAAAATAATCTCGTTAATAGTCACGGCAAACTATTTCGTATCAGACTTGAATTTCACGTTATCGCAAAATGACGATAGTCTCAATATTAGCAGCTGACCCCCTCAGCAATAGTCTTTAAAAAATTAAGCAAGTAGTAGAAATGTCCGGATTTCAATAATAAATATACGCCACCTAATCCGTTTAGATTTCTTAATTGACAATATTTAATAATCATGAATACCTAAAACAATATTGTAACACAGCTTTTATACGGTAGAGTCAACGAGATATATCTCAAAAACCTCAATATTAATTTAAACGCAACCTTTACAAGATATACATTCAAAATCGTGAACATCATTCGTTTTATAAGTAACGAAAAATTGTATCTTATAAATATAATGTATAATGAAATGATGTATTACAAAGCGACATATTGTAAACGTGGCTTTTAAAAATAACGCAACCCGCAAATGGAAGATATTGATGACACATGAGCTGAAGTAACGAAGGTCTTTCGCGACCTTTAAGCACTCCGACGGGATGAAGTGATGGAATTATATATTGATTATATGTTCTTGTTATCCTGAGAGATTTGCTTGTGGTGTTTGAAGGTCAATTAGGAATATTTGACTTATTCACGGTAAATTTAAAACAAGCACATTTTTACCTTGTGGTAAGAGCCAATTCATGAAATTTGTTGACGATTGAATTAACTCACATGTTTTGTCAATGCCACGCTTACGATAAATTGGTGATAATGAAGAATATTTCAAAAAAAACTTACAGCCAAAAAGTAATATAAAAAGCAGTGCTGTTTAAATTACGATTTAGCCAGTTCTTTTTATAATTAACAATTAATATGTATAATATGTATTGACATATATATTTTTAATGATTGGACATTTAATATTGGGGTGAAATACCGATCAATGCAGATGAACCCAAGAAGACAAACTCTTGCTTACACGTCGAGACTTGAAGTAGACCAACTGATTGTTATCTAAATACTTCAATGTAAGCCTGAGGGTTCCAGTCGCTCCAGTGGCAAAAGCGACACAAGCTACTTTACGTCTTCGGTACTCCTACATATAAACAACAAACAAATAAGCGCTTGTATTGAAGTCTGAAATGTAAACATAAGATTAGAGTTGTTTGTGGATTGTTTCTGCTATATTACTGTTTAAGCATACCAGAGCCTACATTCTCATTCCTGAGAACTGAGCTTCCTCTCGCAGAGATAAATGTAGGGGTTATTACATCACGCGAATCAAGTGCAGTTTGGCTGGATTAGTTCAGTAACTTATCCACGGGATGGTTGGCCAGTAGCCAGCCTTAGTGTGGGAGTTCTCGAACCAACTAGAACCTATACTACCCACCGCTGCCCTGAGACATCAACCAAAACCGAAGACTTGACGAACCGAAGCATGCTCATTTGAAAATGCTATAGTTAGCGGTCACAAATCCGAGTAGCAACCGCAGTTTAGTTAAATTGGATTAGATGCATTTTAAGCATGTATAACTAATTCAGTTCAATAAGCCGGTATAAATGATTAGCCAAAGACCACTTCTATGAAATTATGAGAACAACTATTAGACATTTCATTCAACGGTCTTAACTACAATGAGTCGCCTAAGTTTGAAATCTGTCGCTGTGGGAGGGTCAAGGCTTTCGTCTCAAGCGTCTCAATACAATTTTCACCACCGGGGCAGGCTCTGATTAGTTTAAATTCAATTAAAAGACTCTCAAAGGCGTGAAATGGAACGTAAATTTCATGAAATGTTGCTATTCGTATTGTTTTAACGTGGCGTTGGCTAAAGCAACTGCTAAGGTGCGTAAATTTGTGACACTGACACATACACACATCAAAAAAGTTTGTAATAACTAGCATAAGATGATACAATTTTTTTAATTGAACATAATTAAAAATTTATCAATAAAAAAGCTCGAAGACATGCGGTAATCCTCTTGGGCATGGTAAGAATCAAGTTATCCAGCATTTCTTGGGCGCCAAGAAATGCTAGGGTAACCTGTGCCATTCTTGAATAGGGGCTTCCCTGAGCTCTGGCACTGTCTAGGAACGTGGCTGACGGTCGAAACAGCTCGCTTAAGAGCATACCACGCGTGTTCTATCTGGTTTCATTCCGGCGAGCCAGCAGGCCAGTCTAACCTTGTGATGTCGTATTCTCGGAGAGCAGCATTGACTCGTTGAGCTAGATGGGCGGGCGCATTATCATCAACCAGCACGTATTGGTGGCCATGGATATATGGATGTACTGGTCAGAGAATTACATACTCGTACATAAGTACGACGGCGAGAAAAGGACGTTAGGATACTGGTGACTAAAACAACACGCAAGCCGAGCGAGCAAAGAGTGCGTGCAGTGGACTCAAACCACCTCAAACTCACATGAAGACATGCAGCATGTAACGCTTGCGTAATATACACATATAGTCTGTAATAGTAACTAATACACCATATTTTTCTGATACTTGTAATACTATTGGCAGGAAAATATGTAGAGTGACTTCCCCTTATAATAGATAAAAATGGGAAAGCCTTTCATTTATTATGGCGACTTATTATCATATTATTATAAATCAGCAATTTTTTACTGCCCAATTTAGACATTACGTAATTCAATATTATGAGAACCATGCGGTTTGCGTGGGGTTAATAAGGAGCAACTCTCTCTACCTCATCACTAAAACAAAGGCGAATTATTTTAAGGCCGTTACCCTTAGAAATTTTTAGACCTTGCAAGATGTTCAATCCAACTCACATTTCCCGTTATAGCACATCCACGATAAAAATTTGAATATTTCATTCTCGTTCCGTTGTTCGCCTTTATAACAATATTACGGTCCATTTTGTTTGTAAAGACGGCTTTGACTTTGTTTTGTATCGTGGTATTGATTCGGGAAAGCCTCGCAAACACTTGAAAAGCCTTTGTTACGTGAATATGCCGATGGCATTACGGCGTGTCGGGATTCATTAAATGAGTATGTCTTTTTATAGGTATAAAATATTCCGAGGTATCATTAAGTGGTATAAATATACTCAATAATAAAACGACAAGCTCTGTTTTAAGTTTTCCGTTTATTGTAATTTCTAGCTGTTCAATAAGGTAAAGCAAGTGGCTGCATTCACTTATTAGCTGGTTGAACGATAGTGCCATTTTCAACTGAACGCTTCCGTACTTTACGAATATATTGTAAACGATTGTCGTCAGCGGTCAAATTCTGCCGTGCTCTTTCTTTTTTTTTAATTCTCTAATGATTCGTCGATGAGCTCACCGATGTCAAATACTTCGCCCTTGTTCATAAGGATGCTTTTCCAACGTTTCTTGTCATTTCTTCATTTGTTTCACGGATGTTGTAAAAGATTCAACGATGTTTGCTCTTACAGAATCGCACGGCTGATAATATGTACTGACCACTAGCTTATCTGCCATGCGCCAGAAACTCTGTGGTGAGATAAAACCCATATTTCCCTAATCACCCTATACGAGCAGTGGAAGCTTATCAGGCCAAGTGTGGTTATGCATTCATGATTTTAATAATTTACAATACGCCAAAAATATAAAGTTCAAAATGATAACCGACATAAATTCGTTTTTTTTCCACTAAAATGGGTTGAATAAATGAACGCTCATTTGTTTCAGTCATGTATAAATGATTGATGAGCCGATAGATGGTTACGAGTATATATGGTACAGTTTAAAACACAATTCATTAATATTAAATACAACTTTTATAGGAATAAGGGTATACAACACAGATTTATGAATGGGAATAAAACTGGAACGATTTTCCTTAAGACTATATTGTATGTAATCATGAAAATAATATGCAAATGTTTGTTCCCGCTAAATCACTTCCAGACGCTGATAATCATGCTATCAGAGCTTAATCTATTTATATATAGCTATCGGCTGGTTCACCTTCTCAGTCAACCTGGTGGCGGTCCTCAACCCTGAAGAGATAAAAGTAAAAGATATAACATTAGAATTGTGATAAGACGAATAGTTACTGGGTTGTCAAAGTGGAATAAGTCTCTTTTCTCATTTTGGAATAAATTATAACGCTGCATGTAACAATAAATTATATTTAACTATTACTATTAACCGGCATAACACTCACGTAGGGATCGAATACGTCGACCCGGGTACCCGGATAGCTTGAGCAAGTCAAATGCTAATTTTCAGAGCCAGTGCGCAGCAGCGTCTGCGTCTCCGGCGGGCACTGAAAATTCACGAGCATTTCAATACAAAAATAAATAATAATAGACATTTTATTGCAGTGTCAGATATTCTATCTCCCAGCATTAGTGAGTCCCCAATATATAATACGTCATTAAGGGCACGGCAGCAATATGAAATTATTATGTATATAATAATGTTCCCTGTATCTATGTGATGCACCACGTATGGTGTAGGCTCCCCAACTGTATCAAACACGTTAGTAACATCCGTCAGTAATTGGGCAAGCTCATCACGCTCCTCTTGCTGCAAGGCTCAAGTTGACAAGCACATTTGCACACACACTGCATCGGTCCCCCATCGATATAAGTTAAAATTCCTAAGTAACGTAAATCCTCTATAGACTGGATGAAACAGTACGTAAAATAAAAAACCAGTTTTCCTTCTTTCCACGCTAAAACCGCGTTTCATGAGTGCTGTACTAACAAATCATTATCTTTCTCCAAAAAGCGATATTTATAACTTTAGTTTACGACTTCTCACAAACAAGCTAAAAAAATAAAAAAGAGTATCATTACTCGCAGCCATCGTCATTAGTGGCGAGTGGATACGTATCCGTTACGTCTGGTGCTTCTGTATTTCGAATAGGTTCATAGTAGAGTTATAATGGCGGCGTGAACGAAGCCTTTTTTCTATATTATCTGTGACGCAGAATCTTGGCTGTAGTTTTAAGATGTTTGTTCACAGCTAATTTTCTAAAACCGCTCGGGGATAACAGCAAATAACACAAAACTAGAATATTTCAATTGATTTTATATTAAAAAACGATATTGAAAAATATTTAGTGACAATTCCGCTGAAAAAAAAACATGATTTTGGCTTATTTGGGGGTGTGCACCACAATCCCTCCCGCAGAAACTGCTTAATAAGAAGAATACAAAATAAAAAACACACAAGAAAACCCAAATAATCCAAAAACGATTCGACACGTGTTTCGCCTCTACACGAGGCATCCTCAGGAGATATTGACTCGTCGAGCGCTAGACCGACAGTCTGTCGGTGTTTTTTATTTTGTATTCTTCCTATTAAGCAGTTTGTGCGGGAGGGAGGGTGGTGCACCCCCCCAATAAGCCAAAATCATTGTTTTTTTTTTCAGACGAAGTGTCACTAAATATTTTTTGATATCGTTTTTTGATAATGGATTTCCGCAAAGTAACGTCTGAATCAATAAATTATTCTTTTATATTTATCAATTAAGTTGTAGGCGTTAAATGACGTAGTCAGTGATTGTCACCAATCACGTGACATTATGAGTTGTTAGACCTTTTTTGCATGTGTTTTTCTTAGTGGGCAATCTCAATGCTATGTTCTGCCTTGAAACCGTAATACCTAACTTTGACTGTAGTATGGCACGGCAAGCGCAGCGTAGATCGTCCACCAACACGATGGACAGACGGTCTGATAAAGGTCGCAACACGACGTTGGATGCAGGCCGCTTCCAATCGGTCCTTTTGGAAAATTATGGGATGTTCAACAGTGGACACCCTACGGCTGAAGATGATGATGAGTGTAGTATGTAGTGAAAGTACTAGGCAAGTTAATCTAAAGCAGTAATATGTTACTCAAAGATTTGGGTCGATCAGTATAAAAAAGTTTACTGTGCTGCTTTGAATGTAAGACTGCATTACTCCTATAACCCAAGAACAACTGCATGGAGTCCGATTACATTTTCGTAAGTATAATGTGTTTGTTATATTTTAAGGGTTAGATATGTATATTAGATATGTTTTTAAGAAATATTAGGATCATAATTGATAAAAACCATATTGAAATCGTGGCATCCTTTCTCACATTCATTCTTATACTGACGATTATACTTTCTCCTATTATCACTAGACTCAGAAAAATGAAGGATTATTGCAACTCACCTGCTTTTCGTTGAGAGATAAACGATAAATAGATAGATAGCTAGATAACTCTTTATTCTACATAAAAACATGGATACAGTTAATATATTATTATTAATACTGTTGACAAATGGGCGGTCTCTTCCAGACAACCTTTGGATGGATTGGTGCCTTTAGTGGCTCACGTCACTAAAAAGCAAAAGTGCTTATGGCAATATATTTTCGTCCTTCGATAGCGGTGAAACGCCCATATCTTCAACATATAGCTTAGCTAATAAAATAGCTAATTTTATCTTGTTATTCTAATCCAATATCAATTTAAGTACCTAGATAATTTGTTGTTAACGTCCTACAAAGCTAATGAACGGCTTTTAAACAAGGGTTTCTCCTTACCCCATCGTTTATTAACACAAACATTAACGGTGACAGTTTTAAGGAGTTGATACTATACTAGTGAAGGGTAGTCACGCAATGACCTAGAGGGAAGATCGATAGACTTTGAGAACATTCTGCTGGGTAAACTTAGGCCGGTTAGAAGGTCAATGTTACCCCGGAAGATGGATCGGAGTTTACGTACCTACGAACTTTCACCTAATAACCTTATATAAAACTATGTATGTAGGAATAATGCTTTGTTGCTAACGCTCTCTTATATATGACGATGTAAGGAATTGACAAAACTATAAAAACAATTATTGTTGTTGTGTGTAATTATTTCTTTCACCCAAAATCGAATATGACTAATGTCGAGGCTATTTATTTATTTATTTATTAATAGGCCAACAGCACAGATATAATACAACGTTATAATATTTTTAAATATACCAGCCAATAAAAGGCCCAACTCTATAGTACAACTAAGAATTAAATAAAAACAAATCGTAGTTTGAAATTCACTCACAAACAACAATATGTACATTTGCGACAGTGTAAATATAATGATAGGTAGCAAAGGAAGTACAATCGACTAAATATCCTATTTTTTATCTAATACTAACTAACTAATAACTGTGCCCCAGCAGTGGGACCATGAGCTGTTAAGATAAAGATCATATAGGTAACTAAAAATAAAAACAAATTTATATATAATATAATAAATGGATCTAAAATTATGCGCATATTTATGCTTAGCTAATTAAAAAGTTAATAATTTATTGATTCAGGCGTTACTTTGCGGAAATCCATTATTAAAAACGATATTAGAAGAAATATTAAGTGACACTTCCGCTAAAAACAATGCTTATGGCCGAGTTGCGGTGTGCACCACCCTCCCTCCCGCACAAACTGCAAACAGGAAGTATACAGAATAAACAACACACAAAACAACCCAATCAACCAAAAACGATTCGTCACGTATTTCGGCTCTACACGAGGCATCCTCAGAAGATGTTGACTCGTCGAGCGCTAGACCGACAGATTTGTCGGTTGTTCTGTTTATTCTGTATCCTTCCTGTTTGCAGTTGGAGAGAGGGTGTTGCACAACGCAACTCTGCCATAAGCATTGTTTTTAGCGGAAGTGTCACTAAATATTTCTTCTAATATCGTTTTTAATAAGTTAATTTTAAACATTTACAGGTTTTACGTCAAAACATATTTTTAGATGTATTGAATATGTCTAAATCTGAAAACTTTTTATTGATAACTGAGCACACCTGAGAAATAGCTAGAGCTATCTTCTTAACTTGTTTGTAATTACAAAGTGATACAGTTCCTATGTCCATTTGTATGCTTGTTCATAACTAGCTGAACAGCCGCTCCTCCGCTGGCCTGTGATGTGGTGCCTGCTTGAATTATTATTAAGTGTTTATTCGATTGAAAGTATATTGAACCACAAAAAGGTCTTCTATGTATTTTTTTAAATTTCTGTCCTGCTACGTATATGGTACACGGCAGTCATGTTGTTTGTAGATTATGTGAAACGGCTGATTTCCCCCGCCTCGTGCTATCGCAGACTTTCCGCACACGCCTATTGCCTATTAAGGTGCCGTAGTTATATTTAAAAAAAATCAGTACATTATCTTCTGATCATAAAACCGAATTACATGTCTTAATAAGAATACAGAATATTTAGACGGTTAGTCAAATAGCGGGTTAAAATTCGATGCTCGGACCAGATTCTCGGTGGCCTAGTTGGTCAATGGCGTCTGACACGGAGAGTCAGAAGACGCGGGTTCGAATCCCGTCCGAGGATAGAATTTTTCTCTCTATAAATTTCAATGTTTGAGATCGCTTATGCAGGCGTTAGTGCTTTAAAAAAGTAATACTATAAAAAATACAGAATATTGCTTACAAACTGCTTACGAGACACCTCGGCAAGCAGCTTTACCATCGGGGATGAAAAAAACAAGGCAAATCAAATGAAAACATTCTGAAGAAAGTTATTTCAGCTTATCAATAGCGATTGAATAAATATAATTCGATTCGTTGTATTGTCAACGTGTCGCAGCGTAGCCGCTCCGTTGTCGTCGCGACTCCGTTCAGTCGTCGCACCCAATTTGCTTATGTAAATACGCAGTTTCCGCTCTGACCTGAATAATTCATTGGCCAACGAACGTTTGACTCCCAGTTTTCAAAATCAACAGAAAGCGGGGCTACATCATCTACACAAATATAAAGGAGTCAAAATTATAAAAGTTTAGGTTGAATAAGGTAGCGTGCACATGGTATAATCTCGCTGTTTATTGTGTTATAAAACCGCGTATAAACGTGTTTACTCTCCAGCTAAGCTCGTAACTGTTCAGAATGCGAACATTGAATCAAAGTACTTGTTTCTACAATGATGTACGCTGGAACGATTAGCGAAATAACATCATTCCATTTATCCGCCCGGCCAGTGTAAAGCTGTTCGGTTAGCAATGTATTTCGCCATAAAGCGTAGTTTATAAAATAAGTATTTCGGGCAACTTAAGGCGCAGGCCACACATAAATAGTATCAGGCGCGGACATGGCAAAGGCGGCTTCCTATTCCATTCAAATTTCCTACAAAATGCATAAAAGTAAAGCGCAATTTAAAAGCTTTCCATCAGGCGCGGGCGCCGAAATGGCGCGTCATAACCACGTCCGTGCAACGACATACCGTGTGTTCTAAATTGCGCTTTATTTCCATACAATTTGTATGAAATTGGAATGGAATATGAAGCCGCCCGTGCCATGTCCGCACCGACGCTATTTAACACGCTATTTGGCCTACGCCTAATACAAGAGCATTATTATAAGGTACCTAATGTTAGTTCTGGACAAAGTTCCAAAGTTCTTAGCTGCACGCGATACCTTATAATATTCGTTCGCATCGCTGCCAGTACATACATGTGTATGTTGTGTACATACAAGTGGGGCATACCCCACTACCGGTGGCTATCGGGACAATGCTTGTCGAATCAACAATCGACATATATACCTCGTGAGCCAAATCACTTTGTTTGCTGAGCCTGTCCTTCTCTTTCTTGTCCTTCCTTTTATTATTTATATTTTAGACAACAATACTTTACGGTCTTAGCCATACCTCTACGGTTACCCCTTACCAGATCTCTCACCGTTATATTATATCACGTTTATATATTCTCACATTATACGCGCAATCATGCGCAATGAGTGCGGGGCGCATACTGCGGCACGCCAGCTTGAATTATGTCTTCCGTCGGGGTTTTGAAAGTGCTGGTGGCCCGTTAATTCTAGAACCTAACGGCGGGACGAGGGTAAGATACCAGATGGGATGACTATCATACCGTGGAAGATGATCCGGCCCCTTGTTTGGGATGCTACATAATATGTCGACACACTGACGCCGTCCCATCTCCCTGAGACGATTGATCGGAATGGCACTGCCACGCCTAAAAGCAAAGGTTTTTTGATTTGTCATATCTCGTAGAAGGACATAGAATACTTTTCAACATCACCATCATCATGCAACACCATGCGGTTGAAACCACTGGGCGCAGCTAGTTATGTAATATAATATAACACATGCAATTAAGTTTGACTGATAAAATCATCAAACGCAAAATAGGGTATAAGTAGAAAAAAAAATCTGCATTTCACTTCCTCGAACACCTTTTTTAAATTGAGTATAGAGTTTATCGGTATCTATTTTCGTAGCTGGCACTGTAACTTTTAAAGATCCCGCATGTTCTCTTACGTGGATTGCACTCCTTTCAAAGGCAATAAAATGTAAAAAAAAAAACAAGAGTTAATTACTAATTTTTTCATGACTTTGTAATGATGCCATAACTTTGGAATGGAAATAAACTTAGCAATATTTGATCTCCTTTACAAAGCTATGGCAAATATGGACAAAAGTAACAAAGTTTGTGCAGTTTATTGTATTATGACCCCAGCTTTTGACTACGTAAATCATTGTATTCTTATTAATAAACTCGAGGCGTACGGTATCAGGGGTAATATAATTGACTTAATTAGATCATACTTGTCAAAGAGCAAACAAATAATCAACATTACTAGGATTAACCAGAGCACAAAAACAGAAGAAACATACACATCAAGTGAACGAACTGTAAAATTAGGGGTGCCCCAGGGTAGTGTCCTAGGACCACTTCTGTTCAACATTTACATCAACGATCTCCCAAAAATAACTGAATATTTCATGACACTTTTCGCAGATGATAGTACTGTTACGATTCCCTGTCATAATAGAGAATCTTTTGATTTAGACATATATAATACTTTGAATTCAATTATTACGTGGCTAAATACGTAGTAACAATTTAAAAATAAATCGGAGTAAAACTTATCTTATGCCATTTACTCAAAGTCAATTATTTTAACAAACAATAATATAAATTACAAGAATATATGTAATAAATGAAGTAGACAAAGCTAATTCTCTTGTCATTGTTATTGATAAAAAAAAACTAGAATGGAAAGCTCATACTAAAGATATATGCAAAAGATTGAGTAGCGCAGCTTATGCTCTGTATAAACTTTCCCATATTGTTCATATTGATGGCTTGGTTGCTTCCGTTTTAAGAATCGGCATAATTTATTGGGGAAATTCTGTTTAAAATAATCTTGTGTTTAAAGCGTAAAAACGCTGCATTAGGTCAATGTTTCAACTACAGACGACTGATAACTGCAAACCAAAACTTATCGAACATAAAATTTTAACTCTTCCGTATCTGTATATTTTAGAACTAGCTGTATTTATCAAATCGAATATACAATTTTTTCCACGTTTGTCCGATACCGTACTACGAAATATACGAGAAATAAATAAAAATATACTTCGCCTACATTCTGCAAAAAAGAATATAATGCGTAATACCATTTTCTGCATGGGTCCTAATATATATAATAGGATTCCCTACCCTTTAATTTATTTAAACAAAGGCTAAAGAAAATCTTAGTAAAATATAATATTACTGCATAGCTGACTTTCTGAAAGACAAATAATTTTAATTGTGATTTGACTTTTTTGTGCTCTCTTGGCTTATTTTGACATTATGTTAGTGAATTTGACTTAATTTTATATTTGTTTTTGTTTTGTGATTGAATGTCGATAATAATCTGTTTTCATTAAATTTCTAATACCATCTCATCCTAAATTTTGTACGCCAGTTTTGACAAAACATATTGATACATGCAATGTTTATTTAAAATACCTACATAAGTGCATATTTATTTAAGTACTTAGTACCTATGTAACCGCACATGTTTTGACAAATAAACTATCTTTATATTTATCTTTATGAATACTAAGAAAACCCCTTAAACTGGAGCAAAATTGCGTATTTTATGAATTCTTTCAGTATTTCACATCGTGTGTACCGCCTGATTCAAATGTGGCTCTGTGTAGGCGCGACCTTTCTACTGCTTTTTTGTTTGTCTTTTTATTTAATTATAGAATTTGGAATTGTTTGTCGCCAGTTAATAATTCTATGACCCCAGAATTAATTATTCGCGACCCTAAAGTTTAATGTCGTATTAATATTTCGTTAAATATTCAAGCGTATGTTGGTCTCTAAATTAATTTATTTTTAAAACCGTTTTTTTTTTGGGTTAGGAATAGATATCTATCTATTCTATCTATCTAGATAACACTTTATTGAGACAAAACATTTATGACTTAATATTAGAAATAAAAAAACAATGCTAAAAACTAGGTACAACAATGGGCGGTCTTATCACTCAGAGCGATCTCTTCCAGACAACCCATGTTCAGAGAAGTATCAAATAATACATGGACGGTAACAATGCAAAACCAATAATTACACTATAAATGGGTAAATACTATATTAAATAGACTAATACTAACAAACAAATACATAAACAACATACTTTCATAATAATATACGTATATAAATATAAACAATAAAGCATCTTGACAGTTTTCAAATAGGAATATAAACCTACGTCTGGATATTGTGTTTCTTTTTCGCTGTTATAGGTATGTGTTACTTTTATCAGTTGCCAGGACGTGTATTCAAAACAAGCTATGTACGTACGTACATTATATGTATATTTCTGCTGTGAAAGTATACTCATACTAAGATTTATATAATTATGTGAAAGTTTTGATGTATGGATGTTTGTTACTCAAGAACGCAAGAACGAATTAGCGCATTTGTATGAAATTTGGTAAGTAGATAGATGAGGCGATGTATTATCACATTCAGGGATTTGGTAGAGGGACCGACAAACCAAATGAGCGTGTTCGGGGGCCCACTTGGAGAATACAAGTTGGCACAAAAAAAATCCCCGACACCCCAATTATTTTAATTATTTTTATGAATTTTCTCGTTTTCTTCATTATTGTACCTATTTACCACCATAACATTTGTAAAGTATGTTTTAGACCGAATGTTTTTAGTTTTTACAAATTTTACAAATGTTATGGTGGTAAATAGGTACAATTTCGGAGAAAAAGGGAAAAATAACAAAAAAAAGTTAAACATATTGGGGGATCGGGGTTTTTTTTTGGCAAACTTGTATTCTCCAATTTGTCCCCCGAACACGTTCATTTGGTTTGTCGGTCCCTCTACCAAACACCCTATAGAATCACTTTTAAAAACAATAAGAAAAATATTATAACTTTAATTTATGTGTGAAATGGGCGGAGCAATCTCTTTCAATAACTACAAAGATCTCTTCCAGACAATCATGCATGGAAAGAAATACTGTATAATATTATTAGTGGTGTATAAAGCGTGTATAATTAAAAAACTTGTGACTGTATATGTACAACATATAATAAAAAATAAACATGCTACATACATACTTTTAATAATAGATACTTAAATTAAACACATGCATTAATGTATATGTATATATATATTATTAATAAGTACTCATATAATTATAGATATACTTCTTAATAATGATCTCAATAAAAACAAGTTGTAGAAGCGGCTCGTAATCTCGTAGCTCTAAATCGCTAATCCAAGAAGTTTAAAGATTAAGAAGATTACTATAAAGCAGTGACTGCCGCGGATTACATCCGCGTGAACTGAGGTTATTATGTTCCCTCGGGAACTACTCGATGAATTGGGATAAGAAACTATGTATTAATCTTAGGTAATCGCCCGCAGATCTGATAATCGATGGGGAAAAAAGATTCTCGAGTGACGACCACGCACTGGAAGACGAAGCGTAGGCCGGCTGCCCGCTTTGTGGAACGAAGACCTCGTCAAAACCGTGGGGAATCACTGGATGCAGGAATCGAGTAGCCGGTCCAAGTGGCGTACTATGGGAGAGGCCAATGTTCAGCAGTGGATGATAATGATGATAAATGATTAATCCTGGGTAAACACTAGTTTCCACCCAAATTTAATGTATTTAACTTAAAATTTTAGACGGATCAGCGTGAAGAAGTAACAGACAGATTATTTCGCTTACAAACAAACTATCGCATACATTGTTATAGAGAGATAAGTTCATAATTTGTTAGGAAGAAGAAGCTCGGTTTCCTAACCGAGTCCTGTCATAAATAGTGTATGACTTAGTTTACAAAATATGATCAACACTAAAATATTAAAAAGTGTGTGCCCTAAGCATTTAGGTTATCTGTGCCGTAGGAAGATGATAAAAGCAGAGATTTTCTCTTAATATAATTTTAATATGGATTTCTGCAAAGTGGCCTGAATCAATAAATTACCTTAGGTTTCAATCCATTAGATAATAATGGATTTAAACTTAAGATATTAGAAAACTGAGTTCGGCAACTTATTGCGGCGAAAAAAAATCTTTAGACAAAAACGGTGAGGCATCCGCAACTATAACAGATATTACACACGACTTTTACTCACATATTTTTATTAATTTAACTTTTATATCCCGCCTCAAAACGAAAAAAATGATAGTTACATAACATTCAAAGTTAATAGAAAATCAACCGCAGATAATTAAAGTTTCATATAAGAGAAATATTAGAATGAATTATGATATTGGTCGTCACAATGACGTAATTTGGATTTCATTCACAATATTTAATCCAACAACTATACTGCAAAGGAACAATAAAGGCAAACAAATTCTATTAGAGACAGTAGCCGTACCAAATTGAAATCCACCGGCAAAATTTACATACCGTATTAAGCTTTACACACGAACTTTCCGCGAAAACGACCGTTTAAATTGGCGGCGAAACAGATTCGCAACATCATTCGTTTTGAATATTGGCATCACGTAGGTAGACTGAACCCTTAGGGGGAACAGCTATACGGCAATACGGCCGATATGAGCCAAGGGGCTGAAGTGAAATAAAATCGTAGCTTGCGCCTCAGTAATATCTCTAGACGAGGCCAATACCAGGTACCTGCACTAAATTGGACCCCTTAAATAAAATACTCGTATTTTATACGGTCTGTTCAGGCAACATTTTAGTAGTATAATAAAATGCAGTGAGAGGGCTTTGTTCGTATACGGCGATGGTAATATTGTTAGATCGTTTTGTTTGAAACGCTCTATGTTTTCAGATTGTTCTGCCATAGAGCGATACAATATTTTATAGGTTTTACTGACATGACTGAGTTGTTAAAGACTTTAATATTGTATAATACTAGTTGAGCTAAGGGATGAGATCCCAAAAAAATCCTTATTTAATGGATACTTAGAAAAAGACAACAAACTAATAGTATAATAATCCAACTACAAAAATAATTAGCCCGCATTTTATGTAGCATAATTTCTGCCCTTCTCATGAGCTTCGCTGCAGTTAGGTAATTATGTACCCAGTGACACCCTACCAAGACGAACCTATCGGTGTATCATTTATCAAAATCGGTTGAACCGCTGAGTACCTATTTACGAGAGGACATACATTTTTTAATGGATATTTTGGCAAACGAGCAAGCGGCTCACCTAATCGTAAATGATACCGTCGCACACGGACTTCCGCAATACCAGAGGTGTCGAGGATGCGTTGCCGACCTTTGAGGAAGATAGAAAGACGAGATAGAAGGGGTATGGTGGAGGGGGAGGGGGAAGGATAGAGGGACGGGGGGAGGGGGGAATGGGGCCTCTGGAAACTCCCACAAACCGACTGAAACGCAATAGCAAGCTATGTTACTTCACCTCGAAACTCCGAGTTATGTGGGAGTGTGGGACTTCCTCGGTTATACCGGCCCGTTGTGGGGTTACAGCATGGCACTACCACCAAAAAGACACACCACAAAGACAACATTACATAAATACAGGTCAAACATGAACCATAAAATAAATAATAGTATTTACTACACATTAAATATATATATATATATATATATATATAATTATACTAAGAAGAAGAATGCTAAGAATTCATTGGTCAGAACAACCAATGAATCTATACTAACTGCACTAAAAATCTGTGCAAGACTCCACACCACATGCTTCTGAATAATTTTCGACTTCTTTGGCCATATAACACGTAAGAGTGATAACAACTTGGAGAAATTGTTGCTGACCGGCAAGGTAGAAGGAATCAAATCAAGGGGTGCCCATGCGATGACCATATTCAACCGTACTCAATACCACCGTATGCGAAGCCATTCACGCTCCCGAGGATAGATCAACGTGGCGTGATGTGGTCACCAGAAAATTCTCCTTAGAGGTCATGACCCTCAGCATTTACGATATACGACGCAAGGAGGGAGGAGGAGGGGGTCATATACAACGATACAACGTGTATAAGTAGTTCAAATTAAATGTTCCCATAATTTAAGCTTAAAAGATAATATAAGCTTTATATTCCAAAGCTACAAATCGCTAGTGAAACTTTAAAACAAAGCCAAGTTCCAATCCACCAGTGGCAAGTTCGTACCGAATTGAATTAAGTGGTAAATGTTTGGACTAAAATTATGTTTGTGTTCTGGGTTAATAATTAACTATCGCGGGCTCGCAGGGGAAACGCTATATCATTAACTGGACTGTGTCCAGTCTAGTCAGTGTTGCCAAATTTTGAAATACCGCTAAAATTTAAAAAAATACTGAGCTAATAATGCAACTAAAGAATGTCTATAATTCTTTGGTTACCAGTGCAAGAAACAATTGTGTTCGAGAGCCGTACAGCAACATTATAATTTAGCTGAACATATATCAAACCTAAAAAAAAAAAAAAAAACAATATCGTCTGACGTGTTTTTACTGCCTTTACCCTCAAAATCTAAAGTAAATCTTAACTGTAAACGTTGGTTTAGTATTTCACAACAAAATTACACTTATCTTAGAGCATTTCATTATCATCATCATCATCTCAGTTGTAGGATATCCACTCCTGAACACATGCCTTCCCCACATATTTTCTACAGGATTGGTTGGAAGTGGCGTGCATCCAGCGTCGTCTTGCGACTTTTATTGTCTATTTATAGTCCACCTTACCGGTAGATAACCAACGCTCTTTGAGCTTTGAGCTTACTTACAAGGCGCATAGTAAGAGACCACGTTTCAGTGCCATATGTCAACACGCACTGATTAAATACTTTTGTCTTGAGGCACAAAAGTATTTTTACGAGATGAGTTCGCGAAGTTTCCGGGAAACATTTACCAACCAATTAGATTAAAATATAAAGTTTATTAACTGACCTTAATTTAACTTATTCGTTACTTCGGAGATATAATTTATCAACTAAAATTAAACAATTTGCATGTAACTCGAGTAACTCTTATCTCTATTATGTTATGTTTACATTTTGGTTTCATCCAGTCATTAGAATTTGATATTATATTTCGTCTAATCTAAACGAGGCTCGCAAAATAGAGCTTAATACAGTAATTTTATGAAGTCGCATGCTTAACCTCTATTCGATAGTATGAAAGTGGAGTAAATTATTCATGGAAGAGTTAATCCTATTCCTAAGCTGGTAACAAGTATAGTTCCTACGTTGAGTAATGACTTTATAGCAGAAAGGAATTGCAAATATTGAAGTAAGTGGAACGTAAAATATTATTAAACATGGTTTGGTTGGTCAATCTAATATTTTAGCAATTAACTATCGGTATGGAAGTGGAAGAGTGTTTGAATTCGCAGGGAGATGGGGTTATCGAGTATCTTATCTCTCTTCTTATAGTAGTAGCTCTGCGAACAGTAGACCTCGCTTCTATGCACAGTGTTATCAGCGGGATTTTTTCGCAGTCAGAGCAATCAAAATCGTCCAGTTTTTAAAATTCACATCCTAATATCTCGGCAATCTTTTAACCAATTATGCTCATGTTTGTAATTCCACTTTAAAGTCAAGTACCTAATATATGTACCAAAGTTTGTCAAAATTGATCATTAAATAGCGCCGCATCAAACTTCCCTCTTTTTTTGAAAAAGTACCCTACTCCAAAAATAGCAGAAGACAAAAACCGTATTAAATAGTAAAACATGTATACCAAGTTTCGTCACGATTGGTCTAAAAATGGAACCTACACATGAGGACCAACATTTCGTCGGACAGTTGTTGCACATGACAATTTCTGCCACCTAGAGCTTGGACTGCACAGTCCAAGCTCTTAGTCTAAGCTCTGGCTCTCCTAGTTTTGCGTACCTTTTTAGTGTGTTCGTAACGGTCCAAGGGATTGGATATTGAGTCTCTTTCGCTTGTACTTTAAAATTTGCCACAGTGCCGTTCATCGAATTTTAACTCTTTATATGATTTTACGGTTAAAATCATCTATTGAACAGCTTGCCAACCCGTCCAATGATGTGTATTTTTGTCACTAAAATACACAATGTTCTGATATTAAAAAGAGGTAGATAAGTTATGTTAGAACTGACGCGAACTCAATGTTGTCCCAGCTTTCGCGCATACAAGAACGTATTTTGCTCAGGTTTTTAGACTATAGCATATATCGTTTAACATCGACAACAAATGTGGGTGTACAGCCACTTTTGTTGTTGCCACTTTTAAACGCAGGTACCATATCTATATTTTTTAATATAAGCTCATTGAAAATACAACAATAAAATAAGTTTAAGTAATTTAAAAACTCGACGACAAACATAACCAAAACGTTACAAAAATTTCTAGATTCTGATTTAGTGATTTCAAATGTCATAGTTCAGAGATGTCTATTCATCACAATACTAAATAAATAAAATCTATTAGATTCTCTGTATCTTTTTTTGTTGGCAGACGCTTTTATTTAATTGTAAATATACATTTGTATTATATAAGTATAGATTAGGTAGGTTCGGCCTTAAAATAAAATATGCCCCAAAAACCTTCACAGCACACACACGTATAAACGAAGTGGAACTCGGAAGGGCAGCCGTTTCATTTATGATTCACAAAGAAGTGTTGATTTTCCGTGGAGGTGTTTCTGTTGGATTATTCAAAGCTATGGTACACCATTTACATAAGCAAATTGGTGGCATGGAGGGAGAAGCGTTCTTTATTTCACCTTGTATTTAGTTTTAGACAGAGCAAGCCTTAAACTAGTTTATTTGTTTTTATCTCAAGGTAAGGCTGGTCGTAGAATGTCAGTCTAAACTAGTTCCAAATCATTCCAATCGAAATTCTTCAACTTCGTATGTAGGGGGATTCGGGGGCGATATATCGACTACCTAGGTTTCGTTTCTAGCAAAAGATGTCTTATCCATGTTTTCAAGCAATGAAAAAACAATAGTTTCTTCATTGCGTTTAAACTGGATGGCGTAACAGTCGCATTGCAGAATTCTGAATCTGGGTGACAAAATTCTCACGGAACATGTGTTGCTTTGCGTTCAAACAAGATGGCGTAACAGTCACATTGTAAAATCCTCAATCGTGGGACAAGACTCTCACGGAGCATGCATTGCAATTTTGTATTCGTATCTAAATAGAGGAGAGCTCGGTCACCCAGGTTTTTAATTTTAATTCAATACGCATTTTTTATAATGTCAGTTTATAACTATTTAAACGAGCTTTTAATTTGTACATTGAACGTGAAATTTATTTAAAAAGATTGCTGTTGTTGTTATTGTAAACAGAATATTAGAATCATTTAGAAATGGTATATCATCGCTCAGGGAAGCCGTTCTTTTAATGAACAAGACCAGAAAGTGTTTGACCACCCACCAAAGCTTCATGTTACAAAGCTTCGGTATAACACTGTGCTCGATAAGTAAAAGAAATATAAGGCCAGTGTCATACGCCTCTTCTCGTTTAAAACTTGAGAATTAAATTTTATATTTTCATACAACTGCTAATAAACAGAAAATCTACTATGCATTCGTGTGAGCGATTCCTAAACCCGTTTCTAGAAAGTAAACTACAATAGTCTCAATTGTTTACTTACTTAGTGTAATTTACTAACTCTTACTCACATCTATCTCAACATCACTCACCTTATCTACATTAATAATTTAAGGAGCTGAAATAAAATAAGCACGACGTTACTGCTTCTGGGGCACATGCTTTAACCACTCAGAGAGCTAAAAATGAGCAAACATGGAAGCGCTTAGTAAAAAATGCCACTAGCGGTCACCCATCCAATTAGTGACACGGCAAGGTTTAATCTTGATAAATTATTAATAGAAAGATTTTTTTTCTCTAGAAGTTTAAATTGTATTTCTTCGATTAAGATAAACGTTGCCTTTGGAATTGTTAAATAGGTAAAAACTAAATAAAAGTTTATTCAAATGTATATTTACAAACAAGACATTTTTGTATATAACATATAAAACAAATGGAGTCAGACATTCGCAAAGACCGTCACTATTTGACAGTAAATCCTACTAATATAATAAACGCGAAAGTTTGTATGTATAGATCTATTGACGGATGTTTGTTACTCTTTCACGCTCAAATAGCGAGGCCAATTTTGATGAAATTTAATACAGAGGTAGATCAGGAGCTTCATTAACTCATAGGATATTTTCATCATCATCATCGTCTTCATCCATCACCACGTGGGTGAAAAAGCGTAATATTTTTGGACACAGCATAAACAACATAAGAAGATCTCCAACAACGTCAAGATCGTATGATGACAGTTCTGTCAAAGTTTGTTTCAGATTCTGATAGCTTAGTCAAAATCACGATCAATCATTTTGACAGTTCGATACACTAGACGTGCTCTGCGATAGAGTCGGCATGTCATCCACCTTTGTTGTTTGATGTTGGATGGATTTTGGGTTTTCTAGGAAATGAAATAGCACAAATACCGTCAAGGGTGATGAAATGTAATGACAGTTTTTCCATGGGGATTAATTTTACTCGTATATTTGTCTGTACGTAGGTACAATATTTCATTATAGTAAATACTAATAATGAAATAAAGTACCTTAAGTATTTAAATTTAGTCATGTAATACTATTAAAGCAAAATTGTCTTTGACCATGTTATAATATTTTATGACATTTTGTTATAAAAAAAAGGTAAGGCCTTGAAGATGTTAGCTACACGAAGTACTTATCCTACGCAGACAAAATTGCGGACACCATATAGTAAAAAATAAGAACCAAAACCTTGCAAGGCACTGCAGTAGGCAATTTCGATAAAATTTAACTCAGAAAAAGAAACCTTCCAAAAAAAGAAAACAAACCCTTATCGCAAACACTTAAGTACATAAGCAATAAGCTCCAGCGATTGTCGTGAATTTTGCCAATGAAATAAGGATACTTATAACAAAATACTGCCAAACTAGAATTTATTTGCGTGCCGAACATTAAATATGTCATATTGGTTTATCACTGTGTGAACAGGCCTTTAACGGACCTTTAGAAGGGTTTGCAATAACCTCGAGCTCAAGTTAGGGTGGGGGAAAGTTTTTGTATAGGTTATCTGTCATCGGTATATGTACTGGTTTATCATTCTGTGGCTTTGGGTTGATGTGGCTTATGATGATGTTAGACCCAATCAAAGTGTAACACACCTGTCTCAAGTCTATGTGCTGAGATAACACAAAAGTAAGGTTCCGTGTGGTACTACACTACTATTTAGGGTGACCAACTCTGTGCGCTAAAGTTACAGCGTAGTTACAGTACATGTAACTACGCTGTAACAATCATCAATATTAAATATATGATTTAAGGTAAAAATTTCGCAATAACGTGTTAATATTTTTGTATTTGTTTGTTATATTTCAAAAAAACTCGACTCTACGACGCGTAGTAGGCTCGGCCTTCGGCCTCGCCATAACCGCCCGTCCGTTCATATTTTTTTAATGTCTTTAAACCTTCTACGAAGTATTAGAAAACAATAAATGGAAAGGAAATCGGTAAAGCCGTTCTCAAGTTATAGCTTGACCAGGAAAAATAGGGGTTCATAAAAGTAAAGAAGGAAAGTTTTTAACTTATATTAATCATAAACTAACAAAAAGGAACAAAATACGTAACAAAATCAATAATCTTTAAATTTAATAAACAAAATTTTCTATGATCATTCAAAAAGGTCAGAAAAGATAAAGTTTTAATTGCGACTTTGCAGCCTTCAGAGCTTGTTCGTTTTGTATCATAAACTTGCAAAAATCTGCGCATGTCATATTAAAGTTTGCTCTACTCTAGAGCTCTTCCTTCATACTTCCAATATCTATATATTTTAGTTTATTAAAAAAAAAATACAGATAGATAACTTACATATTTATCTCCCTTATTTTTCAAGTCCTCGTTAATTTAATATACCTTGTTGATACACATTGGGTCGATGAAATTTGTCCTTCCACCCTTTAGGGTGAGTATCGTGCCGAAATTCAACCAGCCATGATGTTGACTAGATTTTCTTAGAAATGTTTTGTAAATTTATCTCTTTTGCGGAAAGGTTTTGAGTGCGGTGAGCGACGACTCTACCCGCTTTTATGTATTTGATTCATTTATTACGAAACTAGTGACTTATTTATACATGTTTTTTCTTAACAATTTTGTTTTGAAATACTAAAAAGCTAGTAAAGGGTTTTTTCATATAATGTAAATAAATATATGTAGAGATGGAAGTAGAATGTAGTTTCAATAGTGAAGAACTGAAGCGACTAGGATTGTCGGATTGGCACGAAACCAGTAACGTATATAACTCATAATGTATATAACGTCATTAAGTACCGTGTACCGTGTTTACTAATGCTGCCCTGCATACTACTAAATGATGTCAGTTAAAGTTACGGCGCTACTACGAGTAGAAGCCAAAGATCTATAAAACGCTGTTTTTCGTGGCACAGTTTAGACGCACAGTTACTGACACAAACTTGAAAAAACACAGGGCTTAGTTAAAAGTTTTAAAAAACGACTTATATAATAATATTGCACATTATTTATCCTTTACCTTAAAGTAAAAAATCGCAAATAAAATGACAGAAAAAAAATCCGTTTACAAATTCTCGATATTTTGAGCGACAACTACTATATTTTTTGTAATCATAACAAAGTAATTATTATTAAATTTTTGATTAATATCCAATTTTTTTACCCTTGTGGCTTCTTTTATTTTTAAACAAATTAAAACTGCGATAAAGTTATCATGTTTGGTCCTGTCACGGCCAGTGCTTCACCCGCTCAAACACCTAAAAGTTTGCTCTTAGAGGGCCATAAGCAGCGTTCATGAGTAAGCCCTAACGGCTTTATTAATAACCTTGTAGTAAACCCGGAGTAGTTGAAACATCTATCTGTCAATTTTTCACTTGCAGTAAATGTCACGCGTGAAAGCAAGACAAAGCATGTTACGCCTAATCTATGTTTACGCAACGTTTATAAATAAAGGCCTAAGACTATACCTACCGTGTAAGGTAAACCGTCAAACTACATACTGCACAAACTTCGAGGTATTAAAATGCATCTTGAAATATACAAACTGCATGTCAAATTAACTTGTTTTACGCGCAGTGTCTGATTATAGCAAAGTCAAGTATTGTAACGAGACTCTCATCGCTTATCGCCGCACTTATATATGACTGATATGTGGTTGATATGATTATATGTGCAATCGGTATTTTGTGATAGGAAAGTTTAGCTTTTGTTGAAATAAACATAAATGTTTTGGTTTACGGTAATTCGATACTATCCGTTTATAAGTCATCAAGTGTTCAAGCATCTTGTGCGCTATTCAGATTATGCATGCTTTAACCCTCTCATACGTAAATTACTGCAGAACTACAAGTTTCCTAGTTCGCGCGTTAATCTCCCGCCATCTTCTTGCCAATGTAAACATGCGCTCAGCATTTCAAGCTAACAAACCGTAAGCTCGAAGCTAACATTGAGTTTCAACTATGAAATCAAAGTCTTGTATTGAGATGCATTATTCATGTCTATTTATAAACTGGAAGATGGAGTTGTTACCGTGCGAAATCTAACTTCCGAATTCAAATTCCATTGATATTTAGGTTATATGGAATGGAAGTGGGGAACATTTGAGAAAACTTGTGTGACGTGCTGCGACGGGGAAATTCAATTGATAACTTAAGGAGTTTCTTGCTTGTTTATCCAACAAGTGTGTCAGATGCACGGTATTTAACCGATTGATATTTTACAAGTTTGTTTGTGCTTTGTGATTTTATGACATAGTAGTAAATTGTAATTCTACTTTCTTACTTTTATAAATCAATGTTATATGCTACCGTCATAAATAAATTATATTTCATTCATTTCATTCTTTGATATTCTGTTTGGTCTCCGTAGATAAGAACACACTTTTTAGCAGCCCGCGTGGAACACAAAGGATGTCATAGAAACAGTCTGAGTAGTGAAGGTAAATATCATCGCCAGTCAAGCAGCTTTCTAAGGACCAATGCAAATATCGAAGAAAGTTATTTACTAAAACTAGACTACTAACTAAACTAGGTGTTTACTAAAAATAAAAATTCTCGTAGGTTATAAAGCATAGCTATTACAAGTGCACGATAAAGTACATGATTTAACTGATTATGTATATTTTTTTTATAATACATAAATAAATAATCTAATGTTGAGAACTAAAGATCATGTTATTGCAAATAAGTAAACGCGTAATTTTTAATACTGTTTCTATGAATATTATTAGAGGGAAATGTTGCAATAGAAAACAACGATGAACTGAGACGTTAATTATTTTTTACTTATTATATATTCTACAGTAACCAAAATACTATATCACCAAGCATACAAACAGTTGACCAAATTAACTTTTATCTGTCCGTATGTTTGTTAGGTTTTATGTTGGTCTTCCTGTACAGTTCACAATTTTCAACTAATATTGACGAAATTTGTATGCACTTTTTCGCATTATTTTGTCATAGGTGATTTTTGAGTAGGTTATCCTTAAATAAGTAATTTTGCAATGTAAAGTAATCTAGAGTTTGCTGCGGCGCTATATACTGACCGATATCGAGAAAATTAGGTTCACTCTTTAGGTATCTCACTTTTAAAAGCAATTTCGAGTATGAGCTTAATTGGTTTAGTGGTTGCCGAGATAATAGGTTGTAAAGTTTAAAACTCGACAATTTCGGTAATATTCGGCAAGAACATGTCGCTTGCGAGGACTATGTTCGTGGAACTACTAGTGTAAGTAAGTAGTTTAAGTGTATAAGGGACGTGACAGGTAAGTCGTTTGCGTATTTTTTAACACGTCTTGGCAGTGCAAGTACACGTATCTTCAAACTTTAAACCATCTATCTGCACCATACTGCACAACCGTGCGATTCTCTAAGAGCAAACATCGTTGCATATTTGACAACATCCGTGAAACAAATGACGCGACGACAAGAAACGTCGGAAAACAACCATATGTACAAGGGCGCTATCTCATAAAGTGTTTGACATCGGTGAGCTCGTCGACGAGCGCATCGACGAATTATTACACAATCTTGTTCTTGTTCAAAGTGGAGGCGATAAGTCCTGCACTGACGTCCCGCTTGGGGTGTACTCTTTAGTAGCTAGGCTAGCTAACAGCCGCTAGGGCTGTTATCTTTATGGCTGTTTTGTCGCGCAGTAAATTAACTCGGTACAATCTTCGACCCATATAAAATATTTTGTATTAGTCGAAGGGTACAATACGTTTTAACCTTAAGAAACCTAAATAATATTTGGCACTACGGCGATATCAACCAGTGCATACACTTGCAGACGAGTCGTTTTACTTATAGTGTGTAAAACCACGTAGAAGCAAAGTACCATCCTATGGAAATGGATAATCTTCGAAAGTATCTAGTGGATATCCCTATTTATTTCATTCGTTTATTCTAATACTCTGACAAAAGTATTATTAAAACGAGAATTCTGATATAAAAAGTGTGAAACTGAATATAGCCCAAAATTTTATGACAATATTTAATCCGATAACCCATTGGACAGTTGTATCGAAACCGGATGAAAAAAGGTCAGAGAATGTATCTAAACTGGATATTGTTTTTTTTATTTTAGAATCCAATTTACATCTAACCAGAAAAATGATTGACAGGTTATTCCAACTATGTAATAATGTAGGTACTTGTGTTTACCTGCGGTTGGAGAAGTGCGAGGAGTTATAAGCAGAATGCGGAAGAGGTTCCTAAACAAAATGTTTTAATGTTCCCTCCCGTGAACAGTCAGGTTTCAACGTATTTTACGAAACAGTGGGACAGAGAGAGTTATTTTCACATTTATAATATTTCTTGCTTTGCCTCGTGGTTACACTCACGTGGTGATGGATGACGATGATCAAGAAGTTAAGTATCTTATGTGTCAATCCAGCACCTCATCTACCTACATACACATTTCCTCAAAATTGGTCCAACCGTTTGAGCGTGAAGAAGTAACAAACATACAGACACACTCACAAACTTTCGCTTTTATAATATTAGTGTGATTATAAATTTAATTTTTACAAACTAACGCTATGATGATGCTATTTACTTTTTCTTCATTCAAACACACAGTGATGCTTTTACATTAGTTGATAAAGGCTGGAAATCATGTTATTCGGTATATAAACCAAGACAAACTCTTGCTGAAGTGGCCTACCGACTTGTAATGGAAGATTTATTCATTAATTCCTCCCGCGAAACTCAAATGCTAACACGAAATAGTTATTAAAATGTTAGTCACATAAGGTTATAAATTAATTAGTCTAAGGTATACTTTATTCAATATATTCCCCTCAATTTATATTTTAGGAGCACCGAGAAACTCTAATATGTAGGCGAGCACGTTCAAATCGAATCAAATTTTAGGTCTACTAGGTTTTACGAATTCAAGGTCCAAATTCATAGTTTCAGAAACCTGCTCTAGCACACATTATTTATTTAAGTTGGTAAACATGTAAGCTTACATACTTTTCGTACAACGAATGTCCGGTCAAATAGTATAATTTCAGTAAGGACTCTTTACACCTAACATAATATTTAAAGAATTTAATAATGCGTAATTTGATTTAATTCTTTTCCGGTCTGTACAACTTGTATTTCTCAATAGATGCTACTGCAAGCAGATAAGCTCTGTAAACGTTCAAATTATTTGACAAACTATTTATTATACTGTTTCCCAAACGTTATCTACACGTGGAATGAACAGAGATATCCTTAGTGTCCATCATATGCCTGGAGCCCTACGTCGAAAAACTTACTACGAAGTTTTGTTTGACGGATTTCACGTTTTCTGTCAAAATGAAAAAGCATATTAATGCAGTCAAGGGTGATGAGATGTAATGACATGTTTTTTCAAGGTGATAAAATTGTATTAATTGTATTATAGTATGTTTTATTATCAGTTTTTACTGATTGATCTTGAGTTTTTGAGTTTTTACTGACTGTTCAGATAGTAGATCTGAACAAAGTATTTAGTCATGTATAATATAATACTTTGTAGCAAATTTTATAGTTTGCGCATTTATGACATCTTTGATATTTTGTTACAAAATTAACGTGGTGTTCACTCGAACACCACGTTAGTTTTTATTTACTAATTTTTACTGAAAATACGGGTTTACTCACGTAATACTTGCCGGGTAGATCCGACTATAGTTTCTAGTTTCTATAGTACTATACAAACATACAACGCTCGTAGCGAAGCTCGACTTGGCGAACATAACCGATCAACAAGTTAAGCAACACTTGCTGCGGTCAGAACCTGGATGGGTGAGCGCTAGGGGCATTATTGAACAAAACTTCGACATGGCTTGGCCACTAACCTATCCACCAATCCGCACTGGGGCCACGTGGTGGATTATGGCCAAACTCCTCTCTCTTAGAGGAAGGCTTGAGTCCCAGATCGAATTAGTCCCAAAATGGGCTAATTATGATTATGATGATGACCCCTTTCCTAGTAATTTTAACTTTAGAACCTGGAGTCCAGTGGTTCATTTTTGCAAACACCGAAAAGTTCCGAAAAAGCTCGCGAGCAGATATTGTGAGTTATGTGTGTCGAGAACCCAGATCGAGTTCAAAGTAACTTTTGCGTCAGTGGTAATAAACGCAACGGAAAAAAACGGAACGCAAGAAACGTGAAAGAAAGTGAGTAGACCGTTTAGTCTGCTCATAATAACACCTACCCGCAGATACGACAGTTTATTCGTGAACATGGCGCATGCTACTGTGCTAAAATATCGACAGCTCAAAATAAATACAATACACGGTAAAAATCCCGTTTCTATGGTAATTCTTGCATTAGTGACCAAGTCAATTTAAAAATGCTTGAAATTTTGAAATGAGCACCTAACAGTGGGATAAGGTAAAAGTCACTACGCAATACGATTCAGTGAGAATAGTGAAGTCGAGTTATTATTGTGATCTTTTGTTCTAGTGATATGTAAAAGTAACCGTGTCATTATGATGATATATTGGCATACCAATTATTTTTCAGCTAGTGCAGTATCTTTCAGACTGCCCCGTCTGAGATCCCTTACTGTAACTTTTAAACACTTTGCCAAAAGATAAGTTGGCTTAAGTTCTGCATACCAAATGTTTTGGGATCGAAAACTTTGAGCGTTGCGGCGGCATGAGTAATGAAACTGGGCTCACGTACGCTGTTTGTCATTCTTATAGGTATTATTTTTACAAAATGTATTTTAAAAGCAAATATTTGAGGTAGAATAGAACAGATTATTAACTGAGTGTGATTCGTGTGTTGAGTTGCTAAAGCAGCCACTGTATGTGTAGACAAATCATTTACTAATCAAATTGAATATATTTTACGCAAAATTTTAAAAAATATGTTGATGTACTACTCTAATTGCATATCCATATTATGTGTTGCTTCGGTAAACAACTCAAACAACCCTTTGATTATATAAAATCATGTTGATCAGTTGAGACGGATAAATCAACTCTACTGCGGGGGCTACATTTATTAGTATAATATATTATCAATAAAATGTTTATAATATAAAACTCGAGTTTAACTCCGAACATTCCGCTACAAAGAAGAATTTCCTAAAAAGCAATCAAAACGATAAATATTTGCAATAAAGAACCAATTTTGATCTCTTCCACAACAAAACCTTTAGATGTTTGGGTAAAATTCTTAGAGGCAGTTTAACAATCATCTAGTAAAAAATAAGAATTGCCGCGTAAAATGTTTTTTTTTATTTGAGCTTCTATTTTGTTTACGAAGCTGACGTGTTCATTACCCTAGCATAATTGACGGAGCGAGCGAAGAGAGCATAGTGTCTCTGTTTTAACTGGCCAAATTAACTTCATCTGTCCTTATGTTTGTTAGGTTTTTCGTTGGTCTTCCTGTACAGGTTGCATTTTTAAACCAATATTGACGAAATTTGATAAGCATGTTCTAATACTTAATACATTTTTTGTCGTAGCTGATTTTGAGTGGGGGGGGGGGTTGCCTTGATTAGAGGAATTTCGAATATGAACATAATTGGTCTAGTGGTTTCCGAGATAATAGGTTGAGAAGTCCTGTGAAACATTCCCGTTGGTAAAACGTGCTTGCGAGGCCTACTGTATGCAGATTTGCTAGTAATGTACTTTAAGGACATATAGGCTGTTAGAATGCCATGTGGGATGAGTGTGCACAAAAAAATACATCAAAAAGCAATGCACTCGTATCTTTCGCCGCGTAGTGCATAGCATACATGCGCCCAATTAATAAACTTTGTGCTTCTTACATTTTCCGAGTTATTTAAGATTTTTCCGGAGTCTGTGTTAAAGTTAAGCGACTTGCCAGGGTCATTATTTAGTAGTATAAAAAATAAAAGATGCTGAAAACCATGGTGTATATTATAAATTTGACGGGACAAGTGTGGGCTGGTTATGAAGATTGTGATGTCGCAACAGAATTATGATATATACTCTTTACATATAAAGTACCAGTTGTTATACAAAAACTTAAGTTATAAAGTTTGGTTGTAAAACCTGACTTTAATATCATTAATTTATCTTTCCCTAAGAAACCGCAAATTTTGCGGCACAAGGAGAATGTTACGGTTATGAATGCCTTTGTTTACGGTTATGACGTACCAAGTGATGCCTTTTACGTTTAATACGGAGTTGGTATTAACGTCAAAATTATTTTATTTAGTACTGTTTAACAATGAATTTAGTTCTGTTTTGAAGAAATGATAACTCAGGGGTGGTAAAGGTCTGCCGTAAATCAGGAGGTATATATCGGAAACTTTATCTTTTTATATATTTAAAACTTGTATATATATCATTACAAGAACAAAGTTACTAATATAAAATGAAATATGAATATAATATCAGTCTGGCTATTCAACGCAATAACGTTGCCAGCTTTTTGGGCACACTACCTGGGACTTAAATTCTGTTTTTTAACAGAATTAGAATCAGAAATTTATTCACCATTATAACAATGATTGTAACATTCGGTAAGTAAAATGAAATGTAAATTAACAATATTGTATACACATTTCAGATTAAATTAATTAACTTAAATTCACAACATATCATTACCTATTTTGAAAATATCTATAATATAATTTGGAGATACTTTAGAAAATGTTTTTTTTTTAAAAGGTAGATTTTTTACATAATATATAATTTTCATTAAAATTAAGGTAAAATACCAAGAGGACGAAGCCCTAAGCGATGGACGGATCAGGTATCGAAACAGTTGAAGATACCATTCAACACAGCTCTACATCAGGCCAGCAACAGAAATCGATGGAGAGAAACAGCAAACAAACTGCAACAGAGGAGTCACGGTCCTCGGTAACGAGGGAACGATTAAGGAAGAAGTATTTCTGTTGCCGCTATAACAACAAATACTAAAAAACCGGTTAATTGCAATTTATCAGACTCGCGCACGAATGTTTCCGTACATTATCTATAAAAACGACAAAAGCATGTCTGTTGTATGGGAGATTTATAGATAATAATAGTACGGAACCTTTAATGCTCGAGTCCGACTTGCAGTTGGTCGGTTTTTGTGGTATTACTGTTCTTGTGAGCTAATAAGTATTCGAGGACGATTATATACTATGGCGATTATAAGTAGCACCTTTGGCTGCATCTTCACTGATCATCTCTGTTTTTTATTTCTTTTGTAAATTATAACACCGCAGGGGCGGCTTTGTGGCGAGCCGTAAATGAGTGGCAACATCGCGTACCCTGATTCTCCCTGGGGCTAAAAGAGATCCCTGACCCCCGGCTTGCCTTAATTGGCCGTCTGGGGGTGGAGACGCAAGAGCAAGTAACAAAAAGCTCCAATGGTGGAAGTGTTTAAGGGCATAACGCCGGTAGTAGCGCTCTAGTGAAACCGCAGCACACCTCTCGACACCCTTTAGCCATCCACACCAACGTTGCCCCTTATGTCACCATTGATGGTGGCCCTTATGGGGGGCCCGTTTAGTGGATGGCAAGTCACCACCTAAGCCTAAATCTTTTAAGATGAGACTGAAATTAGCAGGTGCCGTAGTCTCGTCAATAGCCCACTATATCCCTTATCACTAATAAGTTCATATAAACAGCCTTACGATTTTACAAATTTTTTGTAATAGATATAAGTACCATGTTACCCTTCATCCAAAATGACTGTTTTTTATACTACATTGTATATTTTATACCAAACGAGCCTCTAAGTGTTGTCCACAGCCCCACTTATGCCTTTGCAAAGGACCGGACGTAATCCGTGAGATAAATGGAATAAGATAATAATAATAAAAATAATTCTTTATTTCAGGTACACACAAATTAAAAAAAAACTATAATTAAAGTGCTGTCCATGGATTAAATTAAGTTAAAATAGATAATAATAATATACATAGATACATTTATATATGTACATCATCATCATCATCAGCCTGTAGCAGTCCACTGCTGGACATAGGCCTCTCCAATTGCACGCTACTTAGGTCTATCTTGGGCTTCTCGCATCCAGTTTTTGCCAGCCGTCTTGCGCAGATCGTCACTCTACCGTGCCTAAGGACGTCCTACACTACGTTTGCCGAGACGCGGTCTCCATTCTAGAACTCGTTTACCCCAACGGTTGTCGGTTCTACGGCTAATATGGCATGTAAATACATATACATATATAATAACATTGATGCAAGGAAAAGTGTAGGAGTATCAGACGGAGGCCAGACAGTGATATTTAACCATCTCTTTAAATACTCTTAATTGGTTTAGCTTGTTATAAATATTTAAAGGCAAATCATTCCACAGTCAAGCTGCGTGCACCGTAAAGGATTTTTGAAAAACAGTATATACAGGTATATAACTGAATAGATTAAGTGGCGCGCAAGGATTGATAAGTTGAAAGTGATAGAATTTCGAATTGCTCTCTGAGATAGGACTGGGTGGAAATGAAGAAAAAAAAATAAAGAAGGGAAAATTTACAAGTATTCTGGCCAAGGCAGATAGGTAACCACTTCAGATTACTGCAGCAACCTTGCGTAAACTAAAAATAATAGAAATTCTGCAATCGTTTAAATTTACTAAGCTGCACTTAGGTAAGGCCCAGATAGCTGGCGTCAGCATTATCAAGTATGGGGAGCAAAAGGGATTGTACAAGTGCAGTTTCAGTGGTAATTGGAAGAAAACTACGTCATATCCGGAGTGAGCTAGCTGAGGAAAAAACGACATTATTATATTGTATTTTACAGTTACAGTTTCATTATATGTTTAGATTCTGTATGATAATTGTCTTCAATCAACAACTTTACTTTCTAGTGCGTTCCATTTAAATTTAATTAGAATCGGTTCCGAAAAGCAAAGATCTTAAGCTATGCTCAATAATAATTAAAATTAACGAAAAAGTATAGCATGAAGTCGATTTCAAATTGAATATAATAATAACGTTAACTTAATTTAATTTTGATAATTTCCCTTATATCATTGCTCTCATAATTCTGATGTAAATAAATCTGACTAAGTATACACATATCTTGGATAAATAAATACTCCAATTAGTTATCAAAATAAACAACTGGGTAATGCAAATTTTGTTTCTACAACTAGTTACAGATATTACATAATTATTATTTGTTCTTTTCGTATTCGCACTCACTCAAAAACTCGTTAAAATTTCATCCCAATTGTATAAATGCTATAGAAAACATAAAGGAAAATAAACAAGCAAATATTCAATTGTGTATGTTATACACGTACAAAAAATATTACCTTCAAAATACCAATTTTCCTAGATTTATTAGTTTTAAGCAGTAAGTAAGTAAGCTAAAGATCAAGCATAAGTAACATAAATACTTAATATGAGCCCTATTGCCCTACTTGAGTATTACGATGTCAAAGTGTAGCGTGTCTTGCCCCACTGATACTATTAGTATGGTATCTTTAATAAAACAACGCACTGTAGCTAAAAATAAACGAACATTTGTTATATACATACAGGAAATTGGTGAATAAAAAAAATCTAAAGAAAAGCCCGCTGTGTTTCTTGAAGGATCTTCTCAGTCATGGCTGCGTTCCGATCCGGTTTAAGATTTAAGAAAAAATAAATGTAAAATGACAATTTGTAAGTGCTTTCATATGCATATACAGAATAAATGATTTGATTTAATCGTGTTGATAAAGAATCCCCTTGTCTCTACCTTTTTAAACCAATAAATGAAATACTTAAAACACTAAATAATTTTCTAAACTTATTGTAAAAAGAATAATTTCCAGAATGATGGCAGGACATCCTCAACTATGGCAACATTTTTGTGCACTATATATGAGCCAGCCCTCTGGTTACCTATAATGTCTCTTATTATTTCTAATCCGGATAAAAGTTTCACTAAGGCACATATTACGAGTATATAGTCGTATAATCTCCGTCAGGATTGACATATGTACGGCGTTTAAAGTTTTTGGCATAAAGCCACTGCTACTGCTACTGGTTTGCAAAATTTTTAAGTATGCTTTTTAATATTTTGCGATAGTATTAATATAAAAGTGATGATATTTTTGTATTTCGGTTATTGAATGCAATAAGTACTTACGTGCTCTTAAAATAATAAAAGTAAACCTTATAAAATGTAAGAAAAAATAAGGTCACGAAACCAGTCAAGATACTCGACGATACCTACCGCTTAAGTTAAGTAGAAATTTTGTTGTTACATATACTATGATTGTTTCAAGATATTTGTTTTTACATAGTTTACCAATTACTCAGTAATGTTAAGAAGCTGTTTTCGTTTCATTTAGTACATCCCATAGTATTTAATCTAGAATAGAAAATTCAATACAATTTATTTCGGAATTACAAAACTAGAATTAGTTCAAGTAGACAAAGAAAAGTTTTCTCAACTGTTTGATCCTTTATTCATAGATCGGTTCTTGGAAGTTTGAACCACAAAATGAGTTTCTACCTTTACGAAACGGGTAAATTAATGTTAATTTAGGCAAAGAACACACTTGAATACACCCTGAAATAATAGTGTTGTATACATAAGTTCATTTTAATGGATATGGAAGTTTTACTTACTTTTGTATCTAAAGGATACTTGAATTTATTAATATTCATTATATAAAAATTGTAGGTTAAGAATAGAATCTTTCAAAAAGCCATAAGTAGGGAGTCAAGAGTCAAAGTACCTAGTTAAACAGCTAAGATGCATAGGTAAGTTTTGCTTTAGGCGCATATTACTGTTTATTTTTAACATGGCTAATGATTACGTGTTTCCAAAAACGAGTAGATAGAATATTGAGTATTAAATATTAGCTGCGTGCGTCTATGAGCGGCCGGAATGTGTCTCATAAGGTACGACTTGCCAGTATATGAGTGTTAGTACCAACACTGAAGTATGGTAGCAAAAGTTGGGTATGGCAGGACAAACATCAAAGTAGAATAAATGCAGTTCAAAATAGAGATGTGCGTGTGTACTGAGAAGTATGTGTGGTGTGACGTTGACAGACATAGGAACAGCGTTATAAGGGAGTGATGACGAGTGAATGAAGATGTAGTAACTATAGTTGAGAAAGGCATGCGTAGATGGTTTGTGCATGTATGTATGAGAGAACACTGACGAGTTACTCTTTATCATATTATCTCTTCTCTCAGTGGCCTAGCGTAAATGGTGCACAACACGGAAAACGCGGGTTCAAATCCCGACCGAAGATGTAGTTTTTTCTCTATAAAACTGCAAGTGTTGGCGTCGCTAAGTAAGCGTTAGTGATTTAAAAATAATAAAAGTATAAATGCATATTATTATTTATATGAACATATAGGTACCTAGTTAATAATATTACAAAACAAAACACTGTTTGAATCATACGCTTGCGGAGGGGTTCCCAGAACACTGGCCGCATTGCCTTGTTGAATTGCAACTTTTGAGCAAATTACGCGCCAGTTTTCAGATCCCCAAAGGCTAAGCAAGGACCAGCCTTACTGAAATTTAAAAAAATAATTCTTGGCTATTTCAACTTCTTACATAACAAAGATTTTTGTGTAACCCACATATTTCCAAGCCTCCCAAAAGCAAGTGAACCAGTAAATTCCAGTGAGTTTTCAGAAGGTGAATTCCAGCGGGCTGGGCGCATCAAGCGTGTAATATGCATGAGTCGGCGAGAGTGAAGTCAGTCGTCGGTAAACTGAGGCCGCATATTGATGCAGAGGAAGCTATTTGGAACTTGTTTTACTTGATGATGTTTTAGAAATATTTACTAGACGAACATATATTTCGGTAATTAAAAGAAATTGTGACTTCTACATCAATCATTCGTCTGGTACATATCTAGAGTTCCGTTGAGACGTTCGTATGAAAAATAAATTAAACAGTAGGTGGCCAGTCTCCTGCACCGCGGGATTCCGTGTCGCAGGAGCCTCCAAGACCCGAGAACAAAATTTTCTGTTCATCAAACTAATATTTACTGTAGCCAGGGATAAAAACTGTCAACCCTTGCTTCGGGCACTGCCAACTGAGCTAGCAGAGCCATCAAAACATTTTTTTTCTCAAATTGTAGTAGGGTTATAAGAAGTTTAGATACAATCATGTAAGCCCAAGTGTTTATATTATTTCATAATCAATCAGCATACCAAAGTAGTGTCAACTGAGCGTTGCCCTGCTTTTATTATAACCTGATGACTGATATACATATTTAAATATATACACACCCAGACACGATGATGAATCAGTCCGTCAGCCTGGATAAGTAATTGTATAATAATACTAGCCACGCCCCGCAGTTTCACCCGTGTGGTGATAGATGATTATTGTGATAAAAAAAACCTTACATCATTCCCCGGGATATAATCTATCTTTTTACCAAATTTCATCAAGATCCGTTCAGCCGTTTAGGCGTGAAAGCATAACAAACTAACAATCAAATACATTCACTTTCGCATTTAAAATATTAGTTAGGATGTACTACAGATCTATACCTTTATTTTACGACTAGCTGCTCTCCGCAGTTTTACCCGCGCGGTGATGGATGATGATGATGATGATAAATCTTATATAGCCTTTGTTACTTAAGGTGAATGTAGCTTTCCAATGGTAAAATCATTTTTGAAATCGGTCCAGTACTTTTTGAGCCAATTCGTTACAAGCATACATACAAATGTTTCCTCATTATAATATTAGTATAGATATCGTTTACTGAATGATAGAAGTTTAGTCATGTACTGAATTCATCAAGTATTAGTTGACAAAAAATACCATTATCGTAAGTAAGAGAAAACTTGCCAAAAAGTAAGTCAACTAAAAGTTATCGTTTATTTGGGTCATATGTCTTGGCGGGCCTGAAAGTAATCAATCAAAAATACACCTACATTAAATGATTTACGACTGAGAACAGTTATATGGTTTTAGCTGAAAATATAACTCTTTTCTTATGAAACTTTGAATAAAAAAGGTTTTGTTCGAAAAATGTCCTTTACTACCTTCCCTTTCTTTCTTACAGCAGTTAGAATGATTGACGACTGCGTTGATTTTGTTGGTTGAACCCGACTGCGGCGAAGCCTTAATGAAAGCTATATGTTTGACCGGTATGTGTGCTTGTATGTCCGCCCGTAACTATTCAAAAGTTAGACCGATTTTGATAAATATACGTTATCAAATTTTTCGTGATGGAAGACTAAAGAAAATAATATAGTCAATAACTAGCTGACTCGCCAGCGGCTTCGCTGGCTTGATCTTGGTGTAGTGGTGAAAGTGCCGTTTTCGAACCTCGAGGTCATGGGTTCGATCCCAGGATCGGATAGTAAATGGGATTTTTTGAGAAAGAAAGATATTCTCAATAACAGTCCGCAGACTGGAACAGTGCCCCGTAGATGGCAATAGGCTCGCCCCCTGATTACGTGATCACATGACCAAAACCCATATACGGCGAAACGTAGGCATTGATAACACCGCTGCTTACCCCTTCGAGAATATATGGCAAAAGTATCGATTCACTCAAGACCGCTAGACTGATGTTACCGCCCCGCGGATTCATCGCTGTGGTGATGGATGGCGATGAGGAAAAGTATACTTTTAAAATACCGCTACTTACTGCTTCGAGGATATATAGGCGGAAACTATTTGTTATGTAGTGTTTAAAAATAAGGTGTAAGTATTGCAGGCAATTGCACTGCTGGACTAGTGTTTCACCGCCGTGCTGATGGCAGAACCGCTCGACTCCAGTCGGCTGAACAACAAAATTATGGATGATATGCCGCCTCTATCACGGAACACGTCTAGTGTATCGAGCTGTCAAAATCATTGTCAAAATTATTAGAAAATAAGTCATCATTACGATCTTTGGTGGAGATTTGTAATTTTGTCTATAGTGTGCCCAAACATATTGAGCTTTTTCACCCGCGTGGTGATAGATGATGATAATGATAAAAAATTCAACCAGAATCAATGCCAAATTTCAACCAAATCCGTTCAGCCGTTCTGCCGTGATTGAGTTACAAACATCAATCCATCCATCCAAACGTTCACATTTATAATATTAGTGGGATAGTGGGATGTGATGGGATATGATGTTTCTGTAAGCTAACAAACCACAAAAGTAAGTTCTTTAGTAAAATTGTGGTCTCTTTGTATACCATTTTCATTCTTATTCATTACATTCACATCAGCATTATTATCTTCATCTTCTCTATAGGTACTTCATTTCCGCGGACTTTAGACACTAAGGCCGTTTGTCCACCGCCACCGTCACCGGGACGACAACGACAACGAGATGACGGCGCCGATTTAGCGATAAGTAGCCGTGCGTCCGCCGCACGCCCGTCACCCGAGCGCCGTCAACTCGTCCGCTGAAATATCGCTAAGTTCGGCGCCACCGCTAGAACTCGGCCCGAGGTTGTGACGGGCCGAAGTGGCGGCAATACAAAACACGTTTAAACCAGGGACCGTACAACCCCGGTTTTGGGTTAAGCCTATCGAAGGGGTTTTTCATTTACCAAAAACCATTTCTATGAGGTTACCAATTAGAAAGGTTACCCTGCCTTAAACCCAGCCATAGGGTCACCCTTTGCTTAGGGTTTTCAATTGAAGAGATATTTGTAACAGTCTATAACCCTATGGTAGGGTTACCCTTTACCTCATAGGGTAACCCTTTGCTTAGGGTATTCATATGAAGAGGTATTTGTAACTTTTAAAAACCCTGTGGTTGGTGGTGGGTAACCCTGGGTTACCCTATCCTTTGGGTTGTTGATCGTGAAGGTAGCGTTGTCTACATTGAATAAGAGAATAACCGAGCGATCACTATTTTCGCGTTGTAGGTATTCAGAAAATATATTGCTATCTCAGCATTGCCTGCAACCGCGTGCGAGATCGAAATTAGTTACACAGAAAACCGACGCCGGCGAGAGTTTATCTGTCTTGCGAATAGATTGTGATTTGGGACTTTTGTATTTTGGATGATGAAATCAAATTATGGTTTTATGTTTCAAAACGAGTATGATTAGTCGTTATGTAAGTGTAGTTCTTTTTATACCTACGGAAAAACATTTTTGTTTGCAATACTTACATAATAAAATTATTCATAAGATATTTTACAAATGGCTATAATATTTTTAGATTTTTATATTTTATATAACTAGCTGACCCGCCAGCGGCTTCACTCGCCTTGGTCTTGGTATAGTGGTGAATACTTCATACTTAGACTGTAGAGCATAGACAAATACGCGCGGCGTGTACAGCTGCCTCATAGCCAGCTTTAACACCAAAACCGAGCTGACGAGGGTGAATTTTTTTTGAGAGGCGGTCCTGGATTACTCTGCTGCAAATTTTAGACGTAAGGCGTCTCAGAGTACTACCAACTGCAATAGGGCGGATGCCCCCATCTTTTCTTTCTAGCACTACTAGGTTTGCACCGTACAAGAGAGGGAAATCTCCTTTAAGTATAAAATTTATTAAAGCAGTCTACTCCCGAATATAAATATACATAATACATACATATATATAAATATTATATACTTAATTTTCATCTTTCCTCATTTTACATAATTTATTCTCGCGTCAGTTAATTTTTTGAGATTACTCCTAAGATATTCGTTTAAATTATATGGTGTAAAAGAGCGAAATAATGTGCATGCAATGCTTAAAGCCTCCAACTTATATAAAATGATAAGGATTAATACCGTATTTGTGTAAATAGCTTTCCAATTGCCGCTTTATAATTGCCCATTTTTTAAAGTATTAAAATAGATATAGTATATTAGCGATAGACATACGCTATCGAGGACTTTTTTCCTCTAAGTGGTAGTGTGCGCTGTGTACGTATATTGTGTTAAAGCCTGAAGGCATTGTTACTAATGAAATCTTACCAGAATAGTAACCCGTCTTGTTGGGTACCACCGCAATGCCAGTTATTTTGATTTGGAGTAGTAATGTGCACTGAGCACGTATATTGTATTAAGGCTCGAAGTCATTGTAACTAATTAAATCCAAACCAAATAGTAACCCGTCTTGTTGGGTACCACAATGCCAGTTATTTTGATTCGAAGTAGTAGTGTGCGCTGTAGACGTATATTGTGTTAAAGCTTGAAGGTATTGTTACTAATGAAATCATTCCCGAATAGTAACCCATCTTGTTGGGTACCACCGCAATGCCAGTTATTTTGATTCGGTAATGTGCACTGAGCACGTTTATTGTATTCAGGCTCGAAGTCATTGTAACTAATTAAATCCAATCTGAATAGTAACCCGTCTTGTCCGGTACCACCGCAATGCCCGTTATTTTGATTCAAAGTAGTAGTGTGCGCTGTGCACGTATATTGTGTTAAAACTTGAAGGCATTGTTACTAATGAAATCATACCCGAATAGTAACCCATCTTATTGGGTACCACCGCAATGCCAGTTATTTTGATTCGGAGTAGTAATGTGCACTGAGCACGTATATTGTAATAAGGCTCGAAGTCATTGTAACTAATTAAATCCAATCCGAATAGTAAGCCGTCTTGTTGGGTACCACCGCAATGCCAGTTACTTTTAATTGTAGTAGTAGTGTGCACTGTGCACGTATATATTAAGGCTTAAAGGGTTTGTATGTAACTAATTGAATCATTTCCGAATAGTTACCCGTCTTGTATGGTACCTCAAGTCATTGTAACTAATTAAATCCAATCCGAATAGTAACCCGTCTTATTGGGTACCACCGCAATGCCAGTTATTTTGATTCAAAGCAGTAGTGTGCGCTGTGCACGTATATTGTGTTAAAGCTTGAAGGCATTGTCACTAATGAAATCATGCCAAAATAGTAACTCGTCTTGCTGGGTACCACAATGCCAGTTATTTTGATTCGAAGTAGTAGTGTGCGCTGTAGACGTATATTGTGTTAAAGCTTGAAGGTATTGTTACTAATGAAATCATTCCCGAATAGTAACCCATCTTGTTGGGTACCACCGCAATGCCAGTTATTTTGATTCGGAGTAGTAATGTGCACTGAGCACGTATATTGCATTCAGGCTCGAAGTCATTGTAACTAATTAAATCCAATCCGAATAGTAACCCGTCTTGTTCGATACCACCGCAATGCCCGTTATTTCGATTCAAAGTAGTAGTGTGCGCTGTGCACGTATATTGTGTTAAAACTTGAAGGCATTGTTACTAATGAAATCTTACCAGAATAGTAACCCGTCTTGTTGGGTACCACCGCAATGCCAGTTATTTTGATTCGGAGTAGTAATGTGCACTGAGCACGTATATTGCATTCAGGCTCGAAGTCATTGTAACTAATTAAATCCAATCCGAATAGTAACCCGTCTTGTTCGATACCACCGCAATGCCCGTTATTTCGATTCAAAGTAGTAGAGTGCGCTGTGCACGTATATTGTGTTAAAACTTGAAGGCATTGTTACTAATGAAATCTTACCAGAATAGTAACCCGTCTTGTTGGGTACCACCGCAATGCCAGTTATTTTGATTCGAAGTAGTAATGTGCACTGAGCACGTATATTGTAATAAGGCTCGAAGTCATTGTAACTAATTAAATCTAATCCGAATAGTAACCCGTATTGTTGGGTACCACCGCAATGCCAGTTACTTTGAATCGAGGTAGTAGTGTGCAGTGTGCATATATATTATGTTAAAGCTTGAAGGAATTGCAACTTTACTAATTGAATCAGTTCCGAATAGTATCCCGTCTTGTTGGGTACCACCGCAATGCCAGTTACTTTGAATGAAAGTAGTAGTATGCACAGTGTACTTATAATTGTGTCCAATACATGCATGTATGTATTGGAACTAAATTAATTATTTCGAATTCAACAACTCGTCTTCGTGGGTACCATCGCAGTACAAGAGATTCTGCCTTGAGTAGTAGTAGGGTGCACTGTTCACATTGTGATTGCGCTCATTCAAATTATTGCTGAATGAGTAACTCGTCTTGGTGTGTACCACCGCCATGCCAAATACTCTGCCTCGGGGTAGTAGTGTGCACGTATGTTTGTATGTAAGTTTAAAGATACACAACATTCCGTATCAATCGTAGAAGCGTCGCAATAGTGCGGTAATTGCTCAATGGGTGAGAGACTTGGGGCCCAGGACATGATGCAGGAGCCGAAAACAAGTAGCAGGAACTATTGTACATGTAGGTAGCAGGTAGGTCCATGAGTTAAATCTCACTTTTTCTAGTCTATGCTCTGGTAGATAACAAACACTTGATTAATAATTATCATGTGTTGAATAATGTTGATATTAAAAATAAAACGAGTCCAGCGTGATATTATATTTTAACTTTTTGACCTACGTCTACTTGTGATATAAAAACCAAAGTTGACACAAAAAGATCAAAATATGAATGCGGCGCTGTTTTGCTCGAGTGGTGGGGCCACTGCCGCTGGGCGCGCTAGGGAGTAGCTCGCAACGTAAAATACCTAAACTCGCGCAGCGCTGCGCAGAATGAAGGCTCTTAAGCATTAAAAAACAAAACAGTTAAAATCATTTACATAATAAAGTGACAGCAACCAGTAGTAAATAGTTATAAATAATCATAAAACTAAAACATAAAATATCTTTTTCCGTGATATGTGAGTAAACTATGAACATAACAAAGAATTGCAACATCCCTCTCTTGTTCCAAATACCGCTGGCTTACTTGTTCGCACAGCATAAGTATTATTAACCTTTGGACTACAACAACAATACCAAATACGATAGGTTACCCTTTCATTGAGTAATACTTACGGGTCGGGTTTTTAATTATTAACCTTTTAAAAATACCCTACAAATAGGTATCCAAATTAGGGTAACCCTTGTGTTACCGTGTTAACACAGTTCAAAGGGTAACCCATAGGCATGGCTTACTGCTGAGAGTAAAAACCCACAGCGATAGGGTTTTTACTAACCCTATAAACCAACGGCGACAACAACCCTACCAAAGGGTAACCCAATTGAAGAGGTTTTAATAGGGTTATTCAATAAAATAAGTTACCGTTTTAAAGGGTAACACTTATAGCTTAAGTTTTTTACTAACCCTGTTAAAATACCCTGGGTTAAACTTTAAAAATGGGTAACCAAATCAGTCCCTGGTTTAAACATGCCCATTTACGCCAGCGCCGTGAGTCCGTCTTAGTAATCGAAAGAAGTAATGGACATCCTATAGTAGTTAAAAAACTTTTCGTCATGCTGCCGCAACTTATAGTCAAGTAAATAAAACGCTCCTGTAATGTATCTTTCACGTATTATCGGATGAATCCAAAATTCTTTGCATCGCCTACGTCTTCTAACGTACAAAAACAGAAGAAGAAGTTGTCGTCGGGTGAACGCAGCTAATCGCTAGTTTGTTTTATTTCTACGCACGACAACTACAACAAACTGACTGAACCACCGAAACCATCGCGGTGGACAAACGATCACCGACACGTCAACGTGATTTCGTCATTGTCGGTGACGTCCCGGTGACGGTGGCGGTGGACAAAAGGCCTTATTCCTGCCTATTATATTTTATTCAATAAACCACAAAACGAACTTGTGTTTTGAGAAAGGTCTGTTGTAGGCTATTTCCTGATTTTCAGTTCGTACGACAAATACAAGCTAAAGCTTTCAAATAACCTTGCCATTAGGTAAATTGCATGCAATTTTCACCTTTTACAAAGTTTTAAAGCGTTTGGAAACAAACTGGGTCAAATGTAACCTATATAAACTTACCACAGCATGCGGTTTCCTGTTTTATTTTTCTAATCGAAAATTTGTTATTTCGCTGAAGCTAGTTTGTATTTACAGCGCACTATTTATACATATTATAATAGTTTGGGTTATAATTTTAATGATAGACATTTTATTTTTAATTGATTATAACGAGACGGGCGTGCGGTAAAATACAATAAATGAATATATATAAATATGTAACATAAGCTACAATTGTACTGTTACATTGTTACACGTAGTGTGAAAGTAAAATTAGGGGAACTATAATAAAGTGGTTGGATAATAAATAAACTACTCAACTATATAAACTATATATAGTGTATTAAAAAAAAACTAACGTCGACGGATGCATACGGGCGTATGCATCCGTCGACGTTAGTTTTTTTTTTGTTAAACGCCTAAATAGAATGCTGAGCAGATATGTATAACATTTAACTAGATATAATATTTTTATAGTATTACTTTTAAAGCACTAACGCCTGCTTAGCGATCTCAATAAAAAAATGGGTTGTGACGTCAATACGAAAGTTTAAGTATTTCTAAAAATGCTTCTTTCGGTTGGATAGTGCTGTCAAAGCTGTTCAATAGATGTCGCTCCGTCCCCGTAAGACGGTTAAATCAGATAGAGAATTAAAATTCGATGCGCGGACCACGAGCCTCGGTGGCCTAGATGGTCATGGCATCTGACACGGAAAGTCAGAAGACGCGGGTTCGAATCCCGTCCGAGCATGTGAATTTTTCTCTTTATAAATTTCAAGATAAAATATTATTTAGGTGTATTTTTCTGAAGTTGTTTTCAATACACTATCGTCTATCAGTGTATCTTGATTCCTCTCCAAGGTTTGTCTGGATATATCGATTACCAGCGACAAGCTCCTCTGTTCTACAAAATTATTAAAAACTTTATGTTTACTTATAATATAGGAGTAGAGACCAAAAAGTCAGAATTATGAAAGAAAAAATGTGAGTCAGAAGACGTAAAATTACTAACTGAACAAGAACAGTTTTGAAAAAAATGTCTGTCTTTCTGTCTGTCTGTCTATCTGTCTGTATGTTCACGTAAAACTTAAAAAAATTTGGTATAAGGATAGAATAGAGACTGGAGCTCCCAACTATAAACTTTTTATATATCTAGATCCGTCACATAAATCCATGATGGGCTTGATCTCTCTATGCTACACACTACAAACTGTGATTGGATTGGAAACAGCTTGGGACTGATCACTCCAGGATCTATCTACTCGTGTACTATGATGTCAAAGTTTAGCGTGTCTTGCCCTACTGATACCATTATTATGTTCTCTTTTGTAAGGCAACACACTGGAGCTATATTTTAAGTACCTAAGTAAAAACATTGTAAAAACATCTTTATAAAAAGAATGGCCCCGAGTTTCTTGTCGCTTCTTCTCGGTAGGTTCTGTATATTTCGGAACGCGGCGGTAGTTTTTAAAGTACATTATAATGAAAAATTCACGTTCATAAGTGCGTCTTTGATGCCTAAATTGAATAAATGATTTTGACTTTGACTTTGACTTTTAAAGGAAATGTGATAGTATGGTACTTTGTCCGTCATGAAGTTTGTATAATTGTCCAGAGGTCTTCAATCCGTACTGCAACCATAATACAGCTAGACTTTCCCAGCTCTAATGCTATCAGTGCCACTTTTATTTATTTTACTAGCGACTGCCCGCGACTTCAATCGCGCAGTATGCTCGGCCTTTGGCCACGTCATCACCTTCCCTCTTTAATTAACTTTATTAAATGTAAGAACCTTCTAATAAGTATTAGAAAACGTATACTATAACATATACTAGCGACTGCCCACGACATCGCGTAGCAGCTCAACCTTCGGGCTCGCCATAATCTTCCATCTGTTCTTACTTTTTTTAATGTAAAAACCTTCTACTAAACAGTAGAAAACATTTTGAAAAAAGATGAACGTAATTGGTAAAGGCGTTCTCAAGTTATAGCGTGACCAGGAGACATAAGGGTTCACTTTTATATATACTAGCGATTTCCCACGACTTCGTTCGCGTAGCAGCTCGGCTTTCGGGCTCGCCATAATCGCCCATCTTTTCTTACTTTTTGAATGTAAAAACCTTCTACTAAACAGTAGAAAACATTAAAAAAAAAGATGAACGAAATTGTTAAAGGCGTTCTCAAGTTATAGTGTAACCAGGAGAAATAGGGGTTCATTTGTATATATACATATACATATAAAGGTAGATAGATAGATGAACAATACTTTTATTTCTTAAACGTGTGTATCGAAAAACACAGTAAATAAAACTTTCGTAAAAGCAAAAATTGCAGTACTGGTCATTATTCAGCAGGCCTAAAACGAATGTGCGTGACAAACAGAGCCTGTTACTTTCAAAGATTAATTCGGTACGAGTGAAAATGTTTCTCGCATTTTATCGTAATGTATCTTATTAATCTAAGTCGTTAATAAAAGCGTGCGTTATTTTGTTATTTATCGGGCGGCTCGAAGATATTGCCACGTTCATTAATCTCGCGGATTCTTGAAGGAAATCCCGCAAAAAGCATTGTTACCCTAATGATAAATGTGGAGTAGAGTCACTGTATGCGCGTAAACAGTAAAGCAGCTTCATACAAATCTGTTAATCGTTTGAAAAAAATCTTTAAGGACTAATAGCATCATCCCCACTTTTTAAGGCGGTTATTTATGCGGCATATCTCGACACTTACTTTCCGTTTACGTAGAATCATGAAATTTTGCAACCATTGTCATACAGTATATGTAAAAATGGCATACTGCTCTGGGGATGTTCAATAGATCTTCATTCTATCTTCATACTGCAAAAAGGGCAATAGCTCGTATTGTACTACACTACTACTACTAACACTAGTACTACTCTACAGTTTAACTCCCAGTTTCCCTTAGACAGATGTTTAAAGATATAAACTTTTTTTATTATACATTAATATAAATACATTATAGTATACGACTCTATAATAAACTTCTCAATGTTATCCGTGATTTGCCTATTAATACGTTTAAAATTACTATTAAAACTAAACTCTCTCAAAAAGGTTATTATAAAATTTCGGATTTCTTGGAGGATAAAACAGCTTGGGACTGATCACTCCAGGATGTACCTACTCCCTCCCCAATATTGGGGGTGGAGAGGGCAGCTGCCGCCGCCTCTATACAGCGGTGGTCAGCTCGATGGCCCTATATGGAGCCCCCATATGGTCCGGGGGGCTCGATCGGCGGGAGACCGCTGATTGCAGCCCAACGGACCATGGCTGTGAGAGTGTGCCGGGGGTATCGGACACTCTCACACGAGATGGCATGCGCCCTCGCTGGTCTTCTCCCCTGGGACCTTGAGGCCGAAGTGCTGGCCTCGGTCTACCGCCGCAGAGTGCGAGCGCGGGAGCGGGACGAGCGACCGGCGCCGCGAGAGTTAACGCATTGGCGCAACAACGCTAGGGCGTTGGCTCTCGCAAGGTGGGAGGAAAGACTTCTAGATGGGTCCATTCAAAGGGGGAATAGTAGTCGACGGCTCCTCGATGCTATTCAGCCCGTTCTCCGCGAGTGGATCACTCGGAGACATGGGAGGCTCTCGTTTAGGCTGACGCAGGTGCTCTCGGGACATGGTTGTTTCGGGAGTAACCTGCATCGCATCGCCCGACGAGAAGCCTCCCCGGCATGCCATCAGTGCGGCTGTGCAGCAGACACTGCCCAGCACGCGCTGGAGGCGTGCCCTGGAGAGGACGAACCGCGACAGACTCTGGTCGCGGTCATTGGGACGGATCTCTCATTGCCGACCATCCTAGCCAGGATGGTCGCCGATGAGAGATGTTGGGAGGCAGTAGCCTCCTTCTGCGAGATTATTGTCTCGCGGAGGGAGGCGGCGGAGCGTGAGAGGGAGAGAGACCCTCCGCTCTCCGCTGAGAGGGCCTGGGCCGTCGGATGCGGGGGCATCCGGCACCCTTCAGAGATAGGTCCTTTCGCGATGTTGAAGCCTCCTCCGTGTTCGGGGGGCATCACACGAGGTGGAGGGGTGTTCCCATTGACACCCCTCACCGAGGAGGGCCCGCCACTTTACAGCGGGCAGCGGCGTCGACGGGGGCTGTGGTAGAATAATTCGGTCCCACGCCCCCCGTCATCAGTCGAAGACGCTGGAACACCGTGGGGTATTTAGACGGTATGGGCGCCTTTAGCCGAGTCCGTCATACCCCGTATGCCCCCCCGCATACGGCAATGCGTAACAGCATTTCCCCATGTCAAAAAAAAAAAAAAAAAGGATGTACCTACTCGTGTATTACAATGTCATTGTGTAGCGTATCTTGCCCTAATGATACCATTATTATGGTCTCTTGTATAAGGTGACACACTGTATCTAAAATAAATGAACATTTGTTATATACATTAAGAAATTTGCGATTAAAAAAAATGTTAAATGTCAAGCCCGCTGAGTTTCTTGCCGGATCTTCTCAGTCGTGGTTGCGTTCCGATCCGATTTTCGATTTAAGACATAATAAATGTAATATGACAATCTGTAAGTGCCCCCGTAGGCCTATACAGATTAAACGATTTAATTTAATTTCAAAAGGAAAAACGTTAGATATCAGACTAATAAAAAACCTTTCTATAAACGGTAATAAATAAAAACATAAATGCTTGGTCGGCGACCCTCAGTGACCTGAGGGTCATGGTATCTGACATGGATTGTCGAAAGTCGTGGGTTCGAAACTCGTCGAGGATGTGTATTTTTCCCTCTGAAATTGCAAAATTTACTCACTGTTAAGTTTGGAATGAAGCCCTAGTTAACATGATTCTCATACTATTAAGAAAACGTTAAATGACGTTAAAAGTGTTGTATTGTGATAACAGTAGGTACTTAATCATCAATATAACGTACATATAGATAGTAGTCGATTTTATAAATCTTACAGTGAGACAAACGACTCAAAAAGTAAAATAAATAAATAAAGTAAAACAACTGTGCTAATATTATTGTTAGCTGTACTTACCATACTGCTTTATACGAGCACTGTGGCAGAGTTTTCTGTCTTTTTCAAAGCTTTATAATATCGTCCACAGCTGCGTTTTTAAGGTGTAATTTATCTATGATTGTTCCGGACACTTTTATCATTTTCGCGTCAAGTGAGTTTCAAGTGAAAAGTATTATCCTGCATTTTTTCATATGTCCAGTTAATCTTTTCAACATAAAATATTATATAGAATTAGGCTAGTTAAATGCTTTTTGGAATCAAAACGATAAATGATAATATGTATCGTCCGCCGTGGGGTGCCGACTTAGAATAGTACTGTAACTATACCACCTCTCTCAAAAGAACGAGCTATTCTCGTCATGTTTTGGCCAAATGATCGTCAACCCATACGCTATGTTAATATAAGTAACCTTGGTTCTTTTAGAGTTGTAGAGACCTTTAAGGTAATTAATGTGTGCATATATATGTAATAAAAATTTTGTTTGTTATATAAGATTGAGGGCCCCATCCATCGCCCACAACTATGAGTGCCATCCAATGTCTGCACCCCCTTGGAGGGGAAGGATAGGTATAGGAATGGTTAACTTAGTGTATAACAATAACCATTCAACCCTGCTTGATGGGACTTCAATTCTGTTGCACTAGCCTTGACTAGTACTGTAGTAAAAGGACTAATTGTCCTAAGTTTGTAAAATGGCACACAACAGTGGCCTAGCAATCAATACGATTATAAATCAGTGTTCTGATGCACTAGCCTTGACTAGTAATGTAGTAAAAGGATTAATTGTCCTAGGTTTGTAAATTGGCACACAACAGTCGCCTAGCAATCAATACGATTATAAATCGGTGTTCTGTTGCACTAGCCTTGACTAGTAATGTAGTAAAAGGACTAATTGTCCTAGGTTTGTAAATTGGCACACAACAGTGGCCTAGTAATCAATACTCAATACGACTATAAATCGGTTATAGTTTTATACCTGTATTATAAATACAGTCAGATATATCTCCTTGCCTCACAAGATGAGATAAAAGATTATTATTTTGGGGTTCAAACCAATCTGGTTATTCATGATAGTAATCAAGAACCATATCATACTGAGGTTTATTACAATCAAACTGTTTAACAGTTAAAGAAAGTTAATTTCATCTTGAAATAATAATTAGTTCTATATGTTTCATATAGATTATTTTCTCACATAGAACTTAGTATGTGTATAGTTTAAGAATAATTCATTCTATACTCATAAGTAACATCATGCTAGGCTGAATAGTTTTAATCAGTTACTTGTAATAATATCAGTTCTCCTTTCTAATATATAGGAACAGAAGGGTAGGAAGTGATTAAATGGATTAGAGTAGGAATTCAACCTCCCGCGATCAACTAATATTAACAACCCAACCATAATTCGATGATGTCGTGTATAATGTTTGTAAATGGTCCAATAAATAAATAACTCTTTGGCCGTAGAGCATCCTTTATCGAACCTATGTTCAGTGTGGGAAAAATTTCTCAGCGGCGTGTATAGTACATATGCTTGCAGTCGAAGCTTTCCAAATTAAGCAATCATGCGAGGGAGTTTATTAATCCCGGGGGTTGTGAGGCCCCAAAATCGCAACTAGCTCAACATTTATTACATAATTATAAAATCACTCCAGTCTGATGAATTTATCAAACTATTGTCAGGTTCAATATCGACTAGTTTGCCCGCGCCACAAAACTGCAAGGATTTTTGAGGTCTAAAGTGTCGGCGCAACAATTGTTGCAAGTAAGTGTCACGCGCGTTTTTCTTTTGTTTATTTTTTAAAGTCATCCCAATGTTTAACCATAGAGTTTAATTCTTTAGCGTAATATATTTTCTTTCTATGGCAACACTACAGACGGACATGTTCTATCTGTGAACTTTAAAAAAAATATATAATCAATGTTTATATTTTGGCGGTGAGGTTATGTTTTGTGCTATAGTTTTTAGTGAATTAATAGGGTTAAACTCATGATTTTGATACAAATTATATGTGAATATGATCGTGAATGTGTAAGGAATACTGTAATTCTGTGATTTAAGTTCTAACATCAAAGTTTACACAAAAAAAATGTCACGAATCGACAACACTCGGTAAGCTAATTTCTCATTGTTATGATTGGTTATAATTTGCTTTATTTTGAATAGATTATACTTTTACATTGTAAAATATCACAGAAATAATGTTGTCAAGTAATTACATCCACTCAGAATATGATAATTACGCCATATCATGTCAGGATCGATAAAAAATCGAAGTCACGTGACAGTTAAATTCGCTTGTACTAAAAATTAATTATTTTAAAATATTTCTGATATATAATTATTCTTTGAAACCTAGTTTGGTTTGTAGAATTTCTAATAAGAATTCCAATAAAATAAAAAAACCAACAAGAAAATTTATATTTCATTAAAAAAAATTTTTTTGGAAATCACCATGTCTAAGTCTAGAAAATGGGCCCCCAAGTTGAAAAAAAAATTATTACTGGCCGAAATTTTAAAGTAGCTCTTATTTTTTATGTAATTATTAATAACCTAAGCATATGTTACTAGGTAAAAATAATATTTCTATTCTAGACATTCAAAATATTTATAAATATCAAATCAAAATCCTGTCTTGGTTAAGCATTATTTATTGATAAAACTTAATTTTTGTGGTCAGATTGCAAGTTTTTTTTATGATATTATTTCTTCTACGAATTCAAATATTTGAATGTAATTAGATAGATATGTGTTTTTACTATTTAATTACCGCAAAAAACCTATAGGTATTAATGTAAAATTTTTAAATTACAATTTTTTTCCACATCAATTCTGATTTTTTCGGCTACGTCAAGTTTGTCCTCGTGTAACATAACATTTTACTAATACATTTGACATTCATGTTTATGTATCAGATTTCTTGGTTATTCAACTATCTCTGACAAAAATTTCGTCTCTTAACTCGCTATAGGTATGGCACAAGAGCCATTTATTCCCAACTCGGCGCAAACTTTTGACGCGGGCGCAGGTCGTAACACTCGGGAGCAATCACGAGGGCGCCACAGAGCTCCTTAGGCAAGCTAGTCGATATATCACAATTTAAATACTTGAACGAATTAACGAAAGAAGGACTTAGGGTTTCATAGTTAAGTTCAATTAACAAGAATCTAATTTAATCAAGTCAAAGGCAACCAGTATTATCACAACCGAATTGATTATGAAATATGATTTCCGAGTCTTGGCACTCAATAAATGATAATTGAACAGCCTACCTACGCCTTAACTGCATTAACTTAATTATCCATCTTAAAAGACAGAATGATAACAAAGCTGGGCTGCAACACGCTACTTTAAAAGCAGGTTACATCCGGTCCCTGTTCATTTCTAACTCGTAAGTGAATCTATTTACGCTTAATTGCTTATCGATTAAAGATCAATATATTAAGCCAAGGCTATTCCATATATTCCCCATACATTCCTGTAAGAGTAATAAATTCCAAGCCAAAAACACACTGATCCCTAAGAGTCACCTTATTTGCTGTAACTTTAAAAATATCTTGTGAATGTTCTACCACCCGCTATAAAACTTAGGTAAGGTAGGATAATATTAACTATTCCGTAAAATGATTAAGTCTCCTTCGGAAAATCTATAACAAATGGTGAATATGTCAAACATACACATTTTTATAACATTCCGCTAGATTAAGTAGTTTTAATTAATCGATGTGACAATCTCTGAAAATTGGTTAAATAAAGTTCAATATAATGTTCCAATGACATACCTATAAAAAGTTGTGTAACCATAAAACATAATATCAAATAAACAATGACCATCTCTGAAAGAAATTGGTTAAACAAAAGCACATAAATTCCCTTGATATACAATAGTATTCCGCCTGATATACCTAGAAAGTAGTGATCACGTCAACATATACACAACTATAATATACAGCAAGATAATATAAAACATATATGTAAGCATCTCTGAAAAAAAAATGGATAGACAAGTTCATCGTATTTCCTTGTAATACAATAAGTGACTTTGTAATTATTTACTGTTAATAAATTAAATGTAGGCAAAGTAATCAGTCACCCATTGTATTAACTAGGATTTCCCATATCGGTTAAGCATACACAACGTTCCATCTTGAGAAATGATAGTTATATTAGAAATAATATAATTCAAAATATATTTTTTGTAAGACAATTATTTTAATTCAAATATAATTTTAATTTTATAGTACAACAGTTGGTTGTAAACAAAACCGATATGGTGAGTTTAAAATAACATGCCACAAACCTTCGAAGACTTCTTTTAGAATGTGAGTCGTCATGTAATTCAACCTGGAAATTTACCTAATAGTACCAATCTATTATTTAAACCTCACTACGCTTGAATTTACGTTGAATATTATTTCGTCGACTTCAGAAGAATGATTTGTATTTTGGAATAAAATAATTCAAGTTAAACATCCAGTAAATAGTTACTTGCTTTAAAGATTCAACTACGTCGATACGTCCTAGTAAGTCTCGTTTAATCAATGGATAAAATTTACACATCTGTACCTACTCTAGTACACTACTAACTTAATACGTAATTTCAGTATTGACGATATTAAAATAATTAAATTCTTTACGATAAATCTACATGACAACCCACAGTTCGGCAAACAGCTCTCGAACTTCCTGTGTTCTGGAAGAAACAGAATTATCACCCCCCCCAAATCGAAGAAATAACGCATTTATTACAACTATACAAATAGGAATTTACCGCGGAGGAGAAAGAAGCGGATCCGATTGTCCATCACTAATGGTTTCATGTTTCTAACTACACTTAGATCTAGTTAAATCTACACGTGGACGCTGAAAGAAAAAGATATTAACTTAAATCTACATGAAACCTCCGGCACACGTCATCGGGTATCCACGAGTTGATTATTTTTTGTCACTTTCTCCTCTTTATTACCTTAAGAGTATCAAATCCAATTTCGGACATTTTTGATATATCCAAAAGTAATGTTATATTATGTAACTTCGACAGGATTTTATTATTTAATAATTCTAGATTATACTCGCGTCTGTGTTCATATTTATTTACCAAATGATTAAAGTTATTAAGTGCATTCACACATAAAAAACCTAATTAAAGATTATGGCTTCTTACTTGCAAGGGAGATAACTTCATTCGAAAAGCAGTCGCCCTTGTTAGCACTTCGCTCTAAATAACGAGCATACAAACTAAGTTTCTTGTTATGTAACACAGTCCCTATTAAATGCCCTAACTTCCCACTTAAACTAGCTGAAAACTGGTGAACCACTCATATGTATTTATTTAAATACACAGAAGGTGTATTTTACTAATTTTTTTATTACAGAGATTTAATCTCAAGCTTTGGTTTAAGTACTGCCCTAAATTCTTAAAAACTAAAATCGAAAGGCATGTACAAATAGCCTTATTTCTACCGACTTAAACCAATAGCTTTAAAATTGTTGTTAAGTAGTGTTGTGTACTTGCGTGTTGTTATTTATGAACAAATTTGAATTTTTTCACAAGGGTTGTCGATAGGATAATCAATAAATTGAAACCCATCGACCATGCAAGATTATTTTGATATCGTCTGGATAATCTCGATTTAATATCGACCAGTTAACACCATTAATCTTAGCCCCTGTGCCACAATACAAATAATTTAATACAGACGAAATTACAGTTATTCAATTATATATGAGGTCGAGGCTCCCTTTTATCTTGGTAAATGAATTATGGTGTGTAATTTATGATGTAAAAATGTGAAGGTAACTACTTATTTCTAAATGTTACTTAAATTTAAGCTGTGTTAATTTTATGTTGTCACAATTTCATGATTTATTATATCCTCCTAAGAGTAATAAATCATTACTTTTATTGAGTAAGCATTCCCTAAAATTCATTTAGATCCGTGGATTATATTAATTCACGTCCAATTGAATTTAAATTATATATTATAATGTAATGTGTAATTATATGAGTGGTTCAACCAAACACAAGAAATAAAATGAACAATACAATAAAAATATGATTATGACAGAAGTAATAAAACACTCATTAAAATATTACTTTACAACAAACAATTTTTGATACATTTAATGAATGTTCTACTCTTTCAAATGCATAAAAGATACCATCACTCACAGACAAAGCTCAGAAGGTTTTATTATATTAATAATAGAATAATGAATATGTTCTTCTATGCTAATTTATACTAGAATTCGATTTAACCTAACTACATAAATATTAGAAAACATCTAATTAATTGTGTATTGAATCAATATTATATTATATGTAAATAATTTTATCATACAATAATTATTTAATTATTTTGGCATGATAGTGAATTATTAGACAATTTTTGCTATGTTTTAAATGACAAAATTTTATAAAAGACCATAAAATTATAGGAATTATCCCGTTAATAATAATCACTAAAAACAGCAAGCTTTGAAATATTAAAATTTAAATAATAAGTCTAATTTTAAAACAAAACCCACGGAGTTTCGCTGAGAGGTTAAAATTAGAAACACTTACATAACCAGTCCTGGAAGACACTACACTCCACTTGACTCTAATTTAAATATATTTTCTCTTTAAACGAGCGCGCGACCGTCGTTTTTAGAATCCCGGTTCACACTCCTGAGCACCGCCGATCTCTGAAGCAAGCGTCCGTTCGCTGGCCTGCCCTGATTGGTCGACTGCACCTGTTTTTGCCGACCTCCCGACCATTTTACTCTATGCTTTGATAAGCAAAAATGTGACCTTATATTCTTAATAATAGAATTTAATTCAGTGTGAACGTTTATTTTTTAACCGCAATTGATTATTTGTAACGCATTCGATCCGTGTTTACCCTATAGCTATCTCCCTTTAACTCTTTTGTGTTCAAAATTGACGATAGGTACAGTACCCCCCCAACTATTCCTGTGGGTGCAGTAAAAGGCGGCTAAGGTATAACAATCAGAAGAAGGGCACCATTACCTTCCCAGTAAAATACTCTAAAACTGCGCTCGCCAACCCGCCTGCCGAACGTGGCGAGTATTGGCAGCGTCCCCAGTAGCCCTGCTATTCCTGGCTACGGTAGCGGCCACAGTAACGGTGGGGCAGGGGTTAATAAGAATCTCCAGCAACGCACGTATACCGCCCTCAATGACGACGACTAACCTTGGTAACACACACCATACGCTATGACATGATCTATGTGCTGGAAGACGAAATGAGTAGGTTACACTTGGGCAGTGTGGGGTTATCTGAAGTCCGTAGAGCGGGTCCCAAGGTGGTGTCGGGTTTCTTGTCCACAAGTCCTTCATTACTCATAGTCACAATCAATAGTGTGTCCAACAGGGTCGTATACCTAATACTCAGAATATCTAGAAGATTATTCGCTAAAGGTCATTCAGGTATACGCACCGACAAAGTCGCATTCGAGGTGGCATTCATGATGAGGTTGAGAATATGTATGAGGACATTAGTCGAGTCATACATACCTCTGAAACGCACTTCTTTGTTTTCATGGGGGACTTCAAGGCGAAGTTGGGTAAAAGAAGCAATGATGAGTTGAGATTGGGGCAATTTGGTTATGGGCAACGGAACCGAAGGCGACAGAGGTTGGCCGACTATCTGAAAAAAGAGGGACTCTTTATGTTGAACTCTTCTTTCAGAAGCCACCTAACAGGAAATAGACCTGGCTGAGTCCCGATGGTTCCACTAGAAAGAATTACATTAATATGACAAAATGTAAGGATTTAAATAAATGTAACCTTTTTATAAATATAAAGACATTGAACGTTATAGTATGGTTACTTAGAACCAATAATATAACAAAAAGTAAGAATTTAATTAAAAAGTTACTTCTTCTTAATCTAAAGATATTAAAGCAAGGATTTCCCATCAGGAAGCACAAGATAGCTCATGAAAACTTTATAGCCAGTGTGTTTGGTTCTTTAGAAGCTTATCTTCATCAATATAACAAAATAAAGAATTTATATACTCGTATTACTGACTGACAAAATTTCCAACGTGAATGTATTATCAAATTTAGGAAGTCAGGAACTGTCGATAACCTTAAAGCAAAATAGCGGTATGTGACTCTTTCAGTTAGAAGTACGGTTGGAAATAGTACCTTTTTATACCAATGAATAGAGCCGGAGCCCACTTGAAGTAAATTGCATGACTAAGCTCATCTTAAATAGAAAAAAAACGCATCAAGCATATTTGAGCACTGAAAAAAAACAGGTTATCAGATGGTGATCACTTTGCACAGTTATTTGAAAGTCTCATGAAATAAGACCAATAATTCACAATTTCACCAAATTAGTAGTCGGTGACTACTTCAAGCTGAAAACTTAGCGGAAGTTAAAAAACTTAGAGCATCCCGTGGCTATCGTAAGTGTATGGTCCACGTACACTTCAACGCATATTTTAATTTATTTAACTTACATACAAAATTAATGAACGTTCGCTCCTTAAGTTACGTTATTTTAAAGCTAGATACAATACATCGGTCTCCAGAGTGAGTATACAATCTAGTTAAAATAACTTAGATTCTAATTTAGACGTCGATACTCCAATGTCTAGGAACAAAGTCGATACTTATGGTTTTTCGGAAAGAGCGATGGCACAAGCAGAGGTAGTCCCCGGGGTAATGTTGAAGAACGTACACCAATGTAGCAGCAGGGGACGAAGAAGAAGAAGAAGAACAAGAATAAGAAGGTGTCCTGCGGGTTCTTGCCAGCTCTGGAATTGATGTGATACCAGACAATAGGTACGTGACGTGGTATTACCCGTAATAGCTTCAGCCACACTTCTAGTTCTTGACAAAATACAGTATACAAACTTAATTGATAGCATTCGACTGACCACACTTTATAAGTAATAGAAGGTTAAGGACGACAGCAGGCTAGTTTTTAGAAAAATTAAAACTTCCGTCTTCGAATGATGCTGAAACTGCTCAAACGAATATGGAAGTCCTTACGACACAAAATACGGATATTTAATAATAATCGTATTAAAGATACAAAATAAAGCGGTAAAAAGGCTCCAAAGCCTTTGCGAAAGACAAGTCTATTGGGCAAAGCCAGTTGACAGAGCTGAAGAGAAAAGACGGCAGTCGACCAAAGCAAAAGTAGAGAGTTTCTACAGACAGTTATACTCCTCGGTCGCTAAACATGTTAGTAGCTCGGCCAAAGACCCAAGAGCTAAGCTCAATGACCCGACATTATACGAAAGAAATACCGGACATCAGCCTGTACGAGATTAGAATGACCTTGAAACAGCTTAAGAACAAGAAGGCGCCGGGTGACGACAGTATAACATCTGATCTTCTGAAAGCGGGTGGAACGCCGGTACTTAAAGTCCTTGAGAAGCTCTTTAACACCTTCTTACTCGAAGGGTCAAAACCAGAAGCATGGAACAAAAGCCTGGTGGTGCTATTCTTCAAGAAACGTGACAACACTTTTCTAAAGAATTACAGACCCGTCTCGCTTTTGAGCCATATATAACATGCCTTTATGTTTAGCGCTTGTGGACTATGAGAAGGCCTTTGATTCGATCGAGACGTGGGTAGCGCCTGAGTTTCTCCAGCGGTGCCGTATTGACTATCTGTCTGTATATCCAAGTGCTGAAGTAAATGTACTATAACGCCATCATGTCCGTCCGAGCACAGGAGCAGAGTTCAAAGGCAATTTATTGCAAAGAGGCGTTAGACGTCAGAGACATCATATATCCGAAACTGTTCACCGACAATGGCCAAGAAGATTAGCCAGTTAAAGTGGCAGTGGGCAGCACGCGGAACAGATTGTCGATGGGGTCGGACGGTTTAAGAGTGGAGACCACGGACTGGTAAGCGCAGCGTAGGTCGTCCACCAACACGGTGACGACCACGGACAGACGACTTGTGGCCCGAGCACGAGCATTTGCTAAAGTGTAATGTTATCGTATCGTTGACGTTTACAGTACAAACTATGAGTTATATGTGCCATAGTTGTACTAGATAAATGATAGTTTGTACTGTAAGCGTCAACGATACGTAAACGTAATACTTTAGCAAATGTTCGTGCTCGGGCCACTGATAAAGGTCGCAGGACGACGTTGGATGCAGGCCGCTTCCAACCGATCCTTTTGGAAATTTATGAGAGAGGCATATGCTATGCTATACGGCTGAGATGATGATGATGATGATGATGTATTACCGATAATGAGTACAATTTGATATTTTTTTGTAAGAAAACTAAAGTCCGCTTTTGTTAAGTGTGCTGAGTTTAATTCCCGAGCAAGCGAAAGACTCTACAATTGAAAAACCACGAGTGTTTCTAAGTGAGATTCCTGATTTGTAAGAGGATTTAAAGGCATTCGTTGCACACGTTTTACTTGAGTAACATAGACAACTTTTACCTTACGAGAAAATACAAGCAGCTTGCAAAATTATATAATAAGAATATTAAATGAACGTTACCTTCTAAATTAACAAGTAAAAAGTAACGCAAAAGGTTGCATGACATAACCATATCAAAATTGGATGTATCTTTTTACACTTGTGTTAGGTTGTTGGCATGGGATTTGAATTTTTCCAACATAATACATTTTCACAGTTCAGACTTGTGTCCAAATCTAATTTTTATACAACTTCACTTTTGCATTAAGAACGAAAAACTTACGTGTTCTCATTGATTTAGCAAAGGAAATTATGACTATTACTCGACTAAGAATTCTAGCCTTTAATAGTTCTAAGTTTAGGCAAATTCAAGTCTATAGAATTAAAATCGTTGCTGAAGTTATTACTTTTGCTTGTATATAAATAAACAGGGCTGTAATTTTAGGTTCTTAAGCTATTATTACAAAATAATCTGTCTAATTGGGACAATCACACGCCTATTGTATTTTATATTTTAAGCTAGTTAGGTGGGCTGCGTTTCCCAAAGGCAACAATTGATGAACACGATGAAATAATAATAATAATAAATTACCTACTCCTCAATATCATTGAATTGGGTTTTTTTATGTTACTAGGCGGCGGTACAAGCACAAGGCCCATATAGTGTTAAAAAGTAACTTCTGCTTAAAAAGATGCTTTTCATCACAAGACTGCACGGCGCCCGTAATCCTGAGACATTGAGTTTATAAGTCTCATGTGCCTGTAATTTTTCCGGTACCCAAAAAGTACTCAAATGTGAATGCGTCGCGTTTCAGCGTACAAACTGTGAGTTACCTGTGTCACAGTTGCCCTAAATAAAAGACAGTACGTACTGTATTACGTAAAATGATATGTTACGTTACACTTGCGCTGTTATTCGTGCTAGGCCCACTGTTAACCAACAGAATATATTATAGTAAAATAAAACCTTATCAGATTTTTTCCTGACAACTTCCTTAATCATTCTCGGTGACGAACCTCCGCTATCCTGGAGAACAATGTAGCTATTAACTTAATCGCACCCGTTTTCCCCATTGAATGAGACATGACAAATATCTATAGAATTCCCAAACGGTGGGTTTGTCCGTCATTTCTATGCAATGTAGATAATGAAACGTAGAAAATGTCTCCGGAAAAAGAATTGAATGAAGAAAGATATACGTAAAAAACTGAATAATTGATACATGACTAGTGATGTAATTAAAAGTATTGAATATTACCGACCTATCTTATCAATAAAATTCACACTGTCACACTTCACACTAATAATATAAAAGCTAAAGTTTGTATCTTTGTTACTTCTTCACGATTCAACAGCTGGACCAATTTTGATTAATTTTGATTAATTTTGATATGGAGGCAGATGAGACGCTGGATTAACCACACACATTGCAGTTCCTGGAAAAGTAGGTTGATTTTTGCGAATCCTATTGTATTATTGGCCACATATGGCGAATCGCAAGTCAACGGGTTAACACATAGAATACATCACCATAATCATCATCATCATCATCATCCATCAACACAACACTGGTGTAACCGCGGGGTGCAACTAGTAAATAATAATTAATCTTTATACTTTTTTTAAAATTTTTATGAACATGTCGAAAGGTTAATTTACCGAAGTGTTGAAGGTATAATGACAGAATTGTAGATGGCAGTACTTATACATCATATTTGAGGTGTGTGTTTCAAAGCTGTTGCACGCGCCATCGCGAGATGATTGGAGGATGCGGGTGAATGAAACATAAAATAATATCTGTCTACCCTGCTCCTTTGACCTTTTCTAAGCACACTATTGGAGATAAATTCAATTCAATTCAATTTTAAAAGATCTTTATTAGCATAAGGATAAAATAAACAGTACAAAAATGCTAGTGTTAGTAAGCTCCTTAGCAGTACATTAATATTGATTACAAAATACGTTTATCGAGTACCTAGACTCATATAAAACTCTTGGCATGATCCGTACAAAAAACATAATTTGAAAGCGTAAGTAAGATTACCTATACCATAGGGAAAGTTCACGTTTATAAATATAAGTTATGTAAGCGTTTTAGATTTGCATTACATTTGTTAAATTGTTTTTATAATAGTATGAAGGCCAAAAGGCGGTAGATAAATAAATCTTTCGACGCTCTAAGCAACGGCGGCGGTCCGCAGAAAGCAACAGGAACGTAAACAATGTTATCTGATCTATCATTCAGTAAGCGCATGCGACGCGCTGCAGCGCGAGTCGCGCACGCCACTCCTACCGTCCTACCCGATACCAGCTGGTAAAACGGGCCGGCACCGGCCAGCGGTCCGCATGCGCTTACACGATGACTCAACCTATTCATCGTATTTTAGAAATAGGTGATGCGGTAGTTTGTATCGATTGTATTTGTCGATAAATGTTAGGCTTTTATTACATGTTTTGCATAAGTTTTGAATCAATGAGTTTTATTTAGAGGGTTTTTATGCATATATAATTTTTCTGATAGTTTATAAATATACACGTCAATTTTGGGCAATCCTATTTCTAGGTGCAATTTATGTAGATTTGTGCGGAAAGGGGTACTGAAGGCATACTTGAGTGCCTTATTCTGTATAACCTGTAATTTTTTAATGTTTGTTTGGCAGGTGCTACTCCACACTGGACAAGCATACGTAATACAAGGTCGGACAAGGGTGCGATATATTCGCAGCTTTGTGAGGCTACTGAGACACGAGCGTCTATTCAGGATTGGATTTAGTGCATTTAGCGCCTTGGTTCCTTTGATACAGAGCTTCAAAGTATTTTTTGTCCAATTGAGCTTAGTGTCGAGTGTTATTTCCAAGTATTTTACAGATAGACTCCAAGGAATACTAACATTGCAGACTCTTAAGCTTCGTGAAGGTGGCGTACATTTTCTATTAAACATGATGGCCTCAGTTTTGGAGGCATTAATTTTTAATTTCCATTTCTGGAAGTAGTCCAGCAAACGGTCAAGGTATAACTGCAAGCGGCCAATGATCAAGTTAACATCGGAGGAAGATGAAAAAGACGCTGTATCGTCAGCAGAACAGGCTATATTGGTCCGGGGCTGGACCGGTATATCGTTAAGATATAACAAAAATAAATATGGTCCCAAAATTGAACCTTGAGGGACACCAGCAGGCACCAATTTAGGCTTAGAAGAAGTCTTATCGACGTGAACACTGAAAGTACGATTTGTCAGATATGAGTTTATCATTTTAAACAACAAGATGGGTAAGCCAATTGATATATGTTTTTGCAAGAGTCCATTGTGCCAGACCGTGTCAAACGCCTTCTCAATATCTAATAGGAACATGCCTGTAGAATGTTTAAGATTGAGGTTGTGCGACACGGTTTCCGCGACTCTGGCTAGCTGTTGGATGGTTGAGTGACCTTGCCGAAAGCCAAACTGTTCATCGGTAAATTATTTTTTCAAACAGCTTGCCAACGCATGGCAAAAGGCTGATAGGACGGTAGCTAATAGGATCTGCTGGGTCTTTTCCTGGTTTGTGGATTGCTATTACTTTAGCCACTTTCCAGCAAGATGGGAAATAAGAGTGAATAAGACAGGCATTGAATATTTTAGTAAGTAAGACGATACATTTTTGGGGGATGTTTTTGATCAAGGTATTAGAGATTTCATCCAGGCCAGGGGCCTTGCGAGGTTTTGATTTTGAAATGTGTCTCTTTACCTCAGCAGGGTGAACCAGAAAAGAGCGCTCATTGGAGCTGGTTTGATCTGCTAGGAGGGCTATTGAGTGGTCTACAAGTAGTTGCTCGTCACTGTGCCACTCATGGGTCAGCATCATGGTATTAAGGAAGGCTTCAGCTAAAGCGTCATATTGAGATTGCTGGTTAATGGTTAGAGAGCCATCTGCAGATTTAAGAGCGGGAATTGTCACCGAGGATGATATCATGCTTTTGACTAAGCGCCACAGATCGTTACTGGGATTATCAACCTTGTTGAGTTTGCTATTCCACACTTTGTCGTTGTATAGTCTTATAGCATGGGAAATTTCTAACTTTAGCTGATTGACTTTTGAATTAAATATTTTACGCATAAAAGAAACAGGCTCCTTTGCAGCATATCTACGTAGGCGGTTTTTGTTGTTTATCATACGCCTAATAAGTCGTGGCAAAGAGCGAGAGTTCCACGGTTGCAGAGTAGATAGTGGCACACATAGGTCTCTGGCTTCTATTAGCGAGCATTGGAAGTGTTTAATGGCAGAGTCGATATCGACCGGGGAAGCATAGACTTGTGGGGTGAGTTTCGTGCTATGGTTAAGAAAATTACGGTATGTAGTCCAATCGGCTCTGGAGTAATTAAACTTTTGAATCTGGGTTCGCATAAATTTTGTGTCAAATGTAGCAAATACCGGAAAATGGTTAGAAGACAATGCCGGAATGGTTTCTATGTCACTTGGTGGGTAGAAATTTTTATTTAACATTATGTCAGGGATGGAGGGGATAAAATGTGGACAGTAATGGACTAAGGTAACGTCAGTAGGCGCATGAATTATATAATCGTTGAGAAGCATGTGCTCGTAAAGCTTATTATCCCGAGTATTAGCGAGACCGGGCGACCACAGAGGATGCTTAGAATTGAGGTCACCCATGGCAAGGACTTTCAAGCTGGCCGACATAATACAATCAATGTCGCTAGTGATTATTGGAAAATTTGGCGACTGATAGACAGAATAGGTTGCAATATTGTGATTGATAAGGGCCACGGAAACACCAATCTATCTGTGGAGCTGGAAGTACGTTGTGCGTTATATCAGCACGGACTAGTATGGCTACACCCTGGCCAACACCGTTACGATGCTTGTCCGAGCGGTAGCATACAAATCCGGGAATATTGAGGTTGAGTCGGTGGGTTAGCCTAGTCTCGCAGAGGGCTATGACATCTACGTTTAATTTACTCACCGCGAGTTCAGCGAGTTCCTGTTGCTTTTTGGAGACGCCATCAGCGTTCCAGTAAAGTACGCGTAGTTTATGGGAACTAAACATAATGACCGAGGTGAGTTACTTTTAGAATCACTTTATCCATGAAAGTCTTGCATTTGGTAAACTCTTGCTTGATGGTTTGGATGGTAGCAAAAATTTCCAGCATTTCCACGGTTTCAAAGTCTTGAGGAGTATCTATAGATGTTGCACTAGCACGTAGAGTTGGTTGGGCATGTTTCTTGTTTATTTGTATTTTCAGAGGCTGGGGTGGTTTGGCAGACCACTCCGCTGAGCTAGTTTTAAGGCTTGGTGAATAATCGGTTTGAGTTTTAGGCGTTGGTTTACTTCCTGTGCCGTGGCTTGTAATCGTTGCCCAAGTTTGAGGAGCACAAAGATGCGTGCAGCATCATTAGCTAGTGTCTTTCGTGTGATTTCACGCCTGGACTCAATCCGGTTGATATATTTGAGCCGTTCGTCACATTGAGTGAAGTTAGCTGGATTATCTTGCTGACAGTTGCAACAACGAGCTGGGGACTCTCTACCCTTTTTTATACATTCCCATGTGGGATGATTCTTTGCGCACTTCACGCATCGTGTTTGGCGGTTGCAATTGCGAGAGGCATGACCAAAGCCTTGGCACCTAAAGCACTGGGTGCCGGGCTTTCTTGTCGGCTTATAGCGCTCAACCACAATGACACAATTGGACAGGTATTTTATCTATTTGATCTTTGTCATGTTGGTCCCGCACGGTAGCTGCACTAGAACTGGCGGACACTCGGACGGGTACAAAGTTTTCATCTCTGACACTGTAGCTCCGGAGAATCCCAGGGTGGATAATTCCTTCGCGACGTCAGTATGAACAAATTTTGGCAACCCTTTGATGACTGCTTTAGGAAGCTTTTCGTCTTTTCGGGTGAATGTGTGAAAGGCGACGTTTTCCTTCACGAGACCATCTTTAAGTTCCTGGTGATTTTTCGCAGAGTAGCACTGCACTCTTATGATTTTTCGGCCTTTGAGCTGTACGTGGAAATCCTTTACGTACCGTTCTAATGTGGCTCTGATTTTCTGGTGGGTCCACTCACCTTCCAGCTTAATTACTATTGGAGGAGTGTTGTTATCCGCCTTCTTCTTAGTCGCGATTTGGAATAGATCTGGCACTGCCTCGTCAACAGGGAGCTCACTGAATCTGTTACTAATTGGCGTACGTTCGTCCTTGGCTGAATCCTTTGGGTTTGCACTAAACTTTTTCGGGTGCTTCCATTTATCTAGAGGCGTTGAGTCTTCTCTAGGTCTTTTGCTGACCACACTGATATTGGGATCTGATCTAGTCAGGTATTTATCCATGGTTGGCGCAGGTATCAACTATCGACAACTTGTTGATAGCACCTTTTCCATCTCTAATTCAGTTTAACCGATACAAAAACGGAGTGTTAATTGAAAGCGTGCGGTCGCAGTGACAACCGAGCGCTGAATGAACGCTATTGGAGATCGCCTATTGTATTAAGGCCTTAAATACATAATAAAAATAAAATACATAAGGCGTAGATTTATATGCTTTTAAGATAAATACAGGCTTATTGGTAATTCGACCTATTCCCGTAACGGGCGTGTAGTTTACCTACATCGTTTCCGACTGATTTGGCTTTAATAATAATTTGACTCTAACCGTTTTTGAGATACTTGAATTTAATTGAAATATGTAAGTCTTATTATAACTTGATTGAAACTTTCGTAAGTATTACACATTTTAATGTTATTTTGACGTTTTAACTTACGCGGTAGGTATAGTCGAATATCTCGACGCAGCCGGGTGCGCAAGTCCATGAAAAAGTGGCCCGGACGGTCACGAAACCGGTCGAGATATTCGACTATACATACCGCGTAAGTTAAACCGTCAAAATAACATTAAGAAGTCTTATTATTACCATTATTTATTTTAACATGTAAAATAAGATGCTTTAGGACCTCAATAACCAATATTGTACGTAAAATTAATAAATAAGTCGTTGTAGACGATTAAAACTTATAAAAACTAATAAATAATAATACAATTACATTTAAATATCTTGACAACAGTATGATTTAGGATAGGGTGTTTCATATTTAAACCAGTCAGAAACGATGTAAACTACACGCCCTGAACGGGAATAGGTCAACTAACCCTGTAGATTTTAATGGTATTAGAAAAATATCATATTTTATATAATCCTAAAAATGATCTATCTACTATCCCTTTTCCATAGCCAGAACCGCGTGCAGTAGCTAGCTGACAGCTAAAGCACAACGATTTGCTCGTGCATAAATGTGATAATGTTGCATAATTTCACGTTTTGTGTGCCACGCCGCAAAATGAACAGGCTATTTTGTCGCACAATGCCATCCAGGAAATTGTTTTTGTATTATTATAAAATATGTAATAATTTTATATATCTGCTGAATATATTGTAAAAACAATTAGTAAAAGTAGGGACTTTACCGAACTCTATAACAAAGTCGAAACAGTATTATACAGATTGGGTTATTTAGAACGTTCAGTATGGGTCAGTAAGTAAGGTATCAGTAAGTCTAAAACTATAAGACATACATAAACCTCTTCTTAGGAACCATATCGTGTATTTTAGTGAAAAGAACTGCATTCACAGATTTATAAAAAAGGCACTTAGTTTGAGAATCGAACATGGTCGTATTAAAGAAAAAAACTTAATTTATTTTTATTTCCTTATTGATTGTGTAGGTTTTAAGCAGTTAATATTGTCATGAAACATGGTATTTATAAAGCATAAAATGCATTGCATGCACCTACCTAGTGGTTAGAATCCATGTTCCATCCTTGTTTGTATCCTTTTACATCCATGGTTCCTAAAAAGAGATCTTTGAAAGAGGAGAGGAGAAAAACAACACGCCGGGTTCCGTGGCTAATTCAATCTGATCGTGGATACAAACCCAAAAATTTGACACTTCGTCGCATTTTTAGGTGGCGTAAATACATGGCCCACACAGTGTTAAGATGTAACCTCTGCCTGAACAGGTGCTTTTCATCACAAGTGACGAACTTCTTGCGCTCGTAACCCTGAGATATAAGTTGTCAAGTCTCATATGCCTGTAATGAGGCCAGCCCTAGGTTGGGCCAACCGCTCCCTTCACCTCCCTATAAGGAACTGTCCAGCGTGGAATTTCAACGCCTGCACTTCTCTTGGCGGAGGGATCTCCCCTCAGATTCAGCGCCGCGAGCGCCACTTGTACACACAGCCTACCTCAGCCTCCAAATCCCAGGGGGAGACCCCGCCAATACACACGCCGCCTCATAGGAGGTGGTGCGGTACCCACGTATAGCCCCGACGGCCATTACTCTGAGATCACATCAGCAAAGCTATGGTTTACTCTGTCAGAGCTACCACCCAAATAGGGGCCCCCATACAGGGCCATAGATCGCACCACCCCCAAGTACAACCCAAGTTCTCGGTCAGCCGGGAAGACAAGGGAGTGATATGTTCGTGGAAATTCCACCTGCTGTCGAGGACAAGTCCGAGATATTTAATCGCAGACTTGACCTCGATCCGGACCTCACCGGTTACCGACAACCAGTGCCACCGTTTCCGTGGCAAGACGGCAAGACGGGAAGACACCTCAAAAGTCTCACCCCGAACATCAAGAATAATGCCTACACTAACTAAAAGAAATAACAAAGGAACACTAGAACTAAGTATTGTAATTTATATTAACGTATTCCATAAATATGGTACCTCACTTTGATTTAACTTATTGTTTAACTGTTGAAATGAACGTTAACAAAGTAATTCCTAAACTGTGTTAACTCTACAAATGTTGATATTTTTAATTGGTTGTTCATTACTAGATGAAAACTTTTTAATGGCGTATTTGGTTTAGAAAATCATACTTTTTGATGATCAAAGAAAACCTTTTTCATATTAAAATGAATAGTCATTAAAACCTCCAACCAATAAATAAACTTCTTTAAGCGGTAAGTGATTTTATGATAATAACTAGCTTCGCTCGCGTGGCCTAGCGGGATTCAGTAATTACAGGTTTTAATTATCCCACGGGAACTCTTTAATTTACCGGGATCAAAGTATCCTTTATGTTGATCAGGAATATAAGCTACCACCATACGAAAGCCCGAACAAGCAGACAGACAAACATAGAGAGAAACAAACAATTTGAACTATGAATATATATGAATACTTAGAATATTTTTCACTCCTTACATCCTCTGACTCGGTTTTTAGCATATTTTCCTTGTGCAGAAATTTTACATCTAAAGTTTATAATATGTAGTAGTTTTTATATACCTCGTCCCTTTCAATAGTTATTTTAAATTACCTATCTAGTTATAAATTTTCATCACTGTAGCTCCAAAAACAAAGAACTTTTGAAAAAAAAAATCCCCCGTTTTTATCCCTTCAGTCATCACTGTCAATAAATATTGAAATCATCACTTTAAACTGTCCTAATACTAATTTTCACTACTGTATGTTCGAAAACAAAAAACTTTCCATACCTACAAACTTTCACCCCTCCATTTCATTGGAATGACCTATCCAAAATACAAATTTTCACAATTATAAGTTAAAAAACAAAGGAGTTTCATACAAAAGTTTTCACCCCTTATGACTTAGGGGTAGAATTTTTAAAATTCAATTCTTAGTACACCTCTACGCATCAAGGACAATACACCCTCCAAATATCAAGTCTCTACGATCAGTGGTTTAGGCTGTGCGTTGTCTGTCAGTCAGTCAGTCAGGACATCTTCTTATATATATATAAAGGACTTATCATAAAACTTAGGTACTCGTCTATATCACGATAGTCAATACTTAAGTGCGAGGCGGGACGCTAGGACAAACACACTGCAATCAATATATCAAAAAGGTTTATTATGAAGTCGAAATTATAGCATTCTAAAATTAAATAAGATTTAGATATTATCTACAACGGGTAAGTTTACGTATTTAAAAAAAAACAAATAAGATTAAATAGTATATAATGCAACTAGTGATAAAGGTCGGATTAAAAGCGAGGGCCATAGATGAATCACGAGTAAGTGAAGGATTCTAATAACTGAATCACGACCGCCGGGAGTGAATCGTGATTATCGAATCACGAGCGTAGCGAGTTATTCAAGTGTTAGTTCAAGTTAAATCCTGAGCGATTTGAGTGATTCATGGCCCTCGATATAAATCCTTTTTATTCAAGAGTTGCACACTATACTCTATACCATGACTACGAGAAAACAAATAATTTAAGCGAAAATAGACATTTAATGAAGAAAAAAAGGAGGGTCCATTAATTAAAATGCACATTACAAATTGGAACAATTACTAAACATAACAGTAATTTATGTATTATTATTATATATTTTTATCTATAATCGCACAATGTTAAACTCCTTGTCGCAAATATCGACCAATCAAATCTCGAGGAGTTACTTGCACAAAGAGTTTGTATGAGGACTATTCTTTGCGTAAGGATGATGTAAGCATTGAGATGGAGATCAAATATATTGGTGTGTTCTAAACTCAAACACCAAAACAGTTATTAAAAGTTTATTAGAATGCTTATGCTTTTTAAAGTAGGAATGGTATAAAAAGAATGAAATTACCAAAATGACTCGTGTCATATATATGGTGCGCTTGGTTCAGGAGTTAAAAGTGTGTGTATGTGTGTATATTGGATTTATTGGTATCACACACTTTTGACTTCTGAATTGACTGATAACTGACGAGATTCGAACTTTAACAAGTGTAACCCGATATTTTTACTACTTATTATAGGTAGGATGTCAACATTTTAGTGATGAAGTGTCTACGTCTATTTAGTCATGTGATGATGGTATAAGGAAGGGGCTAAATTTAATAATGTTACACTTCAAAGTTCTCAAACATATATTTTTAACACAACCCTTAAACATTCGTCAAAACGAGATTATGAAGCTTTTGACGAAATTATTATGCTAACAAGACGTGCCCCTTCAATATAATGGATGGTCCTTTGTAACCCGGGTCCCTTATACCTGTCTTCTCAAAGTGGGGACATTGGAATTCCTGAGTATTAATAAGCCCTTTAGTCGAGAGAGGATTTCGAAATATTTACCACAGGAATACCTAGGCCGCCCTTAATCTCTGAAACTCGAAGAGAGCAGAGGTGAGATTTTTATAAGTATTTTAATGAGCTTTTACTCTCACGTTTTACTTAAAAGCCTGAGTTTAATTATTTTAGGTTTGATTTATCTTTTTATTGGTTCCAAGCAAACCAATCTAAAGTTAGATTCAAACCTATATACTCTATGGGTTTATCATGTAAGATTTAAACAAGAAGTACAACTTTAAAAATTTAATACCGACTTCCATTCTATTCAGTTATTGGAGTGTAACTCAAAAACTACTACACCGAATTTTATAAAATTTACGTTCGACCACACTGCTAGTGGGAAGCACCAGCTTTCAAACAAAAAAATAATTTTGAGAATCGGTTTACCTTAACGAAAGTTATGAGGTACCAAACATTAAAAAAAAGTCGCTTTGAGTATCTTCTCGTTTATGGAAGTCGGTAGAAAACTAGATGGAAGATAGTAATAATAGCACATAACAACGAGAGGCAGCTGCTATCAAACAATGAAAATATTGACAAAATATCTTAATTATGAAAAGCCTAATAAAATACAGAATATTCAAAGTAAAAATAAAAACGAATACAAGATATCTTAAGTAATATTTTGTTATTTTATATGGCATACGCGAATTATATCCGAAGAAGAATTATACCCGAGCAGGGTATAATTCTTGTAAAATCTAAAATAGATTTAGGCTAGTAATTACCCTGTGTTTAACCGACAATATTATTTTTACATATAATTAAAATTTTATCTTGTTTATGATAATGAGTAAATTACTCGTGATAGTATAAACATAATTCAAGCGTTACTGTACTATATTTCATACTGGCTGACCCGCCAGCGAATTCGCTCGTTTCTCTTCCTTAGAAGTGAAAATTGTTAAAAAATCTACAAGATAAAAGGTATCAACTTCTAGCATTTCAACTTAGTATCTATTAACCCTCAACAGCCATAAAAGAATCTATGAATTAGAAGTCATCTAAAAAGATTGATTTTGGAATACTTACAATTTATCGTACCGATGAAAAACAAAGCGATGAATCAGAACTATCTTACTGAAACCTTACTACCTACCTAACTTACCTAAATGCATTTACTCACTAGTGACTAACTGCACTGCGCCTGTAACCCTTAGACATTCATCATCAACATCATCATCTCAGCCGTAGGTCGTCCACTGCTGAATATAGGGGGATGATTTTCCAAAAGGACCGGTTGGAAGCAGCCTGCATCCAACGTCGTCCTGCTACCTTCATCGACGACCTACGCTGCGCTTGCCGGTCCGTGGTCTCCACTCCAGAACCTTTCGGCCCCATCGGCCATCTGTTCTGCGTGCTATATGCCCTGCCCACTGCCACTTCAATGGCTAATCTTCTGAGCTATGTCGATGACTTTCGTTCTTCTACGGATCTCCTCATTTCTGATTCGATCACGTAGAGAAACCCCGAGCATAGCCCTCTCCATAACTCGTTGTGCGACTTTGAGCTTATCTATGAGGCCCATAGTAAGAGACCACGTTTCAGTGCCATAAGTCATCACTGGTAACACACAATGGTCGAAGACTCTTGTCTTGAGGTACTGAGGTATTTTTGACGAGAAAACTTCGCGAAGCTTCCGGAACGCTGCCCAGCCGAGTTGAACTCGACGATTGACCTCTTTCTCGAATTTGGACCTGCCTAGTTTGACTGTCTGTCCCAGGTAGATGTACTCGTCGACAACTTCGAGAACTGAGTTCCCAACTGATATTGGGGTAGGTACAACATGGGCATTAGACATAATTTTCGTCTTATCCATGTTCATCTTAAGACCTACCCGTTGGGAAACTCCATGGAGGCCTTCGAGCATTGTACTGAGGTCTTCCATGGATTCTGCCATTACAACAATATCGTCGGCAAATTGAAGGTGAGTGATGTATTCGCCGTTAAGATTGATACCAAGTCCTTACCATTCTAGAAGCTTGAAGGCGTCTTCCAATATAGCGGTGAACAGTTTCGGAGATATAACGTCTCCCGGTCTCACGCCTCTTTGCAATGGAATTGCCTTTGAACTCTGCTCCTGTACACGGACTGACTTGTAGGCGTTTTTGTACAAACACTTCAACACTTCAATATACTGATAGTCAATACGGCACATCTGGAGAGACTCAAGCACTGCCCACGTCTCGATCGAATCAAAGGCTTTATCGTAGTCTACAAACGCTAAACAAAGAGGCAAGTTATACTCTTTGGTCTTCTGTATAACTTGCCGTAGCGTGTGGATGTGGTCTATGGTAATATAGCCTTTTCGGAAACCGGCTTGTTCCGGAGGCTGAAATTCATCAAACCTGCGACTGAGACGAATCGTTATGACCTTCGAAAACAGTTTATAAACATGGCTCAAAAGCGAGATGGGTCTGTAATTTTTAAGTAAAGTGTTGTCACCTTTCTTGAAGAACAGCACCACCACGCTTTTGTTCCATGCTTCTGGCGTTGAACCTTTGAGTAAGACATTCAGTTGTTAAGTCTCATGTATTGTGCCTGTTATTTCGTCGGCAACCATTCCGACAAAACAAAACACAGTATTTCGAACATTAGTGATTCACGGTAGAAAATGGTATGGTTTATATAAAATAGCAAAAGCATCTAGGGGTCACTTTTTACAGTTACAAATGTCAAAAGAGTTGATTTATACGTAAATCGTGCGCGGTGGAAACGCAGAAGTAGGTATAATATGCATGGATTTATGAATATTTATTACTTTTTCACACCAAAACTACTAAACCAATTTGGCTGAAATTTTCAACATAGGTGATGACCTGAAATAAAACATGGCTGCATCCTGCACAATAATAAGGTTTGATGGTCGACCGATTTTAGTTTACCATTGAACTGAGGTGACAACAAAAGATGGTACAAAATCGTCTATCATTAAAGCTTAAGCTATCATTCGTTCCTTTGTAAATGTAATTAATCACATGTATCGTACTTACCTAACCCTACCTAATATATCAACATTGACATATCGGACAGTATCTACAATTTAATCTGTGGGGTAACGCTTTGTCCACCAAACAAAAGGTAGATTACATAGACTACTCGCTGTTTTTTGTCATAGGGACCAGTTTATATGCCTGACCTGTGACATATAATATGCATTACCGCATGAATAAATGAATAATTTTATTATTGTATCAATTTTTCTACACTATTGACGGTGCCGTGGGGTACCGACTTTAAATAGTCCCCCCCTAACTCTACTGTACTCTAAAACTGCGCTCGCCAACCCGCCTACCAAGCGTGGCGATTGGCGTATTGGCATAACTCCCCAATGACGGACACAACAGGACCAGGTCCCCAGTCCCCGGCAGCCCCGCTATTCCTGGCTACGGTAGCGGCCACGGTAACAGTGGGGCAGGGAGTGCTAAGAATCCCTGGCAGACGCCCGCTTACCGCCCCCAACGACGACGACTGGCCCTGGTAACACACAACATACGCACGATGAAGACAGACGGGAAGATCCATAGATCTTCTTCGATCGAGACGTGGGCAGTAGGTTACCTGATTTTAAGGTTATCGTTTCCTCACCCGCTCTACGGACTTCAGATAACCCCACTATTACTCATTTCTTCTTCCAGCTCATAAGCTGGAAGAAGAAATGAGTAAATTACACTGGGACATAGTGGGGTTATCTGAAGTCCGTAGAGCGGGTGAGGAAACGATAACCTTAAAATCAGGTAACCTACTCTACTACCGGGAAGGCGACCAACAGTCCCAAGGAGGTATCGGTTTTCTCGTCCACAAGTCCCTTACTAACAACATAGTTACGATCGATAGCGTTTCCAATAGGGTCGTATACCTAATACTCATAGTATCCAAATGATATTCGCTGAAGGTCATTCAGGTATACGCACCGACGAAGACGCTCACTGAAACTGCAGTCTTTGGATGCCCTTGTCCTTGTCCTTCCTCGCGACACGACATCGGGATCTTTAATACAAATCGTATTAAAGAGACGATAGAGCGGAAAAAAGGCTCCAAAAGGTTTGCAAGAGACATGTCTATTGGGCAAAGCTAGTTGATGAAGCTGAAGAGAGAAGACGGTAGTGTAGCATCGACCAAATCAGAAGTGTTAGGAGAGGTAGAGAGTTTCTACGGACAGTTATACACCTCGGTCGCTAAACCTGTTAGCAGCTCGGTCAAAGACCCAAGAGCCAAGCTGACCCGACATTATACTGAAGATATCCCGAACATCAGTCTGTGCGAGATTAGAATGGCCTTAAAACAGCTTAAGAACAACAAGGCGCCTGGTGACGACGGTATCACATCTGAGCTTCTGAAAGCGGGTTGAACGCCGGTAGTAAAAGTCCGTGCAGAAGCTCTTTAATACCGTCTTACCCGAAGGTTCAACGCCAGAAGCATGGAACAAAAGCGTGGTGGTGATGTTCTTCAAGAAAGGTGACAACACTTTACTTAAAAATTATAGACCCATTCCACTTTTGAAAAATGTTTAAATGCTGTTTTCGAAGGTCATTACGACCCGTCTCAGTCGCAGGTTTGATGAATTCCAGCCTCCGGAACAAGCCGGCTTCCGAAAAGACTATAGTACCATAGACCATATCCACACACTACGGCAAGTTATACAGAAGACCAAAGAGTATAACTTGCCTCTATGTTTAGCGTTTGTGGACTATGAGAAGGCATTTGATTCGATCGAGACGTGGGCAATGCTTGAGTCTTTCCAGCGGTGTCGTATTGACAATCGGTATATTGAAGTGCTGAAGTGTTTGTACAAAAACGCCTACATGTCAGTCCGAGTACAGGAGCAGAGTTCGAAGGCAATTATATTGCAAAGAGGCGTGAAACAGGGAGACGTTATATCTCCGAAACTGTTCACCGCTATATTGGAAGATGCCTTTAAGCTTCTGAAATGGCAAGGACTTGGCATTAATATTAACGGCGAATACATCACTGTCCTTTGATTTGCCGACGATATTGTAGTCATGGCAGAATCCATGCAAGACCTCAGTATAATGCTTGAAGGCTTTCATCGAGTTTCCCAACGGGTAGGCCTTAAGATGAACATGGACAAGACGAAAATTATGTCTAATGCCCATGTTGTGCCTACCCCAATATCTGTTGGGAACTCAGATCGCGAAGTTGTTGACGAGTACGTCGATCTACCTGGAACATACAGTCAAACTAAGCAGGTCCAACTTCGAGAAAGAGGTCAATCGTCGAATCCAACTCGGCTGGGCAGCGTTCCGGAAACTTCGCAAAGTCTTCTCGTCAAAAATACCTCAGTGCCTCAAGACAAGAGTCTTCGACCAATGTGTGTTACCAGTGATGACTTATGGCATTGAAACGTGGTCTCTTACTATGGCCCTCATAAGTAAGCTCAAAATTGCACAACGAGCTATGGAGAGGGCTATGCTCAGGGTTTCTCTACGTGATCGAATCAGAAATGAGGAGATTCGTACAAGAACGAAAGTCACCGACATAGCCCAGAAGATTAGCAAGTTGAAGTGGCATTAGGCAGGGCACATAGCACGCAGAACAGATGGCCGATGGGGCCGAATGGTTCTGGAGTGGAGACCACGGACCGGAAAGCGCAACGTAGGTCATCCACCGACACGGTGGACAGACGACCTGATAAAGGTCGCAGGACGGCGTTAGATGCAGGCCGCTTCCAACCGGTCCTTCTGGAAAATTATGGGGGAGGCATATGTTCAGCAGTGGACGTCCTACGGCTGAGATGATGATGATGATTGAGACGGGCAACTCATATGCCAGATGTTAAGCATTACGCTGGCCGATGACATGACAGCAATGTCACCCGGAGCTCAGAACTGTATATAGTTCTGCGTGGCACTGTACTTCACTCATCACCTCAAGACATTGGTATTTAAGTCTTTTTCGCTTAGTACGTCGACTTTCTACAGTTAAAGCTAAGAATATAAAACGAAATTTTTTGTTTAAATTGAAATAAATATAAAAGAGAGAAAATCAAAATATGACACTGTTTTAGACTTTCGCGGTTGTAAACTACATTATAATTAGTACTCACGGGATGTACACCACGATTAGGTGGGTTTTGGAGTTCCCGATATTTCGGCGCATTTACACGCGCCATGTGCACGGGTAGACTGAATATGCTATGGATGTGAAAAAAGTTCGAAGTTTTAAGAGCAGACAAAACGGTCTGCCCTCTTTCTCACTCTTTTACTGCGGATACCACTGGCCCTCAAACTCAATTCTGGGCCCTCGAAGTCTGCTCTACCCGTGAACATGGTGCATGTAACTGCGTCGAAATATCGGGAACTCCAAAACCCGCCTAATCGTGGTGTACATCCCGTGAGTACTAATTATATCATCATCATCATCATCTCAGCCGTAGGACGTCCACTGCTGAACATAGGCCTCCCCCATGATTTTCCAAAAGGACCGGTTGGAAGCGGCCTGCATCCAACGTCGTCCTGCGACCTTTCTCAGTGATGACTTATGGCACTGAAACGTGGTCTCTTACTATGGGCCTCATAGATAAGCTCAAAGTCGCACAACGAGCTATGGAGAGGGCTATGCTCGGGGTTTCTCTACGTGATCGAATCAGAAATGAGGAGATCCGTAGAAGAACGAAAGTCACCGACATAGCTCAGAAGATTAGCCAGTTGAAGTGGCAGTGGGCAGGGCACATAGCACGCAGAACAGATGGCCGATGGGGCCGAAAGGTTCTGGAGTGGAGACCACGTACCGGCAAGCGCAGCGTAGGTCGTCCACCGACACGGTGGACAGACGACCTGAGAAACTAATTATATAATGTAATCAAAATATGTATTAAAATTCTGTAGAAATAATTGTTTTTTTTTCTTTTAAATTATCGGTTCCCTTTACTTCAAAAATAAATTAAAATATACAAAAAAATGTTTAGAAAAAAACAATTATTTTTTGAGACTGCTTATTATAAAGATTAAAAAATGTATTGCTTTCAAAGTTTTGTACTTCTAATTAGGAGACGGTACAAACACGAGGCCCATCTGGTACTAAATGGTGACCTCTGCCTAAAACAGATGCTTACTTGGTACTTGGTACTTGGTGGGCTGGCTCTTTTCCGCAACCAGGCCGCTGTGGCGCGGCCCATTTTGCGTGATAGCCGGGTGTCGCTGATCAGTCCAGCCACCCGGTGTCGCCCAGGAAAGCCAGCAGCTCCTTCGGCTTGGCGCAAGCTTCCCACACTGTCCTCGGCGAGCCGAGGTTAGCTGCCCTTTGTGCCGCCACGCTCCTGCATTCGATGAGCAGATGCGCAGCTGTTTCTTCCGCCTCCATGCAGCCTCTGCATAGGGGGCTGTCTGTAACACCTAGATTAAACAGGTGTTTGTTTAAGGAGCAATGACCGGTCATTATTCCGACGATATGTCGTACATTATTTCTTTTAAGATTGAGGAGTTTTCTGGAGAATTTCAGATTTAGAATCGGAAAAGCCTCCTTCGACTGCCTACAACCCTCGATACTTGCCCAGTAGTTCTGATGCTGGTCCTTAGTTTTTTTGCGAATCCATGCACGAATTTGACTGAAAGGTAGGGGGATCATTGGTTCTGGTCCTGCACACGTCATACTGGAACCTCTCCTTGCTAGCTCATCAGCCGCATCGTTACCTCTGGAATCGCTGTGCCCCTTTATCCATTGGAGTGTGACATTATTGTTATGTTTACTTACTTCCTCCAATAGTCGGTGACATTGTATGATCAGCCCCGAAGAGTGGTCGTATCTATTTAGGGCTCGTAGTACCGCAGTGCTGTCGCAGAGTATCCTAATATTACTATTGGTTACCTTCCTGCAAAGTACTGCTGCTGTGGCTTGGATGACACCCACACATTCTGCTTGGAATATAGAGTTGTGTTTACCTAGCCCTGTTGCTATGTGTATGTTTAGTTCCTCCGAGAACGCTCCCGCTCCGGTGCCTGTTGCCATCTTGGAGCCATCTGTGTAAATTCTAACTTCATGAATACCTGAGCAGTCGCTTGGCTCTTCATTTAGTTGTACGCAGTAGCTCTTTGTAAAGAAGTGTTGCTTTTGTACTCTATCATAGATAGACTTTATTAAGGGGTTTCCAACTGCAAAGTTTTCTATGATTGTTGTATGGGGTACTAATTGATCCTGATACCAGAGGTTCAGTGCCTTTAACCTGTACGCAGCCGCCGCGGCCTCTTGTTGTATGTATAGGAAAACAGATGCTTTCGTTACAAGTCACAAACTGCACTGCACCCGTAAACCTGAGACATTAAGTTGTTCAATCTTATGTGCCTGTAATTTCACCGACGCCCATACAAGAAAGTAGTAAGTTGATATTACTGCGTGGCGATACAAATAGAGTATGTGGCAGTACTTCCCCGAACGAACTCGTTTCACAAAGAGTTCTGTTGTTCAAAATTTTTATATAATACAAATATTGTGGAAATGACATTACATTTTGTATAACTAATTTCGAGAATTTTTATCAAAAATATATAACGAAAAAACTCTTTTTATGTACATTTTATTTTTTGTACATTAGTTGTTTTCGTGACTCTGTAATTTGTTATCTTTATATTACCTTAAACTAATTTAAAATAAACAAAAACTAATCTATAAGCTCGGGGAAAAAGTGACTAAAATGCTGACAGCGCTGGATGGCTATGGTAACCTATGTCCATAGTAGGCGCCAGCATTTCTAGGTAGGATAGGCTAGTGGCCAACCCATGTCTAAGTTTTCAGGTCACCCGAAGACCTTCGACATAGCTTAACGACTGTTGTCCTAAGAGAAACAACCGGGGCTGACGGGTACATGTATCCTCCGAAGCACGGAAGCGTTCAGTTGAATAATGCCACTAGCAGTCACCTATCCAACTCCTGACCGTAGCAAGCATTGATTAACTTGTTGATTGGTTACGATTGCCAAGTCAGTCTCCGCTGCGAGCGCCTCCAGTCCAACTATTATTATCGCATAAATCTTCATCATTTGATTTTGACCAAAGAACTTTCAATATGTCCCTATCAAGATCAATTCCCCTCGAGCATTTCTTTTACAAATAGATATCTAACTACCCTCGAAGCTAGCTTTTTCTAAGCTCCTAATACTCATTACGGGTTACACCGGCAAAGACTGACTCGTAAAAGCCAAGAACTTAATTAACGTCCCCAAAGGCTTACTTCACATTTATTTTGGTGCGAATTGGGACCCTGGTAATAAAAATAAACAATGAATGAACAGTGTTCAGGTGTGCTTGCGACGTGTAGGTTTTTTATGTGCAAGTGTCTTAATTAAAGTGTATCGTTGAGCAGTTTTTTAAAGAACTTTTGTGTACAGTGTTTTGTATAAAGATGAACTTTTAACCCGTCCAAGGTCTACTTATTTCGGATTATTTCTGAACTACGCATTAAACTTCAGATAAATAATACTACTATTGAATAGTACTGACTAAAATCAAATTTATCTCCAAAAATGGAAATGTTAAAGAGCATAACGCCTCTAGTGAAACCGCAGCAAACCTGTCAATAACATTTAGCCATTCACACAAACTTTTACTCTTTCATCATTTATGATGACAGCCCTAATATTTTAATATAAGCCTAAATTTGCCAGACTCATAGCACAGAATAACTTATAGTTGACCATACTCTCGCCCATCGTTCACTATTTTAGTTATTTCTATATAAGGCCTAACTTTTTTTACAAGTTTTTATCAAACATGCCTCTAAGCGTTGGCTATAACCCTAGGCCTTTATTAATAAAAGTTGCGTAAACCTATATTAGGCGTAACATGCTTTGTCTTGCTTTCACGCGTGACATTTACTGCAAGCGAAAAATTGACAGATAGATGTTTTAACTACTCCGGGTGTAAGCCAAGTTTATTAATAAGAACGCTAATGTTTAAAGGACCGGATAAATATCTTGTGTAAAAATAAAAACAATCTATATCTATGCTAATATGCTATACTATATAATAATCTATACAGATGAATAATATTTAAGTGTCTGATATTTCAACTTTTATTATAAGGAAAAAAATATTTAAACTGTTTTTTATGTACGTACCGTATATACTCGTACTTCATATGCATTCAGTGAAAGGCTCTTAATTCCTAATTACAAACAGAAAATGAAATATTGTATTTATATATATACAGAGTGATGTTGCATTGTACGAAACAAAACGAGGCCCTTTTTCAATAAAGTCTAAAAACGTACACTACGCAAGTTACTTGACGAGTAAAGCCGTAATTCCGAATGCAACCATTCATCTTTACTCTGAATCCGTAAATTGCTACAGACAGTACATCGCTCTTGTTGAACGTTCCCAGCGATTCAAAACTTTCCGTCTACAATTCCTATCGCATCGTCAGTTTGAGCCATTTTGACGAGACACAACTCACGCAAAAGGTTCGTTCGGCGAGAGTTTACGAGACGAGACTCAAACTGTCGTTGGCGGTGTCAACCACTCACGGCAACTGAGTCACGTCACTCGTGGAAACGCGAACGTTGACGCCACTACTCGTTGAAATATCCGCCGTCAAAGTAGTTTGGAGTGTTGCTTATTTATACAAGATTTTGGGGCGCAATTTACGGTCAGCCAGTTGGATTGCATTTCATATTCGTTTTTTGGCCGGTGCCAATAATCTATCTATCGCTGGTTTACCTTACTATATATAGATATTTGACGCTATTTGAATGAATGAATGAATGAATGAATGAATGAATTTTTTGCAACAAACACAATACAGACAAAGAAAGTATAAATGGTTAACCATTTATACTTTCTTAAATTAAAATCTAGGTGTTTGTCACAAACCAGCCTAAGCTCAGCAATATGCTAGTTGCAAGCAACCAGCGCTGGTCTTCCGTTAGGTTGGGGAGGTGACCTCACGCACGTGCTAAACCTAACCCATTTGTATGGACGTTATGTCCGATGTCTATCGGTAGTAAGGAAAACTGTGAATAGATAGATTATGGGGATCCCCCGTTAGTACAACGATGTCAGGTTTGAACGAAATAGTATATTAGAGCCCATCGTTTATTCCTCGTATATTTTGGATTATAAAATTGTTGCTCTTTTTACCTTATGAGTTGACCGAACTATTAGTCTAGTTGGTAGTGACTCTGCCTTTGATGGGAGTGGTCCTAGGTTCGATCCTTTGTTCGGAAAAATGTAAGCGTGATGAGCAGTAATGTATCTGTGTGCCCATGCCTTTGGCGACACAGGGAATATATTGCGCGGAACGTTCATTATTATAATTTATTATAATTTTTATTATTGTAAGTATTTACGTTTTAGTGACTAATGATTTCTTAGGCTTTCGCTTAAGTTAAACAATTTTAAACGGATTAATTTTATATTATTTATAAATATATATATATATATATATAAATAAAGAGATAAAATTTAAATTTTATATTATTTTTCCCGACGTTTCGAACACTTTTCAATGAGCATGTTCAATTGTTCACGGGTACACTGGATGAGAGTTGTCTGTTGTCTGAATTGTCTGTAAAGTTATGGAAATTATTTTTATTAAGGTACTGCCTTATATATATATATATATATATATATATATATATATATATATATATATATATATATACTGCTATTATATTTTATCAATATTTTCCTGATGCACGTGACAGATTAGAGTTTAGTTTTAGGTTATAGCATGTTTTAAGTACATAATTATCATTGTAAATTACAAATTCCAACATTATACTATAATAACATTAAGAATACTTATTTCATGTTAAAATATTTATGTAGGTGGATTTGTTTAAAGTTTGAACTAAGAATACCTGATTTGACTATATTGTTTGTTCTAATAAATATCAAATTGTATGTAATCAGTTGTAACAATATTGTAATAATGCTTAAAATTCAATTAGTGATTTCTACGTACCTTCCATGCCTTTAATTAAATTATTTACTAAAATTGTAATAGTTCGGTGCTATTGTCATTGACTGCCGAAGTTGTTAGTGTTGTATAAAAAGGGAGAAAACTCGACGCAGCAGTCAGTCGTCCCTAGGCAAGCTCAGAGTGAACAGCTCAGGTAAAACGTTACTTGCTATTACATAGATGTACGGTTTTGTTTACTCATATATACTTTATTTGCTTATCAAAATGTATATTATGTACTTCTATACTCTTAGTAATAACAGATTGAAATAAATATTATGTTAAATAATATTCTAAAGTATAAAATTATAATGTTTATAAGATTAAAATAATAATACCTTTCATTCAGAGTTTCACCTTTTATTTTAAAATTACCTTCTTTATATATATGTTTTAATTATGCTGTTATCAGAAGTGGGATCAGACCTACTAGAACTTATTCTAATGCAATTGTTGTAAGTTTCAGAATGGATCCTGCCGTCCTAGAGAGTCTTCTTAAGGCAATCAGCGATGCTGTCTCGACCAACCGTCGTCCAGACGACGACGTGGCACTGCCTATTTTTGATCCGGCAACTAGCGACAACGGTGCAGAAAGTTGGTGCAACAACATTGAGGTGCTCTCTAAGGAGTTTAGATGGAGCAGTATTGCGACAGTTGCTAAAGCCGGTAAGGCCTTAAAGAGCTCTGCTTTATTGTGGTTTGAATCTTGGGACCCATCTAGTGGACGATCTTGGGACAACTTTCGAAGTGACTTAACTGATTTATACCCAGAAAAACGAAACCTTTCTGAAAAACTTACTAAAGCCGTTTTATACTCATCGGAAGCGGCAGACTCTTACTGCGAGTACGCTCGGGAAAAAGTAAGGTTACTTCGTAATACTAAGATAGCATTTACTGAAAACCAGTTGATAGAACTAGTCTGTGGTAGTATTAGTGATGTAAACGTTAGAATGACATCCTTCAACAGCAATGTTAAGACTACATCTGAACTTATTTCTCTATTCACTTCCTATGTGAAATCGAAAAAACGGCCTCTCGAGGATAGCGATTCTAACAATGTGTCCAAAACATAAACGCCCTAAAATAGATTTTCGTAATACTGAGAAAAAATGTTTTACTTGCGGAAAGTTCGGCCACATTGCATCACAATGTATTAAAAATATAATCCAGCAAACTGATTTTAAAACTAAACCTTCAGTATCAGAAAATAGGTTAGAGCGGTTTTGTGGATTCTGTAAAAGGGGTGGCCACACTGAATCAGTGTGCTTCCACAAAGCACGTGTGAACTCTGAGAAACCTTCAACTAGTAGTGAGATTAATTTTTTAGGGCGGACTTAAAACTGACCATCGTGTCAGTTGATGGTATAGTTATAGAAAGTCTCATAGATACGGGAGCAAACTGTAGTATAATAAAAGAATCATTTGCAAAACGACTAAACTATAATATTATACCATGTTCATTAAGTCTTAGCGGAATAGGTAGCGGTGTTGTAGAGACAAACGGTGTAATGACCATACCGGTTCGATTTGATGATGTATGTCTTGAAATTGACTTATTTGTAGTCAAAAATAATCATTTTTGTTACGATCTTTTGATTGGTAGAAATGCTATCCAACACCCTGATATTGAAATAGTCACTACTCTAGTGGTAGTAAAATAAAACGTAAGCAAAATTTGACTATGAAAGTTAATTGTATAACAAACGATGAAATTGTCATTAAAAATTGAAATTTGTAATTGCAGAAAATTGTAATCATTTTCGAAAAACATTTAAATGTGTTAAATAACAATGGTACCGTGAAAACTGGGGAATTAAAACTAAGACTTAAAAACAGCAATATTGTACATTATCGGCCCTACCGGTTGTCTCCACATGAGCGAGAGAAGATTAAGGTTATAATTCAAAATCTGTTAAACGAAGACATTATACAAGAAAGTGACTCTTCTTTCGCAAGTCCAGTTCTATTAGTAAAAAAGAAAGATGGAAGTGATAGACTATGTATTGATTATAGATCTTTAAATAAAATCCTTGAAAAAGACAGATACCCTCTCCCTCTCATCGAGGATCAAATCGATAGGCTAGGTAATGCCAAATACATTATTTCAATTGATATGAAGAACGGGTTTTACCAAATTCCTGTTTCACCAGACTCCATCAAATACACCGCATTTATCACACCAGATGGCCATTATGAATTAAAAAAATGCCTTTTGGTATTTGTAATGGGCCATCTGTTTTTCAAAGGGCAATTACAAGAGCAGTTAAACATTTAGATTTTCTTTTAGTGTACATTGATGATGTACTTATACCATTCTCTACAAAAGAAGGTCTTCAGTACCTGGAACAGACTATTAAAGCACTAGATTCTGCTGGTTTTAGGATAAACCTCAAAAAATGTAAATTTTTCGTTCAAAGTATTGAGTACTTAGGTCGCCATATCTCACAAGAGGGAGTTAGGCCAAGTGACTCTAAAATATCTGCTTTGGTAAAATCCCCCACTCCACGTACTGTTAAGCAGGTTTGTCAATTTATGGGCCTTGCTAGCTACTTCCGCAAGTTTATTCCGAATTTTGCAACACGTACAGCTTGTATTACGAAGTTGACAAAAAATTATCAAAAATGGGAATGGGGACTCGAACAGGATGATGCGAGAAAATATGTAATTGATCAGCTTACATCTTCACCTCCACTTACTATTTTTGATCAAAATTTACCTACTGAATTGTATACTGATGCTAGTTCGTTAGGCTATGGTGCTATTTTGATACAAAAGGCTGCCAACAATACGAAAATTATAGCATATTTCAGTAAGCGAACATCGCCAGCCGAGTCTAAATATAGCTCTTACGATTTAGAAACGTTGGCTGTTTACAACGCTCTTAAACACTTTCGAGTATACCTTATTGGAATAAAATTTAAAATAATTACAGATTGCAATGCAATTAAATGCACAATGAATAAAAAAGATTTATCACCACGAGTTGCTCGTTGGTGGACGTATCTACAAGTTTTTTGAATTTGAAATCGTATACAAGAAAGGGAAATACATAGGCCACGTTGATTTTCTCAGCCGCAATCCTGTTGAGATCCCCACTTTACCATGTACAGTTAATGCCATAAGTGACCCTCAGTCTTGGCTGGAAGTAGCACAGTAAAATGACCCCGAAACACAAAGTTTGATAGATAGAGTACGTACAGGAGATATTGATCAAAATCAGTACATCTTAAGAAACAACTTATTACATTATAAAATACATTCTAATAGTGAACCAAAGTTATATATACCAAAAGGTTCCCGAATTAGTATTTTGCGACTTTTTCACGACGAAAATTGTCATGTAGGTTTTGATAAAACATTAAACAAAATCCGTGAGCATTTCTGGTTTCCTGGTCTAACAGTATTTGTTAAAAAATATCTGTCTCATTGTTTGGTTTGTGTTGAGAGGAAGGGCCACCATGGCCCTAAGCAAGGGTTTTTATACCCTATAAGAAAAACAGCTATACTTTTTCATACCATCCATTTAGACTGCACAGGACCGTTTCCTCAATCAGATGAAGGATATAAACATATATTACTAGTAGTTGACGGCTTTACAAAATTTTGCTTGTTAAAACCACTAACGACATTAAATTCTCATGAAATGGTACCAGTATAACGTGATGTTATAACTTTATTTGGCACCCCTTCGCTAGTAATTACCGACCGAGGCACAAATTTTAGCTCTAACCAAGTTCAATCTCTTTTTAGACAGTTACATATTCGTCACCATTTAATAGCTACAGGTACGCCAAGAAGTAATGGTCAAGTAGAACGTTATGTCTCCACGGTATGTGATATGCTTAACACAATGTGTCATAACTCGTCAGGCTGGCCGAGCGAATTGTGGAGGATCCAGCAATCGATAAATACAACTATTCAAAAATCAACTGGATTCTCTCCTCTCCGTTTATTGATTGGTATTGAAGGTAATATACCATGTGTACAGGCTCGGTTAGATGACGTATTGGACGATGAATCCACCAGACAACCAATAAATACACAAGCTGACCGAGAGTTGGCAGAACAACGTCTCATTCAAACTGCTGAAAAATTTAAAAATCGTTTTGATATGACACGGCGTAAAAATATGACTCTTGCGGTAGGTGATTTAGTATATGTTAGTCAGGATCACCGACGTAATGATAAACTGAAACCTAAATTCAAAGGTCCTTATGAAATATCATCTCTTCTCCCAAACGATCGCTATGCTCTAAGAGGTAGAGGTAGTCTAAGGAATATAACCATCGCCAAAGAAAAGTTAAGATACTGGCCAGGTGAATTAGTTGAAGAAAACGTGGTTATTGAGAATGCCCTAACGTCTTAAAATTATAATTATTCAATTAAGTACTTTTATTTATTAAATAGTGTTGTGCTTATATTTTGATTATTTGATATTGGTAAGTTGAATTTTAAAAGTGATTGATTATTATATTTTCCGCTAGTCGATTAATTGCTTGGTACTTGGCTTATCCCACTGGCAGCGGGTGGAGGGAGTCAGTATGTCTAGGCAATTGATATAATGAATCCGCTGGTCGACCGTTTACTTGGTGCTTGTCTATCTCACTGGCAGCGGGTGAAGGGGACAAAGCATGTCTAGGTAATCGGTACACAAAAAAAAAACTATGGATGTCATTTGCATGTCTATGTAATTGACATGGCAAAACTAGAGATCAATCACTTTTGAATATGAAGTCGGGGTACTTCGAGAACGAAGTACCTACTTGTCAGTATGGCCGTGACAGATTAAGGAAATATTGAGTCATGAGTTTAGTTTTACGTTTTAATAGCATGTTTTAAGTACATAATTATCATTGTAAATTACAAATTCCAACATAATACTATAATAACATTAAGAATACTTATTTCATGTTAAAATATTTATGTAGGTGGATTTGTTTAAAGTTTGAACTAAGAATACCTGATTTGACTATATTGTTTGTTCTAATAAATATCAAATTGTATGTAATCAGTTGTAACAATATTGTAATAATGCTTAAAATTCAATTAGTGATTTCTACGTACCTTCCATGCCTTTAATTAAATTATTTACTAAAATTGTAATAGCACGGTGCTATTGTCATTGACTGCCGAAGTTGTTAGTGTTGTATAAAAAGGGAGAAAACTCGACGCAGCAGTCAGTCGTCCCTAGGCAAGCTCAGAGTGAACAGCTCAGGTAAAACGTTACTTGCTATTACATAGATGTACGGTTTTGTTTACTCATATATACTTTATTTGCTTATCAAAATGTATATTATGTACTTCTATACTCTTAGTAATAACAGATTGAAATAAATATTATGTTAAATAATATTCTAAAGTATAAAATTATAATGTTTATAAGATTAAAATAATAATACCTTTCATTCAGAGTTTCACCTTTTATTTTAAAATTACCTTCTTTATATATATATGTTTTAATTATGCTGTTACACGCGCGACTTTTTCATTTACATTATGTATTTTACATTTGATATCGTTTAAAGTTGGTTAATTTTAGTGACGTTGTTTTTCATGTTATTAGGAAACGGTACAAGCACGAGACCCACCTGACGTTAAGTGGCAGTATTTGTCTATTACAGGTTCATTTTCTCACAAGTGACGAACTGTACTGCGCCCGTAATCCTGAGACATTCTTCAACAAGTTCTTAAGTCTCATGGTGCCTTTTATTTTGCTGGCAACCATACCTTCAAACCAATACACAACATTGCTATTATTACTGATTCACGATCACGATAGAAAATGATATGGTGGCAGTACTACCCCAAATGAACTCATTCACAAAGAGACTACTTCAAATATTATATATTATGTTTTAGTATATACTGAAATTACATTTGTACCACATCAATATTTTACTTTGAATTAATGTAACTTTTCATTATCATAAATTAGTCCGCAATACACCACAAGCGCATTATACAGTGCGACCGCAAAGTGACACGCTCATTTCAATCCGGTACGGGGCGGCCATTTGAATAGCGTTCAAAATCAACTATTGCCAAGCCGCAGTGGAACGCTGCCTTTATTGTGTTGCCTGTCTGTGACAAACGATTCTGCGCAATATTATTTCCGGAATATTGAAATTGGTAACCTTCTTTAAGTCCTTGTTTATGTAGTTTTGATTGCTCTACCTTGTGAATGACGTTTCATCAGCCAGTGCCAGCGTATATTGAATGAATAAGCGTGATATGTATGTAATAGCAAATAGGTTTTTGTTTCATCACCTAATGCCATGTAAACACACAATATCAGCTATAGGTTCAGCTTAGCTAAAATATGTAAATGTAAAAAACTACGTACTCCCAAAAGGTATTGCAGAAATCGTGTATTTTCCCTAACAACGATCCTGGAATACATCTTTAAAACTGATAATAACTATTATAAAATGACATGACAAGAAGACATGGCCTAATTAGATATTTTGAGTAGATGTACGCTTATATTATGTCATAGTAAGCAAAAGCATCATTTTATGTTATAAATCTTATGCATGATCTATATAAATTATAAGTGATCTAGTATTATACTCCATGAGTGAACAGTGTTAAGTAATATTTCCTTCACTTATAAGAGAATGGGAATGCTCATCATATTCAGCCCATTTTGTTCCCACTGCTGGGACTCGAGCCTTCCTCTCAGAGAGAGAGGAGTTGGGCCATAATCCACCACGCAGGTCCAGTGCGGATTGGTGGATAGGTTAGTAGCCAACCCATGTCGAAGTTTTCAGGCCGCCCGAAGGCCTTCGACATAGCCTAACGACTGTTGTAAACAACCGGTACCGACGGCTCAACGTGCCCTCCGAGGTCACCCATTCAAGTCCTGACCGCAGCAAGCTTTGCCTCACTTTTTGATCGGTTAAGATCCGCAAGTCGTGCTCCGCTACGAGCGCTTCATGGGAATAATAAAATCAAAGAAACCAGGCATTCTAGTTGGTGCTTAAACTTCTTTTGCGTGGAGCCATTTTGGTTGGTACCACCGCAGTGCCATACATTATGCCGCGAAGCCATAGTGTATAAGCATTACTGTTTTAAGGTGTAAACGGCACGCCAAAGTATTTTTTTTTTAAATTTAGTTTTTGAATCTCTTTCAAATGTCATAGAGTGAAGAGTGACGAAAACAGTGCAAGGGCCCGCAAAACTTAAGTTGTAAGCTCTGGATTGCACTCTAAACTATCATAAGTACGCATAGTGCTTACATATGCATACCATCAGAAGCATAATTTGCCCGTTTTGTCTCTTGATATTGACATGGCAACATTATTATCAAATTTGGATGAATATTGCTTCTGACAAACGCACGAGACCCTACAACCACAGCAATTGTGGACGGAAACATGGCATGTTAATTTTAATCCAAGCATTTCAATTACGCCCGTATTCAAATATTGCCAATCTATAGTGGCAGCGTACCTTAATTATTATTGTGTTACGCTCAGAGGTTTACAAAGTGGGCAGTACTGCTAGTGTCCGTCTTGGTAGGTTCCATCGCAGGTCTAAATATTGTACGCTTAGTTTCTATGGTGTAGCTGTTTTGTATTTAATTAGAAACTCTTCGTAGTCTTCCTCTTTCGATACACCTATCTCGGCGAACGGCAGCCCGAGCGTAGGGGTACACTGAAAAACAGCGTCGCGGAAGCATGAAAATGTCACGCGACTTATGCTGAGTGTAAACCTTTTGCCAGCAATAATCACCTTACTTAATTACACCTTACTTACACGTCTGCATACTGCTTTTTTGTGTTATTTTGTGTGGCAATAAATAAATATTTCTTTTTTTTTATATTCTTTTTCATTTTTCATTTCATACTCGTACTCTACTGATGGGCACTGTAGCAAGTGAAACTAGTGGTTGAACGAGACTAAACAGCTTATCGTACATTTTTAGAGCTGAAAGATCTGAATCGCACTGCCACTGCCATAGGCGCTTGCCTATGACATTGGCGTATGAGGCTTACCATCAGGTGAAATACTAGATCGTCTCATTAGGTACCTACTTGCATTCCTACCAGACTACATGGCTAGATGTGGTAAATTTTATTTGCTTCCCCTCTGAGAGCGGAGGATTATCTGATCTGGCATATCTCATGAACATTGCAAATGGCACGGTGGCTTGCTCTGAGCTGTCGGAGCTATTGGGACTACGCACCAACAAAGCTGCATTTAGAAGACCTTACACGTTCCGACTTCTAAAAATAATTATAGGCAGAACGCATTTATTATACGAGCAAGCGCCTCGTGTAACACTTTGGTAAACGCAGATATTGATTTATTTAATACATCGCCAAGTAAGTTAAAATGCTTGCTAGCAAACGATTTCTTTTTTGACAGATAGTGTAACTGTTAAATTATTATTTTTTAAACTCTTTTTTATTTGTTTAGATATATTATGGTTATTTATATTTAATAAAATCCTTAAATATACTTACTAAATGGCGTCCAAATTTATTCTTTGTTTTTGTAGGTACCTATGTACCTTTGGTTTATTTTGTTAGTTCTTAAGTTGTTAATAATAAGATTTTTTCTGTATAAATCGTTACTTAAATATTAAACTATTAATATATGTAAACTTGAAAAAAAAAATGGCTGGCAAAAACAGGATGCGAGAAGCCCAAGATAGACCTAAGTGGCGTGCAATTGGAGAGGCCTATGTCCAGCAGTGGACTGCTACAGGCTGATGATGATGATGATGATGATATGTAAACTTCATATTTTTAAGATAAGGAAGAGCGGGTCTACCTGGCACAAGTATTTCACTATACCTAAAAGGTAGTCCCTACCTCATTTTGTAAAATTCTCAGAAATGAATAAACGATATATTATTATTTATTTCTTTGTTGTTATCATATCCCTTCTGTTGATTTGTCGTCCACATAATAATTCAGCGTACATGTGTTTAAATGCATGTTTTTTATTTAAGTAATTTACTTTGTACCTAGCTGTAAGCTTTCCGTAAAATTCTAAGATACAATAAAATAATAAAAAGTCCTTCTTCTGAGCGTAACATAGTCTTTCCTCTGAGATGCGTCGTCTACCCCTACAGAGGAAAGGATACAACTTTGACTCGTAACGTAGTTATGATATGACAATAAATATTGTGACCTACTATATAGTTAGAGTTAAACAGGAAAAAAACTGTAGCCTGGACTTAACATACGTATTAAAGATTAACTTTTACGAATCCGTCGACCTTAGTTTAATTCATAAATCTTTTGTACTTTGCGTAAACAAGATGCTGAGTCATTTATTGTAAAATTGAAGTTGTAGTGATATATCTCAATTAATACAAATCTTGTTTATGCTTATTCTACAAATATAGAGGTAAATAATCAACTAATGCAATGTGGATAACGCAAAAAAAGGGGTACCGGAGTTTTCAACAGGTTTGTTGTAGTGATATTTCTAATACTAAGCTTGCTTTAGCTAATTTTAGAAAAATAGAGGTAAAAAATTTGCTAATGCAAAGTGGAGATCGCAAAAAGTTGATAGAGATACCGGAGTTTTCAATAGGTTTTATTATTATAATCTCGACTTCCAAAAATTTATATATCGAGAGGAAAAATCTGGTCTATTATTTCAAGCGGTCCTTTTTGGAAATTTGTAGGGGAGGCATAATATGTTCAGCAGTCGATGTCCTATGGCTGAGACGATGATGATAATAATGATGATTATTTCAACATAAATAACATTGACGTTAGAGTCTTGCTTTAGACGTACGATAACTCCAAGCTAAATTTTAAAATTTCGGGTCTAGCACGAATGCGTAAGTGTAACGTACACGTTACGTTACACTTACGCATTCGTGTAACAATACAAACTGTCATGTATCTAGGGCAACTGTGACACAGACAACTCATAGTTTGTTTGCCGAAGCGTGACGAATTGACGCTTACGGTACGAATACTTTTTGCAAATTGTTCGTGCTACGGCCTCGTAACGGCAAAGTGTATCACTTAATTGCTCACGTTTACAATTGTATCAATAAAACAGCAATTCGTGTTCTCAAAACAGCATGTTCGTACAATGTGACACAGTTGTAATTGTAATTTTGCACGTTTCCTTATGTCACTTACAAGCATTGCCTTTGTGAATAATATATTGTTATGAGTTGCCTTTTCTACTTGAAATTTTGCTTCTGTTCGGTTGTGCTTGTCAGCTTTATTAGACAAGAGACAAAGGTAACAGGATATTGTATCTATCGTCTCTGTTCCTGAGTCTCCTTTTGATTTGGGGGCAATTTGGAAGTAATAATATGAATCTTCGCTAACAACGTACTCATGCAGACTCTGTTCTGACTGGTAAATAAAAAGACGAAAGATTGTCTTGACTGGAATCGAAGGGTTAAGAAAATGAAAAGGTCAGGCTTTTGCTAAATTCATAAATATTAACAAAAATAAATCTATTTCATGACGAGCACAAAACTTTTACCCCCAGAGAAAGTAATCACATATCAGATAGATAAGTAAAACTTCTGATCGACCGTCCGCATCATTCGATATTCATTGACATCGAAATATTTCGTTCTAAGCGTAAACTGGATGCAGAGTCATTAAATGACATTTAATTTTTAATACCTTATAAGAATCTTAAAACGATTTCAAGATACTTATTTTTATTCCTTACGACTTACATATACTTCAATAAAATTCATTATGGAGCTCTCCCGCTCCATCCAGCGGCCATATTACAAGCATTTGCTTTATAATCATAAATACTTATCTATCTACATCAGTGGTTCTTAACCGGTGATCCGCGGACCACTGGTGGTCCCTGGAAGCACCCGAAGTAGTCCGCGAAGCTGTCATTATCACATAGATTCAAGAAAAACGAATACTGAGAACTTAACTACACTAAAAACAAGTATGCAGACACATAAATCGCATAAAAATAATATACATATATAGGTACCTACTTATCTCTGTAATATAAAATGTTCGTCATTTAATTCAATACGGTTAAGTACGGATTAACAAGTTGATGTGTTTTGCATATTTATTTCTAGGTATCAATCTTCTATTCATTTACATTTACGGTAAGATATGCATATAGTGAAATGGTCCCTCATAACCAAAAGGTTAAGTACCACTGATCTACTTAAATAACATTTTCCTCAAAAAATGCAAGACTACAAACTGTGACGACAGTAAGGGATAATCTATTAGTTTTGTTCAGAACTTTACAGCTAATTAAAATTACTTCACGTTAATCTCAAAAGTAGATATAACAAGAACTGCGTTACACGGGGATCACAAAGTTAGCCGACTTACCGAGCACAGGCGTGTTTATGTTCGCATTATCGAGTTACATAACTTATTTAGGTAAGAGTTACATACTATATAAATTATAACTGCTTGGTCACAAGTAACACAAAAATGCAGGGGAAGCATGCATCGATACTTAAAACAAATATCAGAAATTACAGACTATAAAAATTAAACGGGATTAGGGTGAGACGTATGCGTTGTTGATATCACGGTCGACATAGTTTCGGCTTCGTCCGAAAGCCTTCTTCATCGAAAGGATCTTGAAGGCGGTGCGCTCATCCACAAAATAAATAAGTGGAAACAGAAGTCAAGCTCGTATATTTACCTCTACTTTAATACCTAAACTCGGTAGTCACGCTAGGGTTATCAACTCTGGCTTATGCGAAAAAACTATTGCGGTATGCGATGATTGTTGCAATCACCGCATCACGCACTCCGATCCTGAAGTAGGCTTCCGGACGAAGCTAAAACAATTGTCGATCGTGATATCGTGAACGTTTATCATGTTAATCCCCTTTTATTACGACGAAGAATTATTATTATTATTTTTATTATTATTATTAGTTTCTAGTTAGTGCGTCTTTGGCGTCTTCTCCATACAAACCTATTTCCCGATTTCCTCGCTCGGTCGAACCATTAAATTAAACTAGTAATAATTAAATAACAACTTTAAAGTAAGTTTGTACGCGTGACGCACACTAATGAAGAAGTCAGAAGTATATATAGGTATAGCTTGTAATATTAGTAATTTGATGACAATTGAAGGAGCTTGCATTTTGAAACTAGAAAATTATTTGTAAATTATTTGATATTTTCTCATGTATTGCAATCGTCGTCAGCGACCAGCACAAAGCGGCCTGCTTTTATCTGTTTAACGACCCACTACAGTCCAAGATATTCTGCCGTGTAGTAGTCTGAAGAATTGCTCACGGAAGATCACTCATGAGCTGGACGGACCACGTAAAAGCTGTTTTAGATGGTCCACTCCACTAGTGTACCAGGAACGCAGTGGTGAGAGAGAAATGGCGATGGATTGTGAGGCGTGCCACTACTCCTGATATGAGGACCACGACCACTCTGTCAAGAGTGTAGCGACTAAGAAAAGTAGTCTAAAACATTATTTTGTTTAAGCTCTTCATGTAATTAGTTTAAGGAACACACATATGGCACACCAATACACAACAATTGTATAAGCTTTACGACAGTAAATTTTAAATAAAAATCAATACATATAATTAATGCCGAATATTATTATTTATAGTTTTTTTTGGAATATTAATGTAACCTTACTTTTCCAAAAATATATAATAATTTTGAAAATATTATTATTATTTATGCTCCTTAAATAAAATCCTTATTATAAAATTAGCTAGTGAAAGCCCCGTCAAAACCGGTCCAGTCATTTCGGATATTAGCCGGAACGAGCAGATAGACAATAATACTAAAAGTATTTTTTTTAATTATTAGTAGTACTAACTACCCACTAACCGTATATACTTTTATAAGCATTTATATATTATTAGTTGCGCTCCGCGTATTCACCCGCGCGGCGATGGATGATGATGATGATGATTGAAATATAGCGGACTTATGTTACTCAGCCATAATATAGCTTTCTATTGGTAAAATAATGTTTTGAACTGGTCACGTAGTTTTTGCGTTTATCCGTTGAAAACAAACTATCAAATCTTTCCTCTTTATTATTAGAGTAGATAAGGATGGTGTTAACCAAGGTATGAAAAATGTGGCCTAGTGTGTACCATCGTTAATATCGCATATTTTAACACGGACAAATAGTTATTGTGACAAAACTGTGAAAGTTTAACTTTATTGTAGATATCGTTCGTTGCCCGTGGTTCAATCGCGGAGTTCAACTGGTTGATCCATTGATGTTTTCTATAAAACTGCAGTACATTATTTTGCTCTATTGTCAATAGTTTCCGTAGCGTATGCGATTTAAGGATTTTTGTTTGGTATTTTTTCACACCATTTTACTTACATTATCGAATATCCATACGAAGCTTTATATAGCCTAATGTTACTCAGTAATAACGTAGCTTTTTAACAGCAAAAGAATTTTTGTAATTGGTCCAGTACCAGTAGTTTTTCAGTTTGTTACATACAAAAATACAAATCTTTTCTCTTTATAATATTAACCTATATTATTGTTGTAAATATGTCCGGAGACGCGGGTGGGGATCCCGTCCGAAGATTTTCGTCTACCTATTAAAGCAAATTTCATTTCGCAAAGCATGCGTCACTGCTTCAAAATTCACATACAAAAGTTAGGTTACTTTTTTAATATATATATAAATAACAAAAAAATTACTCACTAATACACATTTTCATTTATTTATACAATGAAACGCTTACACCGTATTTTGATATATGGCTTTTAAGCCCCCCAGTCTTACATCTAGTTTGTTTAATATTGACTCGGTACACTTATTACCCTGCCTTAGCATGGTTGTTTGCTGCACCTTCAAACTAAATCGTTTACTTTGTTTGATGAGTGCTTGCATACCGTACGTTATAGATGTGTGTATGTTGAAGGCAAACACTGTAGCAGTAACGAACTAGATCCTTTAGCAATGTTAATTTATTAAGTATAGATTTATTAGTGATTGTACACTTTATGTGGTTTCGTATGAACAATAGAATTATATTAATATGACAACGAAGTCCGTTTGTCTTCATATTTATGTCTCGTATATTTCATTTTTTTTAAGTAGGCATCTGCTATCGTCAAAATGTATGTATATAAAGGTATGGTATATATGCATCGAATTTGGTTTGATTAACTGATTTAAGATAAATAGATAGATAGACAGATATATTGATAGTTAGATAGATATATAGTTTTATTTGTACACTACAGTAGCAAAATCAAAAGCATTCATGGAAAATGACGCATTATGGAACGATGAAGACGAAGGTTTTTTAACCGACAATGTTTTTTGAACTTAGATAATTATGTAAGTAAAGAAGCTGAAAATGTTATTAAGCATAGTGTGAGCTTTAAACTAAAACATCAAATCCAGGATAGTGAAGTATAAGACCTCTATAATTAATTAACTACTACCTTATTTTCTGATCATACTCATATGATGCAATGTTTAAGTTTAAAAAGCTAGCAGGTAATTTGTTTCTAAATAAACTTTACCTTGGTATGCATTTATAGTTTCAATTTAGATGCCAGTCTACGGCTAGAAAATTGTCTATAAATAACTTGAGACCGGAACGAAGTAGATTAGGTATCTGAAATTGCTAACAGAAAAGCGAGGGTATGATAAATTGCTTTACATTATGCTTTCAGCATCAGTTTAAACTAGTAAAGTTTGAAGATAGGTAGAAGCAAATGTAGTTCCTGCCTGGTCAATTCTTTACTAGAATATCCGTTTTAGGCATGAAATTTCAAGATCCATTCACTTTCACACTCAAGATTCAAAATGGCAGATTTAGATGTTTTTTCGCAACCACTTTAAAAATGCCTATTTATTTTGAAACGGTTCAAAACTTATAGGTGAAATAAAAAAAAAGAATCAGAATAAACTATGTTTTACATTATACTCCTGCACTATTTGTATGTTTGTAGAATAACCTATTGAATTTCTAGCGCTAAATTATGTCTACGAAAAGAACCGTTACAATTCATGTTTGAATATCATATACACAAAATTCTTTAGAATAGATAGTGAAATTGCATAAGATAATAATTTATAATGATAACAATAACACTTATCTAACCTTCTCATAATATCGGTTCTCTTCTACTTTATATTTTCTCTCTTTATCTCTCTCATTCTCTAAGTGTCATTTTTTGGTCATGTCATGTATGAGTTTTACGCCATCTCAGACTCGCTGCCTTGGGTGAACTAGCAGCTGTCACAGCGCCCGCTGGTGAAAAGAGTTTACTGTGGCAATTCTACACAGTGGCCCAAATACAACAAATTATGATAATAAATTTATATCGTATAGTTCATCATCATCATCATCTCAGCCGTAGGACGTCCACTGCTGAACATACGCCTCCCCCATGATTTTCCAAAAGGACCGGTTGGAAGCGGCCTGCATCCAACGTCGTCCTGCGACCTTCATCAGGTCGTCTGTCCACCGTGTCGGTGGACGACCTACGCTGCGCTTGCCGGTCCGTGGTCTCCACTCCAGAACCTTTCGGCCCCATCGGCCATCTGTTCTGCGTGCTATGTGCCCTACCCACTGCCACTTCAAGTGGCTAATCTTCTGGGCTATGTCGGTGACTTTCATTCTTTTACGGATCTCCTCATTTCTGATTCGATCACGTAGAGAAACCCCTCTCCATAGCTCGTTGTGCGACTTTGAGCTTTTCTATGAGGCCCATAGTAAGAGACCACGTTTCAGTGCCATAAGTCATCACTGGTAACACACATTGGTCGAAGACTCTTGTCTTGAGGCACTGAGGTATTTTTGACGAGAAGACTTCGCGAAGTTTCCGGAACGCAGCCCAGCCGAGTTGGATTCGAAGTTGGACCTGCCTAGTTTGACTGTCTGTCCCAGGTGTATGATGTACTCGTCAACAACTTCGAGAACTGAGTTCCCAACTGATATTTGGGTAGGTACAACATGGGCATTAGACATAATTTTCGTCTTATCCATGTTCATCTTAAGACCTACCCGTTGGGAAACTCGATGGAGGCCTTCGAGCATTGTACTGAGGTCTTCCATGGATTCTGCCATGACTACAATATCGTCGGCAAATCGAAGGTGAGTGATGTATTTGCCGTTAATATTAATGCCAAGTCCTTGCCATTCCAGAAGCTTGAAGGCGTCTTCCAATGTAGCGGTGAACAGTTTCGGAGATATAACGTCTCCCTGTCTCACGCTTCTTTGCAATGGAATTTCCTTCGAACTCTGCTCCTGTACTCGGACTGACATGTAGGCGTTTTTGTACAAACACTTCAGCACTTCAATATACCGATAGTCAATACGGCACCGCTGGAGAGACTCAAGCACTGCCCACGTCTCGATCGAATCAAAGGCTTTCTCATAGTCCACAAACGCTAAACAAAGAGGCAAGTTATCTCTTCGGTCTTCTGTATAACTTGCCGTAGCGTGTGGATGTGGTCTATGGTACTATAGCCTTTTCGGAAACCGGCTTGTTCCGGAGGCTGGAATTCATCAAACCTGCGACTGAGACGGTTCGTTATGACCTTCGAAAATAGCTTATAAACATGGCTTAAAAGCGAGATGGGTCTGTAATTTTTAAGTAAAGTGTTGTCACCTTTCTTGAAGAACAGCACCACCACGCTTTTGTTCCATGCTTCTGGCGTTGAACCTTCGAGTAAGACGGTATTAAAGAGCTTCTGAAGGACTTTAAGTACCGGTGTTCCACCCGCTTTCAGAAGCTCAGATGTGATACCGTCGTCACCGGGCGCCTTGTTGTTCTTAAGCTGTTTCAAGGCCATTCTAATCTTGTACAGGCTGATGTCCGGGATATCTTCGGTATAATGTCGGGTCAGCTTGGCTCTTGGGTCTTTGGTCGAGCTGCTAACAGGTTTAGCGACCGAGGTGTATAGCTGTCCGTAGAAACTCTCTACCTCTCCTAATACTTCTGCTTTGGTCGATGCTACACTGCCGTCTACTCTCTTCAGCTTCGTCAACTGGCTTTGCCCAATAGACATGTCTCTTGCAAACACTTTGGTGCCTTTTTTCCGCTCTATCGTCTCTTTAATACGGTTTGTATTAAAGATCCGGATGTCGTGTCGCAAGGACTTCCATATTCGTCTATTGAGCAGCCTATATGCTTCAGCATCATGCGAAGACTGCATTTTCAATGAGCGTCGTTCAGCCATGAGGTTGAGGGTATCGTTGGAGAGTTTCTGTGGCCTATCTGTACGGTGGGGTTTAAAGTATTTGGAACCCACTGTACACAAACACTTTGGAGCCTTTTTTCCGCTCTATCGTCTCTTTAATACGGTTTGTATTAAAGATCCGGATGTCGTGTCGCAAGGACTTCCATATTCGTCTATTGAGCAGCCTATATGCTTCAGCATCATGCGAAGACTGCATTTTCAGTGAGCGTCGTTCAGCCATGAGGTTGAGGGTATCGTTGGAGAGTTTCTGTGGCCTATCTGTACGGTGGGGTTTAAAGTATTTGGAACCCACTGTATGGACAGTTTCTACTAACCTGTTATTGATCTCGTCCACTGAAGCGATGTTCTCAAGGCAATCGAAGCGATTGGATAGCTCAAGTTGAAAGCTCTCGGGGTCTTGTATATGGGCACGAGTGGGTCGGAGCGTAGACTTCATCAGACGAGACCTCTCCAGTTTGACATTAATATTCACCGTGTCTCTTACCATTCGGTGATCACTATCGGTTTTAACCCAGTTGATCACGGAGACATCAGTGAATATTTGCCTTTTAGTGGTCATAATAAAGTCAATCTCATTTCTCGTGGAACCATCGGGACTCAGCCAGGTCCATTTCCTGTGAGGTGGCTTCTGAAAGAAAGAATTCATCATAAAGAGTCCCTCTTTCTCCAGGAAGTCGGCCAACCTCTGTCCCCTACGGTTCCGTTGTCCATATCCAAATTGCCCCACTTTCAACTCATCCTCGCTTCTCTTACCCAACTTCGCGTTGAAGTCCCCCATAACAACTAGAAAGTGCGTTTCAGAGGTATGTATGGCCCGACTAATGTCCTCATACATATCCTTCACCTCATCATCCGGGTGCGACTTCGTCAGTGCGTATACCTGAATGACCTTCAGCGAATATCGTTTGGATACTCTGAGTATTAGGTATACGACCCTATTGGAAACGCTATCGATCTTAACTATGTTGTTAGTAAGGGACTTGTGGACGAGAAACCCGACACCACCTTGGGACTGTTGGTCGCCCTCCCGGTAGTAGAGTAAGTTTCCTGATTTTAGGGTTATCGTATCCTCACCCGCTCTACGGACTTCAGATAACCCCACAATGTCCCAGTGTAACTTACTCATTTCTTCTTCCAGCTCATATATCTTCTCGTCTGTCCTCATCGTGCGTATGTTGTGTGTCACCAGGGCCAGTCGTCATCGTTGGGGGTGGTAGCCGGGCGTCTGCCGGGGATTCTTAGCACCCCCTGCCCCACCGTTACCGTGGCCGCTACCGTAGCCAGGAATAGCGGGGCTGCCTGGGACTGGGGGCCTGGTTCCTAATGTGTCTGTCATTTGGGGGGATTTTGCCAATACTCGCCACGCTTGGCAGGCGGGTTGGCGAGCGCAGTTTTGAGGTTTTGATACTGGGAAGGTGCTGCTGCCCACCTTCCGATTGTTATCCCTTAGCAGATTTTTACGCACCCACGGGTAGAGTTGGGGTGGTACTATTCTAAGCCGGTACCCCACGGCACCAGTTTTTATATAAAAGTTTGAAAAATTTAATACCGACTTCAATTCTATTCAGTTATTGGAGTGTTTCTCAAAAACTACTGGACCGAATTTAAATGGGACCACATCGGACGCACAAACAAAAATTAAAAAAGAATTTTCAGAATCGGTTCACCCAGTCGAAAGCTATGAGGTAACAAACATAAAATAAAACAGTTGAATTGAGTACCTCCTCCTTTTTTTGGAAGTCGGTAGATAAAACTAAAAGCTTACAAGTTTAAATTTACTGTTTCCTAAAAATATTATTTTATGTTCAATTAGGAATAAATTATAATTTAGGTACGTTAATTTTGAACCTGTAATTATATTTTAGCAAACTTTTTATAAAAATGTAAGTATAAATTCCATTCATACGCAAAATAGTGTATCTCATAAATCTCAATGAACATCCTTCAATCAGTTCGTTCCTCCATAATCTAACCAAATTGTCTAAGGTTCGCTCACAGCCGCATAACTTCTTGGAGGTTTAATCGAAGCGGAATTATTTGGATGGATATCACTTATTGCTCTGTTGCGTAGTATATTCATTCATTCTCATTGTGAAGTACATATACAGTACGCGACTTTTGATGAGATACCTTTTAAATGTGCATGTTGTAGTGCACTGTGCGACAGAGAAAACGCATTACAAAATCGAAGCAAGCCATACATCCGTCACTCGTGACACAGGCGCGTCGACGTGCCGAAACAAAAGCCAAGTGCTGTAGTTTTATAGGTATATGCAGCGCTTCCAAATGTGGAACGCCACAGCTACATAATGGTAGCAACTCCCTTGTTTAGAACACCAAACTAAACTAGCGAACTAAAATCAACTTTTAGTAAATTATGGTAGTTCTTATTATGTTTAAGCTTAAGTCCAAATTCGTATAATGCTTGCAAGTGACATTACTTAAATTTGCCGTTTCTGTTTAATTGTAGGTATGTTTAGTGCAAATTTAATCGTCATGCAAGTACATGTTCTCTAAACTAGTATAAATTGATGCAAAACGTAATTTGAATAGAATAATCATATGTTTAGAATTATCATTGTAAGTGTTACGCAAATGTGGATTTTAGTATTAACATAATAAGAACTACCATAGTTTAGAGAATTTTAGTTTAGTGTATGCACAAGCGAATCAATACCAGTGTGTATAAAAATTTGAACTCATTGGATTCTGAAAATAGGCTTGCTTCAGAAGCCCTGGGCTCGCATCCTCTGTAATTTAACTTTGACTTTCAGTAGAGTTCCGCTCTTACGCTACAAAAAAGTTAAATGAAATAACATAATAATATATAGAACATGTTTCGAACAAAAGCTCCTAAAAAAGTAAACTTGCTTTTCCTATGTTAACCATGTCACAAGGAATTCGTTTGCTGACATTGGTCTTTTTCAATGGACCGATATAATCCAATTTGCGTGCGCCCATGCGTCTGTGAGCTGCTTCTAGCTCGTACTATTCTGGATTTGTGAAGTGTTTTGTCGGTTTAGTCACTGGTTATTGACATTTCAATCCATATTTACTAATCTCAGTGGATACTCACTTACAGAATATATAAACACGCATTGTAGCACTTTCCTTTTGTAATACCGGCTTGTTACTGGACATTTTGGGCATATAACTATAAGTATGCTGTGCTACCACCAAACGCCAGCGTTGAGGTTTTTATGAAAGAAAAATCAAGAAATGATGGGGGTTATGGCGAGGCTGAAGGCTCAGCCTAACAATAGATTCATAAAACGATGAAAACAATGACAACCGCGAAAGTTTTGAAAAAAAACTGTGCTGCGTTCCTCCTACCTCCTCCTTAGTAACTAGGATACACTGAGTTCCACAGAATATAAAAAATCAGACCACATTAACATATTTTAACAATGTAGGAATTTTAGTTGATAATGTAATGTGCATGTATAAGTGTGTGTGTTTGTGTGTGTGAGTGTGTGTGTGCATATATAAGTGTGTGTGTGTGTTTGTGTGTGTGTGTATGTGTGTGAGAGAGAGGGTGCGTGAGTGAGTGAATGTGTGTGTTCGTGTATAGATGTAGCATGAAAGTAGGAATAGTCAAGTAATGAGTTTCACAAGCTTTTCAGTTTCATCATATTTAAGTGATTGCAGCCATTCTATAGTTTTTCGTTTACATGTCATCATCATATACATAATCATACTATTGACTTGTCTAACAAATTGTTATTCAGCCATTTGCAAAATATCACGCTAAAAAAATAAAGAGGTTTTTAGTATGTTTAGTTTTTTTAGTTTTTATGCTAACGGCCACCAATTATCCACCAGGCCGCACTGGGCCCGCGTGGTGGGTTATGGCCCAACTCCTCTCTCTGAGAGGAAGGCTCAAGTCCCAGCAGTGGGAACATAATGGGCTTATTACGTATAGCCTATTTATGATGTAACGACTCAACGTTATTTCATAGATATAATTTTGTTAACTTTAATTACGGATGAAGTAGGTACCTACTAAACATCTTAATATCTACATATACAACTTTGTTCTCCTTTATCTTTGTTCTTTATACATCATTGAATCTTATACAATTACGATCAAAATAACACTTGGTTGGACTCAGAGAGAAATCAAACCAAGTCACTGGATCATATCAAATCAACCGTCACACACCGCGTCGTTTGGTCGAACGGGCTGTTTGATTTGATTTCGCAGGATAGACCGAAAAATGCTTTTAGAACGTCGCGGCGTTTGGTGTAAAAGCGGAATAAATGCAGCTGTGAAAACCATTGGTATATTTTTTACGATAAAACGTGGAGAAGTAAGTAAAAATACTTCAGAATTTAAGTACTTCTACAATCTAAGATGTAATTTGGCTAATATAATCAGGAATTTTTTGTTAGACAACTGTTTCACAAACAGTTGAAGTTAGTGCCACGCTGTAACATAGGGGTTACAGCCGAATGGGCCGGCTTGACAGGGGAAGTACCACACTCCCACATAACACCGAAATGCACTAACATAGCTTGCTATTGCGTTTCAGTCCGTCTGTAGGAGGTTCCGGAGGCTGGATCCCGCCTCTCCCCACTACTTCCTCCTCCCTATCCCCCTATCCTTATTCCTTCTATTCCTTTCTCAAAGGTCAGCAACGCATCCTCGAGACCTCTGAGATCTAACGTGTGGTAGTTGAAACTAATTACAATGTATATTCATTATGAATGAATATCATATCATTAAGACTACGGCTGGATTCCATAATTACAATTATTTAAGTAGAACGGGCCGTCAACGTGCAACTTTATGAGGGCTGATTCAATAATAGTGTATAAGTAAATTCCATATTTGAATATAACTGTCAACAAGTGAAATTTTAATGGAGTTAAGGTGTTAATGTGAGAACCGCATTAAAATCTATACAGTATTTCAATATTTATAAATATGGCCGAATATATATGCAAGATGAAAACGACACCAAAACGTAGTTCATGAGTTATAATACAGTAACAAGCATCCAGACAGCATACAGATGACAGTTAATCTGAAAATTGTAATGTTAATCTATTGATTGTTTATTAAAACCTCATGGTTAGACCTTTATATAGTACATCTTAAGCCCATATAGTATCTTTTTCTCGTATGTTTTTATCTTATATGTTTTACTATAGTTTATGCAGCGAATTATCTTTGTTTTTGTGATTCGAAGATCAGCACCTTCTCCCATTTTTGATTTCACTTAACTAAAATTATGTCAAAAAGAAAAATAAAAGGGAAAGAGAAATGAAACAATCAAAAATTGTGCTTGCCAATGCATACTAAGTGAAAAAAAATAATTAATTAAGATAATTTATTGATTCAGGCGTTACTTTAAAATTAACTAAAATATTTAGTGACACTTCCGCTGTCGTTTTCAGCGGAAGTGTCACTAAATATTTTTTAATATATTTTTTTGATAATTAATTAAAATTCGTCTATCAAAATTAGCAAGGTATAACCTTGCCAAGATTGATTAAAAACAGCGAAACTAAGGTGTCTTCCAATGATGATGACGATGATGATGTTGCAATTGGAAGACAGTTGTAGCGATAGATCATTCTGACTGCACTACAGTTTCACACATTTGCAGTCAAGAAAAACATATGTGGTACCATAAAATGTAAAATACCCTAAAAATACTTCATTTATCAACAATAATTTATACACCATTAAAATTGCGACATTCGTGCAGGCTATGTCATTTTACGACTGCTGTATAACGTTTTGCCCACGTGAAATATTATTATTGTTTTGCCTATGTACAGAACAATCGTAAATTTGACCAATAAAGTTGGTATACATCAAGCAGCCAAATCGTACGATCAGCGACATAAGTAGCCGAACCGACACAGAAATAAGATTATTACTATATTTATGATATAAATAAAAAACTATGCATAAATAAATCACAAATATTTTATTTTGATTAATGAATCACCAAGCTTAACTATTTAATTTAGGTACTATATTAAAACGGTATACAGTGAAATGATTCCATTTAAGTTTACTTCTTTTTAATCATGAACCCTCAGCTACTTATATTACTTTCTGTACTTTCTACTTTGATAGCTATGAAACTATATTAAAGGCGAAGCGAATTTGTAACACAAATAATAGTTCATACTATTATACATTTACCAACTATACTTCTGGTTGTCTAGCAGTTCTGTGCGAGACAGGTAATCTGCAAGCGAGAAACATATCACTAATGTGGTGTATTTTAATACCCCACATGGCGTAGATCTGGGGAAAAGGGCGAGGTGCACACAATACAAGCAAGCGTAATGAGACTGAGGAATACATGCGAGCGATGTTTGTGCGGAACGTAGCCCCTCGCATGTAGCTACCACATTCAACTTGCCTAACTCCAAACTCGTAGAATACCACTTCCTTGTATAGCTTTAGGTGATCGGTTCACTGGATCGTAATGACGTGAAGCTAAAATAATAACTAATAGAACACTAACATCACAGAGTTCACGTCTCCGCTCCACTATACCACAGTATAAATATAGAGAAACAGTACGAAAACTACCTACAAACGTTCGAAACGGGTCACTCACACAAACATGCGCATCGATGAGACCCCTAAGCGGTTGTCGCGGTGCTGTCAGTAGTAAGGCCGCGTCAAGTCGAGTGATCACGTATAAGTTTATTTCCGCTTAACTAGACCTAGTTTCCATACTGTTGCATCTTTATGCTATGACTATACTTAGGCGAAGAGGAGTGGATAATAGTTTATACATTATAACCACGGAATGTATGTAGAGCCGCATAGTTAATTAAAATACTAGAGAGAATTGGTGATAGTGAACCCAGGCCCAAACGATTGATATGTAAAGAAATATCACTCGTATGAGCCTGGGCAACACACATGTTTTTAGTAACTTATCGCTTGGAAAGACTGGCGCCGTTTTAATTTCTATTACTTACTCCACATCGAACGCCATGTCTTTTTTGCACCGTGCCACACCGCCCCGCTGCTCTACTTCTCAGTGGATAACGATGCTCTGCTACATTGCTTCGTGCTATGCTGTCGTTCCGTTACGTTTACCGGTTTCATTGTTGTAGTGGATGGATGGATAGCCTTAGTGAAAAAGAGTGTGCTTCACAAATTCGTTACAACCATGTTTTGCGTAGCTTATACTTCGCATAGCTCTCGTGGAAGAAGTCTCCCTTTTTCACACTCCCACCAAGGGGCCTTGCGCGGTTCAGTTTCCCAGCGCAAGTCTGTCAAAGTCACTTTATAAAAGAAATGACGGTTGAAAATGTATTAAGATGCTGTCGTATCATGATGTCGACAAAAATGAGAGTTTTTAAAGCAGTTTATCTCATAAGCAGCAATTTCATTAAAACGATAAAAAACAAAAAAAAAGACATTTATAAGACTTCTAAGTACACATTGACGGAATCTAAAACATATTTTAATAAACTAGAGTACATTAAAAAAAATTAAAACGTACCACTTAATTTCACCTTTAAAACAGTTTTTCTCTTTATTCACTATTGTATCTGTCATGAAACACATATAATAAAATAGTAATTTTTAATACACATACATTGACAGACTTTTTTTTTATTTAAGAGTCGACATTGTTTTTTTATGAATGTTGTACGTTTTTACGAGATGCGCTTGCTTGATTTCAAGCAAAGGAAATTGAACGTAGCCAAGCGCTGAGCTGACAGCGCCTTAAGTGTTGTTCATAAGGTTGTTTCAGTATAATGAGAAGTGTCTGATAAAAGTTTTCAGCTTTACTCAGTGGGACTTGATATATAGTTTTTAATCTCACATGATGATAATACAGTAATTCTACTACTTTATACTAGAATTACCGTATTATATTGTATATGTATCTTCCCGTATTATCTTGTTTATGGATTTTTCTTATTCTAATAGGATACTTAATAGGTATACGGTAGGTATAAGTAATAATAAGTAGGACTACTACAAAGTAGTGGAATTAACGTTTTATCATCATATGTCACGAGATAAAAAAAACTATACCACTTACTAAAGTAGTAGGGTTACCGTACTTTCAGGTAAAGTGAGTTGTTCAGTTTTTCGGGAAAATGTTGACGAATGAGTTTTGTCGGAGCAGGTTTTTCCTACCGCAAGCGGTACTAGAATAACAAGTAATAATTGCATCATGCAATTCTTACCGCTATAATATTAGTTCATGAGGACGAAGTCGCGAGCCATACTAAAGAAGAAACTAAGCAGAAGTGTAATGTAATGTTGTAATGCAATGAAATATGATCATGAAATTATATTACAGAAGACACTCGTATCTTTTTAGAGATACATTTTCAAGAGCTGTTAACTTGCTGCATACACTAGCTTACATTATTATTAATAATAATACCGCAGGGGCGGCTTTGTGGCGAGCCGTCGGTGAGTGGCGACACCATGAACCCTGATTCTCCCTGGGTCTAAAGGAGACCCCTTGGCATGCCTTAATGGAGACACTAGAGCAAGTAACAAAAAGGGTGGAAGTGTTAAAGGGCATAACGCCAGTAGTAGCGCTCTAGTGAAACCACAGCACACCTCTCGACACCCTTCAGCTATCCACACAAACGTTGCTCCTTTTGTCACAATTGATGGTGGCTCTTGTCGTGGGGCCCGTTTAGTGGGTGGCAAGTCACCACCTGCCTAAATATAGCCCCACTTATGCCTTTGTAAAGGATCGGATGAAATCCGTGATAAAAATTAAATGAAATAAATAATAATTGTATTATTATTACCTAGTAACTTTTATTTAACTAACTAAACTTTGTGTGGCGCTGCAACGATCATGAGCAGCCATGTTACTTTATCTTCGTTGGCACGATATTCCGACGTTTAAATTTAAAATAATATACGGCGATACCAATACGAGTACAAGTAAAATAGAAGCTTTTTCTGACCACACTAACTTTCTAAAAGTCTAACTTTGTTGAGTTCTGTCAGGGGCTTGTAAAAAGTTTCAGCACACCAAACAAAGCCCCACCTGTTCTAGAGTTCTAAAAATAAACAGAGACGAGTTAGATTGTGTGACAAAGTGGTTGTATTTTCTTGCTAGGAAGTATATAATCGGATATAGGAACATTTAAGCATTGGAAATAGTGAGTTTAGATAGACTATAAGTATATAGTAGTTAGTATATAATAATCTTAGATTTATTGCTATGTTTAGTCCTATTGAGTTATTTTAGCAGCAATACTACTAAACAATATTTTATTTATGTTTTATTTTATTGATATACTCGTATACAGCAAACTTTGAATAGCAGAGACATCACTGCATTTAACTTGGGACACCTCTTTATTGAGTGTTCAGAGAAGTAGATGAAGTAGGCAGACGATAGTCAAACAGTTGTTGTTTTAGTATGTCCACCCGGTGGGATTTATTAAAAGTGAAGGTCGTGGGCCTACATTTACTTTAAAATGTCTTTGTCTTGCCTAACCAACACAACCATTCTCCTGTAAGGGCGTCCGTATCGTACTGGCTCAACAGCGCTGCTTCGACGTTACCAGAACTCGATTTGAGAGGATTCGACGTGCCGAGAATGCTGGACCTTTCGGCGAGCAGCGTTATACACGTTGCCAGTTGGTCCGTAGTGCAAGGAACCCCAAGAGAGGATAACACAGCACTTATATTTTATTATCACTCCCGGATAATAGTAGCATTTAGGTATACATGTGTACGTTAAAAATTATGTAGTTATAAGTATTTGTATTGTCTGATACCTTAAAAAGCTTTGTATAAATACAAAGCTTTTCAAGGTATCAGATAGATGTCGTTCCGTCCCCATAATACCTCGGTGACCTAGTGGTAATGGCGTCTGACACGGACAGTCAGATGACACGGGTTTGAATGACGCCCTAGGATGTCATTTTTCTCTATAAAATTGCAAAATTTGGTTTCGCTAGGCAGGTAAGGTGCTCCATGAATCATTTAAATAAAATTATTTATATGTATGAGATACAAGGAGATACAAGACAGTACATAGATTATATTCGTATATTTTGTAGTCTTCCAGGCGAAATTGGTTCTAACATCTATTTTTGACGTCGTGGTTTTGGTCTCTTCGCCGGAGATGAGAAGACCCAACTATTTAATTTATTAAGAGACAAGCCTCTTGGTATCGTATCCCATAGTTCATTTTTACGATATCCAGGTGAAAAGATAGTGAACAATTCTATCTCTTAACTGTAATATTTCACAAACTACAAATTAACAATTATTGCATGGATATAAAACATATGTATAAGATTACAGATATTTCATAGTTTTGACAAGCTGCGCTTACATAGGCAATCGAATTGCTAAATCTTGGAGACTACTTGTTGACTACGAAATCACAATATACCAAGCAATTTATTGCGATACCAACGGTTCGCAGTACATTTCTCGATTACTGCGGTTACTCTATCAAAATTGTTGGGACAACTTATCCATGGAACAACTTAGTGAACTAGAAATATACTCGAAATCCAGTTGGCAAAAATATTCTATGCCTCCTGGGTTTACCAATTCGTATCAGAGGCCACACATAATATATTATATGAAGCAATTCAGCTGTATTTCAGAAAGAGTTGATGCAAATGCTCCACTAAATGCTCAATTACCTCCGACATCTGTCGCTGTCGTTGCTCAAAAACTTGCTCGTGTAAACCTTTAACACTGGCTTGCTTCTGTCAATTGTAGCATTTTGCAATAATAGTGGTGGCGATACTTAGAAAATTGTAGTATTAAATATTAGTAGTCGTTAACAAGTAGGACTAAGCTCTAATTAAGCTATATTTATGCTCTCTTTAAAAACAATGTCCTGACACACTCTATTTCACACATTAAAGATGTTTATGACGTCATATTTTCCATCGTAATAAATGCATATCTAAGCCATTAAGAATGCACGCGAAGGGGACCTCGCCCTCAAGTGTCCCAGTTTGGAGGTGACAGAATTTTATCGCGGTATCCATAATTGCGGGCTTAAATACCCACACTTGTTTATGGACCGCATAAAAAGTTATTTTTTCAGGTGTTTAGTTGGGCTTACTCTGTTGGTTATATTTGCTAAGTAATTTTTTGCATGCTTTGCAGTACGGTGGTAGAGATATAGATCTGTTTTATTTAGTTATTTGCAAGAACATTAGTCTTATAATTATTATTCTTTCTTTTTATTACTCATCATTATTTAACGGTTTCACATGCTGTAATACAGGTATATTCAACAAATACATTAATTTAAACAAGTTTACTTATGCAAAGTAAGGCGTAAGGGCGTAAAGTGATTTGGGCTTGGAACGTTAGTTGGAAGAAAACTCTTAATACGGAGATTAACCCAAGAGCCCCCGTTACACTCAGGGTTCAATATATCGCCCATGACGTAAGACACTGCTTTACTCCTTGGTGCATCATCTACTATTATTTATGTAGTCTTTAAAATAACAGTAAACAATTCTGGTTTTCATTGCCCGGCCGATTTTATTATTTTATACAACAATTACAAAAATAGTTGTTATCATACTGTCTCCTCATATTGGGCATATTTTAAACTGCGCGGACATTTTCATAATGTCCTATTAATCAATTAGTCCATGGCATATATACTGAAGCGCTCGCAGCGGAGCTGACTTGGCGATCTTAACCGATCAACAAGTTAAGCAACACTCGCTGCGGTCAGGACTTGGATGGGTGACCACTAGTGGCATTATTTAAGCGTTTCAGTGCTTCGGCGGGCACGTTAAGCCGTCGGTCCCGGTAGTTTGTCTTAGGACAACAGTTGTTAGGCTATGTCGAAGGCCTTCAGGCGGCCTAAAAACTTCGACATGGGTTGGCCACTAACCTATCCACCAATCCGCACTGGGCCCGCGTGGTGCATTAGGGCCCAACTCCTCTCTTTGAGAGGAAGGCTCGAGTCCTAGCAGTGGGAACGAAATGGGCTGATTGTGATTACCTAAAAAGATATAGATAATTCTGGTGTCAGTGATGAACCGTTGTGAGGTCACCATTAAAACTAACTTTCCTCCTCGCTACGCTCGTCGTCGCACCTTATCGACTTTGCGTTAACCGTGAACTGCTGTATAATGCAATAATTTCAATATGTAATTAACTTTAAATAATCTTTAAAATTACAGTAATTAAACATGGTTTCATTGGTCTACGCCATAGGTGACTAGCGTTGTAAATGATGCCCGATCGATTTAATTATTTTATATAATCGGTACAAAATACATTCGGTAATATTCTAATTATGAAATGAAATACAGACTTTTATTGGCATATTTTATTTACATACTTCTTTAAGAAAATTAAAAGTATTAAATTAAAGCATTTTTCTCCTAACAAAACAATGCTTTAAAACATTTTTTAATTGTTAAAGTATAATGTGTCCCGACCAAGGAGGTTTCAATCCAATTTAAGTACACATTATCTGTGGTGAGCGCGCTGCGCGCGAAACGCGCTGGTTCCGAGCCAATAGACCAATAACAGACTTTTTCCACTGATATTGGCAAAATTGTGGTTACGCCGCACAAGCCATACAAACAAGAAGAAGAAGAAGAACACTTTTTCCATTTTGGCGCTATTTCGTACATACGCATAAAACTTTAGTAGCAAAAATGTCAAAAATGAGATTAAATAAAGTAGTATATGCAACTGCATATAATTAGGTATTAAAACACTCGTGTAATCTTATTGTGAAACTCGCCTGCGGCTCGTTTCCAAAAACTACGCTCATGTTTTAATACCCTCAAGAATAAAAGAAAACTATTTTTTTGCTTCATTAAAATTTTATTCAAATAAAGAAAAAAGGTGAAATAATTGTAAAAATAACAATGAATGTGTTTTTCAAGAAAAAGTAAAAAATAAGGAAAAAATATTGTTTTTAGCAAATATGTGAAAAATCAGTAGTCATTAAAACCACCTATGACTTTAATACGGTCCTGCAACGGTTTTTCATGCTTTGGATAAAGTTATCCAAGTCATGCTGCGCTTTATTGTCCCAGGTCCGGTTAAGATGCAAAAAAGTTGCTCTTCCATCCCATTGTTTGCAGGGAAATTCCTCAAAGCCCTTCTTTGGAGCATGTCCCACGGTTGTTCCATGGGGTTTAGGTCAGGCCATTGAGTGGGCCAGCCTAAGACCGATACGTCGTGCTACTGCAACAAGCTCGTCACCACTCTCGCTATTTTTCAGCCGTCACGGTGTTTCTGATCCAAACGAGGTCTATTCTTCCACCAACACGAATTCCCGCCCAAACCATAACTGTCCCGCCGCGGTATGAATGGACTTCCTGAGGATGTTGCAGACGGCTCTCACGACCAGGAACTCGCCAAACACGTACTTTACGTGTATAGGGATGGAAACCGTACCGGGACTCATCGGTAAACAGCTCTACAGACCACTGGTTATCTTCCCAGAGCAGTCTGTAGTGCCGCGGCGGGACAGTTATGGTTTGGGCGGGAATTCGTGTTGGTGGAAGAATAGACCTCGTTTGGATCAGAAACACCGTGACGGCTGAAAAATACCATTAAAAGATGCTAGTACCAATAATCTACCCCCATCGACTACAAATGGGACAAGAATTCACGCTCATACACGATAACGCCCGTCCGCACACATCGAGTGTGGTGACGAGCTGGTCGTAGTAGCACGAAGTATCGGTCTTAGGCTGGCCCACACAATGGCCTGACCTAAACCCCATTGAACACGCGTGGGACATGCTCCAAAGCAAGGCTTTGAGGAATTTCCCTGCAAACAATGGGACGGAAGAGCAACTTTTTGCATCTTAGCCGGACCTGGGACAATATAGCGCAGCATGACTTGGATAACTTTATCCAAAGCATGAAAAACCGTTGCAGGACCGTATTAACGTCATAGGTAGTTTTAATGACTACTGATTTTTCACATAATTGTTAAAAACAGAATACTTTTCCTTATTTTTTACTTTTTCTTGAAAAATACTTTCATTGTTAGTTTTACAATTATTTCACGTTTTTTCTTTATTTGAATAAAATTTTGTTGAAGCACAAAAAATAGTTATCTTTTATTCTTGAGTGTAGTCTGATAAATGGGCTTTATAAAAATATATACATGTTGAATGTTATTTTTAATAAATGTTGAGTAAATTGAGTAAATCCAAAATATCCCTAGACAGTGTTGATGTGTGTACTCGTATTATACAACAACTTAAAAAATAGTTGTTATTATACTGTCTCCTCAAAATGGGCATATTTTAAACTGCGCGGGCATATTCATAATGTCCTATTAATCACTTGGTCCATGAGCTTCTCATAACTCTGACACATATCATAATTATGTTTTCTTGAAATAATTACTGCAATGTGAACTTTACAAGCGTAGTCACAAATAAAATGAGAGTTAATCATATTTCCACACAGCCAGTTCATTACCTTCCCACTTTCGTTTCAGCACAAAATATTCTCTGAAAATTCAGAACGAATTTATCCGTTGAACATTTCAGTAGAAATAATTATACGAGTGCGGTACGAGTGCGGGTTGTGTGTGGCTTAAGACACGTAATTTGAAACTGCACAGGGTATTTCAGTGCAGAATATTATATTATATTTTAAATAGCTACATTTTGAAATGAGAGACAATATAATTCAGTTCGTTATGGTATCTACATATTTTGTCGGGCTAAGTGGAATCTGTGGTATGTTATCTTTGTAACAGGTGGATAACGTGGTTGCCTGATAGTAAGCGTCACGCTTGCCCATGGCAGTTGCAGTGTCACCCAGATATTTGCTTTTTGTCCCGCTTTAACGGCTAAAAACAGAAAGACCGCAAACAATTCAGCAAAACAATCGTATCTCTAAAATATACTTTTATATTGTATAAAAAAGTCACTGGTGGTGAATATCTTATAAAAATAAATATTTTTTTTTAAATAGTTTAATAAATTAAGTTATAAAAAAGTTCAAGTAACTCAAAACACTAAAATACTAACAGTTTTAACAGTATTAGTGTTTTACACACAGTATAAGTGTTTTATCCAGATATTTTTTTGCAGCAATATAACCTTTTGTGAACGAGACTCGTTCAACGAGTTCATCCGGGGAAGTGCCATCATACCTATTTCTATTCTTAAGCAGAAACGTTCTCATAACTATATTCCGGTTTGAAGATTTCGGTGAAATTACAGGCACATGAGATTTAGCAAGGTAAGGTGTCAGGGGTATGAGCGCAGTGTAGCTCGTCACTTATGACGGAATGCATCTGCTTTAGGCAGAGGTTCCCACTTGGCACCAAGTAGTACACCACCAGTACAGATGCCAAGTAAGCCTCGTGATTGTTCCGTTCTTTAATGAATATACGAAAAAAGGAGTGGTAAAAGTTGTGAAGCTTAAACACAGTTATATGGATTTTAAGAAATGAAGAAATCTTTTTACTACCTTTGCTACGTGATTATTGTTTATTGAAGTTAACTAAAATTTTACGTAATATTCAATGAGATTAATAACATTATTTGTAATATCTGACTGTAATAAGTACCACATACAGATTCAATTAGTGATATACATTCTTATCTTTCAATTCGACTAAAAAAGGAGCGAGTGAACTAAAAATAACCACACATTTATATTCTCACCCTTCCAAAGCGTAATGTCCACAGACCGCCACCGCTTCGTTCCGAAACAAGTTTGGGCATTATTAATCCCCATTTTCCATTATAGCCTAACACGTAGCAAAACCTTGCGTCCTTCGGTCTATACGAAAACCTAACACCTTTAATTTACTCCGAATCCCTTTTAATTTAACGAACGGCACGTTTTCCATGACCCGTGTTTTATTATGCGGATTATTTTAACACATGGTGAGGCCCAAAAAGTGACAACTCAGACAATGATTTAATGAGCCAGGACAGGGTTCTACGTTCTTGTCATTTTAATACGCTGGTTGACCGTTTTGTTTGTGTATGTTTGTATTACTAATTGGGTAATGTCTTTTTGTAAGCTTCAATTGTACTGAGTGTTATGTTGAATGTCAACCGCATGTGATGGAGACTACATTTTTCAACTTATGTTTTTTTATGTAAGAACTACTTCACATAAGTTTATTTTGCTTTTAAGCGCTTAAAGTTCGCCCCTGAGCGAATATTGGTCGGCCGTTTATTAGCCGACCACGGGATCAATCCTCACATCGAGCTTGAACTTTTGGTGAAATTAACATCATGATGAAATCGCTAAGCACTTTAAAGTGTCATTAAAGTGTCACTAAATAAGCTTTGTGACCATTGCTAGAACCACAAGGTAGGTAGACAATATTGCGATTGTCCCAAAGGTAATATTGCTATTCACGCAAAGGTAGATTACAACCTTGTTAAAACCACAACCCGAACATCACTAAATAAGCAATGTGACCATTGCTAGAACCACAAGGTAGGCAGACAACATTGCGATTGTCTCAAAGGTAACATTGCTATTCACACAGAGGTAGATACTAACCCTTAATTTGATATAGCGTGATACCAACTTCGGTAGAATTTTGACGAAACCTTAAGAACTTATCTACTGTTTGTACTTTTAATATAAATCAGTCCATAATGTTCACTATGCTGAGACTATACAGTCCCACCATCTTATCTGTTCAGGTGACAGCGTCGCTAGTGTAGAATTTTGGTATTGCAACCTAAGAAATTCACCAAGAAAAAAGAGAAACAAAACATAGGGCAGTCTTTCAAGCCACTCATTAATTTGCAAATTCTACAAAGAATTCTACTAATATTATAAACGCCAAAGTTAGTTGGTATGTACACTGTAGTGCCAATTTTGCCCACCTGAACAGATAAGTTGGTGGCACTATAGTTTACCTCTAAGAGAGAAGAGATGGGCTATAATCTACCACGCGGGCCACAACCACCCTAGCCCGGCCACCCACCCCGGCTTGGATAGGCTAGTGGCCAACCCATGTCGAAGTTTTCAGGCCGCTCGAAAGCCTTCGGCCTAACGACTGTTGTCCTAAGAAAAACAACTCGACCGAAAGGCTTAACGTGCCCATAATACCCATTATATTTATTTATTTATTTATTGTTAGGAAGACTATCGACTATATAATAATAACATGTACATTTTCGTAGGTAACATAAAGTCATTTAAAAGTTTCCACTGTTAATATTATACTTTACTTATACCTGCAAATAATTGTGAATTTGAATTCAACCGCACTATCACTCACAATCAAGGGAGATAGTAGCACTAGCCTCATGAGTATAAAAACATATTATCACTACTGCATAATAAGTAAGTGTACTGTTGCAATTGTATATTGTGATTTTGCGATCAAAGATAGCACACTGTATAGAAACGGCGACTACTTAATTCTTTTTTTTACACAGGGTAGGTTACCCGGAAAAGTCAATGGGAAAGTCACGATAAGCTGCAACAAGTAGCGTAATATACCGGGATAAGCTGGCAACACAGGAAAGGGCAAGCTATGATAGTTGGATAAAAAATCAATATCTTTTGTTGTAGGGCTGGGGGAACGTGTTTTATGCAATATTAAAGAAACACGTTCCTAGTACGGAAAACAACCGTGTTTTGGACTTTTGACAAAGCCTTAACTAAGTAGCTGTGCCAACATGACTTTATTTTGGTCGAAGGTGTCAACCCTAATATAATGAATTGCCAGGTAATGACTTGACAACTTTGCCGTTTTTCAAAGTATTATTATGTCTAAAGCTATCATAATTGAACCACGACACAATTTCACTTTAATGATCGATCACCATAAAAATGGAAGATTAGAAATAAACTTGTCCTAGCTCTGACTGGATGCCCTACAATTTTTAAATTACTTACGAAATCCTTGATTCGATCATGTCCGCAAAGAAACCTTAGCCACTTTTTCCATTGCTAACAAATAAACTAACACTAACAAACTAACTACTCAAACACTGTTCTTCTGGCGCATCACCGACCACTGCCGCGGCACGCTCGCTCAGCTCGCGCGTTTTAGGCAAAACAAAGTCCTCGCTTCACTCGTCGTCGTACCTATAATATGACTTTAACTGAGACTAGTATATAAAATTATAATAAAAGAGTTGATTAATATATCAAGTGCTAGTAAGATTCTAAATTATGTAACAATTATAACGTAATAGTTTATCGTTTGTGCCCCAATATAAATACCTAATGGAATATAATTCTGAAAAAACGTTTTCTATTTTGTATTTTCATAGAAATAGTGGGAAAGACCCCAGCGAATCGCTGAATACTGTGATCCCTAGTAGTTTCAATCAGTTTACATATTAAGTAAAAGGTCAATTTTAATACGTACTACCGCAGAACACATTCTGCCATTCTCCCGCCAACAGTAGTGTGCAAACATTAGTGTACTTTTGGTTGAAGGGCACTATAATAAAAAAAAGACGTGTGGCACTCGGAGACTGCCGCGGTAAAGCTATTGCATAGCTGTTTTTATCTACTTATGCAATTATGATTATTTAACCAATGTCATCAAGAAGCGAGTTGCTGAACTAGAGACAAGCGTGATATTTCAAAAAGTCATTAAAAGTTCTGCTATTCATCGATAGATGCCAAATCAACATATGCAATTATAATTATTTAACCAATGCCATCTAGAGGCGAGTTGCTGAACTAAAGAGACAAACGTGATATTTCAAAAAGTCATTAAAAGTTCTGCTATTCATCGATAGATGGAGTCGGGGGTGTTAGGATATTTTCGTTACGGAATTTCTGGATTCGGTCTCCAAAAAAAAAAGTATTTGAAATAACTTGGCACATGGGACTGAATGATGTAATATAATGTATTAACATTTTAAAGATTTTGCAACACTGCAACTGCTGTGAGCAGGCATGCTAATATAGTTATATAAAATAATAGTGGATATTTAATATACATATATTTAGACAAAAAACTACTTGTTAAGTATACCGTAAAAAATATGTACTACGCGATGGTTAAGTATAAGACGACGAGTATAAGAGTATGAGAATAGAAGATATAACTTGTGCTTCTTAAATATACTTGGACTAACAAAATATTAATATTATATTATATACTTACAAAGGTAGGACAACGGACAACAAACCGTATTTTTTGGGTAAAAAATATACTTTTCAAAAATAAAATATAATTATTATCAAAAGATCTTTATTTTCAAAACAATCTGTACTCTGACAAGTACAATAAAATTTACCTAGCATCCGCTTTAACAATTAAAAATGTCAAGTTGTTCGTTTTATCTTCATACTAATTAATATTACATAGAATGTTAAAATTATACGATATTAGTAGTTTTACATATATTTTGAAATAAATTTACATAAACTGCTGTATCGATTTTTCGAATCCTGTGTTTATCTAAAATTATATGTAATATATTATTTAATTTAACATTAAAATAAACCTGTTAAAAATACTTATTAGTCTAAAATCAAAACTCAGTATTTAAAACTTTGCTTAAATGCATAGTATTGATATTATTATATGGTTAACTTAAGAAAACATGATTCTTAGTTAGTAAACACTATTAACATCAAAATTAATTAATAATATTAACATTTTTGGAATTAAAAATGCAAGAGTTCAAATATCTTGATATAAAACAATTACATTTATTATATTACACAATTTTTCATATTCATTATTATTTACATTACAACACGACAGTTAGGGTAAAGCTGATTATTTACAAATCTACATAAATATTCAGATTTATGTTATAGGTATTTTTCCAACTGATAATAAATATTATCTGGGAGAGCAGCAGCATTTTTGTTATTTTACAGTGCCAGTAGAAAACAGATCAATATACTTATTTCATTAAACTGGACTGTGGAAACAAATGCCCGTGATCCTACTGATGCAACTACATTAGATGGACCACCGCAAAATAATGATAGCCTCGGTGGCAAAGTGGTTAGGAACTAATACATCGATCTAAATTCAAGGTAGTTTGGATTCCGACCAATGGCAAAAAAAATATTATCTGAAACTGATTTAACTTATTATAATTTTATTTAGTAATTTATCCGAACGTACCATTTAGATAGAAAAGCATCAATTAGTTTGCATATTCAGTTGGAAAACACCACATAATGTGCTTCAGCATTTGTTTACTGATATATTGTCGATATGTTCCGCCATAATTTCCGCTTTAAGAAAAAGTTTTATCTACACACAGTTTATTTACAGTCTTCACTTTCTTAACATTAGCTTTATTAGAAATAACTACCGTTCAATGTCTATAAGTTTTGTCTAGTGTCATTTTGTTTCTCTTCAATGTCTTTGAGAATCTTCTCAGTTGTCCGATACCTGGAAAAATATTTTTCCTTTTAATTGTTTGTTGAGCAATAAACACTGATGTTGGTTAACTTAATTTTTCTATGATTTTTTAATCAGTCATTTTACTAGCTAGCTACTATTATTTAGTATTATATAATTTCGTGTTTTATTTCTGACTACCTTTCTTTTGAGGGAGAAGTCAGTAAAGCACGCTTGCCTGGAAGATTTACTTGTAGATAATTACTTTATTATTGTTACATAATTGTTCCTTTTTTGAAATTTATCGACATAACATATTTTATTATGTGATTCAATCTTTAATTACTTCAACAATTAAAGAGCTCCACTCTAATCCCTAAAATTACATTGCACCAAATTTTACTGTAATGTAAAATGTGATACAATCTGTGCCCTACTTTTCACTAGTAGTGTGTAATGGCCATACATTAAAAGATTAAAAACAAGGCTATCTACGAAAAGATTTCAGCACTTTTTATGCCAGGTTGCTTGAACTTTGTTCTAGAAAATATTTTGTGAATATTTAAAATACTTACTTAGATCGTTTTTTTCTTCTGACCGTATCTACAGGTGTCGCTTCCACGCATAGAACTATGAGTTTGCTACTGCATGAGTATCTGTAACAAAAAAGTCATTATTGTTTTCTTAGTCATTCTCTTAGATCTTCTGTTGCCAGCCTTGAAAGCCCTTCTATGTTAATACTGCCAAGGTAATGACGATGTCTGCCAGACTTTGAGAAGTGAGTGACGATTTAATCTTATTTCCTTAGTCTGCGCAACATCTTCTATGTGTTTTGTTTTATTTGTTTATAATTCTAAGTATTCATTCATATAGTTCCACATTCGAGTCCACTTAAAAAGTAAAAATTATTATCTCATATAATATAGGTATGAGCAAGATAACTAAGCTAAATAAAATCGACAGTAAATAATACTGTTACACGATTTCAGCGTATATTTAGGAATTGTATTCTAATGATTTATGGTATACATATATATAGCCCTAATCTTCGACACAGGTTTTAGTTTTATGTCCGTTACGGTATCTCAGGGACTTACTAAAATTACACTGCAAGATCCCTAAACTAGGTCGACAATTTTGCCACTCTTTCTAGACTTGCTTTGTATTACTGTAGTGAAGAAGAAATAAGAAAGAAGAAATTGGCAGTTGTATATCTATGCACTCATGATGGGTATTCTTTATGTGTCTACTTTATGTTATATACCACGACCAATAAAAAACAATGCCATAATTTCACATCCCATGCGTGCTTGCGTGCTTAAACACAAAATAACTTGTGTTTAATATAATATTCTCCATCTTTCACTGACTCAGTTTTGATGAAATTATTGATTTGATGGTTACTTTAACGTTAACGTCATGTTTCCACTCCCTTAAAAAGACACTGCTATTGAAGATAAATAAGTTAATTTCAATAGAAATTTTGTTGACGTAATACGGTGATTAGGCTTATAGCAAAGTACTTAGAGCGTTACCCCAGTAAGTAGAACGTCTTCGCGAAAAATAGGTGAAAAAAGTGGGAAGAAGAGGGCAGTGCGATGAGGGCGGAGGACGCTTGCCCGCAATCATTACGTGAGTGCCAGCAGAGCGGTCGGATTTGACAGTTTTTAAATGGCATTGTTTTCTGTTAAGTATGAGTAAGATATCCCAGTTGAAGTGGCTAGGCTATATGTGACCACGCAGAACAGATGGCCGATGGGGCCGGTAGGTTCTGGAGTGGAGACCACGGACCGGCTAGCGCAGCGTAGCCGTAGGTTGGGTAGCGCTGACGACCTGATAAAGGTAGCAGGATGACGTTGGATGCAGGCCGCTTCCAATCAGTCCTTTTGGAAATTTCTCGGGGAAGCATATGTTCAGCAGTGGACGTCCTACGACTGAGATGATGATGATGCTTTCTGTTGTGTAGGTAGACTATCAACAAAAAAGCTCGATCGAAGATTTGTTCGTAGATGCGATGTTGACATCCCTACACGCGTCTCGCGCGAAACCTGCGTGAATCAATACTAGTAAGGAAGACGTTCTACTTATAGATAATTACTTACTTTGCTTACGGAATGAAAAATTAACAATTAAATCGATATTCATACCGTCTCGCTAGGCACCGTACATTGGGAGGCATGACAAAGCAAAACAAAACACATGACAAACATCCGGGAACAATCTCAAAGACCAGAGCATAAACATTTTACTTTCTTGTTCTTCTACATTCTACTCATCACACAAACAATCGCACCGAACAGGGTTCAAACCGTTCACTTTACAGGCACAACTAATGTAGGCTAGTAGGCCGTGTAGATGAATTAATAATAGTCAACCATCATAAAATACTCACGTTTCTTGGTCTAAAAGCTTGTTCGAGCGCAGCGAGGAAGCTAGCCCAAATTTGTCCGGACTACTACTGTGCCATGCATCACAGTATGCGTCCATCGCAGGCTCTCCATTCGGGCTCGCTCCGTGCCAAACAGCTTTTGTTGGCCTGATGAAATCGTAAAATTAACAAGCTTGCTATTAAAACTCAAACATTTTAAACAAACTATGGAATAGTTTTCTGTATTATGCTGTTTTGAATTAAAAAAATTATAACCCTTTTTTCTGTACTAATTAGTGACGAGACGTATTTTTATACCGAGTTCCAAAATGGAGGAGGTACTCAACTCGACTGTATTTTTTTTAAGTTTGTTACCTCATAAGTTTCGACGTGTGAACCAATTCTCCAAATTCTTTTTTTTTGTTTGAAAGCTGGTGCTTCCCGTGTGGTCCCATTTAAATTTCATCAAATTCTGTCAAGTAGTTTTTGAGTTACACTTCAATAACTGATTAGAATTGAAGTCGGTTTCATTTTTTTCAAAATGTACTTGTTACAATGTTTGCATGACGGTAAGAGTTACGCTTATCGTTGTATATGATAGTTGCAGTGCTATCCATATCTTCAAGCGGAGCACAACGGTCTGCTTTGAAGTATAGTCATTCTAATACCGCTTATGTAGTCGCTAGTTCTCGGTTTCTAATTGTACGTCAACTACCCACGCGCTATTAAGATGGCATACAGTCAACGGCGCAAATCTTACTTATTATTTAATTTATTCCTAAATCCATATCAGAAAGCTTATGACCTCCTAAATTAGGGAAAATAAAGCCTCTGCACTAATGTTGTATTATTGTTAAAATTTAAAATATATCTAACGTTATTTGAAAAGTTCTTGATATCGTTTACGTAACGACTTTCGATATAAGTTTAGTTTTTTGAGGTCTCTTATATTTGCGTAACAAACGCCTGTGATCACTTTACATCGTGTATACTACCTAAAACGTTTAGCATAGTCTGAGCATAACTATCTTTAATAGCTATACCGTTTTATCATTACAAAGTTGTATATACAATCTTGTGCTGCTTTACAATTTATATTAGCACCGCCATAATATAGTAAGATCATAATCATTTACACGGAATCATGAAACTTCTACATATTTTATGTTTACCGTGCAAGGCTATAACAGTATCTGAACGATTATACCTTAGTCTAACAACAAAAGCCGAACCCGAAAGACAATTAATAAAGTTTATAATCTAGTTATTACTCTTTGCTCTGTTTATGCACAAAGTTTATTACGAGTTTGGTAATTATTCTGAGACGTTAGAAATATTTGGGTAAATTACCCTTTCATGCTGAAATTTTCGGATGAAAAGCTGTCAGTGAGATCAAAGCCAGAGTCGTTTTTTTAATCGACCTTTTAATTTTTGCTATGATGGTGAAAAAGTTGATTCTGTTGGTAAATTGTTCGTGATTATGTTGAATGAAAAATGAGCTTAATTTTTTTGATACTCGTAATATTCTCTTTTAATATTCTTTTATTTTGTGTAGGAGTCAATAGACAGGTAGAAGAGTCACGCTCGCCTTTAATAGTTACATAAAGTCATGGACACATCGTCACCTTATTAGGCCCGCTGACACGGCTATCACACCGGTACCTTCTCTTCTATGATTTGCCCAGTCAATTTACTAGGTACAGACTATGCAATTTAAAGCTTGAAACAGTAATACTTGCCAACTTTTCATTGAAAACAGTATCTGGAACTCGGATACAAAAAAATTGATTCGTGAAGAAAAGGCTCACTATTTCGGCATTTATTTACAATCATATTACAATTTTTCGGCATGTTGTCTAATTGCATTAAATTGCTTTACATTTAAATTAAATTACAATTATACGTACACATAATATTGTATGATTATATACTAGCATCAAACTGCGTCAGCAGTTTACGATCCAATAACGAATTTAATCAAAATAAAAAGTAGCTGAATTCTAATTTGCAATGGGAAACAAAAGTTTAATGACCGAACCAAAATTATCAAACCCAGGTATGTTGCTGCTGTTCTAAGTATGAGTGAGCAATTGTATGTGTGATTATTTATTAATACAATTATATAGAGAAATTTTTATTCATGTAAATGTAGATAGTTATTGAAGCAAACATAGTAAAGATTTTTTTATTTTATTGTATTTTCTTATGCATTGTAAGAAAACGAATGTGACTAGTACACATATTTAATATGAATTACTGAATAAACACGCAAATAGGTCGTATAGTTCCTAAAATTATTTCTATTGTCTATCATTTATCTGATAATCCAGATGAATGATATTTTTGGCCATGGCCCGCTGCTGGTGGTAATCTAGAATTTAGTTTTTTAAAATACTTTTAATATTTTAAAGAAATGATAACAAAACTATAGTAATTAAGGATTTTAATAAATAAAGTGAATCATATTACCGTTTAAACACTCATACACATTACACTAGGATTATCTGTGCTGCAGGAGGCATGGACATATCACACACATCAGAGAACAAACATTTCTGCTTATCTCACAAATAATTGGCCCAGCCAGGGATCGAACCTGGTACCCGACGACTCAAAAGCAGAGCTATTACCAATTAAGCCAAAGGGGCCGTCGATGATGATGATGAGGGCAAATAATTAGAAAGCTTACCAGCCCGGATCCATGAGTACATTCTGACCACTGAAGCTATAGATGCGAGGAGCATGCGCGAACAATGCCCCAGATCCATCGAACATCTCACCCCAGGAGTTGAAGAGGACATCGCCTCGTGTGTTCACAACTGGTATTTCTCTATCTACCCAGCTCACGATCGAGTCTATATTTTGGACCCTAATGAAAAACATAAATATGAATAAGTATGTTTCAAAACAATTTTGAAGACTCAAACCCACATCTTTATAATGTGACAGATAACATACTATTACGAAATTTTGTAATTATGGGTGAGCAAATACTTCTTTTGTTCGAAGCGCTCGTAGCGGAGCTTGATTTAAAGATCTTAACCGATCAACAAGTTAAGCAGCACTTGTTGTGGTCAGGACTTGGATGGGTGACCGCTAGTGGCATTATTCAATTGAGCGCTTCCGTGTTTCCGAGGGCACGTTAAGCCATCGGTCCTGGTTGTTTGTCTTAGGACAACAGTCAGTAAGGCTATGTGGAAGGTTTTCGGGCGGTTTGAAAACTTCGACGTGCGGGCCGCACTGGGCCCGCGTGGTAGATTATAGCCCAACTCCTCTTCCTGAGAGGAAGGCTCGAGTCCCAGCTGTGGGAACGATATGGGCTTCTTTTTGAGTCTCTTGGAATGTCCATATACTTGAGACCACCGTTTTGAGGGAGCGATTTAGTATAGATAAATAAAAATAAAAATTATTGCCATGGTGTCTTCGTGGACAAGTGGTCTTGGCATTTAGCGTAAAATGAGCATAAGCAATTATTATTTGACCAACAAAACCCTTAGTAATTATATACTAGCTTTCGTTTTCGTACTACAGCTTTCGTTATCTTTTTATTTTATCGAGTGACGAGACAGTCAAGTTTTGCACTTCGCGTCGCGGCTCGTAACAGCTGCAAAACCTTGAATTGAAGTTCTGCGTAGCACTCTACTGCAATCGTCACTCCGAGATATTTTTAAACACCTTACATCGCCCAGTAATTACACTTGCTTCAGTGCCCTTTACACCCTAACATAGTAAATAAGGCACTGTAGTGGTAGCAGCTAAGACGGCCTTTTAGAGAAAATTTTTACAACCTAGTAAGTTGCAGAGAAAATATGAAAATCTACAAAACAATTTTACATTATTATTGATCCAGTGAGCGAAGCGTCTCTGCTTTTACTGGCCAAACAGACTTTCACCTATTCGAGTATTGGTTAGGTTGTTCGTTTGTCATCCTGTACAGGTCGCATTTTCAACCTCTCTTGACGAAATCATCTAGTTCTTTTTCAATCTCTCATTTTGACGAAAGTTGTTATGCATGTTCTACTATTTAATATATTGTTTTGTCGTCGGTGATTTAGATTGGGGGTTCTTTGATTAAAAAGAGGGGAAGTTAACTGTGTTGCTATTTGCCGACCAATTTTGATAAAATTAGGTACACACATTAGCTACCTGACTTTAAAGAGGAATTTGGAATATGAGAATAATGGTGTTATAATTTAGTGGTTTCCGAGATAATAAGCTGTGAATTCCTGCGAAAAATTGCCGCTAATAAAACTATAATATGTGCTTGCGAGGTCTACTGTTTATAAAACAACTTCTTTTACAACTGAAAAACCGTGGCAAGTATATTGAAACACTACTCTCATAATACATAATAATATAAAAAATACCGAAAACGACGTTTATGCATTTAAAGCTGGCGAAAAGACACGATATAACCACATAAGTAACACACTTAAAAGTATTAACCCGAGACCATTTCAAGAATGTCCTCTTGGGTTAGCTGTCTAAAAATAGAATAATAATCCGCTTACCGAGAAGATATGAAGGCTCTGAAAGTGCCGTCCAAATTAGCCCTCTGCGCTTGGCGTCGGCACTCGTAATTTGAGCTGCTTACTCCGTGCATATCGCCAGTGTGCGGTTCGTTTAGTGCGGCAAGGCGGAGCTAAGAAACAATTACGATATACTTTTGTATTACATATTGAGATAGCCCATATTATTATACACGATAGAAATGAAAATTGTGGACGCGAAATTGCATAGTAAACTCCCTGAGAATGGGCATCGCATATTTCTTTACTTGATACGCTTGTTTGACCACTACATCGATAGTGTTGTTGCATGAAAGGTGGCATCATACTAGATCCTGAATAGGGGCTCACTCTTAAGGACAGCTGCCAGAGCACACGGTAAGAGTTAGCGGCAGATTTTAAAATTTTAGGGTGGTAGCTAGCTAAGCGGATACCAGAAGTGCCACCACCATGCTGTGGATTTCATCACAACAGTACCTTCAACAAAAACTCGAGCCCGAGCTGGATCGATCCCGTGGCCATCTGAGCGACGGCTGACCCTTACTTCCCTTGGACTATAATCGTTTTTAACTCCAGAAACCTAACGTCAGCTTATTGAGTGACAAAGATCTGGTTCTGGTTGGTCGAATCCCGTCCGAGTATGTGAATGTGCTCTCTAAAACACCGAGGTAACATAGTAATGGTACCTCATTGTCCAAAAATACCAATGTTTGAATTATACCGAAGACGGTGATTGAAATCAATGTTGCATTAATTTGTAGCAATTACTCCTACTAAAAAAAAATATCAGCCACTTAAAAATAATTGAAATTATGTTATCTACAAATTATTATATTAAAATAGTTAATGAGCTTAGTCAGACGCTAGATCCTGGGTCAAATTAACGTTATATTAAATTTGCTGAGTTACATTTAACCTCTACGATGAAGAGCTACTCCACTTTGAAGTGCGCTCATCTAAATCAAATCACCGAAGTTTAGTTATTGGCGAACCACTTTAATTGGTCAGTGATGTACCTAGTTAGGCAAAAGCCATGGAAGGCTTTCCTGTCATTATGGTACAATCTAGCCTTGTAATGACAAAACGACTAAACTTTAGCTAAAACCTTTAAACTAGCTCTATAAAATTGAAATGATTACTTAATAACTTGAGTAAGAAACCTGGAATTTGAATTGTGGATCGTTCAATTGTTTGCTGCAATTGTGATCAGCCGTGCGATTCTCTAACATAGAGAATACCAGCTTCTCTATGCTTTCTAATGATTCGTCGTTGCGCTCGTCGACGAGCTCATCGATGTCAAATATTTTATAAGATATCGCTTGTACTTAAGGTTGTTTTTCCAACGTTTCTTGACATTTTGTCATTTGTTTCACGGATTTTATCAAAGATGCAACGATGTTTGCTCTTAAAAAATCGCACGGCTGAACGTTTTTAACTCTTAGCCTAAGCTTGTCTATTTAGTTGTAGCTGTTCCATGAGGTTAAGCAAATATCGTTGCAGTCACTACTTATGTTGGTGACTGCTACTGTCATCGACTGAGAGTTTCCGTGCTTTCCAGTTCCGATTATTATATCTGAACAAAACCGTTAGGCAACCCCAATATTGCCTAACGGGCTTATATCACTCTACTAACCCATCTATTAGCAAATAACAACCCGCACTGAATAAAGTACTCCATTTATTTTTATTCTATCAAGTAAATAAACGGAGAAGTCATGCACCTGATGATCATCAAACCAGGGCATGACAGTTGCAATGCAAGCCAGAGCTTACAACTGAATTTATGCGTGGAACTGTTCTGCGCTCGGCACTAAAGGTGTTGGTTTTTGAGTCTCATATGCCCAGTTATTTTTGCTTCTACAGTGACCTTTGCGCCCTATCACAGTAAGGCTCGCGCACTATTGTTTTTTTTTTGGATACAATTGGAACTGAGGTGGTATCAACAAGTGTGGTGGTACAGCCTCTCGCACAAGATCCTATCACCTGGTAAATTGGGATTCTTCGCTTTTTACGGTTAGGATCCCGATGGTAGAGCGAACATTCCGTAAACGCGTCCCCTCACTGAGTCAGACTCACACCTCTCTCTGAAAATGCCAGTGGCCTAGTAGTGGAATAGGCTCTTAATTGTATCTGCTTTTAGGTTACCCCTTTTTCTGTAAGATGCATCCAGAACAAATATGCAGAAGTTTACTACAACAAATACTTACTACAGGTCCTTCCACTGTTGGATTCTTATGATGAACTAAACTAGACGTTTCCAGAATGTTCTGTAGAGGCGTTCGTGTAGGACCACTTGACGGGGGAGTATGTATCGCCAACAACGAACCCATCTGTTGAACAAATAATAATAACAATACACAAAATATACGGATCACAACTAAGTTACTAAAAGATAATTATTGTTATCGCTTTGACATCACTGAAAGAGTTGTGTGAACGCTCCAGGGCCATACACTCCATAAAACACCCCAAGCGGGACGACAGTAGGTATAGCCCCCTTGAACAAGAATCACAAAAACACAGAAATTATGTCATGAATATAAATCTATCCATAAATTATTCAAACGTCGCAAAATCAAGTTCTTTGAGCAGTAGAAAAACATTGTTATAAATAATTTATAACTTCAATTTCAATGTTCTACAATTTTGTACTAAGGTGAAAATATCTAGCTTGGTGAGGAGAAAAAAACCTTGTAATATTACGGTCGAGAAGAAGTAACTGACTTTACGTTTATAGACATAGAGTTCAATTTCCCTGCAAAAGTTTTGTTTGCCTAAAAGCACGTATAAAATTCAACCTCTCCAACTTATACCCAGAGGGGCGGCAATAAGATCCATTTAAATAACTCAACGTTAATAAAAGACGATATTCCCAATACGACTTAAGAATAAGCCTGTTTTTTGTTGCTGAGTTCTGTTAACGATACCTAATTTAAAAGTTGATTAAAAATGTAAAGCCGTAATCCGTATTAATTTCGTTGAAAGCACGTTAATAAATAAATACATTTCTGGAACAGGCACAATTATTTTGCAGCAAGCTTTTGCTTTTGAATGTTTACAGGCAAGTGGTAGACTACTTACTCCTTTAGGGGTCAGTGATGATGCAGTCCATGCTAGTCGGAGTAGCACGCTAGACATCTATACTTACAATAGCGACTGGGTCAAGAAAAGCTGCGGGATTACACGTTTGCTAAATTGTCGTCATCTCCGGTCGTCAACTGCTGGATAGGCCTCACGGTATTCCAAAAGAACTGCTTGGAAATTGCCTACATTTGAAGTCGTCATTTTTCCACTTTGTTGGTGTTTCGTACACCAAGTGGTAGACTACTTACTCCTTTAGGGGTCAGTGATGATGCAGTCCATGCTAGTCGGAGTAGTACGCTAGACATCTATACTTACAATAGCGACTGGGTCAAGAACAGCTTCGGGATTACACGTTTGCTAAATTGTCGTCATCTCCGGTCGTCAACTGCTGGATAGGCCTCACGGTATTACAAAAGAACTGCTTGGAAATTGCCTACATTTGAAGTCGTCATTTTTCCACTTCGTTGGTGTTTCGTACACCAAGTGGTAGACTACTTACTCCTTTAGGGGTCAGTGATGATGCAGTCCATGCTAGTCGGAGTAGTACGCTAGACATCTATACTTACAATAGCGACTGGGTCAAGAACAGCTTCGGATTACACGTTTGCTAAATTGTCGTCATCTCCGGTCGTCAACTGCTGGATAGGCCTCACGGTATTACAAAAGAACTGCTTGGAAATTGCCTACATTTGAAGTCGTCATTTTTCCACTTCGTTGGTGTTTCGTACACCAAGTGGTAGACTACTTACTCTTTTAGGTGTCAGTGATGATGCAGTCGATGCTAGTCAGAGTAGCACGCTTGACATCGATACTTACAATAGCGACTGGGTCACGAACAGCTGCGGAATTACGCGTTTGCTAAATTATCGTCGTCTCAGGTCGTCAACTGCTGGATAGGCCTCACGGTATTCCAAAAGAACTGCTTAGAAATTGCCTACATTTGAAGTCGTAATTTTTCCACCTCGATGGTGTAGGAGCTACGCTGCTCTTACTCTGTAGTCTTTACTAGAAAACCTTTTAACCCCATCGAGCAACAGTTCAACGGGCTATGTACTTTGACCAGTGCCACTTCAACTGACATAATATCCTCTTGGAGTTTTCACTGACTTTCGTTTATCTACGAACCTTCACATTTCAGCCGTGTGCTTCTGTAACGTCGACGAGCTTGTTGACGAGCTCACCCATGTCAAATACTTTATGAGATACCTCCCTTGTACATAAGGTTGATTTTCGAACGCTTCTTGTCATCTCTTCATTTGTTTCACGGATGTTGTCAAAGATGCAACGATGGTTGCTCTTAGAGAATCGCACGGCTGATTTGATATCGTAGAGGTACCCCAAGCATAGCCCTCTCCATAAGTTGTTGGCAGGCCCTTAGTGAGAGCTAACATAATACGAATAAATGCTGGATGGGTACGTAAGTGAACATATGGCGAGATTATAATATCATTACTCTAATTAGCTACGGTGAATATATTAGCGGGCTAAATAATTTCATTATGAAAGACGGTGTATTAGTACAATATTCTAAATTGTGTTTGCTTTCCTATTTTAATATGAAATATCAGTGGAATTTAACCTTTATATATAAAATAGTGTTCAGATGCAGCGCATAAGGCAAGGTGTTAGTAAATTTGAAGTTTCATGTACTCCTCATTGATTGTTAGACAGTTTTAATAACACAACTATCACAAATTAAAAAAAAGTGACTTGGTCAGAAACGATTACTATATCTTGATAAATGGCATAAGTAAAACCCTACGAATCTTCATAAGAAAAGTAAAGTATAATCTTATTTATGTATTTTGGTGTTTCTTTTATGATTTGTCTTCTTCATGTTTCAAGGCGCGTAGAATCCTCAGAGGTCCACGCTCAACCATGCTTTCTTAAATATTGTGGCGCCATCTTCTTATTTATCCAATTGCGGCGAAGCCCAAATGGAAGGGTATTTGAAGTGTGTGTATTATACATGTATGTCCGTTTCTATGTATGCTCGTAACTTAATTTTTTTTTTTTTTTTTCATTGGCGTAACCGATTTTGATAAATAACACGTTTTCAAAACCGTCTTGATGACGCAGTTACACTGGATACTTAAAAATAAAAATATTGGGTTTTCGCATTTTTATAGTACGTATTTATTTCCGTAGTCGGGTTCTTAAACTTTTAGTTTGTTTTCTTGTTTACTGGTTATAAAAAAAACTCATTCTTGCCGGCGGTAACAAGAGTAGTTTGGTCGTGTTCGGAGTAGTACATCAGCGCGTATTGAATTAAACGGGTGTCTTTATAATTCTAGTAATAGCTTCATAAACACCGTATTTGCGGGTTTCTTTAATTTTGGCTAAACCAGAAAAAAAGTTTAAACTTCCCGCCTATGATATGTCTATAACAATGACAGCTAATATTGTAGTTCGAATTGTGTGAAACATAGGTACTTCTTCTAAAATCTCAACTACGAGTATTGATACATAGGAGATAACTGTTGATTATCATCAATAATTTCTTTTTTGAGTTATAATTTTTACACATTTTCGTAAATATAGACAAAAATGTTCAGTGTTATGTTTTTTTTCTGAAATATAATTTATTTTCACATACATTGGTATTATAACTATCAATTATTCTTTTATTAGATTAAGTCTTAGATTGGCTCAATACAGTTTTTGGATCGAAACTATATGCTGGTCAAAGTAGCCCGATTACTACTACAACTTTAGCTCAAAAGTGAAAAATTATTAAATATTTTCAGATGTATTTTTTTGGGAAAAATATTACTACTATTTATTAGTTTATATCTTTCTCTATCAAATAAAGCCATTAAAACGGTAAGAAATTCACCAACATCGTTAGTACTGAAAAATAACTAAAACATATCAAAATAGTAGCTAAAGTAAACCCGCATTTACCGTATATGTATTTTTAGGAGATAAAGTTTCGTTTGAACATGCACACTATGGCACTGTTTTTACTTCATACTATCACGACTACTTAGTAATATTACTGAAATTAAAACATGTTTCACTCACCGCTACATACTGCCACCCGTTATTCACTCGGACCAATAGCGCTTGTTCTTGAATGACGTATGCTAACGTGCCCAGTGGGCTGGTAGTGCCGAGCTGTGGACATAATTGACACGTTATGGCAAACAAAGTACGCTGAATAACATGGGCAACTATAAAGTGGATTGAAACAGACGAGCATGCAAGCGCGTGAAAGAAAATGTGGATAATAACACGTAATTATTTACTATTTAATTGAGGTATGAAATTCTTTTAACATATGTATAACACGATAGACAGCTTTAAGATTTAAGTTTGCCTATATGTAAATCATTTTAAACTTTAAAAAATATTCTAATAATAACAATTAATAAATATATACTTCTATATCTATATCTATAATTCTATACTATATAATTATAATTATAGTAATATTATAAAGAGGAAAGATTTGTATGTAAGTATGTTTGTAACGAATTGGCTCAAAAAGTACTGGACCGATTTCAAAAATTCTTTCACCATTGGAAAGTTATATTCACCCTGAGTATATCATTATAAAGAGGAAAGATTTGTATTTAAGTATGTTTGTAATGAATTGGCTCAAAAAGTACTGGACCGATTTCAAAAATTCTTTCACCATTGGAAAGTTATATTCACCCTGGGTATATCCATTATAAAGAGGAAAGATTTGTATTTAAGTATGTTTGTAACGAATTGGCTCAAAAAGTACTGGACCGATTTCAAAAATTCTTTCACCATTGGAAAGTTATATTCACCCTGAGTATATCATTATAAAGAGGAAATATTTGTATGTAAGTATGTTTGTAACGAATTGGCTCAAAAAGTACTGAACCGATTTCAAAAATTCTTTCACCATTGGAAAGCTACATTCACCCTGAGTATATCATTATAAAGAGGAAAGATTTGTATGTAAGTATGTTTGTAACGAATTGGCTCAAAAAGTACTGGACCGATTTCAAAAATTCTTTCACCATTGGAAAGTTATATTCACCCTGAGTATATCATTATAAAGAGGAAATATTTGTATTTAAGTATGTTTGTAACGAATTGGCTCAAAAAGTACTGAACCGATTTCAAAAATTCTTTCACCATTGGAAAGTTATATTCACCCTGGGTATATCCATTATAAAGAGGAAAGATTTGTATTTAAGTATGTTTGTAACGAATTGGCTCAAAAAGTACTGGACCGATTTCAAAAATTCTTTCACCATTGGAAAGTTATATTCACCTTGAGTATATCATTATAAAGAGGAAATATTTGTATGTAAGTATGTTTGTAACGAATTGGCTCAAAAAGTACTGAACCGATTTCAAAAATTCTTTCACCATTGGAAAGCTACATTCACCCTGAGTATATCATTATAAAGAGGAAAGATTTGTATGTAAGTATGTTTGTAACGAATTGGCTCAAAAAGTACTGGACCGATTTCAAAAATTCTTTCACCATTGGAAAGTTATATTCACCCTGAGTATATCATTATAAAGAGGAAATATTTGTATTTAAGTATGTTTGTAACGAATTGGCTCAAAAAGTACTGAACCGATTTCAAAAATTCTTTCACCATTGGAAAGCTACATTCACCCTGAGTATATCATTATAAAGGGGAAAGATTTGTATGTAAGTATGTTTGTAACGAATTGGCTCAAAAAGTACTGGACCGATTTCAAAAATTCTTTCACCATTGGAAAGTTATATTCACCCTGAGTATATCATTATAAAGAGGAAATATTTGTATTTAAGTATGTTTGTAACGAATTGGCTCAAAAAGTACTGGACCGATTTCAAAAATTCTTTCACCATTGGAAAGTTATATTCACCCTGAGTATATCATTATAAAGAGGAAATATTTGTATTTAAGTATGTTTGTAATGAATTGGCTCAAAAAGTACTGGACCGATTTCAAAAATTCTTTCATCATTGGAAAGTTATATTCACCCTGAGTATATCATTATAAAGAGGAAAGATTTGTATTTAAGTATGTTTGTAACGAATTGGCTCAAAAAGTACTGGACCGATTTCAAAAATTCTTTCACCATTGGAAAGTTATATTCACCCTGAGTATATCATTATAAAGAGGAAAGATTTGTATGTAAGTATGTTTGTAACGAATTGGCTCAAAAAGTACTGAACCGATTTCAAAAATTCTTTCACCATTGGAAAGCTACATTCACCCTGAGTAATAGAGGCTATAAAAGATTCATCATCATCATCATCCATCACTGCGCGGGTGAAACCGCGGAAAGCAGCTAGTATTAAAATATAACGGACTAGCAACAGAAACATGGATACTTACTCGTAACAAGGAATCAGTAGTTTTGAACAGAATGGTACCAACTATTGTTCTGCCATCATCGTCATCATCAAAGTCTGTTGTTTCACCAAGTGGATCTAATGGGTCTCGATATCCTGCACAAATATATATCTTTAATTATTGTAGTGCAACATATGGTTTCTAAAGGAAGAGTAAAGCAATGTCAAAGTAAAAGATAGCATAATATTTAATATACTTCTTCAGTGCTAAGCGTCATCGACGCGGGCGTCCCGAACACTCCTTGAAAAAGACCACCGAATGTGGTCGACACTATAGTCGGACCTATCCGATAAATATTACGTGAGTAATCCCGTATTTCTTATTAAAAATGAGAGAAAACCACGTTAGTTTTTACAACGAAATACTTCTTAATTTAACTTAATTGCAACCAAGAAAACGTATACGTACCATACAGGTCTTGTCTATACTGGACTAGTTGGTTCAAATTTCTTAAAATTTGCAGTGGATCTCGCTGTTTACCTGTTGGAAATACAACGAATCATTAAATTATTATTTTTCATATATTAAACATTAGATAAATATTAGTCAAACTATTATGAACCACTAGCCAAGCGTGAGTCGGACTCGAAACCGTTCAAGCGCAAGTTTGACTCGCACTTGGCCGGTTTTTAGTATTTGTTGTGGTTGTGGTAGCGGCAACAGAAATATATCTGTGAAAATTTCAACTGTTTAACTAGCACGGTTCATGAGATACAGCCTGGTGACAGACGGCTACAGACAGACAGACGGACAGACAGACGGACGGGTCGACGGACGATTATTACGGACGGTTACTAGTACTCCACTGTCCGTCCGTCTTACCCTGTGGGTACGGAACTCTAAAAATGAACTACCTATGAAATTGTAAATGTTATTACGTAATGTTCAATATTATGTTTCACACTAATATAAACTTTACCTCTACACAATCACAATTATAAACAAGTTCTTCATACACAAATAACGACCGACCACAAAAATTCATGAATGTATTATGCATTGAAAATCACAGCAAACACTGTGCGTATTTAACCCACCTGTGCCTTCGCGTCTGACTCCGGGGCTATCGGTCAATGTATCGGCTGTCACGTCGTTAGGGTAGAGTATTGGCGGGCCGGGGGGTCCGGGAGGTCCCGGCGGACCCGGTACAGAGATGTATTGGATCGTATTTGATGGGGCCCCTGAGGGCCCAGGCGGACCTCTCGGACCGTCTTTGCCAGGAGTACCCGGCGTGCCGTCGTAACCTCGGTCACCTTTCTCACCTTTAACCTGTTTCAAATTAGATTTAGGTTTAATCCTTAAAAATTAATGGGCCAACGTGTACATATGTCTGTCAAAGTAGTATTAACGAATTAAAGAAATAGATTAAAGTCTATATACAAAAACGATCTTTTGCATATAGACTTTATGTTATCTCTTTCTATCTTATCTTATTTTTATGTATTCTATCTTTTTTATCTTCGGTTGTTTGTCCGGTCCAACGATGTAATGAGTTATTTTAACAGAAGTCCCTTACATATAAATAACAGTAGTACTAGTTCTATTAGCACAGCGGTAATGTTTAATACTATACCTACTTTATTTCAGATACTATAGCACGGTATTTGTTAACTCAACGTTTATATGACATGAATAATTGTTTTATGAACTGAAATTTATTATTTTAATATTTAAGAAAATAACCATACCGCGTAACTGATTACTATTCGGGTATTGACTACTGTTCTGTTAATAGAATCCTTCATTACTATTTTGGCCTATCGACCCAGGTTTCGTTCCAGTTATCGACGTAAACACATACTCTAAAAGATTAAGGAATTAAGTCTTAATAATCTACATTACTGCAGAATCTAGTAAGTAAGCCTTCCTGGAGAAATGTGAGTTATATACGAGGCCAGGATGGCTTTCTTACTGGTTAAGGCTTGTATAATGCTTTTCTCAAAAATTAAGATAGAAAGTTTTTGCTAATTCGGCCTCAGCTTTTAAATCAGGAGGAGTGCCATTTATTTTTCTGAATCAGACTCGCTTGAACTCATTGTGTTTTGTTTTGAACATTGTTCTATTTTTACATTACAAGAAACTTTTAGTAAAAAAAATGTAAATTATTGTTTTGGAATCTCCATGTTAATTTTAGAATGGAAAGCTTTAATTCAACATGATTTATAAAATGAAATACAAACATAAAAAGCCACACTATACTTCTACAACATTACTAAGTACAAAACGCATCGTGCATACTGTTTTTGCCTCGCGTTAAGTGTCACACAGACTATAAAATGGCTGTTTAAGGCTTTAAAAATATATCTATCTCATAAATTATGAGATAGACATATATTTGGAGCCTCACTCCTATAACCAAGTTATAATGGCTAAATTCTTATCTATGCCTGGTACTATGTTTTTTATATAAATTAGATACTTACTGGACACTAGGAGTTTCCAAATTTAAAATCTCGCTTCTTACTGGACAGTTGTGAATAAGTCTCCGGTAGAATTCACTTTCTGGATACTTTTTAGAAATGTTATGGCAACATTACATACCATTCTTGAGAAAAATACAGTTTGTAAGAACCAAACTTGTGAATATCCTGCTCGACTTAATCTTAGAGTATCCCTACACATAATTCTTTATTAGGTGTAGGGATATCATAAAAGTATGATTTCCTACATTACTACCTAATATTACAAATAACTACTAAAATTTCTTTATTATAATGTATAAATTTTACTGGACATCAAAAAACATTTCAAAATGTGGTTATACCATAATATACATAATTTGTGAGAGCTAGTTAAAGTTAAAGTTGCAAAATGTGCATGAAATAACTCACGAAGCTTGGTATAACGGTTTTATAAAGGAAATACAAAAACAAAAGAAGTTAATGAACAAACCGCAACGCCCCTCAGGTAGGTAGGTTTGTTCTAGGCCGTGGTAAGCCCGTTTATCCTCAGTAGATATAATATGTGGCTAGAAAACTATGATTTAGCCGAAATGCCGGATACCGTATGCCGGCCAACTAATAGCTTTAAACATTGGGATGAAAATTATTTTAATATAATATTCTATTGTAGATAATTAGTAAAACAACACAACAAACCAGACAACAAATAAAATCATATTAAATTTTAAATTAATTTAGCCATTACAAAAAATACACATCTTTGGACAGGATTCGAACCCGCGTCTTCCGAAATTGCGTGTCAGACGCCATGAATACTAGGCCACCGAGATATACCGTCTGGGCATCAGGTTGGCAGCGCGTTGGTAACGCCCTTGGTGTTGCAAACGTCTATATGTAACGTTGACCACTTTGAATCAGATGGGCCGCCCGCTTGTCTGCTTACTTTTGGCAATAAAAAAAATATTGAACCGCTTCACAAGCATTATACAACTGACAGAAGAGTTTACTCAAACACAACTTTCGAATGGATGTTGCAACTCTTCATAATTTCTAATATATGAGTTTGAAAGCAATAACTCCTGCTTAACGAAACCAAAATTTAGAATTTTAGAGACAAAAAAGATGTCCTCGGATGGAATTCGAATCCGCGTCCTCCGAGAATCTGTGTCTGAGGCAATAACTACTATGTCATCGAGGCATACCGTTCGAGTATCGAATTTTGACTCTATAATATACGATTTAACCGTGGTGTGGGGACGGAGCGACTTACACAATTCATTTGTTTATGATCATAAAATATTGTTTCCTCTATACAGTTAGACAGTATGTTATTGTCACTTTAATAATTAGTCACATGACCAATGATGTTGTGTTACTACTCACCAGTCTGAGTCGAACGTGCCTTTAAACTAATAGTAAAAACAACTTATTAATTTGCTTCCACTCATGACACCGATACGTGCCGGAGACCTTATCACATATCTAAACCCGTGTTTGTTCTACGGACTTACTTATTCGAGCGCTTAATTAACCTGCTATGTAACTGAAGTATTAGAAATTACCTTTTCCAGGTCGAGAGAGCCAAGTCCGGGGTCCCCTTTTTCACCTTTTTGCCCTGGAGGGCCTGGTTGGCCGGACGCACCCGGTGGTCCCTGCGAAAATTTATTATCGATATAATATTTCTACCGTCGTTATGTGTTACGGTAAGCTTCAAAAGTCGTTTGCAAAGTTTATGGACCCGTGAGTCTTTATGGCAAGGAAATAGTGAAGTTTATTTTTGACATCTTATTTCCTATACATTACGGAGAGGAGGTTTCTATTCCAATATTTGTAGTTCTAATTTAAGGTACTGTGTTACAAACTATTTACGTAGAGCGACTTCGCTAGCGCGTATTCCTTGTAACTAAACATAAGAGTTCCTACCTCTCATCTTATTTTCTGGGATCAAAAGCAGCCTTTGTGTTGAATTTTAAATATGAGCTGTGCCCATTCCATTCCAATTCAATTGGCCGTTGCGGCATGAAGTGTACACACGTAACTAACACAAACATTTGTATTTACATTGTGTGATGCATTTAATTTTGAATTATGGTCTTCTTCTTCTTCTTCTTCTTTTTTCTATCTAATATATAAAATTATCGTGTCGCGGTGTTTGTTACCATACTCCTCCGAAACAGCTAGACCGATTTATATGAAATTTTGTGTGTATGTTCAGTAAGTCTGAGAATCGGCCAACACCTAATTTTCATAACTATAAATGATAAGGGTGACCCACGCTTAATTTTTTTTTTATATTTTTGTCATCTTTTTATTATTATTTTATTATAATTTAGAATTGAAAATTACATACATTAGGATGTTGTGAATATTTAGCACATCAACGTAATAAAATTACCTAACTTTATATGTAGGTAACACTGCCAACTAATAAAATGAAATTTTACGCTTACAAACTACCTGATTTATGACAGAAATAGTATTTTCAATACCAGCGGTATATACGTGCAATAGGAATATGTAATCATATTATTCTGTACAACCCTCAGCAGTATAAATATAACTTATCAAAAAATCTTATCAAGTCATGTCGGCACAAAAAATAAATTATTTCCGTGAAATCCCTTAGGAGATTGTTTATCATACCGTCCATCCTGGTAATCCGATATCGCCGGAAAGTCCGTTTGTGCCTGGGGTTCCTAGAGGGCCCGGTAGCCCTGGCGGACCTCTTGGGCCAGGTGGGCCTGGGTGTCCCCGTTTGCCCCTCGGCCCCGATTCTCCTTTATCTCCCTGTTTAAAATGACAAAATCTACTTAAGAATAATCTCTGTTTCATTAGTAGAACTCATGATTTTGCTACTGTGAGTATATGATAAGGCAAATCAAAGATACTTTTTAAATTTTATTTTATTTTATGAGTTACATTTACCTTTGTCATTACTAAAGCTTCATCCCTGGATATAGCTACTGGGCCAGGTGGTCCCGGGTCTCCTCTATCTCCTTTAGGACCAGAAGGACCGAGTAATCCCTGAGTCCCAGGCAGTCCTGAAGGCCCTATATCCCCTCGCTCGCCAGGCTTGCCATCATTGCCAGGGAATCCTTGCGAACCTTCCATTCCTCTAGTACCCTTTTCTCCCTGGGTATAAAAATAAAAACGTCAAAAATGGAACGACTTTTCTAGGCTCAAAGTAAAACCGGCAGCAATAATGTATATAAGTAAACTCTAAGTTGTGAGATGGTATAGTGATAAATCAACCCTAAAACATTGATTACCATTTCGAAAACGTATATACTAAGGCCCCAGGTACACAAGCAGCTTGAAGCAGTCAGCATGGACTGCTTCAAGCTCACATGCACAAAACCGCTCGAGCAGTTGCAAATGCTTCGGGCGGTTGGTGGTCAAGCTGTCGCTAGCGAAAGCTAAGCTAAGCTAAGCTAAGCTAAGCTGCTCGAGCTCGTGCTCGAGCTGTCAACTGCTCTCGGGCACTTAACACCGCCCTCGCTTTTTATTCCAAGTCGCGCGCGCTTCCCGCCCCTGATTGAAATTTATACTTTTTAAGCAGTTAATACAAACTGCTCGAGCAGTTATCAATGGAAGTTTCAAGCTGTTGACTATGACTGCAAGAGCGGTTCGTGTACGTTGATTAGTGGCTAACTGCTCGAGTAGTCCGTGTTTATCGGCTTTAAGACACACCCAATTCAATACGAAATACATACTTACACATATAATATAAGTAAACAGTTAAGAATAATACGGGTACACACAACATAAAACATCGTTTTGATAATATTTGTGGTGAACTAGACATATAATATACCGTACTCTATAATTGTGATAAGAATTTTGACAGTAAATAATAGATTAGTGCACAAAATACGATAACATATTTTTATGTTCAATCACCAAACAATTACGCTTGATTTAGTACACTTATATCCTGGTTTCTCTACGTGATCGAATCAGAAATGAGGAGATCGCGCTTGCCGGTCCGTGGTCTCCATTCCAGAACCTTCCGGCCCCATCGGCAATCTGTTCTGCGTGCTATGTGCCCTGCCCACTGCCACTTTAACTGGCTAATCTTCTTGGCTATGTCGGTGACTTTCGTTCTTCTACGGATCTCCTCATTTCTGATACGAACACGTAGAGAAACCCCGAGCATAGCTCTCTCCATAGCTCGTTGTGCGACTTTGAGCTTATCTATGAGGCCCATAGTAAGAGACCACGTTTCAGTGCCATAAGTTATCACTGGTAACACACATTGGTCGAAGACTCTTGTCTTGAGGCACTGAGGTATTTTTGACGGAAAGACTTCGCAAAGTTTCCGGAACGCTGCCCAGCCGAGTTGAATTCGACGAATGACCTCTTTCTTGAAGTTGGACCTGCCTAGTTTGACTGTCTGTCCCAGGTAGATGTACTCGTCAACAACTTCGAGAACTGAGTTCTCAACTGATATTGGGGTAGGTACAACATGGGCATTAGACATAATTTTCGTCTTGTCCATGTTCATCTTAAGACCTACCCGTTGGGAAACTCGATGGAGGCCTTCGAGCATTGTACTGAGGTCTTCCATGGATTCTGCCATGACTACAATATCGAACTAGAAATCTAATAAGTATTATATACTAATAACTTGTACTTATCAATTCCTATATATCCAGTCATTCTTGATCATTCTTTGGTATAGGCATTCACATTTTTAGAAGCTCTATGAATCCCTTACCACACTATAACTTTGTGTAAGCTTATCATAAAGCCTTGGTTTCATGTTAACCATGCATGACACTCAAACATAATATCCGAAGGTTGTTAACATTTTCAATGTGTGTACTCAGCCTAACAACCAGACATTCAAGGCCATGCTTATTTATTTTGGCCCAGTTACAAACAAGCTGAAAACCAATACATCAAGATACCCTTCTTAAATAAACAGGCGAAGAAGTAATTGCTTTGATGTATTTCAATAATAAGGTATATCCCCTTGAGTCTAAAATAATAGAATCTATTACTACTCGTAATAACAACATTGTTATACAAGTTTCTAGTTAACCTTAGAATGATTTAAAAATTGTTATATAATACATGAGAATCATTAACTTCTGTAAGTCTAATGTTTTTAATAGATATTAGTTGTGCAAGGCTGAAATGTTATTAGCGCGAGTTTTTGTATTGAGAACTGCCGTGCGATTCTGTAATGATTCGTCAACAAGCTCGTCGACGAGCTCACCGATGTCAAATACTTTATGAGATATCGCCTTTGTACATAAGGTTGCTTTTCCAACGTTTCTTGTCATCTCTTCTTTTGTTTTTGTTTCTCGGATGTTGTCTAAGATGCAACGATGTTTGCTTTTAGTGAATTGCACGGCTGACAGTAGCGAGGTTTTCGAAGGTACGAGACGCAGAAGAACTTAGCAGCCGAGCTAAACATACAAGTTGCAAGATGTAAGAAAAATAACTTAAATAATTAAATTAGTATTCATATATTTTTAAAAGAAATACAATAAAGTCCATTTAGATAAACCTCGTTTCTGAACAGTAATAGAAAAAGGGTCCTTCATACTCGTAGTTCTTCACGTGCGAGTTTCAAAGAAATTTTCGACGCTAGCGGTTGAAATAGACATTAGCGCGCAAATTTCGAACGATAAACGAAGCCTTACCGAGGTAGTGAGACTAAAAACTTATTTAGTTTACTATAAGTCAAATAATAGTGAATCTAATCAAGTCAGTTGGTCTTTTTTAAGGAGTGAGCAGTCGTGCGATTCTCTAAGAGCAAACATCGTTGCATCTTCGACAACATCCGTGAAACAAATGACGAGATGACCAGAAACGTTGGTAAAACAATCTTATGTATAAGGGCGATATCTCAATAAGTATTTGACATCGGTGAGCTCGTCGACGAGCGCATCGACAAATCATTAGAGAATCGCACGGAAGGACGTTTGCGGGCGAGCCTATCTCGTCTTGCACTGTACAATGAGTTAACAGGCACAATGAATGGATCGACTTATAACTGCGAGTGATTCCCGTTTATTATAAAATCGACTACTTGGAACGAATAATTGCATCAAATTCTGTTTTAATAAGTAAGGATTACTTCCAGCACTAAATAAAGTTATATTTACAGATTATATTACAATTTTTTTTCAATAACGGTATAAATCTATAAATTTTATAGACGTGTTTAGCTTGGATAAATATTAAGGTATTTTCTGAAATGTTAAAAAAGGATTTTATAAGTTAACTAATTAAATGTAAATACCTTCTCTCCTCTTTCGCCGCATTCTCCTTTTCCGCCCTTGAGTAATGCGGCCTCTGAAACACAAGAGTTTTGCTTAATACGTAAAATTTTACGATTATACAAAAAAAAAATGGCTAGTGTTGAACCATTTCCTGATATGGCAAACGTATAGGGAACAGTTCTGAAAAAAAATGCAGTAAGTTACTGCAGATTTGTCCTAAGTTCTTACTATTTAAAAGTAATACTGCCGTAATTTTAATAACTAAAAGTAATTACTTCAAGAAAGTAATTACTTAAGTAACGATTTTCATTCTATTGACTAGAATTTGCCTGAAATAAGAACTATTAAAGGCTAGAAATTTTAGCCGAGTAATAGTCACCATTTCTCTTGCTTAAGTAATGAGAACACGTCAATATTTCGATCTTATTACAAAAGTAAAGTTGTTTAAAAATTAAATTTGCACACAAGTTTGAACTATGAAGGATCTAATAAGCTGTAAAAATTAAAATCCCATGTAACAAGTGTAAAAATATACATGCAATATTGATTGGGTAGCGTCATGCATTTACTTTAGTAAGTAACGATCATTGCTCGAATATAGAATACGATTTTGAATTGATGTTGAATTATTATATCGTCAAGTAATTACTACATTGAGAAATAATTTAGCAACAATTAATTACTTGTTTATAAATACGGCTGATAGAACCTATAAAGATCTTGATTATAGATGAAAATATTTTCCAAATTCTAAAGTCCATAATTTGGAAAAAAGTATTTTTAAAGTGTTGGAGGAGGCCTATGCCGTAAGGCACACCGAACAAAGAGACATATTGTAGCTAAGTAATTTATAAGTCAAGGCAAGATGTAACAATTCGGAATGAAAGGCTCTATTATTTTTTAATTATTATTTTTAAAGTACTAGTTTGATATTAACTAAAAATAATGATAATGGTTCTTGGTAAGTTTTGTTTTTCTTCGGCAGAACCCAGTGAAACTAAAGCATGATGTTGTGCATTTATTAAATTTCTTTTGTAAACTATTAGCTGAGGAATGAAGTAGTTAACACATTCTGGACTTAATAAGAGTTGAGTTTACATATGATCTCTATATTAATGTACTCAGTAATTCTACTAGATTTACAAGGATTATTAATAAATTCATCATCATCATCAATCGAAAACATCATTAAAACGAAATGAAATGAATTCGTTTTTTCTGAATATAAATAGGCCTACAAGGGAACTTACAAATTGGCATATTACATTTATTATTTCTTTAATCGACAACCGAATAGGAACGCGACCATGACTGAGAAAATCCGGCAAGAAACTCAGCGAGCTTATCTATTTAAATTTTTTTATCGCCAATTTCTTAATGCATATAACTTATTTTTATCTCCAGTGTGTTGCCTCACAAAAGACACCATAATAATGATGTCAGTAGGTATGAAACGCTACACTTTGACATGGTAATACACGAGTAGATACATCCTGGAGTGATCAGTCCCAAGCTGTTTTATCCTCCAAGTAATCCGAAATTTTGTAATAACCTTTTTGACAGAGTTTAGTTTTAATAGTTATTTTAAACTTATTAATAGGCAAATCTCGGATAACATTGGGAAGTTTATTATAGAATCGTATACATTGTCCCATAAAAGAATGACTTATTCTGTGGACACGCGTTACATGTACGGATAGCGTGTGCTTATTTCGCGTGTTTACGGAATGAGCATCACTCCTTTTTTCAAAACTGTTCATGTTTTTCTTGACATACATAAGATTCTTATAGATAAACTGAGAGACAACAGTCAGAATGTTTATATCGTTAAACTTCTGTCTAAGGGAATCTCTGGGAGCTAAACTGTAGATAGCTCGAATTTCCCTTTTTTGCAGTATGAAAACAGAATTAAGATCTGTAGAACATCCCCAGAGCAGAATGCCATAAGTCATAACGTGCTGTAAAGGCTGTATTAACATCAGTTAACCTTCTATTTTTTTACATAAATATAATCTACTTATATACAAATAAATAAATAACATAGTATTCCATTTTCTCGAGATTAATAAACGCTTTCTATAGGTATATTTGTCTCCTATATACGTCTGCTCAGGGCTCAGGGCTTGATTAGTTATTCATCAACCGTTAACTAATTAGAAGGATACATGGTGAACGAGAACCAATTGCACGCAAAATTATTTTGTAATTGTTGAGATACGAGTACATCAAATTTAATCAAAGGTATTATGTGATAATCTACGGCTCAATGTGCGTATTTGCAAACGATCTAAATTTCATTAATTGGTACTAATTTTCATGAAGACGAGATCGTGACAAAAGACATGTAATGAGATATGCCAACTTTCAAAAGTAAAAGCTTTTAAATTAATTATTACTTAACTTATTGGGCTTTAACCTTCTGGATCACTTTATCATAACGCGTACAAATACAAATGTAAAACACTGTTTTAAACTATCACGGTTATTCTCTAAAGTTATATGACTATTAACGGGATATTTACCGTGGTAAGGTTGTGGAATGAGCTCCCGATATTTCGGCGCAGTTACATGCACCATGTTCACGGAAACATGCAAACATGCAACATGTTCATGAATATCGGGAGCTCATTCCACAACCTTACCACGGTAAATATCCCGTTAATAATCATATAACTTTACAAATGTAAAAGTTTCTATGGATAATATTAAACTATATAAATGAAATAAATAAATGCAAATATACAGATCTGCGATCAACAAGACTTAATTAATAAACATATTAAATGACTAGTTGACCCGCCAGCGGCTTTGCTTGCTTGGTCTTGGTGTAGTGGCGAGGGAGTTATTCTTTAAATTTTAATAACTTTTATTTATGAAGCGATTGACATAAAATTATACACTAAATGTTATGTAAAGCTTACCACAACATATTAGTGAAAACCACATCTTAATCAGATAATCCGTTTCTGAGATTATTTAACAGACAGAAACACTAACAATCATTTTTATACCACACCCACTCAGAAAGTATCTCATTGCTCGTTCATAAACGATTTACAAAGTTCGTCATTTCTCCCTCATAAATGTGCAGCGGGAAAAGTTATATGGAGTTTCATTCCTGCACTCTATGGAGGGCAGGGGAGAAATGTTATATGACAATCCATTTCTGCCCTGCTAGCATTTATTTGTTTTTTTAGCAGCAAAAAATAAAAAATACAAACGTCACATCTCAAAAAGGTATAATATCAAAAAATTTGAAAAAAGAGGTGGGAATTTATTTTTGTTTTCTTTTTTTTTTCAAGGAAAGTAGGCTGGCAACCTATTTCTGTACTACGATAAAAAAAAACAAGCGCGGCAATTTGTTTTCTTTTGTGTTTTACTAAATTGACAACAGATATATAATAATATTGAGGTGAAACTTTAGGTGTCAGCATCAGTCCTTATTTAAGATTCTGACCATGAAGTCTATTCATCCCCGAAGGGTGCAAGACGTTTCACCAGTTATTTTTTAGAAACCCCTCATGTGTCAACTCGTGACATAATAATGAAATTGCTTATGTCTGATAGGTTTGACACTTGATGCATTATGGACGCATTTTAATACAGTCAATTTATTTACTTTAAATTTGTTTTCTATTTCAATATTAACTAAATGGGTTCTGGGATTTTTGAACAGGTATTCAATACATTACTCTTAAGGGTTAAGCGAATGTTTTAGTTTAAAATGAAGGCAGTTACAATAGTTCTCAATGAAAAAACCTTATTATATGCCATAATTTCTGAGTGTACACGTAACATCCGGCCATCCATCTTAGTTGTGATAAATTAAGAATAAAGAGATACTAGATTGTTTAGTTTGACTTACCAGTTCTTGACACGTCACTAAGTACTGCATTTTCTGATATTACTGGTGCTGGTACTCCTGGTGGTCCCGGAAGACCTCGCGTGCCTGTGGTACAAATACGTGCATATATATTTATATATTTAAAATAATATTATATTCACGGGATTCAAATTTATGCAACGTAAATTTTGTATGGAATAGGTATTTTTTCGTACTTTAATTAATGTTAAAAAATCATATGCAATGTAATTTTGTGGATTGTAAATATAACATTGGAATGTTGCGTTTTACATTAAGGTACATATCATTTTTTTCCTAAAGACATATATTTATTGGTTTATAATGTATCTATTTCTATCATTGCTGAGATATTGAGGGAACTAAAGCTTTGTAAATAATATTGATATAGAAATAAATAATTTTATTTCCATATCAAGTTGCTTGTTTGCAAAGTTTTATGACATTAAGAAAAAAATCACAGTAGCAGACAATAATAAAAGTCGTATTTGTCTTTGGTGGGTTTGTGTTAGAATAATTTTATTTCCATATCAAGTTGCTTGTTTGCAAAGTTTTATGACATTAAGAAAAAAATCACAGAAGCAGACAATAATAATAGTTGTATTTGTTCTTGGTGGGTTTGTGTTTCTAACACAAACCCACCAAAGAAAAAGACTATCACGGTGAAACATTTTTTTATGTTTGTGTTATCCGGAATGATCCTGAAAAGTACCATTAATTAACCTTCTGGTTCCTCAACTAGCTAATTGCAGGAATGCATAATTGATTCATGGCGATGTGATTATTTGAAGGAAGGATACAATCACAAACCAACACAAACTTTTGTATGTGTTGCAATTTTGATTAATATTGCACAAACCCGGAGAACATAACACCGAAACATATCGAACTCCTGAAAAAACAATTTATCCAACCCGCTACTGTTAATACAGAAATAAAAATAATCCCAAGTCGATCGTAAAAAGAAAGAGCATTAATAAATAAGGTGAGCGCCAGTACAGAACCAATCCAAAAGGTGCGGCGTAGAAATAAAGATTTTCCGAATCGTTGCTATAGAACCCTAAAAATCTTGCAAACGTGTTCCGCGAGCATAAATATGGGTCATAGTGTTACATAAAATTTGATGGTTGAGTAAGTTTGCTACCTTTCTCGCCCTTTTCTGCAGGGCGGCCGTGCGCGCCGGGTAAGCCTGGTGTACCATCACGGCCTGCCGTGCCTCTTTCCCCTTTAGCGCCATGTGGGCCTCTAAGACCCACGTATCCCTATAACAAAGTTACTCGTTACAAACAGGTCAAAGGTAACACAACCTTACGAGGGTCAAACCGTCGCTTATTGCGTTAGGACAAAGTTTGTTATGGGCCCACTAATTTAACGGGTCCAAGGAGTTTGTTTTGATTTAGTAAGTCTTTGTCGTAAAAGTGAGAGTATTGTTATGATAATGGTTATATCTTTGTAAGGGTGTGATAAAATTTTAGGGTCAAGTTGGAACAAAATTGGTTGTATGTATGATAATATGGCCCTAAAACATATCTAACATTTACATAAAGAATTTAAGTAAGTGGTGAAATTATTTTGTAATTTTTTTGAAACAATTGAAAGAGAAAAACATACATAACCTCAGACGGCTCAAACCCTCTTTTTCTGAAAATCCGCACCATAAGGTTTGAATAAATTTGGTAGAGCTTTAAAATTATGATAATAAAAATTAGCTAAGTGTAAAACTCTATTCAAATCAGGTCTTTATCTAACTAGTCTATAAATAATATAACTAATTCCGAAGTGAAGGTCACCAGTTACATAAATAATAATAACCTCATAGTTTTAAGTAGCAATGTACATGCAATTCCTTCAACACGAATCAAATAAAAATACTGTAAGAGGAATTGTTACAATAAACATCGCACATAATTTTAGCTGCCGTCAAAAAAAGGTTCTCAATTCGGGCCTTTTTTACCGATTTTTATAATATTTTTTGTATGATACCTTACACCTACAAACTTTATCCAGGTTGGATCAGTAGTTATTGAGTAATGATTTATAATATGATCAAAATTGTAATGAGGACATCATTGTAGTGTCAAACCTTAAAATACACTTAAGATCATAAAACGTGTCAATTTCATGACCCTTGATTGTAAGATAGTTTTTTTTTTATTTCATAGAATTATTATTACATTATTTCATTTTTTCGCATCGCCTAAATACAGCTTATGTAGAAAATGCGAAATTCATGAAACGAAACTTTATAGTTAAGCCATACTTCCCTTAAATAAAATAATAATAATTTGATATCGGGAGAAGGAGCAGATTCAAACTTGTCGAATAATGTTAATTATTGTATCATATTTTTGATTATTCCATTTGACACCACCGTAGACTCTATAGCCTACAAATTTAATTGTGTGTAAACTAGATCATACAGTGTACACACACACACACACACACACACACACACACACACACACACACACACACACACACACACACACACACACACACATACACACACACACACACACACACACACACACACACACACACACACACATGGTGTGAGTAGAGGTGTACCAGTGTCTACAGATTTACAAACTTGACTATAATAACATTACATAACTGAATCACGCTGATGCCAACCATCGTTTCAACACTATCAACGTTTTCCTTGTAGTAAGCGTCGTGTCTGCCCATGGCATTGAAACGGTCACTCAGATATTTAAGGTTGTGAATAGCCCTGTACTACGCTCGTTGTCTTTGAGACCTTTATTAGTTCTTGAGCCTTGTTGACTGTTGACAGTGTATTTAAAACCTAAATACATCCACACCATTACTTAACCAAATTAGAACACTTTCACCGCAGCTGTAACAAAACGAGAAGCGTTGTATCCTCTCAAAGTTCACACTTGACAGAGTTACGTTAGAGACAGATAATAGCTTAATTAGGATGCCATATTTGAATCTGAATGTTTACCGAAATTTTAGCATCACATCCTGCTACTTGTCGACGCTTGATGACTTAAAGGGGTATATAGATGAATACCCACTTTATTCGGTTTAAATACTGAAAAAAACTTTTGATGTAGGCACCAATCAAAAGTTTTCAACCGACGTTTACGATATTTAAATATAACCATCAATACGACATAATCATTGCAATCGGTCACAATGGTCAAAAATATTATGTAACATACACACAAAACCTCAGCTGAAATGAGAACCTGCTCGTTTAATGGGAGTCGATTTTCCTACTACTTAGTATGCATATTTTATCATAAACATACCTAATATTGTTAAATTCAATAATATTTCGCATACTAACACTTGACCGGGCCTGACAAACAATTTATCCTTAATAATGCTTGGGTTAAACTTACCCGTTCTCCTTTGTCGCCTTTGGGTCCGTGTAAGCCCCTTTCGCCCTTGTTACCTTGATAGCCCCTCTCGCCTTGGGGTCCAGGTAGCCCCATTTGGCCTCTCTCGCCCAAGGGTCCCTGTATCCCGGGATTAGAAGACCCATATAATCCGGATGATTCCTGTGAAAGTAAGTAAGATTAAGTGTTTGTAAGCAGGAAGTGTTACGGTTAGTAGCGTTGGAGTGGAAACGTCAGTTGGGATGAGAGGTTGGGTGTATTCGAATTGGGTTTGTTGGTATGGATTTCACATCAGCGGTAGTCTGTACATATAAACACGCACTGTGCTGACTTTTTCCTATATTATTTTCAGTATAAATACATATTAAAGTATGAAGAAGTTGTGACTTGCTACAGTTTTTAAATATTTTTTAAAGTAATTTGTCTTTGATAAAGTGGGATAAGTTGTAAGGTGCAGCATAAGAAAAGAGAAGTTTTTAAGAGTTTTTAAATGGTTTCAAGTGATGAGACAGGAAAGTCTGTCATCTAATAGTAAATGTCGGCGTGTAATATATATTATTTATACAAAATAATCTATCTATATATATATAAATTGAACCCTTATTTCTCCTGGTCACGCTTTAACTTGAAAACGATGGAACAATCTCGTAAATTTTTTGTGTTTATATCGTCAGGAGAAGGTTCTTATGAAAGCCCCCCCGAAGGTTTCCGCCTTGCCGTGGCTGGGGAGCTCAGTAGCCGTGGCTTGGGTCACTACGGTGAAGCTAAGAGGAACCAATGGGCCTGCCAGTGATAACCGATAGCTGGCGGGCCCGAGGTGGGACCGCTCCTATGGGCTTTGCCCTCTAAGTCCACATGGGAGCGGTCACTGTAGGTAGCGGTGGTATATGGGCGCCACTGCAACTGAGGCGGGCTGCGGTGTCGTATGGGCGGCACCGCGGCTGAGAGTTAGAGGCCGCGGCGGGAGAGGAGTGCCGGTATTACGGTGAGCCGCTTTCCCTGCCTTCCGCGGCCTTGACGGGGCCGCCACCGTTAGATGGCGGACGCGAGGGGGTCGCAGGGGAAGAGGATTGTCGGTATTGAGAGGCGCCACTGTTCCTATCCTCTGCGGCCGAAGTAGCAGGCGGTGGGGCTACTCAACCTGACCCATCGTAAGGGAATTTAGAACGCCCAGACTCGGGGGAGTCTGGCGTCCATTTGCGGGTTTGGTCCCCTGAGGCGGTTGCGGCACGCCAAGTGTTCTGGCGTGCTGCAAGAGAGAAGGGTCCGGCAACGGACAGTCGCGGCAGGTTCGCGGTCGTGTGCAAAATCTGTCCCGCGTTTCCGCCAAAAGCGGCAGTGACGGAACACCGCAGAGGTTTGGTGGGTATGCGGCCCTTCTGGCAGAGACACCCACATAACCACCGCGCTCCCCCCGGGGCCGGTGGTATTCATAAAGGATTACTCTGCGTAAAAAAAATGGTACTTATGAAAGAAAATTCAACAAAATATGCGGGGAGGTTATGGCTAGACCGAAGACCGAGCCTACTACGCAATAGATGTTGTGGGCAGTCGCTGGTATGAAATAAAAATTAAATTTTAACGATATTTTAAAAGTAAAAGGGTCAACATATTTATAGTATCAACAACGCATACCTGTAATCTCAGAAAACGGAATTTATTTGAAAATGTTCGTAAGTATGTAGTTAATCTGCTAATCATCATCATCATCATCTCAGCCGTAGGACGTCCACTGCTGAACATAGGCCTCCCCCATGATTTTCCAAAAGGACCGGTTGGAAGCGGCCTGCATCCAACGTCGTCCTGTGACCTTCCTCAGGTCGTCTGTCCACCGTGTCGGTGGACGACCTACGCTGCGCTTGCCGGTCCGTGGTCTCCACTCCAGAACCTTTCGGCCCCATCGGCCATCTGTTCTGCGTGCTATGTGCCCTGCCCACTGCCACTTCAACTGGCTAATCTTCTGGGCTATGTCGGTGACTTTCGTTCTTCTACGGATCTCCTCATTTCTGATTCGATCACGTAGAGAAACCCCGAGCATAGCCCTCTCCATAGCTCGTTGTGCGACTTTGAGCTTTTCTATGAGGCCCATAGTAAGAGACCACGTTTCAGTGCCATAAGTCATCACTGGTAACACACATTGGTCGAAGACTCTTGTCTTGAGGCACTGAGGTATTTTTGACGAGAAGACTTCGCGAAGTTTCCGGAACGCTGCCCAGCCGAGTTGGATTCGACGATTGACCTCTTTCGCGAAGTTGGACCTGCCTAGTTTGACTGTCTGTCCCAGGTAGATGTACTCGTCAACAACTTCAAGAACTGAGTTCCCAACTGATATTGGGGTAGGTACAACATGGGCATTAGACATAATTTTCGTCTTGTCCATGTTCATCTTAAGACCTACCCGTTGGGAAACTCGATGGAGGCCTTCGAGCATTGTACTGAGGTCTTCCATGGATTCTGCCATGACTACAATATCGTCGGCAAATCGAAGGTGAGTGATGTATTCGCCGTTAATATTGATGCCAAGTCCTTGCCATTCCAAAAGCTTGAAGGCGTCTTCCAATGTAGCGGTGAACAGTTTCGGAGATATAACGTCTCCCTGTCTCACGCCTCTTTGCAATGGAATTGCCTTCGAACTCTGCTCCTGTACTCGGACTGACATGTAGGCGTTTTTGTACAAACACTTCAGCACTTCAATATACCGATAGTCAATACGGCACCGCTGGAGAGACTCAAGCACTGCCCACGTCTCGATCGAATCAAAGGCTTTCTCATAGTCCACAAACGCTAGACAAAGAGGCAAGTTATACTCTTCGGTCTTCTGTATAACTTGCCGTAGCGTGTGGATGTGGTCTATGGTACTATAGCCTTTTCGGAAACCGGCTTGTTCCGGAGGCTGGAATTCATCAAACCTGCGACTGAGACGGTTCGTTATGACCTTCGAAAACAGCTTATAAACATGGCTCAAAAGCGAGATGGGTCTGTAATTTTTAAGTAAAGTGTTGTCACCTTTCTTAAAGAACAACACCACCACGCTTTTGTTCCATACTTCTGGCGTTGAACCTTCGAGTAAGACGGTATTAAAGAGCTTCTGAAGGACTTTAAGTACCGGTGTTCCACCCGCTCTCAGAAGCTCAGATGTGATACCGTCGTCACCAGGCGCCTTGTTGTTCTTAAGCTGTTTCAAGGCCATTCTAATCTCGTACAGGCTGATGTCCGGGATATCTTCGGTATAATGTCGGGTCAGCTTGGCTCTTGGGTCTTTGACCGAGCTGCTAACAGGTTTAGCGACCGAGGTGTATAACTGTCCGTAGAAACTCTCGACCTCTCCTAACACTTCTGTTTGGTCGACGCTACACTGCCGTCTCCTCTCTTCAGCTTCGTCAACTGGCTTTGCCCAATAGACATGTCTCTTGCAAACACTTTGGAGCCTTTTTTCCGCTCTATCGTCTCTTTAATACGGTTTGTATTAAAGATCCGGATGTCGTGTCGCAAGGACTTCCATATTCGTCTATTGACTATGCGACTAATGAATACATACATTAATTTACTACAAACGAAAACGTTAGCTAGTAAAATAGTAAGTTAGTTAGTGAAGATCCTGATAAAAAACTCTGACACGTCTTTGCGAATACGATCCAAATATTATTAGACTGCTGCTAAGTTATTTTTACCTTGCTTAAATTCGATATTTTTCCACGTCTATAATATAGCGTGGGTAGAGAAGTTTTTGCTAGATCCGACGGGAAATACATTAATCTAAAGTAAAACTAAATAATTTGCAAAAAACTGGAAATTAAGTAAAAATGTAACAGTTGTGTTTTCCCGAACTTTAAAGCTTTGTGGACAATGAATCACTATAGACCCCGAGTTCATAAGTCTAATTATTTAAATTTTAATTGCTATAGATCCCCTAGTCTGGGGTTTTTATGACAAACGGGATTAAGCTTTCAAACTTGGTTCATAATTTCGATAAGTATCCGTATAATTTTAGAGCAAAGCGAATACGTGCGTATTTGGATTCCGTTAGTTGTCAAAATAATTGAAGTAAAAATACAGTAATGAGTTATCTCTTCCGTCAGCATTTGTGCAAAAAAAACTAAACAAAACACTCATAACTATAAACTGTTCAATTCAAAATTACTTTTCCCTGGCTTGATATAACTATTTAGTGGTACTCAGACTCAACGCGTTTCAAAAAATCTGTAAGAAAATCTAGAATATACTCAATATTATGAACGAATCATAAATATTCAATACACACGGTTTCTTTATCCGCAACGTCTAGATTCACATTCCATCCGCTAGGGGCGCTTTTCTTGATACAATACAAAATTCTTTTATTCTATATGGTGACCGTGAAGAGTGAACCAAACTCAGACTAGGGCCTCTGACCCCTCCAATTCTAAGCAGATATGCTTGCAACTATTACTACAAGTTAGTTGCGTGCCAACGAAACCTTCACACTTTGAATCAGTCAGTGTAAGGCTTCAGTCACACAACGGCGTCTTTTTCATTGCCTACAGTTGCAAATAAAGAGATACAAACTACCTGACAGACCCTTGCGTGACTTGTTAGCAATAGTTGTAGTAGCTGTTATTTATTCTATGGCACTCGCGATGGATGGTAACGACTCGACTCTGCTTAGAATTTACTGCTGAATGGTGAAATAAAAGGAACTTAGAACGATAGATTTTATCGTGATAGGTTGGGAATGTTTGTAATACTGAAAATATAGCGAATAAATCAAGGTAAAAGCGGAATTCGGTTGCATATATTCTTTGTTTAGGTGGTAGCTGCACACAAAAAACTTAAAACTGTGTTTAATAACATGTTATTAAAGTATTATTGATTTTATTGTTGCGTAGCTGTCAGGTGAATTTCCGACAGGGGATGCCACGGAACTTACCAATGTTCCGTCCCAACCCCACGTTTCAGGCCAACCCCAATCGGAACTTGTAGTCATCCATTTTCTTGACAGTTGTACTGTTCGTGGAAAGTGTTTGACTGGTTGAAACGATCGCTGCTCCTTGTACACGGAAAATTATCAAGCGTGTTTATTAGTGTTTCGGTATATTAAAGGGATTGGTTGTTTTAAAATAAAATCACGAAGAAAGTTTAATTATGGAGGCATTACACGTGCTGCATTTATTTTCATGTGCATTTAATTTTTGGTATGAAACTAATACATTTAGTAGATTGGAATATTTGTATATTTTTGTATGCTAATCTTAATATACTTTACAAAGGAAGATGAAGCAATATAATTTACTTGAAGGTTTTACTTACCCATATACCCACAATACCCATTTACTTCAATTACATGAAGTTCGCTCTTTAGTCATTTGCAGTTCGCACGGAGCCGTGGCACATAGCTAGTATTCTATACAGAGTAGATCATTATCACTTTAACTAGAATCTACATCCCCACCTTTAAACCATTAGACATTTTCCTCGTTTCAGCTTCAAAAGCTGGAGAGTTAATTTACTTGTAAGCGTTTCATGCAAAAAAACTCCTCTGAAATCTTATTAAAGCCTTTGACATTTCGCCAAGTTGTTTTATTAAGTTTTATGCCTTTACGGCACTTAACTGAAGGTAAAACTAAATGCCAAGAAAATGACAAATATCACGTGATAGCTTAGGTATGACAACACATTCTTTTAAAAGTATATTTTTTAAGATATTAAAAACTTCCGCAAGGAAAATAAAATTCAGCAGGGCTATTCAGGCTATAGGCAAAATGAAGAATATATGCACCGAAAAAAAATGATTACTTTGTTATTTGCCTGTGTCAAAATAAATTCAATCATAGTTTTTGGTTTAAATCAAGTCTGGAAAAGTTATAATTCCAATTGTCGGACAGAATTCCAAAAAAGGCGGTAGTTGGTTTAGATATTCATTCAAATAGCAGAGGATTTATTAATTGTTTATGGTTTATAACGGTTAGAGTACGAGCAAAATGTAAAACGTCATTTACAATTTTCCTTTAGTTGATTGCACTAGATGATTTCAGTTGTTTGGGACCAAATGTAGTCCAGAGGGCACTACTTGTAACGTCACTTGATTTTTGTAATGCTCGTTATGCACAGAGGTTCTCTGATCTGTGTTGAAATTGTTTTTGGACTCGCTTGCTTGGAACCTCGTCGGGTAATGGCGATAGTTTGATTTGATAAAATAATGTAATTAATTGAAGTAAATTCGGTAGTAAGCGCAGTCCCCTGTTGAGTGTAAAATGCTAAGACTTAGTTAGTGTTAATTGGTTGGAACACCTGGACTGAAGACACCGAAGTTAGAACACATGTGGCTGGACTTAGATGAGGTGCTTTGGTTGGTTTTTCCCATCCTGTCTCCTGCCCACCGCCTATTTCTCTCCCTTTCCTTCAACAGGACCGACTTACAGATGCTACACACGACGCAGCAGGATTGTTGTAAGTAGTTTCACTTATGTTATATCTATGTAAGTTATGTTATTCCATTTGTAAGGAAGCTATTGTCAGAGAAGACCTCGTTAGGCATCTATATGTTATCTATATGGCCTCTGTTCGTTTGGAAGCTCCTTGTACCGTGGACATAAATGTAGGTGACTTCTTGATAGCCAGCCGTCCGCAGATTTTAACTTTATTCTTATGCTTTCACTGCGAGAGTTTGCAGACTAATTTGATCTGGCACCCTAAATCAGTAATGCATATATATAATCTTTTGTAAAACATAAACTAGGCCTTAGTGTGACTTACTAACGGGTTTTCATGTGCCTTAATTCTAACCAATACAGGTAATTATATTTTCTATACGGTGGGTTAAACAACATTTAAAAATATGTTTAAACGTAGTCAGCATCTAGCGTATCTTTAATTTACAATAAAAAATATGAATTTGAACTTAAGCCAAATATGAACTTACTTAGCCTTAAGTATGCAGTAAAATATTTTTGTAGAGATTGTTAACAAGTCAATTATTTTTTGTACACAGTTGTAAAAAAAGTTCCTAAATGTAGTAAACTTTAGGTATTTGAAATGAATCTCACCGTTTACCCTATAATAATGCCTAAAGTCGCACAAGCTAGATGCAGTTTGCGAGCATATTAATGAGTAACACGGTTTCATTTGTTCCAATTTCCTCAGGGAAACTTTCGAACGTTGGTTTGACATTTTATGTTAATAATCTTCTCTACGGCTACCACAAAACACACATCTGGTTACTTTTAGTTTTAAAGCCAACCAATACTGCAGTTTTAATGAAATTGTAAACTATTATCGAGGTGCCCACTCGTAAAACAATTGTTGCCAACTTTCCTGCTAAGTAAGTGCCCATGGAACAGTTTTGGCATATTTATGCGAGTTAATTGTATTCCGTGCATTTGTTAATGCCACTCTCCCGAAGTGAACCATATATAATTATATTCTTGAGGTAGCAACACCAACTGGGTAATAATACATCTCGTGAAAAATAGCAATCTTTTAGGCAGCCGCGTGATTCTCTAATGATTCGTCGTTGCTATCGTCGACGAGCTCACCGCTGTCTAATACTTTATGACATATCACCCTTGTACCCAAGGATGTTTTTCCAACGTTTCTTGTCATCTCGACATTTTTTTCACGGATGTTGTCAAGGATGCAATGATGTTTGCTCTTACGAACGGATTTCGGAAAAGGCTTTTCGCTCTTATGCGCCTAAATTGGCTGTGATATACTTTTCACTAAAGAGTTTATTATTTGTATGTTATGAAATATATGTGTATTTATTATTTATATATACGTATGTCCATTTCATTTGCCTATAAAATAAGATTACCGCGCAATTTGCTTATTTTAGTAGTAGTTTTTACCCGTAATTATGGCCCATGTTTGGCACTAACCAAGAAAGTAGTTCATCACGAGTAGGTTAGATGACGTCGTATGTATAATCATATGATTATATCTGTCCAATATCCAAAAGCTCGCGAATTTAACTTAGTAAGTTTGAGATATTTAAATTTGTTTACTTAACAAATTGATTTACTTTTACCTTGTTGCTACTGCAAAAAATAAAAATTCACACACTCACACCCCCTCATTAGGATAAGCCATAGTATATTAAATTGCGACTTATCTTGTTCATTTTATAATCCACTTAATTATGTATTGGTCTTACTTATATATATATATATATAAATTACGCACTACCTGATCAGCCAACTTTGTGTAACGATTTTTGATATTCTACGACAATTATAACCAAAGCCAGCAGTGCGATTCTGTAAAGAATTTTTCATCGTTGCGCTCGTCGACGAGCTTATGGGTGTAACATCTTAAACATCGCCCTTGTTGACAAGGATGATTCTTTTGGTATTCATTAAGCGAAATGTCATCGCCGATGTTTCATGGATGGTACGAGTGTTGGGAAACCGAACTTCATTATAAAACCGGTAAACTATTATCGACTGGTGTTTTCAGCTTTTGTTTGCCCCTTATAAGGCAAAATAATACATTATTACTCGTAAGTAATAGCGAGTGATAAACAGATGATTATACTTTTAATTTTAAAATTTAATAATCAAAAATCTTTTATTTTAGCCGAACAACAAGAGTTTGTCTTTGTTTTATTAAAAAGTAACCTTAAGAATCACTTATCTACGAGTAATTGAGTCAAATGCAAAAAAAATAAACGTAAAACTATGTTGAATATAATTTGATCAAAGTCTGGCAAATAGATTTTAATAAAAATACATGCAAGTTATACTTACTTGTACTGAATAACAATTTATTTGAATGTCTATCGTGTTATTAAAAAAAAACTTCCGGTGCCACATAACGCATCACCTTTTGCTTCTTTGCTAGAACTTGACTAGCCAATGTACATGCTCGGCCTGGATGAAATCGAAAATCTACTCAATAGTGATAAGAGTAAAATGAAATGAAATATATTTATTCGGACAGAGTGGATATATCAAGCAATGGCAAAAACGAAACCAGGTTATATGACGTATATTTATTTACATTTTGTAGTAAAAAATAATGCACTTCTCCACCACGTCAAATTAGAAAGTTTCAAAGAATTTACAATTTATTTTACAATCTTGTACTCTGCAGGCCTATTATGTATCTCAGTTGTTCACAAATATAGATTGAAATTGAAATAAATGGCGGCTCTATCTATCTAACATTTTTTAACCTTTATAGCCGCCATTTTTCAAGATATCAATTAACATTTGTTAGCAACTGAAATACATAATAGCCTCGCAGAAAAAATAAATGTAAAAAAATAATCAAAATAACGAGGTGTCCTTAAGACAATAACTTATAATCCATTCTTATCTGCTTTCTAGTATTGGAAAGATAAAAAGGTGCCATCAGAAGACAAATTCCTAAGGGTAATTAGGCTAGGCGGCAAACTGGTGGTTTGAAAGCCATCTATGACACCACCGGATATCCGAGCTAAGAGAAATAAAAAAGATAATCCTAAACATCATGTTGCAGTTTGCAATTGTAGACAGGCATTTGGAAATAAATTTTCATTCCGCAAAGCCGAGCTGTACGAACTATTTATACATAATGGTGTTTCACAAACCTAAAACAGATTTACAGGAATGGTTTAATAGATATCGTTATTTAATTTTTTTATAAGCTTTTGAAGTTTTTATAAGTTTTAATTTAAAAATGTATTATTAACTAGTGAACACGACTTAGTTTTTAAAAAACTGTGTGCCCTTACTACTAAACCTATTGTAGAGCTAACTGAAACAAAATTAGCTTTAAAACTTGTTTTATTGCAGCTGGAAGCAAAAATAATGTAGGTAAGGCATTACTAATCTATCATATATTATTAATATATTTTCCAATATTCCCTGCTGTTTATAGAAACTGGTAAGTGCAACACTATTTTACGGTTTTGGAAATATCGATTTTAGTATCTCACCACTAGGAGTAAAATTTATGCATACAACAAACAAACTAGCATACTGTCGGAACTACTCGGAAGTATTCGTACTTGGAAAATTGTAAATTGACAATTTCCACATCAACGATGTTGAGCGCCAAGGTCGAGCGTAAATTTTGACATTTGTTGTATTAAATTCGTATTCTCTTATTGCAAACATCGGTGAAACATCGTCACGTGATCTCGTCTTTGCCAACATCCTCGCCGTTATCGTCGATTTTAACTGTCAAATTGAAAAGCTAGTATTTTTGGCCATTTCGAAGACCACACAGAAAATTTTGGAGTACGCTATAGTGTAGAAAAACATAAAAGCACATAAGCACCATTTACCCTTAGTCCCTTATATACAATTTAATTTATGTACTTGTAATACAATGCGTCGTCACTTAAGTATGACTGGTATCATAGTATTGCTATTTTTTACCTATTAAGCAAAATAAAGGAGATAGAAAGTAACTATATAATAATATACTTACAATACTTTGACGCGAAGTTGGGTAAGAGAAGCGAGGATGAGTTGAAAGTTTTCAATTTGGTTATGGGCAACGGAACCGTAGGCGACAGAGGTTGGCCGACTTCCTGGAGAAAGAGGGACTCTTTATGATGAGCTCTTTCATTCAGAAGCCACCTCATAGGAAATGGACCTGGCTGAGTCCCGATGGTTCCACGAGAAATGAGATTGAATTTATTATGACCACCAAGAGACAAATATTGACTGATGTCTCCGTGATCCACAGGGTGAAAACTGGTAGTGATCACCGAATAGTAAGAGGCATATTGAAAATTAATGTCAAACTTGAGAGGTCTCGTCTGTTGAAGTCTACACTCCGACCTACTCGTGCCCATATTCAAGACCCCGAGAGCTTTCAACTTGAGCTGTCCAATCGCTTCGATTGCCTTGAGAACATCGATTCATTGGACGAGATCAATAACAGTTTAGTAGAAACTGTCCATACAGTGGGTTCCAACTTCTTTTACCCTTCTTTCTTCTTAAGCCTGACCGTACAGATAGGCCACAGAAACTCTCCAACGATACCCTCAACCTCATGGCTGAACGACGCTCCTTAAAACTGCAGTCTTCGGATGATGCCGAAGCATATAGGCTACTCGATAAACGAATATGGAAGTCTTTGCGACACGACTTCCGGATCTTTAATACTAATCGTATTAAAGAGACGATAGAGCAAAGAAGTGTTAGGAGAGGTAGAAAGTTTCTACGGATGGTTATACTCTTGGTAAACTGTTAGCAGCTTGTCCAAAGACCCAAGACCCAAGCTGACCTGACATTATACCGAAGATATCCCGGACATCAGCCTGTACGAGATTAGAAATTACAGAAACAGCTTAAGAACAACAAGGCGCCGGGTGACGACGGTATCACATCGGAGCTTCTGAAAACGGGTGGAACACCGGTACTTAAAGTCTTTCTCAAAAGAATCTCTTTAATACCGTCTTACTCGAAGGTTCAACGCCAGAAGCATGGAACAAAAGCGTGGTGGTGCTGTTCTTCAAGAAAGGTGACAACACTTTACTTAAAAATTACAGACCCATCTCGCTTTTGAGCCATGTTTATAAGCTGTTTTCGAAGGTCATAACGAACCGTCTCAGTCGCAGGTTTGATGAATTCCAGACCCCGAAACAAACCGGTTTCCGAAAAGGCTATAGTACCATAGACCACACCCACACGCTACGGCAAGTTATACAGAAGACCGAAGAGTATGACTTGCCTCTTTGTTTAGCGTTTGTGGACTATAAGAAGGCCTTTTAATCGATCGAGACGTAGGCAGTGCTTGAGTCCAGCGGTGCCGTATTGACTATCGGTATATTGAAGTGCTGAAGTGTTTGTACAAAAACGTCAACATGTCAGTTCAAGTACAGGAGCAAAGTTCGAAGGCAATTCCATTGCAAAGAGACGTGAGACAGGGAGACGTTATATCTCCGAAACTGTTCACTGCTGCATTGGAAGACGCCTTCAAAGTCTTGGAATGGCAAGGACTTGGCATCAATATCAACGGTGAATACATCACTCACCTTCGATTTGCCGACGATATTGTAGTCATGGCAGAATCCAATCCGGGACGACCTCAGTACAATGCTCGATGGCCTCCATCGTGTTTCCGAACGGGTTGGCCTTAAGATGAACATGGATAAGACGAAAATTATGTCTAATGCCCATGTTGTGCCTACCCCAATATCAGTTGGGAACTTAGTTCTTGACGTTGTTGACGAATACATCTACCTGGGACAGACAGTCAAACTAGGCAGATCCAAAATCCGAAAAAGAGGTCAATCATCGAATCCAACTCGGCTGGGCAGCGTTCCGGAAACCTGATGAAAAGTGGTCACAGTCGCCTATAGACGTTTGCAACACCAAGGGCGTTGCCAACGCGCTGTCGACCTCTAAAGGAATAGCAGTGAAGGTGGGAGAAGGGGGAAGGGTGGAGAGACGGGAGGGGAAGAAAAGAGAAGGAGTGGATTGGGCCACCGGAACATCCCACAAAAACGCAATAGCGATAGCTAAATTACTTCATGTCTGTGTTATGTGGGAGCGTGGTAGTTCCCTGGTCGTGCCGGCCCATTCAGCTGTGGAGTTGCAGCGTGGCACTACAACATTTTAAGACTCAAAATATTAGGATTATAAATCCAACATGTTTGATTGTTAGTTCAACATAGAAAGTACAATTTTATGAGCATAACATTTTGGGAATTTAACTTTGTGGATCTGAAGGGTAGAGGTATACCATATTGAGCGCTCATAAGAAATAGAGTAAATGTGAACGAAAAGAAAAATCAATCAAAACCACTTCTTTTTTAAATGTGTAGGTATGAGTTAAAATAAAATATTTTTACTACAACAATAATCATTGTTTTAATAATTAAAATAAAAAAAAACCTTACATTTATATACGTACAAAAAACTGAAATCGTTACAATCTTCAATTATAAAAAAACATATCTGTATATATCTCTATCTATAGAGGTAAATATAATTGAAGTGTCTGTTCGATTCTTTACCCGTGTTACTACCAGTCTTACTACCAGTAGTAACACGAGTAAAATTTTTGTCCGTGTTACCACTAACTGCTCTAATAGTAACACACTATTGGCTAATATCATTGTTGAAACTTCTTCCTTTATCCCAAGTCGTTGACATTTATGATTTATTAAACTCAAATGAAATAAGAACTAAAATTTTACCACAAAATGGAACCGACTTCAACACAAAAAAGTGCGAAATAACTAATTGTTGAAGTCAGCACCATGATAGTACAAAAGTACCTATTCCTATTATCACAATGTTGTGCGCATTATCCTTAATTTAAACATCATTGCTGCATGCTGTGACCATGTTAGAGACAGCTGGGTTATGGCATTAGCCATAGCTTGCTGTCGCGGTGCATGCGCTTCATGGGCTCTGGCAGACATTAACTCTGCTTACGCGCCTTTCTTCAATGGCAATGAACCTCTCTGTTAGGCTTGCCATTTCGGAACGTCGTTGTGCTGGAGGAAACCTGTGCCTTCGACGTGGAGTGGTAGCACGTTGGCGTATTGAAGCTAATGGTGACTGCTGAAAATTTCGACGCCCTGAGCGTTGTTGTTGCGCAATGGCTGAAAATTATTTTTTATTATTGATTAAATCTTGTTGTTTTTTTATGAGTTCCTACTGATTCTTAATAATAATTCTTAATTAATAAAATATTTTATTTTTCAAAGTGGTGCATGATGCCGAAATATCGGATGCTCCAAAAGCTACTAAATCGTGGTCTACATCTCGTGAGTACTAATTATAACTTAGTTAACAACCGCGAAAGTCTAAAACAGTGTTTTCCTTTTACCTAATGTTCCTTCCAAAGATATTGTCCCTCTCTCTGTCCCTCTATAACGGGACAAATGTGTCTAATTTGAATATTAACTAGTAATGTATTTTACTTTTAACGAAATAACTGCTATTTTAAAGCTCTGCGTTTTTTGTCTCGCAGTAGGTATGAAAATTAGAGTACGCACCTCGAGGATAAAGCCTGACTTCGTCTTGGGCGGCTTGTACCCCTCGCTTCACTCAGGACTCTACACAACTCTCTCGTTTCGCTCGGGAATTAAATCTTTATCCTCGCTGTGCTCAGGGATTAACCTAAGAGTCCCCGTTACACTAAGGTTCAATATACCGCCCATGACATAAGACACTGCTTTTCTCCCTCGGTGCATAATCTCCTATTGTTGCTCTTTCACGCTCAAACGGCTAGGCTAATTTTGATGAAAGTTGGTATGGAGGTAGATAAGGCGCTGGATTAACACATAGATTGATCTTTTCATCATCATCAGAGTCGGCATGTCATGCATCTATTTTGTTAAGCCGACTGTATTCGAGAGATTCCGACACCACTGACAGAGAAGTACATTGAAGGCCTACTCCCAAAAACGAACTACAAAGTTTGATTTGATGATTTCGGGTTTTCTACTAAAGTGAAAAAGCACAAATACAGTCAAGGGTCATGAAATTTAATAACAGTTCTTGTTTTCATGGTGATGATTTTGTATTTGTATGTAGGTACTGTATTTTACCCACTATTTATAACTCAAGAACGGCTTTACCGATTTCGACGAAATTTGGCAAGGAGATAGATTATATTGTAATCATCATCCATCACCACGGAGGTAAACATCAGTCCGGTCTTGAGTGAATCGCCTGCAATACTTACTAGTTGTTTTTAAACACAACATAACAAATATATTCCTCTATATATTATCATCGACAGGTTAAGCAGTGGTGTTTTAAAAGGATACTTTTATCAGTGGGGAGCAGCTAGCAGGCACGGATTCAGCCCACAAAAAAGTTATGGTCACAGCCACCAGAAAATCGGCTAAGTGCAAGTTGGACTATGAAATCTCTCATGATCGATATAGTATCAAGCCGCTCGCCTGATGTTAAGCGTCACGCTTGCCCATAACAGTCCAGTGCCATTCAGAATTTTGGACTGGGTACAGCACTTCAATAAACTGTGCATGGTAATGCACTGCGCTTTTTCCTAGAATATTATTTGAAGTTCTTGCTCTGTAACTTCGCTGGAAACAACTACAATAGGTATCAAATGAAGACAAATTAAATAAAGAAACGTTGCTTTTTCGCGAAAACGTTACTGTTACATTAAAAACTTATATTATCTTACAGATCCCAAGATTGTAGAAACTATAAATGTTGATGAAATGAGGCATATGATCTGCAGCAATAATAAGATATTTTTACTTTTAAAATTGTAGACATATATATATTAAAATAACCTTGTTCCATTGGTGCCATTCTTTAATACATCCGCTGACATCACTATTGAGCACCATGGCAATTTCTAGCCCCATGCCTCTTTAGTGCGGTGACGAGCATTTGACGACCGTGCATGTCCAGTGGTTAGCCACATCCTGGTCTCCATGAATTTTACCAGTCTTTCCATTTGAGTTGCAGAAGTGCTGCATTGCGTGACACTAGAAGTTGTGTAACAATTTATTGAAAAAATCGTTTTACATTATAGTAACTACATGTAGTTCATATCCAAATTAATAGATAGATAAATAGATATAATCTTTATTGAACACCTTAAAATTAAACAACCATACAGTTATACAGCTTAGAACAGTGTAACAATAGGCGGTCTGATCGATCAAAGCTCGAAGGTTTGAATGGAAAGGAATATAACACCAGATAAACAAGAATAGTGTTTCACTTACTTGCTTCAGAAATAGGTTCCTCCATAACTTTTCCAAATTCTCCGGTTTGTATTCAAATCAATTTTTCAACCATATATCTATTATAATCTATGTTTTCAACAAACAAACGTCACGTATAATGTTTGTCAGTGGTGACGTCACACATATACGTTTTATTTTTTATTTTTCATCTGACTGACAAGGACTAGTGACATTTATTTAAGGCAAAGAGTATATATGATATAAGGCATAGACTAACATTAAATAAACATAGGGTTTATTTTACTACAAATCGTAAATAAGGTTAACTCGTGTCGTTTAAACAAAATAAAAGGTAATATGGTTATATTTCTTTAAATTGTACGTTGTAACATTAGTTTATCACTCGATATTAAATAATAATGTTTGATTTTGTTGTATATGGAACAAACAGAAGCTTAAAATACCAGACGATAATAATTTACCGGTTTATAAAATGAAGCTCGCTTTCCCAACACTCAACATCCGCGAAGCATCGGTGAGCTCGCTCGACGTAGACATCGACCACGATGAATTTATGGTTAGTGAATACCAAAACAAACATCCTTGTCAACAAGAGCGATGTCTCCGATGTTACATCGGTATCTCGTCCACGGACGCAACGATGAAGAATTCCTTAAAGAATCGTACGGATTGAATTAATAATGTTTACCAATTAAAAGTAGACCTTATTTCATCCAGCATTGGGATGAATAAACCGTGTGTTTTTCGTCATATCTCTTTCTCGCTTGTAGTGGCTGCGTCATCCCGGATATTTTATGAATATGTGGTGCAATGCAAACAATAAGTCTGTATTTTGTGTATGTAAATTAATGATTTAAAAACATTGTAACGTCCATTATTATATTTATTTAATCACAACAGTCGGAACGGGTGTGGGCAGGCTCGACGCAAAAAGAGAGATGTTATAGGTAAGTTCACAGATTTTGATTGACTTCGTCGTTTTAAAATTAACCCAACAAATAAATTGTTTTTTTTGTCGGTTTCCATTTCTTTTCATAACTTTACAGTCTTCGATTTTCATGTTGTAGAAATCAGAGATATTATTATAATATTATAAAGTTATGTTTTATTATAAAATACCTAAAGTATCTGTCCTCGCCTGTATGTGTCAATGTCCATTCATTTGGTATTTATCCTTTAATTGATTTATACACCATTTCAACATGCAAGAAGCCAATTTTAAGAGACAAATCACTTTCATTTGAATTTTTGTAACAGCCATCATATTGCCGGCTATGGGCAAACTAAAATCTTTCGCAGTGCGATGCGTATGCCCCGCCCACAGCAGCGTAATCGGCGTTGGGCTGTTTTCAAGCTTTACGAATGATTCTATAAGTTTTTCCTTCATCGGATAAAATTGACAGTAAAGGCGAACATGTACGCAAAGGCGAGGTCACGTGACGATGTTTCGCCGATGTTTGAACTAGAGAATACGAATTTCATACAACAAATGTCAAATTTGAGGCTCGCCCTTGGCGCTCAACATCGTTGCAGTAGAAGTTGTCAATTACTAAGTTTGTGAATACGAAATTTACATCTTGTCGATGTTTCACGGATGTTGTCAAAAATACAACGATGTTTGCTCTTACAGAATCGCACGGCAGTTTAGCCGTCTTTAACCGCAATATTACCGCTTATATCTATGCCAACCAAGCACTGAAATAGCTTACGTTACGAAGTAAATAATTCATAACGTTTTCTACCTGTCCAAATGTACCTAGTTTGACATTTTTTTAAATTTGTCATAAAAACTTCCGTCTGAACTCATAATTAAATACTAAAACCACACTCTAGTGTGAGCGACTAGCGGCTCTCGCTCCTAGACCACGCTTTCCATTAGGATGGGCATCAGTACTGCCCGAACACCGGTCGGAGTATAACGACTAGATGATGGACGTGAGTGTTTGCCGGTTTTAACATTTAATTTCTTAAATTTGCTTTAATTTTTTGGCTACCAAAATATACTTGCTTACTTTTGTTATTTTTTCAAGTTTTAAAAAAATATACTCCTGTTTTGTTGATATGTTTTATCGCTCCAACACGAGCGCACAGCTAGATTGTCAGTTATTAAAGCTAAATATCTGAAAGTATGGTTGGTTTAAGGCGCTGCACGAACAATTATTTCGGTATTTAAAGGGGTAAAGCACTGGCCGTGACAGGAACAAGCATGCATCTATAAACACGACATACAGTGTACTGCCAAGAAGTGAAATTCATTACCTATGTTTACTGATTTAATCTTGAGTTTTCATAACTCAATCGCAATCAAATAGTAGTATTTACAAGGCATATGTGTATTTAACTTCTTACTTAATGTATCTTACGGCCCGTCCCAATAATCTATCTATCGCCGGTTTACCTTACTAGAGATAGATATTTGACACTATTTGTATGGACGTTATGTCAAATTTCTATCGGTAGTAAGGAAAACTGTGGATAGATAGATTATTGGGATCCCCCATTAGACTGCATCATTAAAGTAGGACAGCGGTCACACGTAAGTGTTACTAACCGATTTCAAAAAAAAACATGAGGTTTCTCAATTCGACCTCGATATTTTTTTTTATGTGTGTTCGCAGATTACTTCGTCGTTTATGAACCATTTTTGATGACTCTTTTTCGTTTGATAGAGTATACTTTTTTGGTGGTCCCATTTAAATTTCATCAACCTCGGTCAAGCAGTTTTTAGTGATAACGTCACATGAAAAGCCGCACGCTTAAGCTGGTCGTGCCTCTTTATCTCTTGTTCCGCGCTCTCGCTTGCTCTACAAAAATTTAAATGTGTTTATATATCTTGATGATATCATTGACGGTGTATCCCGTAAGTAGCAAGGTCACTGAAAAGGATAAAAAAATGTATATAAAAAAATAGAACCGACTTCTACACTAAAAGTGTGAAATAACTTGTCGAAGTCGGTACCATGCACGCAATAATGAGATAATAGGTACTTTCGAACTATCAAATTAAACAACTTATTTCACACTTTTCTACCGACTTCCAAAAATCAATTCAACTGTTTTTTTTTGTTTGTTACATTTGAACTTTCGATAGGATGAACCGATTTTCAAAAATTTTTTTGTTTGAAAGCTGGTGTTCCAGTGTGGTCTCATTTAAATTTCATCAAATTCGGTCAAGTAGTTTGTAAGTTACACTCCAATAACTGATTTTTACTAAAGTAATAGAATGAAAGTCGGTATTAAACTTTTCAAATTGCACTTGTTAATGTAGAAGTCGGTACTATTAATCGACATTTTTTTTGTTGGACACGTGTAATTAAAACAGTAGGTGTGTTATATTAACGACGTTTCTTTTGATTTATCTTTGTAGATAAATACAAGAGAAGTGTTGACAGCTACCATTTATATGATTAAGATGAATACAATAAATTCGAAAGTAAACAATTCTATAGCATATTTGTTCTATTTTTGTAATTTGTAACCAATATGTACGAAAATGGAATATTGCTTCGAAACAATTTAAACCTACATACAAAAATACGCTACGTTTATTTAAAAATTATACCGTACAGCTACTAGACCGCAAACCTCATTATCATGCTTCGTTATCAGATCTCGTGCAGGTTCTAGCTGAAATCAATCTAGTTATCTATGCATGTATTAATAGCTCAAGTTTGCACGCTAACTTGCTGACGTAGTTTTCGAAGATAGTTTTCCTTTTATTACGAAAATATACGTCTAGGTCATTAAGGGACCGGCGTTTGTTTGAGTTGTCTTGCATATTATGGTCATCATTTCGTAATCATATATATTATTTCATAATTATGCTGCATGAAATTAAATTCTAACTGCACGCATTTTTAACAGCATAAACTTATTAGTCGATGAAATAGGCCTTTGACGTTTGCAAAGTATTAATCTGTAGAATTATTATATTATGTGTGCACGTGTAATGCAAAAACATGATATGAATGTATAACACATTTCTTCCACTTGCTAGAAAATTAAGTCGTTGTACAAAACAAAACTTCAATTGTTTATTTTAGATATGGAAACTTAAATGATAAGTTTGGGCTCAAAACGTTGCTTTTGTACTGGTTACCCAAGTAGGTAAAATTTTGAACTTGATAGAGCAACATTTTGCTTGTTACTTTATGTCATTAGGATCGAAGAGTCGATTGTTAATTTTAAATTTTGGAAAGTAAAATGTAGATTCGCTAATCAATGTGAATATTGGATATAACAAACCTTTTTGGTAATTTTATATAACCAAAAACAAATCATACTTGAACTGAAATGAATATTTAACCATTCGAGACTTGGCTTGGATCTTGGCTAAAAACTTGGATCTACGAGGAAACGCCGAGGCCTGTTACTATTATCTTCTTCCTTCCTCCCACTTATTCTTTTCCCTTCACAGAACCATCAACAGTCTGAATTTACTACGTGAGCTACGCTGCACATATTATTTACTTTAAGGTATATTTAAGTACCTTCCTAATTACTTTGATGTGTATTTCTTGGAGCGTTTGTAAATAAATAGATTTGAGAGGCAAGAACTGGCTTGGTTGGTGAAGCTCCATGTAAATCAAGGACATAAATGTAGAGTTAAATTTGGTCCAGTCCCCTGCAGTCCACAACCTTAAAACTTCCACTGTGCACAGTGATCTGCAGGCTCCTTGAGCTGGGGGCCGATTCCACTAACTAATTTGCATTCTAACCGTAGCTGAACGGCGACTTTTATGCGTTTTGTTATTCTGCTATCGAAAAACAGTCCAGCTGCAGTTACGTTTCTATTGACGCCGCGATCGATCAAAACTTTATGTTGTGCTAATTCGATAGATCATGAACGCGTTGTTAACTCATATTCGTATATAGTAGTGTCAATTACATATTAATTAAAAAGTAGCGTTTATGTTATGTTTATGTGACGCTACAATCCAATTTGTCTATAGAAATAGTAGAATGGCTTTTTGCCAAAGTATCGAACGACAACCGGAGTTGAACTGAAGTTGCAGCGGTATAGATTGATAGACGTTGTGAAATAACAGAATTGTCCTCCTGGTCTTCATACTGATATAACACGGCAGCATTTGCTTTACAGTTTTTTTCATCACATCAAGGTTTTAAAAGTACACAACTAGATATTAAGATCTATTAAGATAGGCGCTTCGAGGCCAAGAGTTAAAATAGCGTAAAATAATAATTAAAAATACTTCCGCAAACACTACAGTATTGCGAGGGCTTACATAGGTTTATGGTTTTATCGCAAATTAGGGAATTGTACTTCTACTAGTCTAGGCCGAAATAGCAATGAATGGCATCGGCATAATCACTCGTGTAGAGTACTGGCACCTCGTTATTTTCAAATGCCTTCAAAATTTGCATGCGTCCTTTGAAAAACATACATATTGGTAATTTTTCAATTCTCAGTAAGAATATTTTGAATTAATATAGAAGTCAGATACCTAATATTTTCTGTGGCTTTTGCCTTTAGATATTTTTAGGATAATTATATGACTTTGTGGAAACTCATTCGATTACAATGTTTTATTTTTGTTTTATAAAATATGCATTGGATAATGTTCATTACTCTTTCACATATCTTACAACTAATCCTATGAGTACCGGGCAGCAGGAGAATTTCTCCTTGTTGTTGTTACTTGTGATAACAAAATTTGTCGCACAATTCATTTAACTGATATTTACATGAAAGTAAGCCAATTATATACACGGAAAGAGCATGAGTTTGTGTGTTGGAGGCAATTTCTGGAAATAATAGAAGGTTCGAGACGTCTAGGAGACTTAGTTCTGTTCCTGCAGTTCGTAAAAATAAGAGAGTTTGCAGGCGTCTCTATGTCGGTTATGATTATGTGCATACATGTACGCGTGTGCCTTAATGCATAATTATGTACTCGTATGTACATTAAATTTTCTTCTATTAGCCTAATGTAAGTCTACATCAATTATCATATATAGAGTTAAAATGATCTCGTCACTGGAATGGATTTAATAATTCAAGTAGGTATATCGCAATATCGACAAATGTTTGAGCTATTCAAGATAATTATGTCATTACATCTCAACAAATAATACATTTCAAGATCTTCGTCTCGAAGGATAATCTGCCCACGCATTATTAGTCTTTCGAAAACAACGTTTTGCTAACATGGCAAAGGCTTTAGACACACAATTTGTGAAAATAGAAATGCAGACGTCTGTGTCTGGATTGATAAAGGCTTTGAATCGGTGAAAATCAAAAGTTTACATTAATCCGTAACAATGTTCTCGTTACTTTTTGCTGTTTGTTTAACAATAGTAGTTTATGCAACTGTCATATAATGAAGGGTATTAAAACACGAGTGTGAGTTTATGAAACGAGCGCAGCGAGTTTCATAATAGTAACGAGTGTTTTAATACCCGTGTTATATGCAGTTGCATACACTACTTTATCTTCACTAATGCAATTAATCAAACAACAAGAGTAAAAGCTGACAATAGTTTATTTATAATAATTGTTCAAATTTTGGATGGTACAATTTTGAAAGTTAATGTTAATTATTGATCCAGCAGCTGTAGCGGTCGCGGGGCAAGCAGTAGAGCTCGTAGACGGAGTCGGAATATTTATAATTACTTCATTCGTCTTGTTTTCTATACTGTTCAAGATCGTATTTGAGACTTGAATTTTATTCATTAAAGACTCGTCAATGTAGCTTTCAGTCACTGTAGAAGACTTCCACCCCCCGTGTCGTTTCAGTGCGGTCAAATCACCACCGCTATCTATGAGAAGGGTCGCCGAGGTGCGCCGGAAGCAATGCCCCGTGTACAACGCTGGGTTAGGCAGATTCAAAAAACTTGCGATAGTTTTTCCCAGAGCACCAAATTTATTAATACCAATTCTTTGATCGACGCACTTCCCCGATCTATAGCTCAAGAAAAAGGCAGGGTTTCGACAGGGGGTGGGTCGAAGTTCCATGTATTTTTTACATACGGCATAGCAGTTGCCCGTCACAACGAAAGAACGATCTATTTTCGTTTTTGTTTTCGAAACTTTCACCATGATTGTACTGTCGTCTATGTTAGAGACTTCATCGAACTGGATGTTGTATAGCTCTTGCCTTCGGCATGCCCCCATTATGCCGAAGATTAGTGCAACCTGTAACAATAAACGATATAATAAGCTTGAGGTACATAGCCAAGGCAAAAACTATGATTTATGAAGTAGTAAAGTGTAGGTACCTACTACCAAATTTATACACAAAGCGCTTAAACGGAGTGTCTAGATAACTTGCGTGTGTAGTACGTAAGTACTAGGTAGATTAAATAACTGAACTAAAATACACTTACCTTTTCAAAAAGATACAAAATATCTGGTGAATCTTCCAGGAACATCTTTATTTGACCTGATGTAAACGTCAAGGACTTTTTTCCTTGTGTCCTTCTGAACTGCGTTTCAGGAACGCTATGACCTTTGAATACTTCGTGATATCAATATTGTTGTAGATACTCAGTGTGGACTTGAGCATAGAATATTTAGCCCACATAGAAGATGGTTTGAATTTGTCGGAGAGGTCTTTGAGATACGCAAGAATGACATTTTCAGAAAATGATGTAGTTTTCTTTTCGGTCTTCAATGCCAAAAAGTTATTATATTCTTTTTCATATAATTTCCTAGATTTTTCTGGCAAAAGATTGTGAGTTACTTTTGTTGCCAATTCTAGAATATCCAGAGGCGTACAAATATCATCGTCGCTATCCATTTTTAACTTTTAATTTGTATTTTAAAAACAAAACAAACATTAAATTCACGCGTATTTATTGTCACAGTGAACTTGCCGCCATTAAAATGCAGCTGCGCGCGCAGGGCCAATCAGGAGCGAGCGCGCGCTGTTCTTTTTTTATTTAATTGGCACAAGATCTTACCAAAGAGTTTTGTGTATGTAAGTTTAGTAGTTTCGACGAAGTTTTCAGGTATAACCCAACTGTTTTCAAAAGCCAGCCTAATATCAAAATTTTATACAACTTGTATGAGGACTTATGTCAAAGGCTCGCCACGTTAATTGGTCGCGTTTTATTGATGTTATAATGAGATTTTACGATATCGATGTGGATATTATACCATCATGTGAAATTGCTTAAATTGAGTGTTTTGTTGTCTGTTCTATAACAGTAGTAATTATAAGTCAAGTATTGGAAACATAAGTAGAATGTTACAACATTAGTGTAGATAAAAGTTTTTACGCTTTATTTGTGACTAGTGGCATGTGTGTATTTCTTTCCGTGCATTGCTGTATGAAAGAGATTGCTCTAAGCGATAAGACCACCCATTGTGACTCTTAATCATACTTTTTAAGTTTTGCATATTGTTGAATAGACAAAATTATTTTGTTTATTTATTATAATTATGTGTTATTTGTCTGTACTGTGGTCATTGTGGTGTTGCATTAAAGAGTTTATCTAGCTATTATTTTTCTTTTATCTTAACGTAAGAAATTCTACAGTTATAATATTATTATTTAAGAGTACAAGATTGCATATGTAGTTAGTGGCGTGGTTCTTTCTAATACCATTTTAGGATATTTTAGAATAAAAGAGGAATACATTAAGTAACATCCTTCCATCAAAACTTTCCAGTTATGACGATTTTGTTATACTGATACTCATGAAAACAGTATCATCTTAGCCGTACGTCCACTGCTGAACATAGACCTCCCCAACACACTTACAATTGAAAACAAGATAAAACGAACATATTATGACTAACAGAACAGACAAAAAACGTTAAGTTTTATTATTGGTAGATAATCGTTTGTATTTGTGTTATATATTCAGTTTTTTTTTGTGATTTCCTATGTGAAAATTATCTGCGATTTGATGTCAACAAATTTATTATTATTATAGTCAGGCAACTTTTACTAATTACTATATAATAAAATAGTACTAATTTTTAAACATGTAACCGTATACTTTCAAATATAAGACACACGCCTTTTGGAGTCTAATAATTAAAATTAGTATTAGCAAATGGCACCACGCGAAACATATGTATTTAGTAAAGCTACACAATTTGTAAGGTTTGAAACAAATGTTATTTTCATTTGGTGGTTCGATTTGTTATCTGATTGCAATGTAATTAATGGATTGTATAAATGGTTATAATATAGTTATTTCGTCTGGTTACAGACGAATTGTTTAGGAAGTAATAAAATAAAATAAAAATAATATAATAGTCGTGATGTCGACGATCTAACAGGTAACCCCTCACGGTCTGTGTCTGCCGTGACAGAAGTAAACAATGGCTATTCTGAAGTTTTATTATATAGGAACACTGAAGTCATGGATCTATTTTGGTAAAAATTTTGCAGCTGTCTTGGCTACGACAAGATAATATATACTACATTGATATATGTATTGTTTTCTGCTAAGCGAAAGAACATTGAGACAATTAAGCAGTAAGTGGCATCATTCGGGTTTTGAATTGTACTGTACGATTGTGATTGTAGCTAAGTAAAACGTACTATGTGTGTTTGAAATCGAGCGCCGTTTTATTAGCAGTCCTATAAATATCACCAGCACCACCACCACCATCATCATCATCATCATCATAATCATCACCACCATCATCATCATCATCACCACCTTCTTCTTCATCATCATCATAATCATGATAAATATATGGCTTATTTATTAATGTTTTAAAGTTTAGTATAATTACGGAGTAATCTTATTATCACGATCGTATGAGTAATATCGTGAGTAACATCTTGAGAGCCTTCATATATGTTATCAAATAATATCAAATAGATATCTGTCACAGCTGTAACGATTTTGTGGAGCACAAATAGTCAAATGCGTTAAGAGGCACCCTGTAATATCACGTAACGCTTGCAGAAAACTACTACCTTCTTGTGATTAAGTCCTCTTTGGCAAGACCAAGGCACTTCAAGATTAATGAAGGGTGCCCTTTAGTGAATACTACGGATGTAAATGTATTATAGAATAAGTTGTGCTGAGTAGACGCCTCTTGCAATACAGAAAAGTTCAGTAAACCATGTGCGTGTGGGAAGAATTTACATAATTATTATGAATTCACTTATCAAACTTACCACTAAAGCTGACGTTGCCGGCCCGGGAGGTCCAGGTGGCCCTTGAGGACCTTGTAAGCCAGGAGTCCCATCTAAGCCAGGCTCTCCTTTAGGACCAGGTATACCTTCGGGTCCAGGAGTGCCTAATTCTCCTCGCTCTCCCCGATCACCCTTACTTCCAATTGGACCAGGTGGTCCAGATTCACCCATTTGACCCTAAACAAAGATTTATCGTAATTAATCACCAAAATAATAATAATAAAATAATAATCATAATGCACTAAATATATATTAAACATATTAATATTAACCATAATGTACCTACAATATTAAATTAAAAAAGCCGTCTGGTATGGTCTTCTATCTGAAGAGATTGTGAGCATTGGAAATAACATAATCTACACGAGTTTATTACAGTGCAGATGACGAAACCTGTTAAAAAGTTAAATGGAGTGTGTATAGTGAACTTTAAACTCGTAACTATAGGTATTAAATTAAATGAGTTTAATATGGCAAAATGATGTTGGTAAATCACATAGGAAACTGCTGGCAATATTACATTTTGCTATTGACTTCATGCTAGAGAAATTGGAGTAGATCTGAAAAATTAGATTTGATACTGGTACTAAATTGTATGATTTAATAACATAATATTTGATTTATTCAATTAAATTATATTCTTTATCGGGATGGGATCAAACCTTAAAATAAACCATCAATATTACCATTTTTATGTGATTAGGTGAAGAAACAAGCGCGAGGCCCACCTGATGTTAAGCCTTGAACTCTGCCAATAATAGATGCATTTCATCAGAAGTGACAAACTGCACTGCTTCCATGACTCTGAGTCATCAGCCGTGCGATTCGTCGAAGAGCTCGTCGACAAGATCACCGATGTCAAATACTTCGCCTTGTACATAAGATTGCTTTTCCAACGTTTATTGTCATCTCTTCATTTGTTTCACAGATGTTCTCAAAGATTCAACGATGTTTGCTCATAGAGAATCACACGGCTGTTGTTAATAAGTCACCATATGCTCGTGTAATTTATCTGGCATTCATATCCTTCAAATTGAAACTCAAAAATAGGTAAAAATAGGTATGGTGCGCGTACTTCCCCGGACGAACTTATTCGAAAAGACTTCTGCTGATAGAGCCAAGCGTATACTAATATATTACTTTTTGTGGCCATTTACTTATTTTTATCTGAGCTGCACATTGGATAAAGCACAAAGGACAAAAATACACACAACCGTGAGCGAGAACGAACATCGAAAGACACTTAAAAAGAATTAACTTGGGGGAAAATTCTGTTTTAATTTTATTTAAAAATCAAGTTTGTTTTCCAATAAGGACAAAGGCTTGTAGCCATTGAAAAGTAATTATTATTTGTGAGTTGATTGATTTGATATTAATTAAACAATTATAGACACAAATGTTTATAAATAAAATTTTAGAGCCGTAAACGATAGGGAAAAAAATTGTACAGGGCATGGTATTTTTTGATTGGCTGTTTTTTTATTTTCTATGAATATACCTAGATTCAATGGTTTCGTATTTTGAATATATATGCAATAAAAGTTTATAGTTACTGGTGTGTATGCTCACTTCGATTTAACATGGAAAACTGTATATTAAATTATATTTTTTGTTCATACATAATGGACTAACAGTAACAGTAAAAATAATAATTTAGCAAAGGCTTTTTGGCTCGGTTATGTTTAAATCGGCATTTATTAACCAATGCTTGACTAAAACTCTGTAAGTAAACTTGGCAGTTAGTAAACATGCACATATTGCTAAATTTTATTGGCTATTAATAACAAATAACTTAATATATTTTAAATAACTTGCTTGTTTACTTCAAACAATAAAAAACTAATAAGTAGAAAAAAAATAAGTAGATATGTTTATTCATACGAGCCATTTGTGTGTATTTAAACGATTTTATGTAGTTAGATATACATAACGATACTTGGTTGTTACTAACCTTGTAGCTTTGTTAAATGTAACAGAGTTGTTGTCAAGAAATAACTGTAGTTACTAGAATAACTGTAGTTGCGGTTATTGATTACCGTGAGTAATATTGCTGTTTATAAACGAATAGACTTATTTATATTTAACAGAACACTTATTTAAATTTAGCCGAACACTTATTTACATTTAATCATGTAATTTCATGGCAGATTTTTAGCAACCATGTTATCTATTTTCAAATAGGATAACTCGTATACATCTAACCGAGTAAACTACTAATTTACCAATAATCGCTCGAACTCGCACATTGCTTTGTTGCAAGTGTTCGATAGAGGAAGTCGCATTACATGTGCTCCTTATTAATTCTGATTCCTGTTTTATTTTGGTGTATAATTTTTACTTGCTGGTGTAAACTCTTCAAAACTTCTACTACTAACTAAAAACCTTTTTGAAGAAGAAAATATACGAGGAGGTACAGAACCTCCTCGTGAGAAGGAAGCTTGAAGAGTATATAGTGAGGTGAGTGCTTATATTTATCTTAATCTACTTTCATACTCGTACATTTTGTAAAATGAACCCACAACATAGTGTTTAACATTAGTACAACATATTATCTCATTCATAAGTTCACAAGTTTGTAAGTGCCTGCCTATTATTCGTTTTGATCCTTGAATTATTTATGGTATGCAGTGACAGAGTTACGCGTGCCCATTAAGTACAGTTGCAGTGTCACGTCACTGTCTTCGTCACTTGGAAATATTTCTTCAATCTCGTTCGCTCAGAGTATATTTCACGTTTCAACTTTTTTGGGACATAATATATATGAAACTGCAGTAATAGGGCTGATTAAGGCGGACTCATACTAAGAGGCCTACCACGAAAGAGCTTAATATGCAAACTAATATAGCTCGTCTGTTAGGTACGTATGGCCCTGAGAGCTGAGCATAAGAAACAATATTAGTTATCCATAAAATTTTAAATTATATATATATGTATTATATGTTTTGCGTGCTTGTGGTTGTACTACATGTTTTCATATTTTCACACTCGATAAAGGTTATAACTTTATGCTCTGTAAGCCAGCTATACACCATTTTATTTGAGTTTTGATACTACTTCAACCTAGTATCAAAACTCAGGAAGTACCTACTTCGTTAGACATGTTTTATACCTTGCATATTCAATCTCTCCGAGCAACTTCAACGATAATGTATCGTATACGTGTGTTTTTATATACATATAAATATATTATTATTATAAAAATTAGTTTTTATTTGTATATATATATATAATAACGTGTAATAATGTATTTTTTGCAGAATCCGAAGAAAACGCCAATATAACCCTACATGTCAGTTAAACCATCACATTTGTCTGTAACTACTATGCGGCTGAAAACATCCCGGAAAAGTTCCACGACCAACGAAACTGGATAAAGTGAAGGAAGGACTAGTTATACATATTACATAAATACATTTTACTAAGTTTAATTAATAAACATTATTATCAATTGCTTATTTGTGTATTAACTGACGTTGCTGAAACTACCGAGTAAATCGGCTGTATTTACCGAATACATTAGTTAAGAATACCAACTAAAGTTGCTGAAACTACCGAGTAAATAGGCTGTAGTTACCCTTTACATTGGTTAAGTATACCAACTAACGTTGCTAAAACTACCGAGTAAATGCAGCCTTACCGTATACATTGGTTAAGAATACCAACTAACGTTGCTGAAAGTAGTTAGTAAACCGGCTGCATTTACCGTATACATTAGTTAGGAATACTAACTACCTTTGCTGAAACTACCGTTTACACTCGATTGTAGGTACAAAATAAAATTGGCCAACTTTACTTGGTTATTGATAAGGAAGTAATTTTAATCAATTTACATGGTTAATTCTAAATAAGTAATTATTGCAAAGTTGGCTTATTTATTTTTAACTGTCAACTTTGCAGGTGCTACGAGTATATTAACAAACACGCTTGGTTATTTTTAGCAGTATTTTATTTATTTTTAACCGATACGTTTTTTCAGTGTTGTTTGATGTATAACTTGGTGATTAGTAATGATGCGGTTGAAAACAAACGGTAGCACAGTAGACCTCGAATGACTAGTGTAAGTAAAATACAGCTGCCAGTTTGCATCGTTGTTTCGCTATAAATATGCTATTAATGTTATAAAGTACTCGTATATATATGATGAAGTGATAGAAAGTACCCTGCAAGCATGGAAAATGTTAACGAAAGGTCGTATTATTGAAAATTATTATATTAAGTACTATTACATGTTTTAGATTATTAAATGTAAAAATAGTTATTTTCAACACAATATATAACAATACAATATTCCGCTCGAATACCCTTTAAATGGAAACCCTATTAGTCTCATAAAATATTTATAGGCTGTTAACGTTGCCGTTTTATTTTGCTCACTTTGAGCACAAAATTAGTTGCCAAGGCCCGGCTTATGATTTCCCCTGACACCATAGCCAGGCCTACCAGCCTTTTTATTAGTTATACTTTGTTTGTCATGGAATTTTATTTTTCTAACCGTTTTTCCAGGAGCGCCTGTGGTCCCGTCTGCGCCGGTCGGTCCTTGGGGTCCAGGGGGTCCCTTCAGCTCTGGCATCACTTCTAATATCTGGGAGATATCGTTGAGGCTGCATCTGCATTGACCTTGGCCCTGTTGAAAGAAAATGTTCATGAGATATGAGTTACCGTAAAAATAGAAACAGTGTTTCTATCTGATAGTTAACTTTAGAAAAGGAATATCGATATCTAGATATTTATCCTAATTAAATTTTATTTAAAATAAGTACATTTGCCTAAATGCACATTTCTATTTAAAAATACTCAATACTATATCTATCTGGTTACTAAACAAGTAGCTGATTATGTTATTTTATTTGTATAAATTTGTACATTAATAAATTATAATACTTCGTTTTCAGACCATTCAAACACTAACAGGTAGGGCAGGGGGTATAGGGTGGAAGGTAGTAGGACACTTCCGCAAGTGTACGTTTTGGTATGAATATTGCAGTGCTTGATACTGCCACCAATGCAATCAGTACTATGGTGGACTATTTCAGGAAGATATATTATTAGAGGAATGAGTCTAAGCAGCTATGTGTGGGGGTGTTGAAAGCATAGAAGTCCGAGCAGAGCTTTGAATCTTGGTGATCTGGCTCATAATGCAACTGTCTTAGGCTGGCGTGACGTTTACCATAAGGCAAAAGACGTGCCCGTCTTTTCATTAAGTACGTAATCAAACTATCATGTCCCACTCCTAAGACTCGAGCCTCCCTCGTTCCTCGTTCCTCGAGAGAGAGGAATTCTGTGTGGTGGATAGCCTAGTGGCCAACCCATGTCAAAGTTTTCAGGCCGCCCGAAGGCCTTCGACATAGCCTAACGACTGTTATCCTAGGACAAATAACCGGGACCGACGGCTTAACTTTCCCTCCGAACACGGAAGCGTTCAGTTAAATAATACCACTAGCGGTCACCCATCCAACTCCTGACCGCAGCAAGCGTTGCTTAATTTGTTGATCAGTTAAGATCGCCAAATCAAGCTTCGCTGCAAGCGCTTCATTAAGTAGTATCAAGAAAAGAAAATAAGCATTGCCAAGCCTTTTAGAGTTACATAATTATCTAGACAAGCCATAATAAATCAATGGTATATTGATATTTAATCGTACCTACTGGAGATACGTTTGGTTGCTATAGACATTGCAAAAGCGAACTCGTTACCAATTTCTTATCTACCTTCAAAATTGGCATTGAGCAAAATCCTCACGTATCTATACAGAGTGCTTTTGAAAATATTCCCTAAAGCGCCCTAAATGTAAGCAGATAATCTAGTGAATAGCACATGGACCCTTGGCTAACATCGTCGGCTCTGGTTCCTCCGTTCCGGAAGACCTTCACATTCACGCATTACAGCGAGTCATGTTTAGAAATTGGTATTTTAATCCAAAATAATGGAAACCCTTCCGATGTTTGCCCAAATTTTCTCTCAAGCTGTATGATTTTGATAAGAATATAGAAATGTTCGAGATATTTTTAAATTTATACGTATTGAATTGATTATAAACGGAATATCAATATTCAGTGTATTGATATTCCATTTATACAACAATAAAAATAACAAAGAAGAAAAAAGTTATATTTTGCGCTGCACTCTGAGCCGCTGGCTCTGGGTTTGACCACCCCAGAGGTCAAACATTAGCGTGTATGAACATCGGTTTCAAATGTGTCTGGGTGTGTATATGTTTGTCAGTCATCAGGTAGTAGATAGTACCTACAGACACTTCCTAGGGACCAAAAGACCTTGTGTGGATGTTGTCCTATATATAACTACAGACTTAAGGCTTGCTGGATTGCTTGATTCCCAAAATGTTTGAGATCTTTCCATTTAAGTTCAATGGGAACTATATAGTGAACTAATTCAATTATTGCGCAAACAAAAATAACTTCTGTTCTGGTATAAAACTATCATTAACAGGCGTGGCGCCTTCAATGAAGCTAATAAGTTTAAAACACTTCAAACGGAGTGACTTTCGTATATTTTGTATTATTCTAATCTCGACTTCTACCCGTGACCATAATCACTGAAACATGTTCGAAATGTCTAGATTATATATATAAATATAAAAATATACGCAAGCTAGCCGCCTGTTTAAATTTGTTTGATGTAATGTTTAATAATCACGAATACCTATAACATATCATTAAATTTGGATGTGTTGATAATATAAACAACTATTATGGGCTCAGTGATTGCCTTCGCTCACTTGAAATGCTTTCCTTAGTCGATGCTTACTACATAAGAAATATCAACTGCCAAAATTTCATGATTGTTACCCCAGGGGTTTAGGCTCGATTATGATAAATCAGTTAGTCAGTCAGTTACTCAGTCAAGTAGTTAGTCTGTCAGTTAGTCTGTAATTTAGTATGTCAGGTAGTTAATCAGTCAGTTAGTCAGTCAGTTTGTCAGTCAGTTAGTCAGTCAGTTAGTCAGTCGGTTATTCAGTCAGTTAGTCAGTCAGTTAGTCAGTCACTCAGTCAGGGGAAGTCATACACGTATACTTAAATAGATTTCAATTGTATAACGTAACAGATAAGACTAAACCCTCATTCAAAAACCAGTGTTTACTAGAGGTCAGGTCAATTAATACCCAAAAACAACGACCGTGTATGAAACAAGTACAATTTGAAAAATTTTATACCGACTTCCATTCTATTCAGGTATTGGAGTGTAACTCAAAAACTATTGGACCGATTGATGAAATTTATAAAATGGGACCACACGGGAAGCACCAGCTTTCAAAAATTTTATTATCGGTTCACCCTATCGAAAGTATAGAGGTAACAAACATAAAAAAATAGTATATAAATAAAAAAAAACATATAATTCAGTACCTCCTCCTTTTTTTGGAAGTCGGTAGAAAATTAGTGTTTAACCCATTTTACGCCCAAAACAATGATCATGTATAAATTATGTTATGAGAATTAGTTGAACAAAAGAGATGTTTTAGGATCATAGCAAATGAAAATCCGTGATATCTACCTACTCCTCTGGGAAAGGTATAATGTATACTAGAGTAATATGTCGGTATCGATGGCAAAGTCACGTCGTAGTCACCAAGCCGTCAACAAGTGATTCCGTGGTATAATGGTTTCCGCTCACGATCGTCTAATCAATTTATCGTCATTGGTTAGTTTACCGCACGAGTGATCGTCAAACGCATGAACCACATACATGACTGAACGGGAATTCGACCCTATGAGTTATTAGCAGTATGATCATGTTTAGTGTCTATGTAACACATTCTGTTATGATGATAGATGTTTATTTGAATGTGTATATAGTTCAAAAAGTATTTTTTGTCAGATTAACATGAATAATAATCATCATCATCATCTCGGCATTAGGACTGCTGATCATAAGCCTCTCCAACAAATTTCCAAAAGCACCGGTTGGATGCAGCCAGTATCCAACGTCGTCCTGCTACCTTTATCAGGTCGTCTGTACACCTTGTCGACCTACGCTGCGCTTGCCGTGGTCTCCACTGCAAAAACTTCCGGCTCCATCAGCCATCTGTTCTGCGTGCTATGTGGCCTACCTACTGCCACTTCAACTTATTAATATTTATGTATACGGAATAATATTTATTTGATATGAAACCTAGCTGATAGCAATGATCCAAATAATACGAGTATAAGACTAAAATTGACTTTTTGGATGAAATATTATGCTAAGATCTTTTATATATGAGCATATAATTACTTGTTCTAACTGACTGACTGATTGTTTCAATAATGCAGTACCTGTTGTATATTGAGATAACTTATATGTTGTAAGCATATGCCAAGGAAGTATTTTTGGAAATTTCACCCCTAAGGAGGTGAATTAAAATTGTTTCTATGGTTTCGTATTCCAGAGATCAAAAGAGCGAAACCGCTGGCGAATCTAGTAAGGCTAAGCTAGTGGGCAAATATAAATCGATAGACTTTGCGTGCGTTCGCGTAGTTAATTGTCATGGAATCAAACAACCAATATAATTGCCAGTTTACTTTGTGAAATAAACATAGTAGTCAAATAAATAAATAATGTACATGCTGATATTTCTACCCGTAACGGAGAATCTGTTCATGTTTTCCCGCCTTACTTCGTTAACGACGGCGTAAAATAAACCATTGTAAATGTTGAAAATACATTTAATGAAACGCGTTAAATATTTTTTTTATTTGATGAATACGACGTGGCTCTTAGCTATCTTAGGTTGAAAACTTAATTAAATATATGTGAGATGAAACTGATTCTTCTTCAAAGTATATAGAACTTAAGGTAATCCATATCTTGACAAATAATGTTTAGTAGCTTTATACTCGTATTTGATTCTGTTATAAAAAAGGAAAAGTATGTATTATGTTGGAATGTCACGCGTTTGATTGAAAAAGTTAAATAAGTTTCATCAAACTATCATTAGTAGGTACACGTAGAGTGTTGCTAGTTTTAGTTTGTAATTCCGAACCCTTTTTTAAGCATGGCTTGGCATGCCCGTGGAATGTTATAATTCACTTCCTACATGCATTTTTCATCATCGACATTTTATTTACTTTTTACTCGTACAAAGTTAAAGTAGACCCTTCGATGAAACCTGCCGTGCGATTCTCTAAGAGCAAACATCTTTGTATCTTCGACAACATCAGTGAAACAAATGAAGAGATGACAATAAACGTTGGAAAAACAACCTTATGTACAAGGGCGATATCTCATAAAGTATTTGACATCAGTGAGCTCGAGAATAATTACAGAATCGCACGGCTGATATACTAGGTGTGACTGAAAGCTGAAAAAAATAAAACTCAAACTAACCTCTTGTGCACAGGTGCCATTTTGATCCGTACCATCAAAATGACAGATATTTACATACATTAGTAATAGCGCGCAAGCAATTCTGTGTTAGTATACAGTGGAATCACTTAGCCAAAAAGACTAAATAAATAATGTCTCAAGGTGAAGAGCATATTGAAATGTTATGTTGAAATGTGCCAAACAACAATAAGCTCGGGTGGTACTGCAACTTTCATGGCAAGCGTAGTGCTTACCATCAAGCTTTTAATGTAATCTTGTTAAGCCATGGAGATCTAGAGAGATGCCAGTCCGTGGGCTGAGTACAAAACATGGTGTCGCAAGTAGCGGCCGTATTCCGCGATTCAACGTATTCTGTTCGCTTCAATAAGTTCATTATCCACTTCGGTATTCAAACTTAACGTTTGGAAATTCGTAACAGAGCAAGCATTGTAAACTGTTTACATGCAATATCGCGACCAGATTTCATTCACATTTATTTATTTATTTCATAGGAAGTCCTACAGCTTAAATTGACAAAAAAGCGTCTTATAAATATGGTTTGAGAAATATTTATTTCTCATAAGAAAATATTTCACTTACATGAGAATAGCTTAAACATTGTATTATTATTGTGGTCGTACGATACAAACCATTTTGTATTTGAGGGTAGTTTGACAAGATTCAATTTTTACGTGTCGTTTAGTTCGATACTGGTTTTGCACACAGAGGTTGGTTAACTAACATTACATACGAGTAGATCAAGCGTATCTGGAAGTGGCTCAAGCGTACTAAACATGTTTTTGTTAATAAAGAGTTAATTATTATGCATTATATATTATAAATTAAGTTAACTTTATTAATTTAAAAGTTAATTATTTTGTTATATTATTGTGTTAAGTGTGTACTATGTTTAAATAGAACAGTATAATGGAGATGATAAAAAAAAATATTATATTGAATTAAAGTATTCATTTATTATTTGAAAATATCCTTATATTATATTTATTATTGTATATATTGTTAGGATATACCCTTATATAGTAAAACTTGTGTCAGAGTCAGGATGCAGTTTAGCATTCTACGAGTATGTTGATATCGCTACTGGATTTTAGTGATAATTTACATGTTAAGTATTTTAAATAGTAACGCATATTGGATACTCGTTAATCAGCAACGCAAAGGGTAAACAAACAAAGTTTATATAGAAAAAGATAAGTAGCAAATATGTAGATTTTGCTTACACACCTGAAACCACAGAGCGTGTACCTAGTACTCGTATATACAAATACATGGTTTCTGCATGACCTACTAATATTATAATTGTTATAGTTCTTATATTTAGATTTTTTTTCGCTATTACACCTCAACGACTGAACAAATTTGGATGAAATTTAGAAACTAGATTAGACGTGGCACTGGATTATCGAGTTAGATACTTTTTATTACCGTTATCGATGGATGATGGTGATAAAAAGAATACCACACGGGCGAAGCCACGGGGCACATCTCATCGTCATCTCAGCCATAGGACGTCCACTGCTGAACATAGGCCTCCCCCATGATTTTCCAAAAGGACCGGTTGGAAGCGGCCTGCATCCAATGTCGTCCTGCGACCTTCCTCAGGACGTCTGCCCACCGTGTCGGTGGACGACCTACGCTGCGCTTGCCGGTCCGTGGTCTCCACTCCAGATCCATTCGGCCCCATCGGCCATCTGTTCTGCGTGCTATGTGCCCTGCCCACTGCCACTTCAACTGGCTAATCTTCTGAGCTATGTCGGTGACTTTCGTTCTTCTACGGATCTCCTCATTTCTGATTCGATCACGTAGAGAAACCCCGAGCATAGCCCTCTCCATAGCTCGTTGTGCGACTTTGAGCACATCTAATTATTGATAATACATATTAAAGCTTACTATAATAAACTTTGAGTGTTCATTATTATTATTATTATTCCTTTTATTCAAAATAAATCACGGATTTCATCCGGTCCTTTACAAAGGCATAAGTGGGGCTGTAGCCAACACTTTGAGGCCTGTTTGGTATAAAAATACAAAGTAGTATAAAAAAAAAACAGAAACTTATGGATGGATGGTGACATGGTATATCTATTATAAAAATGGGTAAAATGACAAGGCTATTGAAATGATTTTATTAGTGATAAAAAGATAGTGTAGCTATGGAAGAGACTACGGCACCTGCCAAATTCAGTCTCATTTTAAATATTTTGGGCAGGTGGTGACTTGCCACCCACTAAACGGGCCCCCCATAAAGGCCACCATGAATGGTGACAGAAAGGGCAATGTTGGTGTGGCTGGCTAAAGGGTGTCGAGAGGTGTGCTGCGGTTTCACTGAAGCGCTACTACCGGCGTTATGCCCTTTAACACTTCCACCCTTGGAGCTTTTTGTTACTTGCTCTTGCGTCTCCACTCCCAGACGGCCAATTAAGGCAAGCCGGGGGTCAGGGGTCTCATTTAGCCCCAGGGAGAATCAGAGTCCACGGTGTCGCCACTCACCGACGGCTCGCCACAAAACCGCCCCTGCGGTTTTATTATTATTATTATTATATTTGAGAAGCTTTTTATATATTTTCATGGATTTCGATTCTTTTATATCTCTAGGCAATTTACTGTACAGTTTGGCCTCTTCATACACATTGCTTTTTTTACCATAATTCGTTCGTGGGCTATATAAATTTAAGTCATTTACCCGTCTCAGTCTCATTATATGTGTTTTTTTGTGATTTAGGGAAGGTTATATGACTATGTATATCTTTATGAAGAATTTTTCGTATAAGTAAACAATTATAGTATAATTATAGTATAATTATATGACTTTGGTAGATATTCATAACTTTAGTTTCCTTGTAAAGTTTTTGTGTGGGTGTAAGATAGTCATAGCGGAATAGCACTTTTAATAGTTTATTTTGTGCAGTTTGAAGTATTTATAAATTCGTTTTTGCGGCTGTACCCCAAACCTCTATTAAATAATCAATATGTAGTTTCACCAATGCATTATATATACCTTATTTGTCTGGGAAAACAGCGAACACTACCTTTCAATGCTCCTGTGAGTGATGTTAATTTTGATTTAATCTTGTTTATATGAGGAAGCCATGTCATTTTGCTATCTAAGATAAGGCCTTAATATTTTTCATGGTCTACATTATTAATTCATCATTTATCTTCAAGGGCGGGTAATCATAATTTTTTTTATTCTTAGATGTAAAAATTATGTAGTTCGCTTTAGATGTATTTATGGTAAGTAAATTTTTTTGGAACCATTTATTAAGCAAATTTAGATCAGTTTGCGCTTCAAACATAATAGACCTAATAGAGTTACCAAAGTAAAATAAACATGTATCATCGGCGTATAATGTTATGTCCCCTCTTAGCCCTATCTGGTGAATGCTATTAACATATAACAGAAATAATAAAGGTCCCGAAATTGAGCCTTGTGGCACTCCGAAGGTTATGGTTTTCTGATCACTTTGAGATGATGATATTTTTACAATTTGTAAACGATTTTCAAGATATGATCTGAACATATTATATGCAGACCCAGTTATCCCAATATCATTGAGCTTATTTAATAATAGTTCATGACTTACAGTGTCAAACGTTTTTTTAAGATCAATAAAAACACCTACGGCTATTTGTTTTTTATCAATACTTAGTTTAATTTTAGTTACAATATCTATTGAGGCCGACAGTGTGTTAGATTTTGAACGAAATCCATATTGTTTATTATATACAAAGTTTAATGAAGCCAAGTACGTTTCAAGTCGATTGTATAAAACCTTTTCAAATATTTTTGATATCACAGGGAGGACTGAGATAGGTCGATAGTTACTAGGCTCAGTTTTAAGCCCGGTTTTATATACTGGAGTAACTTTTGCGATTTTGAGACTATCTGGAAATTTGCCTAGTTTTAAATAGCTGTTTATGCAGCAAGTCAGCTCATCAAGTATTAAGTATTTTACACATTTTATTGATTTCGTGTTAATTTCATTCAAGCTTGAACTAGTATTACAGTTTCATGATCTCATGTGTGGTTGTCGGTGTAAGTGTTGAATATCCAGTTCCAGATATAGGTTTCACAGGTGGACATGTTGTGTAACTAGATTTAGGTATTTGATTTGCCAGTTTTGAACCAACATTCACAAAAAAGTCATTAAAAATATTACAAATCTCCGTTTCGTCCGTAGTTGTACCATTCTGTGTATTTAATTTCTTCGGCATGGTCTTCTCCATAGTTTTATTACTTGAGAGACTGTTGATTAATTTCTACATTTTAGGCGGCTAATTCTTGCAATTAGTAAATGCTTTCTTTTAGTATTTAACCTTCGTTTTTTGTATTTGCTCAGATACTTTATTTCTTTCTTTTATAAAATTTGTCCTATTTTTATCGTTAGAGCTTTTCTTATATATATTCCATAATATAGTTCTACTGTTTATTTGATTTAGGATTGTTTTATTTATCCAGTTTTGTCGCGAGGGATTCAGTATTTTTGTTTTAGTGGTTTTACTCTCTCTAATTTTCCAACGCAGTATACGACGAATAATCTTCGTAGTTATATTTATATTCTTCCATAATTTTATAAAATTGTTTCATAATCAATCGCTACATATTTAATTTTCTTTACTGAAGGCTCTGGGTGATGCCGCTTGACTTCAAAATATATTATATTGTGGTCTGATAAAGGGGTATCAATAATAACAAGATGAAACTGGTTCTGCTTCAGGTTAGTACAAACGTGATCAAGTACACGTCTTGACGACGTTGCTTTTCGAGTACAGTGGGTTTCGTCTATTTTATTCATGATTATGTAGCCATTTTCTTGGATTAACTTTTTGTATTTATCAGCTGTGCGGTCTGCAGACAAAAGGTTAAAATTGAAATAGTCAAAAACTAGTCCCCGCTGTCGTTGGTAAAGTTGCTGAACGAATGTGTCTATAAACTGATTAATTTTAGATTTTTTTGGCTGTCTGTATACTGCACCAATATTTATAGAGTAGTTTTTAATGTGTATCCACAAATAGAGGTTATAATTTTGGTATATTTAATCAATTAGGCTGTGCTTTAGGCTGTTATTGAAACTCTTCCTCCTCTTGATTTACGTCTAAAATTAAAATAGTGTGTATATCCTGAAACCTGAAATCTGTTTGCTTCTTTTTTTAGATTTTATCTAAGTTTCTGTTAGGACCACCACGTGCAAACACGTTCGGAATGCTTTCATCACACACTGTAGGTCATCAAATTTTCCGGGCTTTACGATACTGCGCATATTAGCATAAAGAAATTTCAAAGATTTTTTAGTATGAATGTTATTAAAGTAATCAACCAGTTGGTAAGTAATATCAGTTTCTTGCCTAGATATATAATTATTGTTAATATTATTGACTGATTCTATTGCTTGTCGTTTTTTGGCGTTAACTCTACAACTCTTGGTATACCCCTGATGTATTTAATACTCAGATTTTTATTTTCGTTTTGAGTTCGGCTCTGAAGTTCAACCTTTAGGTTTTTAAGGAACCGTTGCTGCTGGTGTGTTTGGTTGGAGTATATTTTGATACTATCGCATTGTGTGTTGTTTTTGTTACTTAATATGGATTTTGCTACATCCTGTAACTTAAAGCAGACTTTTATAGGGCGAATTTTTAGAGCGCTGTACTTTCCTAGTCTTATGATGTGTTAAGGCTCAGGGTTACTACTATCAATAGTCTTTAATGAACGAGATACTTCAGTTTTACCTAAATTCATGCGTTCTTTTTTGCTAGACAATACGAGCTCTAATATGCCATTTAAAATAATATTTCTACTCCTAACTCCGCGTTCGTTGACTTCAGCTATAATATCTTCGTTTTATTTTCTAACTGTGGAGAAAGCGATGTTGTGATCAATAGTGCTCTTAAGTAGTTCGACAACTTGTTGCAACGTTTCCACTTTTTTTAGTTATTTCCACGTTAGTTTTAATCGTAAATCTTTTGTTATATGCATAAATAGGATCCCGAGCGGTAAGTCTTGTATCGGGGAGCATCTTCGAATAAAGTATTTTATAAACATGTATTACACTTAAAATAATAATGACGACCGTGTTTGAAGCCTACTTCATAAATCATAATCAGCCCATTTTGTTCCCACTGCTGGGACTAGAGCCTTCCTCACACAGAGAGGAGTTGGGCCATAATCCGCCACGCTTTAGTTGCCAACCCATGTCGAAGTTTTCAGGCCGCCCGAAGGCCTTCGACATAGCCTAACGACTGCTGTTCTAAGACCAACAATCGGGACCGACGGCTAAACGTGCCCTCCAAAGCACGGAAGCGCTCAGTTGAATAATGCCACTAGCGGTCACCCATCCAAGTCCTGATCGCAGCAAGTGTTGCTTAACTTGTTGATCGGTTAAGATCGCCAAGTCGAGCTCCGCTACGAGCTCTTCGAAGTGTACTTAATTATACTTTAAATTATATAGTTTTAAATAAATAATCGTCTTAACGCAGGAGTGCTTGTATACAAGATACAGACTGCGTCTAGGCCGATTATCTAGAAGGTATTTTAGTGGTATTAACCAAGACGATCTTTTACACTAGCTTGGGTGTATTCGCTTTTACGATTCGAGATGCAACGATTTAAGCCGCTGATTTAGACCTTCGCAAGTAAAATTCAACATTCCATACTACTAAACCACAAAATCGAAACCGATAAATTCAGAAGCACGACTCAGGTGAAACTCTGAAAGAATTTACCGGCGTACATATCGAGTGCGTGTTTCTACGTGACGTGGGTGACAACTCTGAAACAAGTTTATAAGTTGTGTCGGTGTAGGTATGTACGAACGAACGAATATGTTACAAAAAACACAGTTAAAATACTGGAGGGCATAAACTGACGGCTGGTTACACAATCTACAGGCCCTTGTAAACATTTGTTCCGACCTACATGTGTCTGCCCAAAGTATAGCTGGTGGGACGAGTGCGGGGGAGTACTAACAATATGCTAGCAATGCTTGAAAGGCTTTACTGAAGCTACATCAACCATAATTTTAGCTGCATGTTGTAGATAAGGTATGACATGATATATTTTAATTTGGTGAGTTCTCAATTTTGACGCATACTTCATCTTAGCGCAGGAATGCTTGTATACTCATGTATGCACAGATACTATAATATATACAGACTGCTTCTAGGCCGAATATCTAGTAGGTACTTCAGTGGGACTTACCAAGACGACACTACGACCACAGCACGGCGAAAAGAAAATTACCTGAGTATATACCAGAGAGCGATTTCAAGGTACATAAAACCTTCGTGACTCTTCTCTTTGGTTAGCACCACGATACTCGTATAAACCAGTTTTCAATTCGCTAAATAACATCATCTACAGTTCTTAATTTAGCCTTTACACATATCTGGTAGTGTGATGGTAAGTAGCAACACGAACTATAGCAAAACTAAATTTTTAAAAGAGAGATTGCAAAAATATTTTATAAAATTAAATTTAGTCTTTGGGGAGCCATGGACCTATATTATAGATACATTACAGCAAGTCAAGTTTTCCTCGACGCTGATATATCACTACTACTGAATATCAGTGTTGAGGACCTAAGATCACTGAAGTCTTGACCTACTTGGGGTTCAACTGTCCTTTGCCTAATGACTTATTTTGCTATTTCACAGGGAAACATTAAACCGAAAAAAATATATCTGTTATTGCAGGATTAAAGTATGTAGTTCAATTAAAAACAAGTTTCTTAAAAATCCAACAGTGCTAGTTAATAACCATATAAATAATGGATAGCAAATATTTCTACCAAATGTATATAATTCTTATTTAGCATTTATATATAAATTCTTATTTAGCAGCTTATCATCGTCATCATCATCGTCTCAACCGCAAGACGTTTACTGCTGATAAGCTTCCCCCATTAGTTACTTAGATGTGTACATACCTATGTAAATAAATATTGTTTGCATGACATTAAAAATGAACATAGCCTACGTACTTCAAGCTAAAAGCGATAATAAAATAAACAGATAAATATAATAATGGATTACTTCAAAAATAGTTGATAATAGAGCCTTTAACTCGATGAAGTACTTCAACCTGAAAAAGTAACAAGGAGATCTATATTATATAACTTAGCTCGATCTCCACGTAGGACAGCGGTAGATCCATCACGTCCACAAATACTTAGAGGGATAGGGATTGTGCCGGAAACTTGATAATCCAACTTTGGGGTAATTTGTTGTCGTGAGAACGGGATTATCTTGGTAACTATAGTTATAATGCTGGGCTAATTTCTGTAGGCATCAAATGTGGTTTCTTTGGAAATGTAGTTGCGAAGTTTGGGAAGTAACTGTTCCTGTTAGGATTCAATGGATATTGAAGAGAGTTTGGTGTTTCGTGAAACATTTCAGATGGAAACATTGTTCTCAAAATGTTATACTTATTATCATACTATTGCAATAGCTTTAATATGTGTAGTATACTTTTGTTATTGTTTAAGTCACAATCTGAAACATACGTCTGAACATGTAAATTTGAATTTATGAATAAATAACTATTGACTATTGACTATTAACTATGTATTTTAAAGTGCTTTGTTTGAATTTTTTTACATAAATGATGACCTGGAGTATTGGCAAGATCCAAGCAAGACGATGAAGAGTGACTGTGTTAGGTGTTTGTTGAAACAGTTTTACATCAAACAACTATTTAAGAATTATTCACAAAATATTATGTTTAATATCATCATACTTACACACGTATATGGTGAGTGAGTTAGTATATTTTATATCTAACTTTTTCAAATCAATACTCCAAATTTGATAACACATGTAACACGGCAAATGCGTTAATATATTTTACATCAATAGATAAACATTTGAATCGAATCGCTTCAGTAGTATTTATGTTATAAGTAATAACTTATAACATAAATACTACTGAAGCGATTCGATTCAAATGTTTAACTTACATAGCAACCTAGAATAATACTTACTCGTAGACAATTTTTTATACCAGCAATTGAACCGGTACAATAGTAGTATTCCGCACTCTAGTATTACATTTTAGTAATAATAAAATGATGATATACTTACGCTGTCTTCTTTATCTCCAACGTAAACTGAAATCAAAAAGCGAAATGTAAATTACTTACACAAGGCCACACTAAAAGTACCTTCATATACGAATTTAAAAAAAAAATATCTCAAAGAAACCTCCACAATATAAAAAGTTGGGAATCATATTTAAGTATACCTTAAATGTAGATTGTAGGTACATATTGATGCCAGTGCGTATATCAGTTATTTTCAACGAGTCCAGTGGGCCGAGCACGAAAATCTGTTTAAGTGTAACGTAATCGCATCGTTAACGTATTTAGTACAGTAACTGTCACTAATCTAGAACAATAGTGGCACAGATAACTCATTGTTTGAACTGAATACATAAACGATGCGATAAAGTTATACCTAAGCAGATTTTGTGCTCGGCCCACTGAGGAGCAAATACCAGGGACTATAAATTAAACATTGCAAGTTTAGAGAGATAAATTAAAACATCCTCGGACGGGGTTCGAACATTATTAACGCTTTAAAAACATATAATAAAAATCACAAAACATTTAATAATATCCAGTTTCCATTAGTCCGATTTCCTCTTTTTTTCATTCCGATTTTGATACTAGTGCGAAAGACGATACATCCCGAGTGCTAACACTGTTTTTGTGACATAGATATTGACGCATTTTACCCGACTACGGCGAAGACCAAAAGGGTGGTTATGTGTTTGAACTGTATATATATATGTATGTATGGCCTTTCCTATGTCCACTCGTAAATACTCAACGGCTCAACCGATTCTGATGTGATAGGTCATTATATTCGTCTTCATAGTGCGATTGTCACTGGATAATAAATTTACCCAATTGCGAAAAATCCGAAAAGATAGGGTGATGATATGCGTTTTATTATGTAGGCTATTTTTGCAGTTGGCTTATTACATTTTTAGTTTATTTTATGGTCGATTAGTAAGTCTTTAATACTGTAATAATTCTTAAAAATTGAAGAGGATATAAGAAGTTATTATCAAAGCAACCGCGCATAGGGATGTGCCAGTGGTGAATATCTACCTACGTCCCAAAAAAATATATTAACACCCAAATTACGTTATAGAAGTAGTCGAAGGACTTAAAAAAATCATAATTACTTAAAACATAATTACGTTTGTATAGTTTGTTAAACTAATTTTTGATTTTACGTTCAATAGATTAACAATAACTGCTTGGGCAGTTCCTTTTAATTGTGGCAGCATTACTAAGTTTCCATAAACATAATAGTATATGTTAATAAAATCTTAATATATAATGTTAATAAAAACTTAGTATGAATGTAAAGGAACGCGCGTTGAGTGTTTTATTTTCTTATTAATTTTCTGAATTTTTAAATTTGTATTGAACGAAGTAACTATAAAATACAAAACAATACTTATACAATACAAGTTTTGTAAAAAAATGAAAATCTCAACGCGCGCGGGGTTTATGCTCAGAAGTTTAAGATAAAACTTTTTGCCTTTTGGAATTAATTTGGTTAATATCGGCTACAAATATAGTTTGGTCAATGGTCCGCTTTAAACTACAAACGCTATTTAATAAAGAGAACCAAAAAATGCTGATACTCAAACTTATATTGAATTCAGTGATTAGTCTATTAAAAAGTGCGTTCTTACATAGTATCTTGGTTCTTATATATTGGTATAATATTTGATGTCTTATAAACTATTGAACGTTAAAGCCCTGGTGAAAAATTTAGACACAGAAGTTCAAAAGTGACAGCAGTTCAGCGAAACCGAGTGCTCCGTTAAACAGTTTGTATAGAAAAAGTTAGACGAGCAACCGTTTTCGTTCTAAGATGCAAATGGAAGTGTTTTGCCTCTCCGGGTGAATCATAATCCTTAACAAAATATTCTGGCACTAAAACGGAACGTATTGTATTGTAAGTACAACCAAATCCAAAATACGAATCTTTTGCGCTATCCTATACTAGCTAGTAATGTAGTTCCGTGTAATTGAGCAAGTGGCGTATTTTTCATTTGGTCGTTCTTTTACTACGACGTGTCAAGTGTGATTGATGTATTGTAATGTACTTACAAGGCGAAGAGTGTGACACAACTGGCAGCCTGTTTTCTTCGGGATTTACCTAAAACAAAACAAAAAAATCTTGAAAAGTGTACAAAATAAAATGTGAGAAAAATTCGGTAGATTGATGATGGGCATTTCCTCGTTAAGATGTTTTATGTAAAGCATTAGGCACTTTAGTTATGATGAACTAATATTAGCCTGTGACTCCGTCCAAATATATATGATTATTGGTATTTCGACGTATTCCGTTCCCGTTAGGACGTGATAGGGGTTATTTGCGATAATTTTTACATTATGCAAAAGTGAACGATTTTTGAGTTATCATGTTTTAGCGGCAAAAATACAACATCAAAAATATTGGAAAAGAGTATCAATTAAAATCTAATTTTTACAACTGTTTTATAAAAAAAATTAATACTTATTATTTATTGATATATGGTTATTTATTGATATATGGTTATTTATTGACCTTAATATAACAATTATCGTTCCAAATTTAAAAATGCGAGACGAGAATGATATCTTTTCTATATTTTGTGAGATGATTTTAAAAAACTTTTCCTAGCTCTCTAACGATGCATAACAACTAGGAACTTATTTCAAAGAAACTGAAAACAAAATAAACTCAAAAGTTAAGCAGGCGGAAATTTGTAATCGAACTAAACTTAAGGTCGTTCTTAAAAATTTCCATAAAATTAATGAACAATACCCAATGCTAATAAAACTAAAATACAAATTTCTAAATTTAAGGATATTTTACATTAATTTGTTTTAAAATATTTGCATTTTATCCTCAGACAAAATAAAAAGTCAAGAAAGAATGTTGTGAACAGAGAAGTGAGGCCGGTTTTCTATGCACGTAGTGCGTGAATCGGTGCTGCCATGATAATTTAAATTACCCCATAAAAATAACGTTATCAATTTAATAAAGTTATAACGTTATTAGTTTTAATATAATAACAGGGTTCCTACATTAGGTGTCGGTAAAAAGTAGTGGCATTGGGTGGTGAAAGAGAAAAGATAAAGAGTTTCAGAATTAAAAAAAAATTACTCGGTGTAACTGCTAGTTTTATTTAAAAACCTTTATGCACAATACATTTTTTGTATGCTTGCCGTTTACTTTGCACTGATTTAGAAATACTTTCTAATTTGGCAATATGGTGGAATCTAATGTTTAAGTATTTCTCAATTACACACCGTATTAAATAAAGTTTATGTTCTTGCCCAGCATATTCATGTTTTGACTCTAAATTGATAAAAATCTGGTTGTTTCCAATTAATTTCTTAAATATGTTCAAGACAATAGTTTGGTGTTGATTTTCTGCGGTTATTGCAATACTTTCATTCAATAATTTTCGAACAACTGCTTCACAAGTGACACAAATGTCAAAAAGATCCTTAGACGGGAAGCGAAGACCGCCTTTGTTTTTTAAACTAATGAGCTTGTGAAAATAAAGTTTCTCATCAGTCTGCAAGGCATCTAAACATTTAGAGCATTTTATGGTTTTAACCAGATAGTGCACTGTATTTCCAGATATGTAAACACACCACATTAAATTATGAATGTATCATTGGAAAAATCACCACAGTTTTTGGTGCAGTAACCCTGTGTGCAGTGTATAGACCACCCAAAAGTAAAACACAGTTATTTATATTAGAACTCGACAATATGCTCAAAAAACACACTAACACGGATTTAATACTGATTGGAGATATGAATATAAACTTAAAGGCCGATAATAGCAGCTAACAATCATACTTGGACGTATTGAGCGGCCACGGTCTTTCGTGCGGGATCTCTGATTATACAAGGATAGAGATGTTAGTGAATAAGGTCACAAAAACTTGTACAGATTACATATTTGTCCGATCCAGCACGAGAGACGCGTGCACCGCTGCACTCGGCACAGTACTGGCTGATCACAGAATGACTGCAATCTCGCTACTCAGTGACTCGAATCTAAGGGATGCTCCTGTTTACGTTAGCCGGATTAATAATTTTAAACTAAATAGTTCGTTTCAAAATATAAAATGGGAATCAACCCAAAGTATGAATTGCCCAAACGAAATCTATAACTTCTTAAATAAGGAAATAAACAACTGCTACAAGGATTGTAAATATCAGAAAAAAATATGCAATTTACGAAAAAATAAGTATGAATGGGTTAACAAAAAAGTGTTGAATTTATGTAAATTGAGAGACACATTATTCACGCAATGGATAAGTGATACAAGTAATAAAGAACTTAGAGCTAAATATAATAAGATAAGAAATAAAACGAACAAAATAATACATAAAACTCGAAATATATATTATAAATCAGAAATAAATGAAAATAGAAACGATATGAAAAAATTATGGCAAATAATAAATAATATGACTGGCAGATCTCCAGCTCTATTTATAGAACTATTAATAAAGCTTTTGAGTCAGAAGGCAATAGCAAAAATATTGCTAATAAATTTGCCTATAAGTTTAAAGAGAACGTTAATATGTATTATAGCAACATGTACAAGTAAACTCTTAGACGAAAAATCTTATATAAAACCTCTCGACAAATCAATTTACTTTCCAAAAGCAACCGATAATGATGTACTTAAGATAATTAAAAACCTCAATCCTCACAAAGCTCCAGGAATTCATGGAATCAGAGCTGTAGACATCGTTAGCTTATCTAGTAAAATCGTGAGTTCTATCACGCTACTGATTAACAGGTGCATCGCCACAGGAATATATCCTAACGAGCTTAAGGCTGGTATTGTAAGGCCGATACATAAAGATGGGAGCACAAAAGACTTTGGAAAATATCGCCCCATTACTATACTTCCGGTACTGGACAAAATAATCGAGAAGTATGTTTGTGGTGTCATACGACGCTTTTATATAGCCAACAATGTATTATCCTCTCAGCAATATGGATTTCAGCCAAAAAAAAAGCACTACTCTCTTGTTATCGCGTCTTACGGATGACATCAATGCTCACCTCAATGCGAAGAAACATGTTGTCATAGTTTTTATAGATTATAGCAAGGCATTTAATACTCTCAGGCATGACCTACTAATAGAAAGACTAGACAATAGCGGCGTACGAGGTAGATTACTGGACTGGTGCAAGGATTACCTTCAGAACCGCAGATACCAAGTGAAGGTGGGTGACGCACTCAGTGACAGTATTTATGTCACTGAGGGAACAGCTCAAGGATCAGTAATAGGACCTCTGCACTACTTAACCTATGTTAATAACCTTGATAGGATAATTAAGTATTGCACAATCTATCAGTTTGCTGATGACACTTGCTTGGTGGCTGCAAATAAGAGCATCGAAATGGCACAAAAACAAATTCAGGAAGATTTCACAGCTCTAAGTATGTGGTCCCACGATGTAGGATTGGTGCTTAACCCTGACAAAACGAAATTCGTCCATGTCCACTCTAGTCGCAATAACTGCACTGAAAGTGTCAACGTCATAGCTCATAGCCACGACTGTTTGCATAACCCGAACACCCAATGTGGAAATAATTGCGCCAACATCGACCAGGTGACGGAGCAAAAATACCTTGGACTGATCATAGATAATCGATTTAACTGGGCTAGTCATAATAATAGAGTTTGTGAAAGACTTCGTGCAGTCTTGGCAAAATTCTATGTAGTCAAAAATAGAGTGGCATTCAACGTTTTGTTGACTATGTACAAAGCATTAGCCGAGAGCATAATTACTTACGGATTGACCAGTTATGGACGTACCTATAAAACGTATCTTGATCAAATTTATAATATCCAATACAGACTGTTAAAGCTTATAGTTCCGAAGAAAATAAAACAAAAATATACAGATAATCCCTCGGGGCTTTTTAAGTTCTGTGGAATTATTCCAATTCACAAAAATGTTGAATATACCATATTAACCGAACAATTCTTTCGGACTGAAATACAGATCTTACAAACCCATAACAAATTCACGAGGAGTATTTCCAAGAAAAAGTTAACAAAACCTTTATTTTGCAATGTGTATGGTAAAAGAACATCACATTACTTATTACCGGATTAAAACTATTTTAAAAAACATTTTCTTTGTAACGCATAATATGGAGCATCCTTTGTTACGCGCACACTTATACCATACTTCCCTCTATGTAAGTGAATGCTATTGTGCATGTGTGTGTACCGGTGTCAGCTGTAGCTGTGCTATGAGTATTACTCGGCCAGCTCACCTGACCAGTTTTTATCTTTATGTGTGCGCTGCGCCCTGCGAGTAAACATTGAGATACCGAGGTACTATTGTTTACTTGAATTGTTAGTATGTATTTTATGTTATGATTTTATAAAAGATGTTTTCATGTAGATTATAGTAAGTATATTTAGACCATTTTGTAGTAAATGTATAACGATAAGTATTTTTTGTAATTTAGCTGACGAATATTAATTTTTAAGAACTGATGTTTGTCTAGATAAACCTAACATTGGTTTTAAGACAACATTAACCATCGATATGTATTCTCTTTTATAAATAAATAAATAAATAAAATAAATGTAACCAATTATCATTTTTCTGTAGTCACCATAATATGAATTGTCATGTAAACAACTGGCCCAATCAAATGATTCATTAACAATTTCATTAAGAAGTTGCAACGAAGAATTTTATACTATACGACGATGAAGTGATATTTATAATTTTAGTTGTTGAAGTACAATTAAGTATTGCTATGTGTTCTAAAGGGACACAATTACCTTTTGTAAGACTTTTTAATTCTAAATGACATAGTATTTTTTTGTAGCTTGCTTTAAACTGTCTTACGTTAGGGTTATCGTTGAACCCTCCATGCATCCTAATAGACGTAAATAGAATCTCCAAATGGTCCTGGCTTAATTTATAAGTAGGTAAAAAATCAGCCTTTTTTCATTTAATAAAAAAATATTTAAACACAATACAGATAACAGACGACTGAAGTTTGCTTTTATAATATGGTTATAATTCCACTCTACACACAACAACATTCAATATAGATACACTCTAAAAACAAAAGACTTCAATAGAAATATGGTTTATTTTTACAAAAAAATATAACCGCCTTCAATATATACGAAATTGAAAATCCAGTATGAAATTAATGTGAGGCCATATTAAAGGTATCAGATTTCCAACAAAGAAATAATTGTTCAAATCGGTTTATAAATAACGGACTTATGAGGTAACAAATATTTAAAACAATAGAACCTAATTCCGAACCTACTCCTTTTAGATGTCGGTTAAAAATAAACTAAAAATAAAAAAAGAATTGCCTATTTTTTTTAATTTGCTTTCAAATGACGGAATCGGTTTTGTATAAAGATAATGCGTCGCGTGTCATACAATATTATATTTAAAGAAAAGAACTAATTGAGAACCTACTTCTTTTTTTGAAGTCAGTTAAAACACGCTGATAAACTATTATAAAAACGTATTAACGTAACGTATATACTGAATATTAAGATTAGCCAATAATAGGGTAAACCTTATATATATACCATATATATACCATGGCAACACTTTCTTTGTTTAGCAATAACCTTTATTTCCATTTTTATTTACTTAAAATATTGGTTTCCAAGTTACTTACGTGTGAAATGTGATTCCATCCTTCTTTTTATGTTTTGTAGTTTGTTTTATACACCCTTTCACGACACAATTCGGAATTTTGACTGGTAAATTTGTCGATTTACTTTACGTGTTGCTTCCACGCGCAGCGATAGTTCGACTGACGAGTCAAGGCGTAGTTTCGTTGTGCGTGTGTGTGTGTGTAATTGTTTATGTACACGGCGAGGCGTAGTTTTAACGGCCTCACTTTTCTGTTCACAACATTCTGTCTTGACTTTTTTATTTTTTCTGAGATTTCATCACTCAAAATTTCATTTGATGTAGGCTGTATGTTCACTAACCATGCATTTTGCACGTGAGAAAAAACTTGCGCGCCATTTCCCAGAATTTCCATTATTTTTCCGGATTTGTCATTGACACTGTGTGGTAAAAGCAATATAATGTTTGCTTTGTCCTCCCAAATGTGTTGAAAAACGTCGTATGAAACTCGTGTCAAAGATTTTAAAAGTAGGTACATTTTTATACAAGACAACCTACACAGTTCTGATTACATGTTCTAAGACAAATTGCAGAAAAACAGGCAGCGTAAGAAACTATGTATGATATCGATTGACTACGGAATTCAAAATACAAAATGTGTATTTGCTTCATTAATACAGTAGGTACTACAGTTCCTGAAACTGGCATAAATAGTTATCAATTTTCTGAATAAATTGCAAAGAATTACATAAAATGTAGCAATGATGCTAACATCAATTGATTGATTGTTAAACTTATCTATAGACAGCACAGTTTAAGAGTTTTCGATAACTATTGAGATCTTATTTAAAGTGCCGTGATAAACAGACCCGTTATAAAAATGGTGTTGCTATAGGAGTTTCGTATTGACTGCGAATCCCTAGAATAAAATGTCATGTACACAATTTCTTTGCTAAAGAAAATATTTAGCCGTGTTGCCTCCAAGCTTTAATTACCATCCTCCAAAAATACGCTTCGGATATCTAATTACGGAAAATAGAAATTTTTCGTAAAGTAAATTCTCATTTATTACATTTATTAATTATTTTCTATTTGTTCGGGATGATGATCATGATTTATTAGGAGATTTTACGGCATCCATTTGAAAGCTGCTTTCAGTGGAATCGTTTTGTATTTTACGGTGTAATAAATTTCGAGATATGCTTTTATATCTTTGCGTACAGTCGCTTTAATTGGCGATATCGCTTTTATATATACATTTAATACTACATGGTTGATAATTACAATTTCAATATTACAATTCGATATTACAGTTTGATATAACAATTTGATATTTCAATTAGATATTACAATTCGATATTACAATTCGACTAACGTTTATTATGCATTAATTAATATATCGTCAACAAAGACACATAAAAATGATTTTGTTGATCTGTTATTTCATGCGATGCAACAATCATAATCAACGCGTAATCTTAATCAAAAGAGTGATATATATGATATACTTTTTCATGAAATCAAAGTCATAGTTCATAGATTACCATTGGCATATATGTGAACGAAGTTGTGGGCTATAGGTGTATTGACGAAATACATTGATACTGCAAGCAATATGATTTAGCTTATTGAACATGTTTTGATCTCGATATACACCTATTGTGGCTCGCAGCTGTACTTCCAATATAGCAGGGGCATGCTTTGTCACAATATGGATAGATGTGAGCTAGTGACATTCTCTACTGATTGCTTCAGTAGTTCAAAAGACACGTGATGAAAAATTATTTAGGAAACCTCGGCGTTCTTCATTAAATTTTTGTACCCCTCGTCGCCTCAACGCTCAAGATTTATGTGCTTTTATTTATTTAATATGTGCTTTCATGCACGGAGCAAAACCATGGACAGCTCAAAGACCATTTTCTCATAGACACAGCTTAGCACAGCAAATCTTAGATTAATAAAAACTGAGAGATTAACAACACAATTATAGTAAAGGAATAAACCATATCTCCAACTTGAAGTTAAATAATATCGTGATATGTGTACAGACTGTTTTATGGTGGTTTGTTCACAAAAAAGCTTCTTCTCAATGTATACATTTCTCATAAAAACAATTGTCCTAATACCAAATTTTCACTAAGGGAAAGATACAGTGTTCGAGAAGCTAGTTAGGCAATTTCGTTGTCATATCATATTTTATTATTTTAATTTCTAAAATAACTTAGAAAAAACAGTATCACTTCTTAGAATCCTATGAATGCTTAGAACTATTTCTAAGACATCTCCCATGAAGGAGCGATGAGACCGCGTGGATATTATAGCCGCTACCATATCAATAGTTACTAACCATTCGGGTTTTAGTTATTGAAGTTTAACTAAGGCCGGTAAGGAAACCTGATAGTTATTTTAGTGTCTCCCAGAGCTTAAACTCAAAGTATTGCTTGCACTGCGCTTATTACGCAGAGATATTGATTTTCAGTCTTCTTTTTTTATCAACTTGAAATTTTACTACAGCTACAGCGTCCTTCAAAGTTACCACATTGCACAATAGGTACGCATATCATTGAGCTAAATTAAACTGAAGTTTTCTACTACATTTAAACATTTTCGCAAACCATTCATCGTGTTTACCGTGAAATAAACGTGTAACTCAAGGAAAACATAAAGAAATCTACGCGTCCTCCTACCCATTTAATAATTCATAAATCATAATCAAAGTGTCTTTGAAACGATTGGAATTATATCGTGGTATTCGACTGCGTTAATGAGAGTTTTACGTGACTAGAGGCATTCAGGTTTGGTTGTTAGTATTATTTTATCGGAAATGGAGTGGAGGATTAAGTTTGTTATGTGCAGGGGACGAAGTGTAAGGGGCACCTATTACTTAACTAGTTTTGCGAGTTAATTGAGGTTATAGGGATCCCCCGGGGGCTGACCGTTGAACCAGGAACAAAAGTGGCTTAATCTACGGCTGTTTATATCCCAAATTTCATTTCTATCCGATGTGCCGTTTTAGTTTTACTCACTCGCTGCTAAGAAAATAGCACAGAGAGGAGAAGGTCCTCTCACAGATTAGTAAATAGTAGAGAAGTATAGTATAGTACATAATAGCCATGTGCAGTTGGCCGTGCTCCGATATACTTTACTTGCCTTTTGTCGGTGGAGTTGCTGATATTATTGGTATCTATTTACAATGCAAGTACAACATACGGATGTTTTACCGCCCAGCGTCAACAAAGTTTCAACTGTGACCATGATGAACTTTAAAAAAATATCTTCACACTTATAAAAACCAGAAAAGTATAATAATATAACCACAAAACTAATACGGAAACCATATAGTCGCAATACACGATTATTGTGGTGTGTACAGGCCTTATTAAATTATGAATAACTGGTAGTGACGAAAAAACTGATAAAGATGGCTTGTCAGTACCGGTGATATCACATCGCTGCTGGTGTTATCAATGCAAGCGCGGACGGGGCTGGTTGAACGAGTTGGTTGGAACCCTAAAGGGCTGGTCAAGATACTAGACTTACAGTGTATGTTAAAATATCCAAATAGTCCTAACTCATATTATAAATTCGAAAGTGAGTTTGTGTCTTTATTATGCTTTTACGTCTAAAATGCTGAACGTAGTAATATAATTTGGCAAGGCTATATCATTCATCTTTCCATTACGGGAAAGGAAATAGGATATACGTTTCATCATCATCCATAAATATGCAAGTGAAACCGCGGAGCGCAGCAAGTATTAAAATATAAAAAAGTTTATCAGCAATTTTTTCTTTCGAGCAGCGGAAAAACTTAAAGCCCACAGATAGGCTCTATCACCGATGTATAGCGAATATGGCGGACGAGAAACATAGTGATAGATATTCGATATGTCAAATAAGTATTTTATTCAGTATGAATATAGTTTGGCCACAAAATGCGTTATAAGTTTTTTTTCCTCATTCATATTGTATATGTAGTCGTTTATGATCGAGTGAGGATGAGAGTCAGTCTATTTAGTGCTGCTACACGTTGACTTATTTTTTGTTATGTCTGTGGGTGAGAGACGAGTAAATATCTCGTCTATGTTAATGGCATGCTTGTCCATAACAGTTCAGTGCCATTTAAAAACCCGCATTGCAATGTTCTGCGCTCGTCACCCTAAGATACAAGTTGTAAAATCCATTGCGCAATAATCTAAGTGCAAAACATTGCCCTTCAAGCCAGAAATACTATTGTTTGCATACTACTGCTTACCGGTTGAATAACTGACTAAGGTGTGACAGTTCAGCAGGCGGACTCTACAAATGTCCTACTACAAACAAATTTAGGTTTTTTTTGTAATAGAGACTAATAACTTATAACTTGGATTAACACATAGGATATTATACATTTAGTTTGAATTCCACGGACATCTACAGGGGGACTCTGATAGCCTTATTTTAAGTAGACAAAGTAGCGGGCAGAAAGAAAAATACATTTTCAAGGCATCGTGTCGTCTTAGTTCGGCCCTGAATATGTTAGTAATCATAAAATAATTTAATGTAGATAAATAATCAATACAATATTTTATCGCTAAAAGAACGATTAGTTTCGTGTCCAGTCAATTCCTAGTAGTATTTATGGTGTTAGCCACATTAGAATTATTAATGGTTTTGTAATTTATAATATATATTTATTTACTTGAGTAGTCAAGTACTATAAAAATCGTATCAAAGTATGTTATACGATTTATTGAATATTCTTATGATATGAATTATTAATGTATTAATATTATATATTAATATTAATATATTAATTAATATTGAATATTCTTCTGCAAAGCCCGTCTTTGTAGGTACTAAATATGTTGCCTAGAGTTATTTGTGAGCATTAGTGTGTTATAGCATAAACAGAAGGTAACCTACCGAAGCGAGTAGCCTCTCTGTAGTAAATCGAAGGAGTAACCGTGATACAATCTGCAATAAATGTGTAATATAATACAACCTTTTTTTCGTTATGGTTAAAAGACAGATCAAGCACGAGGCTTACCTTTTTAATCGTTTATCTTTGCCTATAACAGATGCATTTTATCACAAGTGACAAACTGTACTGCACCCGTAGCCCTGAGACATTAAGTTGTTAAGTCTTATGTGCCCGTAATTTCACCGGGACCCATAGCATAGGTATGGTGGCAGTAGGTATTTCCGTGCTCTAAATAATTTTATCTTAGACTGAACCGGATACCTTTTAACCCTTTGCGGCCCAGAGACGTATATATACATCAGTTTCATTCTTAAATCTTTTGTTTTAATTATCACGGTATAGAAAGGATTAAAGATTTTAGAATCCTTCTTAATTTTGACACGCAATTTCCTTCTAATAACAACTCAAACTTCTCGTAATTTATCGAAACATTGGTGCGATCATGGATTGTCGACAGGATAAAATTATCGGTATAGACAGCCCGCAATATACCTATCGCAGGTAGATCCACACTAGAGACAAGGTAAGATAGCTGATAAAAGTCAGTTTATCGAATCGACAAGCTTATAGTGAGATCCATGTTCGCACGGCATGTCCAATAAAAATATAGGTAAATCTTTCGAAGGTATACTTTTGTTTTATTATGGAGTACACAATATTTTGTAATGAACGTTCGGAATTTTATCTACCATTCATAATTCCAATGAATTCCGTGACCGTATCTAATGATACAGACGGTCACGGAATTCCATGAGTGAATAATAGTGATTTTAATCATTTTGGTTTTCAGGATCACCTAAGTTTGTAAGTATGTATTTTAATACATAAATATTATTGTCACAGTTTGTTTAATGCCTTTCAGTCTTCTCTCAAGGTTATCCTATCCACAGCAAAGCATAATGAGCACAATAAAGCTGCGGTCTCTCACCCGTGGTTTGTTATTGAAAAATACTGATTTGAAATAATATGCAAAGATATTCACAGTGTATTAGATCTACTTCCAAAAACTAACTACAGAGTCTCATTTGATGGATTTAACGTTTTCTACTGTGAAAGTGAATAAGCACAAATGCAGTCAAGGTTGATGTAATAAAATAGTTTCGTATTTCGTTTTGGGAGCAGGCCTCCTGAACCGATATAATGTTTTGAAAAAATCGTCATTGTACTGCCCTCTAGACAGCAAATTCCCAAAATCGTGTTGTATTATTTTTTGTTATTTGTCCTGTTGAACTAATGTAATTATTGTACGACAAAACAATGAGTTGTATAGTATTTGAACAATTTTCTATTAGAAACTATTTCTGTTTCTCTGTAAACTATTTGAAATAGAACTATTTTTCTTAACGTTCTTATTACCTACCTCTGGTAATGTATGGATGATTGCGACTGGCACCAGTGATACAAAAAAAATATCGCGATATTTTTTGTATTCATACAGATTTTAAGACGATACATAATAATAAAGTAACAGAGTTAGCTTGATTTTTAAATAAATAATTAAGTAATAATATTCATAAAAACCGGCTATGAAAAGAAAATTAGAGTGGATTTGATTAAAACAACAAAGTCAAATATGTTACGTACAAATAAAAAAATACAGAAACAAATATTACAAAATATTGCAAGACGCAAAAACTTAAAATTAACGGTGTCTATGGCTCAAAGCAATTTCTTCAAGACCACCATGCACGGTAAAATATTATAAAGTAATATAAACTTATTTAGATGGTGTTGTATAAAATAAGTGATTATTAATAGCAAGACTGTAGTTTATTAAAATAATAAGATTATGTCAATGTATATTATATTAATAATTTAAATTTTCAGCACACTCGTGAGATATGCTTGTATTAATTTGTCGGTTATGAAGATTATGTAAGGAAAAGCTTTGCTCATCCACCGGGGAGATGAATCAACGTGCTCTAAGCCTGGCCTCGGAACACATACGGTACTAGGGGTTACATTACTATCATGAGTTCTATCCGTGATGTCCTTCTGACGGAGACCGCTGGCGACAATTGAGACCTACCTACCTATCAAGAACGAGTATGTTCATAAACGCTATTGAACGTTACATAATATATTGCCAACTCAGCAGGAACTCGGCAATTTCTAGTATGGTCTAATATCCAGGGGGTCGGAAGTTTGTCCAAACACAGCAGGCCTCGTACTTGTGTAATGTCGCGCATATGTTTGCCCGCGCGATCCTATTAATTGGTGTTCACAATTACTTCTCAATCAGTTGAATGCACAAACTCAATCAATTCATACATATTACAACGATAAATCTGGTCATATTTTTCTGCTCCAAAAACGTAGATTTTACAAGATTTTCTTCTTCTTTTTTAGCAAGGCCAAGTGTTGCCAGTCAGCGCGGCTAAAAGTTGCGAATGTATTTCCAAACAGTTTAATCTGTCCGCATCAGGTTTACGCTATAACAAAAGATTTATGAATGAAGCGGAGGCTTGCTGATTCCAACCGATACATAAGTCGTGTGTTACCTATATTAGAGAAACCATGCATAAAACAATAAAATCAGTAAGATATTTCGGAATAAGAAATAACATGTTTACATTTGTAATACTTACTATCTTAATAGTGAAATTGCGTGTTCAGGGCAAGTAGGAAATTAGATTTAATTATTCTCATTAAATTAATAGTGTTTCTTTCAAGTGAGTGATTAACATTGCTTTCTGAATTAGGCAATTAAGTAACAAAATATTTGAATTTATTTAACTTATTTATTAATGCTAGCATTCATCCTTAGAAATATTATACGGGTACTACTCGTAGTTTGATGACGTTGTCACGTTTTTAATTGAGTTACAATGGGATAGGTGTTCCAGCTTTCTTCTTCCAGCTTCCAGACATCTTGCAATATTTTTTTTAATATATCATCGCTTTATATTTTGTAATGCATGTCTCGATATTACGTAATGGTAGTTTTTGTTTAATATACGGTTGCAGGCCATATTTAAAATAATGTTATTAATTCACAAGGAAGAATCATGAAGTATTTCTTCTTTATTTAAGTATTTCATTTTTAATTTATTTTTAATTTTCCTTTTTGTCTAAGCATTTCTGCTATACCACATATTTTGTTCATGGTGTGTACACATGTTTTGGAATAAGATCTAGTTTATAATCTATGCAGATGTTATTTAAAATTGTATTCGTTTTATTCTGTTTTGTGTGCCTAAATAAATAAATAAATATTGTGGCCTGTACTGAATACTAATGCAATTTCCCAACAAAGGTATCACATTTTTTTTAAATAGAGAAAGAATATCGTAATGAATATCTCTGGAAAGTCACACCAGAATATATTTTAAGAAGTCTGAGTACTGTCGTACAAGAACACACATTTTATGATTTATTTTAAACTATCCATTGCGCAGTATTTCGACACACATAATATTCAATTTATAGTAATATTTCAACATTCTACTTCTGAATCACAATTTATAGTAATATTTCAAAATTCTACTTCTGAAGCACAATTTATGGTAATATTTCAACATTCTATTTCTGAAGCACAATTTATAGTAATATTTCAACATTCTACTTCTGAAGCACAATTTATAGTAATATTTCAACATTCTACTTCTGAAGCCTGGAACTGCACAATAACGCTATTAATTAAATTTAATTATTACGCGTTAAATTTAGAATCTTAAAAACACATAACGGTGCATCTTTTTCGAAATCTATTACAAAGTGAGAAAATATAAAATTTATATTTATATACGACCGAATAATAACGCAAAAAGAGGAAATCTGAAAAAAATATATAATTAACATTCGCATGCAAGGATGTCATACAACTATAGGAAACACTTGTTAAAACTACTACGCATCGGGAAGACGTAAACCTTAGGAAGTAAACTGGCGTTGGTAAAGTTATACCTCACCCGAAAACTTCAAAATAAAAGCAAACAAAGTGGATTGTTTCAATATAGACTTGGGCGTATCTATCCACATGAATTATTTATTTGTATTGAGGCTCGAAGGAATCCACGGTTGAACAGTCTCTGGGCGTGACTGGACTTGGACTCAAAGGAAAGGTGGACGGAACTATCTTTACTTTGTTGTTCTATTGTCTTTTATATAATGTACCTATGTCAAGAAAAAACGGTTGTTTATAAAAGGGTACATGATTATTGAAAACTTAGTGTCAGCCTTAGCGATTGATCTCATTGTACCGTCACGTTTCAAGGTTTCCCTACGAGATAACAGGACTATTGTTACTAACGGCCGGTCCCAATAACCTATCTATCGCCGGTTTACCTTACTAGAGATAGATATTTGACACTATTTGTATGGACGTTATGTCAAATTTCTATCGGTAGTAAGGAAAACTGTGGATAGATAGATTATTGGGATACCCCATAAGCCTACGCTTTCCGTAGGTATGTCTGTCAGTCTATTAAACTGAATATTTTGAACTGTATAAATATTCTTTACCAAAAAATGGAAATGACTATAAACATAAAAAGTGTGAAATAATTTATAGAAATCGGTACCATGATAGATCAAAAGTACCTATTGTCACAATATTGTGTGCATGGTACCAACTTCGAACCGTTTAACCGAATTGAAAAGGGACCATCTTGGAAGTGTACTCTTTCAAAGAAAAACTAACTAAAAATTGATAAGGTAATAAATAAATAATTTTGAGAATAGGTCCACAAGTTGAGAAGAAACCGGTGAACACACATAAAAAATATATATAAAGTCTAACATAGAACCTCCTTCTTTTTTGAAGTCGGTTAAAAGTTAGTCACCTAAAATTCACAGGATACCTATGTGTTAAACAGGATATCCGCTATTTAGCAAAAGCATTTATGCACAGCTCATAGAAAGCGTTGGGTAACGATGACGCGAGTTTCATCATTTGTGTTCACCCAAAAAGTGCTCAATGCGCCTAAAGAAGTGTTCACTTCGAAAACTCTATATATGACAACGCACGTGGTTGGTAGGTTCATAAGTAGTAAAATGAAAACGAGATCATGTCAATTAGTCAGATCGTACCGACTATATATTTCAACCAAGGTCTTTTTCAAGGAGAATGCAGAGCGCTCGCGGTTGCGTTTTACCTAGCACTGCAGGTACTTGCAGGCTCGCAGCGCGTGCGATAACGTAGTCTGGTGCGAGGGTGCAGAGTAATCTGTTGCGATGGATGCTGCATCCGTGCGCTCATCATGTTAAGGCGAAATAAGTGTTGATTACCACCAAATTTTTGTTTCTTAGTTAAAAAGAAAGTTAAAAAGAAATTTCTTAGTTAGAAAACTTAGTTTTACGTCGCTTAAACCTAATAACCGAAGTTCGAAAAAAAAGTAGTGTAAATTTAATATACGTTCTTATGAAGTATGGGAGCCCAAGACACGATTGAGCAAACTTGGCTCTATAGAAAAAAATCGGCAACATTCCCTAAATGTATCAATTTTTCTTACGCACTTCGTGTGAAAAAGCATTTTTATTCAATCATAGGCAAATATAATTATTTCCATGAATGTATCATATTCAAATTCTTAATAAAATTTACTAGTGAACTATGGACTCCTTAATCATTAAAATTTAATAATTTGACTGTACGAAATTAAAAATAAAGTATTAGCACGTATTCAATTGAATCTTCGCATTACATCGTCTAATCAGGTAAGCAATTCTCAACCATATACAAAGCATCGTAAATTGTTTTAAAATTAGGGTTTGACCGCGCCTTAATCGCTGGTGTCTTGCTGCGTTTCACAAGAATACTGAGGCAGAACGAACTCGACACATCACTGTAGTCACCTCCAGAGCACTAGTAACGAAGATGACTTCAATAATTAGTTCGTTATAAAGGACATCAAATAGTCTCAAAAACTAGGTCGATAGACCAACGGAATAACGTCAGCCTGTTTGCTATTTATATACTCGTATACTAGCTTTGACTTATTGAAGACGACTATCTATCGTCAAGACATGGTTTTATGATATGTACGAGTATTTGGTATGTTGTTGAAAAATGGTTGTATATAGTCGTCTTATTACATTTTTACACATTATATATATGTCGTTTGCTTAGCCAACTCGATTCTTATGATACCTTATTTGTCAAAATTCATCAAGCTAGTAACGCTGTTGGATGATCCCAAGATTCTAACATAATAACCCCCTCATCTGACAGTCTGGAATAATAAACCAATAGTTAGTTAATTAGTTTCTGAAAACGGTAAATGTGTCCGTACCTAAAGTAATAAATATGTCATGATACCTCGATACTTTATCAAACTTTTTGACCGATTCAGAATATACGAAAAATCTAATTACAAAAAACATTTTTAATAACCATAACACACGACGAGTTTTTTGCCGAAAACTTTTTTAATACCTTTATGTTTTATGTTAATTAAAAAATTTGCTTTTATTCGAAACCGTGCCAGGGCGAGTGCGGTCAGCATACGAAATTTTAACTTTTTAAGTGTGAAAACACGGCGGGTGGCTTGTTTCATTACTGTTATCTTGTTCCATAATCTGTCTGTATACTACGATGTTGCCAACAATTTAGATAGTAGCTAGAAAAGGTTTTAAAGAAATGTTACATCATATAATTTGGGTCAATAATCGACTGACCATTACAAGCCGTAGTTCCAGTGGCATATAGTGCGGAGGATTATTCCATAGGGTGTTTTTCAATTGACTAACCAATAAACAACAAAAATAATACGTACTGCAACGCTGGAGATAGCTTTTTGTATGTCATGCTTCTTTTGTGCAAGTCCACCTTGTATTTGGTGCCGTACACTTCCGTCTGATTATGGCTTACTTCCTGAATACTTCAGTCCAAATTTGATATCAGCGGTAATTGAATGGGCGGCGCGGGTTCATATCTTTTTATTTGGGGTGTACGCGGCCTCCATGACGGATGGTCGCAGACTATTTTTTTATTTTTAGCCGGTTGGCGCAGTACGTAGCAACCCTGCCTACTGAGCTGCTGGCCTTTGTTTCGATCCCCGGACAGTTCAAACATTAGTTTAATTGAACATGTATGAATGACCTGTATCTGGGTTTGTACCTATATGTATAAGTAGGTTTATCAGTCATCTGGTTACCATAGTACATAATCTGCCGAGTTTGGCACCTAAAAACTGGATGGTGTTGATGTTGTCCAAAATTAAATGCGCAGACCATTGCGATGCAGTGCAAAAGTCATATATAGAAATTAAGTGAAGATTCAAATTAGCTGTCTTTCCATTTTATTGCCTAATGCAAACCTACATAACCATTAGAAAATTCAATGTTTTGACTCCACTCGTACATAAGAAAATTCCCGTTCACGCACGCTATTTGAAATTATTCATTTATGTTTTCCACCATTCATTCATTTTAATTTAGTTTACGGTTATAAGTGATTGATCTTAGAGCCAATTAGAGTACATTACATTAAATAAAACCTGAGGGGGTAATGTTAGAATCGTAATTTATTGGAAATGTGTATTTTTGAAAAGGCACGGGCCGTAAAAATATTTGGTCTATTTGCTTAAAATAATTGCTGACCTTTAGAAATAAAATAGGAATCACTTACCGCTCGATGTGTTACAAACGACGTACGCCCTTGCAGCCTTGCGCTGACCTTGGCTGGTGTGTCCTCATCTTCCCTCCTCGGGTCGAACCAGCCGAAGGCGGCCCCCACCACCAGAACTGCTCCAAGAATCATTAATGCTAGGATACCGCCGATCGCAGCCTTCGTTGTCTGAGATATCACCATAGCCATCTTGGATGCTCACTATCACCTCATTTTATCACTTCACAGTCCGATTTCGGTTGCACTTTGTGTACATTATTTTAGCACAGGTTTGTAGTACATATTTCAGTACAAATTTAATCTTTTAATGTTATTTAACTTCAATGATTTGAATGAACACAAACATTCTGATAGTGACATGTAAAGCAAAATTAACTGCTAAATATTTACTTCAAATGTGTAGCACTAAATTGTCATCTGGGTAGGTTTATGCTAAAAGGCTAAGTCTAGACAGAAGTTAGTTTATGTAACAAGTAACCTTGGGGCCCAAAACACGCAGCGCTATACATAAACTTTAATTTTACTTATAAATTTTAAGCATAATTGCTAAAGTCTTTTTTGTTGGGTATCAAAGGCAAAGTTTGGATGGGGAAAGCTTCCACGCTACATAAAAGAAAGGATTTGGATATTTTCAATTTTCTTTGAGGACGAAAATACACCTCTCCAAAGTTTTTCTTTACTTAGGGTGTCCAACCTTTTTATATTTCAGAATATTACCTCTGATTTTTGTTACAAAACATGATGCAGAAAGGTTTATTTAACTATATATCCCATACTATTGAAATACAAATAATGATTTTGTTTATAATAGACATTGATAATCACCCTAAAATAACAGATTATAAAAGCAAAAATCTTCTTTTTTATTCTTCTTTTTATATACAAAAATCAATTGCTGTTCATTAGTCTCGTTATAAATCAAAAACGGCTTAACCTTTTTGTTTTTATTTTTGTTTTGTTCGATCTGATACGATTTCAAAAACATCGTCAACATCATCAAACACCACGCAGGTAAAACTGAGAGTCGCCATAAATTGTTAATTAAACTAACTTATAAAGACTAGGTATTTTTATAAAATGATGTTCACTCTTCAATATTCTGCACCAGCGACAGCTAGTTTCACCGCTTTGTTGGCGTACCTTCGAATATTATGAAAGGCAACGTTAAGCAAAATCCCATAGACTTTTATAGCTCCTAACGCTGAACTGTAGGTATACGGCAAGTCACGTTCTCGTCAGCTTTTATGTATGACAAGTACGTCCTTCCTTATTTTGTCGGCTTGATTTACATTTTGTATATTTTACGTAACTTTCTCTGGTGAATACATTTTCATTCATTTTGGGTCCAATGACAACTCCGTGTCGTTGTACTAGATTGAATTTAGGAAAACTTACTAAAATCAGCAACCAGTGAAACACAGGGTCAATCTGGCGGTTTGTGCCTAAAGCTATAATATTTCAAAATATTTACTATATTATAAACGACACTGCTAAACATCGCATAGAGTTCTTCTCAAAATGTTGTAATAACAATGACTAAAATGTTACAGTTCCTTTATAGCTCAGTTGGTAGTGACCATGCTTTAAAAGCACGGGGTCCTAGGATCGATATCTTGGCGGAGAAAATATTTGTTTAATGAGCAGACATGTTTGTTCGCAGGTATTGGTCGTTGTGATACACATGATGTGTATCCATGCCTTCCGCGATACAGGGCATCCTAGTTTCCAAAATTCCATATATTAATATATCTGACTCACAATTAGAACATAATAAACAAACCAAAAAGCTTCCCTCTTACTACGAATATTCTAGTCAATTACCTCGTTCGTAAAGAAACGTAACTAAAATAATAAAAATTTGGCTGGTATCAGACTAACAAGCGCATTGCGGGAAAACTATGATAAGTCATACGACTTACCCCAGCAGGCCCACTCGGGACGTTTATATAACAGTAATATCTGTTAGATAACTTACTGTCTTGGGAATCACTTAGATTCTCGTATGTTACGTGGATGTTTTATAAAAACTTTGCGATATTTGAAATTAATACAAATAAGACTAAACATGTGTTCAATACACACTCTACATTGTTTCGATAAGGAAGATTAAATAAATCCTCTATATGTATGTTTTTTATTACACCACATCAAGAATGAGGGAAATATTTTCGGTCACAAGAAATGAGATAACAGTGACTTCAAGCTTCTAATTAAAAGCAGTATATTTCGGGACCAGTTTATCTTTCAGCTCGGTTAAAAAATATGTTAGAATTAATAACTGTATTAACTTTAAAGAAAACCCGATTTATCGGTGGTTACGAACGCCATCGAATCAACATAATAGAGCATATAAGAGCTTTCCAAATAAGTACTCGTTCGTATGGGTAAAAACGCAAGTATTCATGCTTTTCTAGGAATGTCAATACCTAACTATTATTTATATAGGGTTTCATTGCGTTTCGACAACTCTAAGCTCGTTTGATTCGTTGACCGTATCGCTTTTACTGCTGCCGTGCGATTCTCAAATGATTCGTCGACGAGCTCGTCGATGAGCTCACCGATGTCAAATACTTTATGAGATATCGCCCTTGTACATAAGGTTGTTTTTTCAACGTTTCATGTCGTTTTCTTGTTGTTTCTTTATTTGTTTCACGGATGTTGTCAAAGATACAAGGATGTTTGCTCTTAGAGAATCACACGGTATGATAGAATGTGGTATGAATGAGCATCAAGAACAAACTGACAAAAACATCTTCTCTTTTCGAACGTTCGAGCGTTATTGTCGCCATCGGTTCTTTTCTTTGGCAAGCTACGTAAAAAAATGGCTAGTTCATAATTGAAGACTACGTGTTAATTATGGCTAGCTTTGTTAACACTTGTAGTGAGTTTAAACATCTTTACTTATTTTATATTCTGGTTGTTTTCTCCCTCGTTCGCAGTATGCTACCCATATCAACCATAAGCGTACTCATTGGTATTTATTACTTTGTTCTGTTGTGTTCATTTATTACTAGCCTTTGCCAACTATTGTTTTGATGGGGGTTAAAATTTAACAAGTACTATTAAAACCTCCGTCCAAAACTTTTTAATGTATTCCTTTGCTTATGAAAAATGTACCTTAGGGTTCTACTAGTGGGTACAGTATAGTGGTACAGTGGGTCAAAATAGTGGGACCACCAGAAAGTTGCGGGTTGGCGCGAACCCATCGCACCACCAGTATTATGACCAGTGGCATAATGGGGTCCGGACCGAAATGTTCTATGTCGTATATCAATAAAGTAGCACAATATGGAAGCCCGTTATTATACTGTGGCCGTTTACTTTATTATAATTTAATAGACATCTGTCTAACTGCAACATGTGTATTCATACATGAGTGGCTTCCTGAACATTGACTGCAAACCGAACTGAACTCTGGTATATAACGCAATCATAAGCAATTTAACTGTAGCGCAAACAGCCTATTTGCGTTCAATTCCGCTTGATTACCAACTGTATCCATTACAATATTGGTATATATTGGTTATACAAATTAAGTGGTTAGACATTACATCTAGGTTTATCAATATACTGAAAATATAGAACCACAGAATTAGTAATAGAACTTAAATTATCCCTAATTTGAAATTTTCTATGGGGTGGGGTACATCTGCTATTATTCTTGTTGGCATTCATCATCATCTCAGCCGTAGAAGGGCCACTGCTATAAACATTTGCCTCCCCCGTTATTTTCCAAAAGGACCGAATGGAAGCGGCCTGCATCCAACGTCGTCCAGAGACTTTTATCAGGGGGACAATTCTGTTATTTCACAACGTACTGCAGTTCCACTCCGGTTGTCGTTCGATACTTTGGCAAAACGCCATTCTAATATTTCTATAGGCAAATTGGATGGTAGCGTCACATAAACATTACATAAACGCTACTTTTTAATAATTGTATAATTGTCACTACTATATGCGAATATGAGTTAACAACGCGTTCATCATCTATTGAGTTAGCAGAACAAAGTTTTGATCGATCGCTAATGGCGTCAATAGAAACATAACTGCAGCTGGACTGTTTTTCAATAGCAGAATAAGAAAATGCATGCAGCTACGGTTCGATTGCAATTTAATTAGTGGAATCGGGCCCCAGGTCTGTCGGTGTCGGTGGATGACCTACGCTGTGCTTGCCGGTCCGTGGTCTACACTTCAGAACCACCCGGCCCAATCGGCCATCTGTTCTGAGTCCTATGTGCGCTGCCAACTGCCACGTTAACTAATCTTCTGGGCTATGTCGGTGACTTTCGTTCTTCTATGGATCTCCTCATTTCGGATTCGATCACGTAGAGAAACCGCAAGCATAGCCCTCTTCATAGCTTGTTGTGCGACTATGAGCTTATTTATGAGGCCCATAGTAAGAGACCACGTTTCAGTGCCATAAGTCAACACTGGTAACACACATTGGTCGAAGACTCTCCTCTTGAGGTACTGGGGTATTTTGGACGAGAAGACTTCGCGAAGTTTCTGGAACGGTGCCCAGCCGAGTTGAATTCGACGATTGACCTCTTTCTCGAAGTTGGACCTGCCTAGTTTGTTGAAGCTCTGTCCCAGGTAGATGTATTCGTCAACAACTTCGAGTACTGAGTTCCCAACTGATATTGGGGTAGGCATGACATGGGCGTTAGACATAATTTTCGTCTTGTCCATGTTCATCTTAAGGCCTACCCGTTGGGAAACTCGATGGTGGCATTAATCGCTATTTAATTCTGTATTAAATAATATAAAGCTCTCTGGCGTAATAAAATCAGATTTTAAGATTTTATTAGCATCAGTGAGGAAAACCGTTACTATTTGAGATGACGAAGTTAGGCAAACAAGGAAAAGGTGCAATACCACCTGCGACTCAGTACCTACTTCACATCGCATTTCATAAACCTTTCCAGACTTCACAAAATTTATAATAAATTTATAAAATTTGTTTACATAGTTCAAATAAAATTGTCATGCTTTAAAGCTTCACCACGTCAGTTATACTATCCTACAAATATCATAAACGCAAATGTTTATATGTATGAATGTATGGATCTTTGTTACTCATTCGCGCAAAAACTACTGAACAGATTTTTATAAAATTTGATACGTACATAGATGAAGCGCGGGAGTTTCATATATAGGATACTTTTTTATCAACATCACCATCCATCACCACCCGGGGCGCTATAGTATCATATTAAACTCTCAGTCGACGCTATGGACTGCAGACAGCTCACAATATTGTATGGATCTCACTAGGTGTGTATAATTTAGCTGAACTTAGGTGTAACCGTAGCCGCACGCCTTTTAAAATTATAATAAGCACTACTCTATTTTATAAATAAAGACCTAACTAAATATAAACCTGTATTATAATGTTCAATGTTTACACACAAAGCCGCCGGAAAGAGTGGGACAGAATGACGGCGTGTTGTAAAGGCTCGATAACCTAGATGCGGTGACAATGACTTCTATATACGAGTATATGTGATTGTTGAATGCATGTAAAGTGGGGGTGTGACCGTGTATGCTATTGTTGGCGCGAACAATGTTTTCAACTATTTGTGCAAAGCTTTATGACGGAAAATAATAGAGATAAAATTGCAAGTGTGGAAAATATTATAAAATGACACAACTGACGCCAAATACTTTCTTCTCAGAGAGAAGAATACGTATGATAAGCGACTAGGTGCTTTCTGTTTGCGTTGGGGTCACCCACCTCACTATAGTCTTAGATTTTTTAGACGCTCTGAAGTCGCCAATTTGGCGTTATATTTTTTTAAAAAACGAGACCGGTCCGAAGCCCTATTTAGCGTAGCGAGGTTTGCTTAACCTTGTTGACCAGTGGTGAATGACTGAATAAGACGAATGCTTAAGAAAATTTATTTCAAATAATCGAATAAGTATTTATTATTACTTTCACACAATGCTACACGTTATTATATTTTTTATACTTTTAATGATAATTTAAAAGCCTTCAAATCCGTACTTATTTATGATGAATGTCCCTTGCCACGTTCTACAAAGTTTGTACTACAACCCTAGGTGCCTGAAGGTACTACTTTCAAAGATCAAACATTTCTAAATTTAGATCTCTAACTACAGAGATAATGTTGCCGTGAAACATGTTCAAACATGTTCCACAGTAGTCACCCATCCAAACCATGTCTGTGATACGGGTTGCTTTACCTTGTTAAACAGCCACAGACTCCGCTGTGACAAGAAAATATACTGAATGTTGTATCACTACTTTCTCTATCTCTAATGAGTGCAAATCGGTTGAGCCGTTGGGTACTTACGGGGTATAGAAACGGACTTGTAGAGTCTTTAAAGTACATTATAATGAAAAGTTGACGTTCATAAGTGCGTTTTTGATGCCTAAATTGCATAAATGATTTTCACTTTGACTTTGACTTTGTCATAAATATAAGTCAAATACATACTTTCACTGGCTTCACTGCAGTAGGGTTAAAAATAATAAAGTATATTCATAGGTATATTAACTGTTTTTGAAGTATTTGGAAGCTGAATAACTGAAGCAAAGTCGTGGTGCCAATCACGACGGAGGGTTAATGAAGAGGCTTAGGCCTGTTTGGTGCATGTGACTCAGTTGGACAAATATCGAGTAATGACAAATAGTTTAAGTACCTACATCTGATCACACACAAATCACACTCTGTGTATAGCGATTACATGTGGTGTTTATTATGTTAAAAATCACACACCTTGCACACGTATAGGCACTTATCGGCTCATCGACTGCACCACGTGACAAAGTTGCTAGTTCGGATAACAGCTTTGTGAGACGGTGCTTGAGATATAAATACATAGTAAAATAAAACCCTAGTCTCTCACATTTACTGTCTCAACAGTACATATGCAACTCCAACTTTTAAAGGCTTATGAGAAATAGCACTCACAACTCCAGTATCTTATAAGTGAACACAGTGGGAAACAGTGTTAGTTGTACGCAAGAAATGCTTAATTTTCACGTAGGTCTGTACACTTTGACCTGATTAACAGCTTACTGGTGAATGTTTTTTCTAGATTGCTTTTTTGGTTCCAAATGGTGATATAACAGAAACAGAAAGTTGACGGGAAGGAAACACTTTTACCAAAATTATAGATAGATAGTGTTACGACTGTTTGCAATCTTATTTGATAGTTTTAACCTCAAAATTTTATTGCATATTAACTGATCCCTCAAAAAAACTGATACCCTACCTCCTGACTCTTGCCCAGTTTGAATTTCGTATGACTACTTAGTCTTCTTAGAAATTATTCAAACCATATTGTGTCCTGCGGTACTGCCACAAATGAATATCATTTATAAGTCTGGCATATTAATACCATTTGTATTATCAAAACCACAGTCGGATGGATACAAATGTCAAAAAACTAAAGTTTTCACCGCTTCATATGTAAAAATGTTATTGTTGTGTATCTCGACCTCAAAGTAATTTTTACTCCTGATAATATTAACCAAAACATACTTTGTTTTTGTTGCATGTTATTATTTTCGAAATTTTTGGCGTATGCCAATGTATCGAAATTACAAATATTACTGTATCAAGTACGATTTGAAAATTTTAATACCGACTTCCAATCTATTCAGTTATTGGAGTGTAACTCAAAAGCTACTAAACCGAACTTGATGAAATTTATATCCACCAGCTTTCAAACAAAAAAAAGAATTTTGAAAATCGGTTCACCCTATCGAAAGTTATGAGGTAACAAAGATAAAAAACAGTCGAATTGAGTACCTCCTCCTATTTGAAAGTCGGTAGAAAACGAAGCAAATCACGACGTGTTATAATTGTAACTTAAATGATACTAAAAACCAAGATCGAACTGCAAAAGCAAAACCGCACATTTTTATCAGATATTAATTAGCTGAAATCGTATAAAAGTACACAGCTCTATGTTCCACGTACACGTCCACCATGTAAAATCAGACCGATGTTTTTTAAATAACAAAAATAACAAATGCACAAACAAGTAATTGAGAGACACTAATTTGCCGCAATGCTAAAGGCAATTGGTACGTATATCGCAATATTATACTGGACATTGCTATCGACGATCTTTAGCGGCTCTTCTTGCTGACATTCATTGACTTCCGGATGGAAGGTAGACCGGGTAGCTGCAAGCTACATAAAATAATTGATTAAAAATAATTGAAGCATTACACGTTAAATTAACAGAAGTATCCAATCTCGACCATCGGCACTCGATCAAAGCTTTGAAATACAGAATAACACTGAAAAGACTACTGTACAACAAACTTCAACCTCGTTAGATTTATCCCAAACTAACAATGCATAAAAAGTCCCCATTAAATTTAAGAAATTTTACTTTCAACATCTGAATTCTCAAATAAAAAGTTCTGCCTAGGTACTACTTAGTTTTAATTTTTGCGCATTATTTGAGAAAATATAATAATAATTGGCTTGTCCTAGGCATTGATGGAATTACGTATGTGTGCCTCGGCTTCGCCACAACCCACATTTACACGTTCGTTCATCAATATATATTATCGTTTGCTGGCTGGTGCAGTAATGTACTATTTCTAGATTATGTTAAAAATATGTAATCTTCGATTGTTACATAATTATAATCAAAAGTCAGAACCTGAACTACTTATAAAAAAAGTTGAATTTCTTGCTCAAAGCGAAACATGCTGACTTATTCCGCGCTTTTACTATTCATTTCCAGTGCAGAAAACTCAAGGGCGGTCTATGGGACTTTACTAATTGCTTTATAAAGACCCATTACGAGATTTTCTTAAGTACCCTAACTATACCCTATACGTAATTCCTTACGGCATAGCCAATTAACTTTATTTTTATTTTCCAAAACAATAAACCTTTTTATTAGTATCAAAAGCATAAACCATAATTACAGACATATTTCCAAAGTGGGTACTTGACAAACCGTACAATTATATACGCTGGTGGTACAATATAATTAATTAAACAGTATGGGCACTTAGATGAAAAGATTTTGTTTCACGCAGTTCTGCCTGACGTTTGTTTTGTTGCATACCTGTATTGATGGTAGAGCCACCTGCAATATGAGGTCTATATATTTTCCTAATTTTCAAATCTATAATGCCACACTAGATAATATCATAAAACAGAAATTAAAATCATTAATTCAGAAAATAATATGTATATAACTTTAATATGTGATATATTTTCTACCGGCTTCCAAAAAAAGGAGGAGGTACTCAATTCGACTGTATTTTTTTAATGATTGTTACCTCATTACTTTTGACTGGGTTAACCGATACTCAAAATTATTTTTTCGTTTGAAAGCGGGTGCCGTGTGAACCCATCTTAATTTCATCAAATTCAATTTAGTAGTTTTTGAGTAACACTCCAATAACTGAATAGAATGAATAAAATGAAATAATTTCGTTAATAATTATAGAATCCATTCTATTGCATGACTGTACGTCTACCGTTTATATATGCAAATCTCGCATATACGAGGCCTGGAAATATATTAGTTCTATTAGTATTAGTTCAGTAGAAATCTTTGTGAATGAGTTCGCCCAGGAAATTGCTGCCACTATAAGTACCAACCTATTTCTACCGCGAAGTAGTAATGTTCGCAATATTGTGTCGTGGTTTGAATGGTATGAATATAAAATATTAAATTACAGGCACATGAGACTTAATAATTTAAAGTCTTATGGTTACGAGTGCAGTACAGTTCCGTCTGAAATGCATTCTGTTCTAGGCCAAGTTTACCATTTAACACCAGATTAGCCTCATGCTTGTAGCATCTCCTAAAAACGTTAACATTTTTATAAAATTTCATATAAAAAATCATGCATGTAGTAAAATGATTATAACTAAAGTTCAAAGCACTTCCGTTTTGATATATAAAGTTTTAAGCCCTACTCTCTACCTATATATTATTGGCTGCACCCCGCGGTTTATTCCAAGTGGTGATGGATGATGATGAGGGTGATGATGATGATGATGATGATGATGAAGATAAAAAGTACTTTAAGACCTATTTTCATTCAGACTTAATGAATATACACACAAAATTTCATTAAAATCAGTGAAGGCGTTTCAAAATAATGTGACACGAGCATTTCATATATTAGATTGTTTGTATTATCATAATTTTTAAAACATTAGACGGTATTTGAAGTTTGTAATGCGTAGCCGTACAATCCCACGTGCAATTGTATGTGTGTATTTGTCGTAGGACGAAGCAAATCTTGGACAGCTCATACTGTGAATGTTGAATATTGTTAAGGTTAATTAAAATACCCTACCATTTCTGGGATCATATTCAGTAAAACAGCTACTGTTGAATTTGGGTTAGTTTGAGAGATGTTACACAATTCAATTTACAGAAACACGGTAACGTTTTACTCGAATTTCAGGAGCTTGTTTTTAGTATCTAGATGGTAACAATGATTCGATTGCTGTGATCTTTTGTATGTTCTATTTCATATTCACTTATAATATGAAAAGCAATATTACATTTAATATGTCTAAATTACTGTACTAATTGGGCATAAAGACAAAGTCAACTTTCATATCAAACTTTCATATTCGTTGCTACACAATAAAAATATGTTTACCCTTTGTTTCCTAATTCTAAATTATATCTACTATTCATACACATACACTACTAGGTAGTTATATTAATGTATAAGAATAATATGAATATTAGATACCTATTCCCAAATACGCACTATTAACTTAAGGTCGCGACGCAATTGTGTAATTCCGCCCTAGCGCTAGCCGCCTTAGAAGGCAAGCTTATTACGTAACGCGCAACTGCTACTAATTTCGTAACAGTTTGTCAAAGCGTGCGTCAGTTCGCACGGCACGAGTGTAATTACGTTGGTGCCGTGAACGTTCTTTGCATTTCAATTACGATGTTAGATGAAACTGCGTTGCAAGCTACGAACATATCGGTAATAGGTTTCGGTGCTTTTATCACAAAGTTAACGGAGCTTTGTGCTCGATTCGTGCAGCTAGTGTTTGTTTATGTTAATCAGTGATGAACAGAGTAAGCTTGTCTGATGTTAAACGTCTCGCTTGGCCATTATAGCTCTGTACCATTTAGAATTTTTCAACTTGCATTAATACGCACTTTTGGGCTGTAGCTCTAAAAACTCTCTCTAATTGATTATGCATTTAGTTGTTTTATATTTTTTGAAGTTAACAAATTCTTGTTGCTCGGGATAATGTATTTCTACCAGTTTTCATACGCCGCCTATTTAATTAAATATTGTTATAAGCACATTGTAATGAAATGTTATGATAACTTACACTATAAGAGAATGCCTATACTAGCTAATAAATTAAGGGAAACATTAGAAATATAAATATATAATAATAGATAACGTGACCTGACAAACTTTTACATATGAAGTCTTTCATTTTATAATATGACTTGACCAGTTTCACTTTACGGCGTCTCTCCTTCTTCTCACGAGGCAAGAAACTATATAAAAGACACAGCTTCCTTTATAATGGTTATTATCTAATTCTTCTTCATTAATGGCTTAATGACATCGAGCCAGTTCTTCTCAGGCCCAATAGCTCAATGGTTGATGGGACCTTCGCCAAGTATATCAATTTCCAATTATCCTTTCTTCTATGGGATATATTGTGATAAGCGTCTCCGTAAATAATAATCCGTTTTTCTTTTAGGAATCCTCTCCTCCAAATCCCAAATTAAAAATCCATGATTTCCCCATTGTGTCATTCCATAATCGTTCTCCTTTTTTAAAGTTTGTCACGTTGCAGGTCAATAAAGAAATAGTTTTTAAATACACACAATAAGGATTTAATGCAATGAAATTATGATCATGAAATTATATTACAACATGTAAAACATTGTAAAAACCTATCAAATACGATGAAATAGGGCATGCAATGTGTAAATAAAATAAATCGTACATATGTATTCGATTTAAAACTTTTTAGTTAATAATTTTATTTTTTTAAATTAGTTTTGTAACAGAATATAAACACACTAGCTGCGCCCCACGGTATATCTTTGTGATGGTGAATTATGAGGACGATGACAAAAAGTATCCTTTGTGTTAATCCATTGCCTCATCGACCTCCATCTTTCATCATCTATATTTTCTCAACATTGTTACAGCTGTTTGAGCGTAAAGAAGTAATAAACATACAATCACACTCACAAACTTTCGTCTTTGTAATATCAGTGTGATGTCCAGATTTGAACCATCAATTGCTCAAAAGCCCGTTGTAAAAAAGTTACTTACGGCGGCCAACATATGGCGCTGTAGCCTCTCAAAACGCGAAAGTGATTGTTGTGAGTAGTTCAAATCGGTGTGAATGTTTGACAACATTATACAGATTGTAAACTCTCAAATTGTGAATATTGGTTTTATTCAGTAGGGCCATACTACTACGCGTACCTGGGCTTTGTACACGGTAGTTAACATGTATACCATATTAGAAACAAGGTCGCTCATCTGTAAAGCTCTCTCAAAGTCAATCTGACTACCCGTCGGACTACGAGATCTTAGAGTATTTGTAGAAAAGAAGGTTAAGTAGGTAACGCAAAAACTTTATATTGTTTGTGTTCAATGACTTCAGCTACCGCCAATGACAAAAAAAATGTACCCCTACTTTTATAGCAAAACGAGACCGCGAGATTTTTAAAATCCTTACTTCATTGAACTGCTACCGTCACTAAATCGTGTCTAGACATTTGATAAATTGCCATGATACACAGGTAGAAAAAATGCGGGGTGAGCTAAAGTCGCAAATACTCGTAGAATGTTGTAAAGCCATAAACATTGGAGCACCCTTTAGCACGTTGACATTAGGGTGTAGGACAACTGTAGTCAGTTCGAGCTTGAGGGTGCTTAAGGTTCCTTAGGGTTTCCGAACATCGAGTGTGAATATTTTTGATGTATATACAGGATGTGAAGTGCGTGCTAAGTATGGCTTTGTTTGTAGGCAGGGACGACATGACATTGAATTATTAATGCGATATACCTACTCGAGTATACGTTACTCGTGTGTACGTTTACTGTCTAAAGCTCCAGGTGTGAGTTTGTGGTATTTTCATTTATGTTTATAGTTGGTCATAAAAGAGGTTGTCTGATAAAAGATCGCAGTAAAGTCGTCTTTGCGATAGGCTATATTGGATGTATTTGGGTTTTCTAAAAACTTTTATATTAGGGATGACTATTACCCTAGGTTATATTGGATATATTTGGGTTGTCTAAAAAGTTTTATACTAGGGATGACCATTACCCTATCCGTCAACTCATATACTTAAGATTAGTGAGAGGTTATACATTATTTCTAAGAGGAAGGCCAGTGGAACCTCATGCTTATGATCCTTTCTACGTCTCACGTATTCGTGTAGATGTATAATGAAAAGTTTTTAAACTAAATAAATTACCACTAACATGTTTACAAAACTAATAATTACAATAATCAAACCCTACTTTTTATACAGGCACTCATACCCCTGTACTAAGACCCCTATGTTGCGAGACAAGAGTATATATACACCTCATGCTTATGATCCTTTCTACGTCTCACGTATTCGTGTAGATGTATAATGAAAAGTTTTTAAACTAAATAAATTACCACTAACATGTTTACAAAACTAATAATTACAATAATCAAACCCTACTTTTTATACAGGCACTCATACCCCTGTACTAAGACCCCTATGTTGCGAGACAAGAGTATATATACACAATTACACATGTAAACCTCGAAAACATACATTTCTGCTAATGACACAATTATTTTGCTCAATCAGGGAGCGTACTTGTGACTCCGCGGAATGAAGGTAGGATAACTACCAACTGAGGTAATAAGCCGTCATACTTCTCTATAGCGCCTGTAGACGCTCGTCGAGACAACACGAGACAGGCCGCGTACGAGCGTGTACATGGTTCTCTCATCGCGTCGCGTTACGTTTCTTGGCTCTCGTTGAATCTCGGAAGCGCGTCGGTTTTTTGCGCCTAAATCAATGGGTCTCGCAAGCAAAACGAGAGCGTGACTGAACAAGCTAGTTCGTTAAGTTGCCCGCACACTGCGTTCCGTACCGTACGACGTGCATGCAGCACACATGAGCTACCATTGTACTTCTAGACATAAACATTTAAATAAAGAGAATACCGTTATTTTTGTTTGAATAAACAACTATGACATTCTACTACTGGTAGTTTATACTAATCACTAATAAATAGTAGTTTAGTACTTACTTAGGTAAACAGTTGGCAATTATAAAAATATTAAATCCGTAATATTGCCAAAATATATACTCGTATGTTCCATTACGGTGAATAGAAATCATCCACCAACTTTTTTTTCACCATGGCTTCGTAATATTATATTTATGGTAAATTTGCTTTCATATAAATGCGGATCAAGTCGTGCGTAACTGCTAGTTTCTGATATAGGTTTGTTGCATATCGGATACGCTTTATTTTGTAGATAATCTGTATTTTGTACAATATTGCAGAATTCAATCATTCCGCCATTATCTCTTGTCATACGAGCGCACCATACGGCGTCCTGAGTTCAATTGACACAACGAGCATGTACGTGGTATGCTCTCGTTTGCTCAATAAGAGGCACGTGACGCCACAAGGTCAGTGTGGATCTCGTTATGTCATATCGGGTTTCGCGTAAAGTCAATATTTCATGGCAGAAATCTGAACGTATATAATCGAAATCTGCAAATTTAGTTGGCATTAACATCAAAAGTAAATTTATTATTACCTGAATTTCTGTGATATTTGAAGACTTGATGACTTAATATGAGTTTGTTTGTTCAATCTAAGCAGAAGTTTATAAAACCTTTTTATTTTCTGGAAATATATTATGGAATACAATACATAGTTGTCACACTCATACTAGGATCCTCTGAGGCATAGACACACACAATAACTCATTACGACGTCCAAGACCCAAGAACAATAATTTTTGAAAATCACACAAGTATTATCCAGCCAGGGATTGAACCTGGGCCCTCGTACTTTGAAGGCATGTTGCTAACTAGGGTACATACTCTTACTTCATCTATACTAATATTTTAAAGAGGAAAGATTTGTAAGTATGTTTGTAACGAATTGGCTCAAAAAGTACTGGACCAATTTCCGAAATTCTTTCACCATTGGAGAGCTACATTCATCCTGAGTTACATAGGCTATATTAGATTCATCATGATCCATCACCGCGCGGGTGAAACCGCGGAGAACAGCTAGTCAATTATAAACAAAGATGAGCACTGAGTAAAATGTGGTTTAAGTGTTTTCTAATATGTGTCGGGTGTCTAAAACATGTCGGGTATGAATATAAGATACATTCATGTTTATACATAAGTGATAATTGGAAAATAGACATTTCGTAATTTATTTTTAGGTACATCATCTATCTCGTCTCGTATTTTTCTTGGTCACGTTATAACTTGAGAACGGATTTACCGATTTTGCTTAATCTTTTTTTGTTGTGTTAACTATTGTAAGGAGAAGGTTTTTATAAAAGAAAAACAAAGAAAAGATGGGAGGTTATGGCGAGGTCGGAGACCGAACCTAGTAGACCTCGAACGAAGTCGCGAGCAGTCGCTAGTATATATATCAAAATTAACCCCTATTTCTCCTGGTCATGCTATAACTAGAGAACGAATTTACCGATTTCATAAATTTTTTTGTAATACTTCGTAGAAGGTTCTTACATAAAAAAATTAGAAAAGAGGAAGTTATAGCGATGCCGCAGCCCGAGCCTACTACGCGAACGAAATCGCGGGCAGTCGGTCGTTTCAAATGAAATTATGGACTTTTAATTGCATTATAACTCGACTGCGGCAAAGCTCAAAATGAGGGTTATGTGTTCTAAATGCATGTAAGCATGTCCGTTTCTATGTCTGTTTGTAATTACTCAACTATCTGAACTTCATAAATAATTTTCATAAATAAAAACGTCATTAGATTCGTTTGAATTAAATGGGCATCACTGGATCCATCATTACCCGACTGCGGTAAACCTTAGGGCAGATTTTATCGTTTTAATGCAGGCTCTTTATTTCCGTAGTTGGATTAATGCATTTAGTTTGGTTTCTTGTTAAACACTGTAATAAGTATTGCAATTTTGCAATTTTTAGAGAAAAAAATTCATATCCTCGTGACATCAATACGAAAATTAAGTATTTGTAAAAGTCTTCTTTCGGTTGGATAATGCTTTCAAAGCTGTTCAATAGATGTCGCTCTGTCCCCATACGATGGTAAAAATCTGATAGAGAGTTAATATTTGAGGCTCGGACTTCAAGCGTCGGTGGACTAAATAAGCTCAAATAGTTGAAAAAAAGTAATATTATAAAAACTGTAATAAGATTTTCTATATGGGTTTTGGTTTCAAAGTAAATGGTAATCATCATCATCAGGCCCTCCGCTAGGGGGACCGACGACCTCGTCGGATCCGCGGGGAATCGCTGGATGCAGGAAGTTAGTAACCGGTCCAAGTGTCGTTCTATGGGGGAGGCATATGTTCAGCAGTGGACGTCTTCCGGCTGATAATGATGATGATGATGAATCATTCATCAACAACCTAGATTAACAGAATTTGTATTATAAAGTAATAAGTGATGAGACAAAAAGAATTCTTAAACTTAAACAAAGTTAAAGATAATCTTACCAAAGTTTCGAGCAAGATTGTATTTGCCGTGTCAGCAGCGTAATGGGATAGAATGTTTAACTAGACAAAACTGTTCTACAGATGCTCAGCACCTTAAATTTTGTATGAACGAAAGCCAAGTGAAAGAAAAGGAGAAGGCTATCTAATCGAGTATTCGTTGATAATCTAATGATGTTATATGTTACTATTTTAACAGCTTCCTGTTGCAATCAATGAAGATAGCATCTATAGCAAATAAACGTCGGTTCTTTAATCAATTCATGTTTTGGTGTTTCGTGCGTTGTTGAGAAGACGTATAGAAAAACAATGAAATAAATCACTTTTGATTTTAACTTTATACCTTGTTGACTTTTGCGCACCAAATTTAAGGATTGTATGTACTATAAATTCAAAAATTAAACTAAATCGTATCATATTAAGTGTGTTTTAATTGTCATGGTTCATCAAATAACCGATATTATCTAATTATGTATTCTATTAATTTTTATAATTTATTCTTAATGTTGGGTATAGTGTAAATTTATTTAAAAAAAACTATTTTTTTATTATTATTCATTTGTAGAAAATAATTCACTAAACATCCGACAGCGTGTTCCGCCAACTGTCCTGAAAAGGTCTGGAAAAGTCACGTGACGTCACGCTAAGTTCGTAGACACATTTTTGTCTTTAGCGTGTGCGGAAACACGCCTGTTTGTTTTTTGTCTAGGCCTGCATGAGAGCAAGTCACTATTCTAGGTCTAGTGTGATACCACCTTCAACCGCAACATATCTGACCATCAGGTGCGTTTGTGGTTAAACACTAGGCTATCAAGTGTAAAACAACCACAATAATTCTTAAGCAATCAAATAAACCTTATGTCAAACATCGCAAATTATTTTTAAGTTTATTCTTTGTACTGTCACAAAACAATAAACAAAGCTTACTGTTTTTTTTTACTATTCCAACGTTGAGTACACGTGTAAATACGCAAGGAAAGTGGAATTACTTTTCTTTTTACAAACATTACGATAAAGAATGTAAATACCTCGTATTTTGTTGGACTTCTCGATGATACTAGTTTTCTTTGTATACCAAGAAGTTATTACATAGGTAAATTTCAAAAACGAGCTTGCAAATTGGACACATTGTTCCGGTTCTTAAGAGACGCAGTTTGAAACTAATTAAATTGAAAAAATCGTAATTAGGCATCATGTTCATACTCTTTTCCCACTTTTGAGACAGGATTGGTATGTTATACATATATTATGCACGTATTCACACATAGCCGTGTTGTGTACCTACGAGTATATATGAATATATATTGACGTACCTCAGTGGCATAATATTAACTTAGTGTATTTACGCCTTAGTCTTCTTTAAAAATAATAACATGAGGATGTCCGTGTGATGACGGACACTGACCGGACGGCTGTAAATTCAAGCAGAGTAAATTAGTAATATATACTCGTTCGAAAAAATAATACAAATGTAATTATATTATTATGTTGCTCTTCGGTCGGGGCTTTGCTATGCTACAGAGACGATCCTTTTGAGCATCGAATTGAAGCCTCTAGTTGATTTTAACCATTGTATGCGGAACTGAAGTAGGGGTTAGTGCTTGTTAAAATCTTATAATAAACAATACAGGCCGACAGGCCGGTTGGCGCAGTTGATAGCGGACAGGTCAAATATTTGTGTGCATGGACGTGTCTGTTTGACCTGTGTCTGGGTGTGTATATATTTAAGTATGTATATCAGTCATCAGGTTACCATAGTACAGGCTCTGCCTAGTTTGGAACCTGAAGACCTTTGTGTGGATGTTGTCCCAAAAAAAATACGCGTATTATTAATTTTAGTAATAAAATGTTTTACTATATTATTTCGTGGTCTATCGGCAGATGCTATATAAGGATCTGTCTATTACTTTTGAAATCTGCATTTGGTCGTTTTATTGTAAAGTAAACCTTTTGATTAATAGGGTTGAGAGGTCTTCAGCGAAGTTTGAATAAAGTTAAATCTAAGAAGTTTTTATGGGTCAAAAATTTTATGCCTCAGAATTGTAGTATAATATATAAATATACAGAGACAAATAGTATCTTTTCACACTTGTGTTTACAAATATAAAGGAATCCTGTCTTATACAGTTTATATGTACATGACAATATCACAAATTATTTGGACCAGCTGACATAATCTCTAAATAGAAAACATTCAACGAAAAAAAGGAACAATCCTCTAAACATACATGCTACACACACCTGTCTAGATTTTGATCGCTACACGGAATATGACAATATTTGTAGGGCAGGGACAAACGATCACGTTTTTTATTAAAACCTCTTTCAGAAACTTTTGCCCGTTTTATTGTGATACAGTTATACAAACAGTATGGATCGTTGGTACATGTTTATTTCTTCTTAGTTCTGCTATATATGTCTCAAATATATATAAACATTTTAAACAAAATCGCCGTTAAGTGGTTAACCCACAGGATCACAGGAAGGTATGGCCTCATGTTGGACTAGGGGCTATTCTTGTTCAACAACGGTTAAATAATAACAATAAGAGACAAACCGATGAAAACACTTTCGAATTTATAATAGTGTTACGAATTACGGATTTAATCAAAGTTCAAGGTTTTCACTCCTTTGTGTTACGTTGGAGTTTCTATTAGACATTACTTTGTAGTAATACTATACATCAATCATAGTGCAGCTCAGTTTCCACTGCTTTGAAAGGCCCCCACACATCTATAGCGCCTTGGTAAGCTAGGTCACCCCTTCGCAGGCGCTGAGGCGCTGAGTGACATTTCACTGGGTAAAAACGGAGCAAAGTTCTACAAAAACAAAAATTAATCCTACTTTAGGTGACCGACCTTGTCGATTTTATTTGCATTACATATATTTTTAATTTCTTAAAGGTTGTTCTTTTGTAATCATAGCTTTCAACATCTTAATGCGTTAAATTAATATTATTTTGTTTTAATTTCATTTTATTTATTTTGGTTTAATTTGGTATAATTTAGTTTAATTGGATTTGACGCAATTTAATTTAATAATTAATTCTATTTAATTTATAATTTTATATATGATAAGATGTAAGGAATGGATTTTTAATCTGAAATAAATAATTGATTGATTGATTAAATTCTACACCAATAAAATGATTTATTTTTAACATGTAATTTTTTCTTCTTTATGAGAACGTGTTACGATTACGTTTATTGAAGCTTTAATACTTGCAGGCTTACATAAAACATGCAAATTAATTTCTTGTTGCTCGACGCTTGATAACGTATACATACTCGTGTTTGAAATATTTTGATACTCCCCATACTTTATGATGCCCATACTGTTTGTTCTGTAAGTAACTGTTGTGATACACAGGCCGTGTATTTCCGTCTTCACTTTATTTCTTCTCATACATTGTGTTGCGGGTCGCCTCCGGTTCTCTTCCCTTTGTGCGGGAACCGATTTAAAATTGAAATGGGGTTTTTCTTGAGGATGTGCGAATTTCATTCCTATTGTTTTATATTGTGGGGTTAATTGGCACATTAACTCGAGACTCGAGATGTTTTATTCAGTTTTGTGTTCACAATAAACTCAAAGAGTACAAGATTCGAGAGTGGTGATAAAGGACGCTTTTATTCGTGCCTAAAATTAATGCAAAGAGTGCGTGCGGGCACATTGTCATAGCAGCTGTTTCATAACAGTATTATCTACTAAAATGTTCATAAACATTTCATCACTAGGTTTTGAACGTTATCTCAAAAATTGGTGACCTAAATTGTACGTAAAAACTGAACTATTCGCTATTTTAACGTTAAATATTACTTTTAGTAGTTATTTATGGAATAGAGAAACAATATTTACTGTTGCAGAGTCTGTCAATTTTTATTACGAGGATAAAAAGCCAAAACTATATTGTGGATGTTTAAGAAACGCGTAGGTAGATTGGAACGCTACACGATTTATGATCAAAGTCATGGTTTCTCCGCTTATAGTATTTCATCGGCATTTGCATCTCTGAAGCGTATTGTGAATGATGTTGATTGACTGAAGTTAATAAACAGAAGCCTTAACTTTTATAAAATTAACTTAGTATACCTAGCACTAGTTCGATCACGTATGGAGTACTGTCTCATCTGCGGAATGGGATTGCTAAGTACCAGCTTGAGTCAATTGAGAGACGAGTCGGAAAGTTCACTAGCATTGACTCTTTAGTTGTACGTAAGACTTCAAAGTCTTCAGCTGCGACGTAAAGTCGCAAGCCTATTATCAAATACATTTCAGGGTGTGTGCTTTGAAATAAGCAAATCCTTCCTTCCATTAAAAATACGCAAACGTATGGCTTCGCTATATATTAGCGAGGCGTAAAGAGGCGATTTGCTATGCGTGGCATTAAAATTGCTCATGTATAAAGAATGCTACTAATTTCCGGTATCTATTTCCTTATATATATCTCCTTATATATATATATATACGATCTATGTCTATGTCTACTAATTACAAGCGAATAGTAGTAGTGATCAAACAAGTTAATCTTCTAGACAGGCGTGATCTGGTATACCGCATCATCACTTAATACCAGGCAAGATTGAAGGCAAAAACGCTAGCTTATCAAATGTATAAAAACCAGGCCACAAGACAAATATTTTCTAATATATATTACATTTGCAGTGTTTTTTTATGGGATGTTGACAAACGAGCAAGCGGCTCACCTGATAGTAAGTGATACCGTCGCCCATGGACATCCGCAATACCAGAGGTCTCGAGGATGCGTTGCCGACCTTTGAGGAAGATAGGAAGGAAGAGATAGGGGTGATGGTGGAGGGGAAGATGAATGATAGGGGGACGGTGGGAGGGGGGAATCGGGCCTCCGGAAACTCCCAAATACCGACTGAAACACAATAGCAAGCTATCTTACTTCACCTCGGTGTTATTTGGGAGTGGTACTTCCCCAGTCCTGCCAGCCCATTCGGCTGTAGATTTCAGCGTGGCATTACCACCAAAAAAAGTATCTTAAAGCCGTGTTTGTTTAGTTCCATTTACTCAGTAATTCACACTTACTTTAGTACCAGTTCAAAGTGAGCCGGATACTCATAAGCAAATTTAGAATATCAGTTTTTGCAATGATAAGTATATGAATATTAGAGAAGAGTTATACCACCTACAAAAAAAAACACCGTTCGAGAATTTTGAGATACACAAACAATAAATGTTTGATACCCATATTAAGTATTCAAATCCAATCTAAAGCTAACTCCCTTCCCAATCAACATACAAGTCTCACATCTATTCGATAGCACATTTGCATCGAGAGGTCCCATCTAGATAGAAATAACGTCCCAGTGGCTTGTACGAATCGAATCTCCAGTCAGCGGATCGGTCGGCCGATAAGAAACTAAATTATTGCCGAATGTTGACCGAAACGACCGTTGACGGCGATCCATCGTGTCGCCCGATTGGTAGTATCTCTTATGGGTTGATATATGACTATTTTTTAATGAAATGTATAACGACTATAATTTATAATTATAGGTTAATAGAGTTTGTGCAAAAAGAGAACCGTCGTGGTGTAACGGTGAAGTAACATTCAGATTTTATATGGCTGCGCAATCCAGCCGTGCGATTCTCTTTTATTGATAAATAATTCGTCGTTGCGTTTCCAAGTACATATTATATTTTAGTATATGCGATCGTCGACAAGCTCGCCGATGTTAAATACTTTAAGAGATATCGCCCTTGTACATAAAGTTGTTTTTCCAACATTTCTTGTTATCTCGTCATTTGTTTGTTGTGTAACTTTTTTACTCAGATGTACCCTTGATGGTTTATCCACCGTTCCGCGATAATCACTCTAACATTCAATAATTTTATTCGTGGTGCAAATTATATCGTCTTACTGATAATTGTTACAGTGGTCACTATAAGTCTAATTTCTAGGGTGTAGTTATTAGTTTTACAGTTTACGGCAGACAATAATATTGCTGTTATTCAGTTTTCAGTAATACAAGAATTCCTAACCTACACAGCTGTTTTATTTTGGGCTTCTAATATGTATATGCCGTACATGATAAAAGATTAAAAGTTTTTTATGTAAATGAAAATAATTTGAAGTAGTTTACAGTCGTCAAAAAGTAATATTATATTTATTTTTATAAGTTAGTTTAATAACATTTAGGCAGTTTTAGAGCAGCAAAAGATTGGTTACGTATACATTGTTCGCTATTCGTTAATAAACACCTTAATATTAACAAGTGAACGCTTTAAATATGCGTTATATCACTACCCATTTAATTAAAAACCGAATTGAACGCGAAACTGAAACTTTTTTTTATTAAACAGGTGTATTTTGGAGCCTTGAATTTTCCGTAACCGTGAACTATGTGAATACCGGCCACCTACTCCAATCATCACGCAATGAAGGGCCGAAGTATGTTTGCTAATTTCCTCTGCAGATAAAAATAAATAGTGACACACAGTTTCACAGCAGGTAATTTCTTATGTTGAGTACTCCATTATAAGCAAAGTACATACTTTTTCACTTTAGTCGTCCGTAGTAAAAAAGGACTTGAAGAGTCCAAAAAAGCTTTAGAGCTCTCAGAAATTACTAATAGATATTCCTTATTACACTTTTTACGCAAAATATATACCATGCGTCCTGGTTTCATAAACCGACTTCCAAATAAAGGAGGAGGTTTTCAAGTTGACGCGTATAATTTTTTAAGTTTTTATTTATGATCACGCATAACTTTTAACAGATACATCTGATTTTGATAGTATTTTTTGTTTAGTAGAGTATACTTCCGATATGGTCCTTTAAATTTTATCAAATTTGGTTGGGCGGTTTTTGAGTTACAATCCAATACTTATTTTTATTGTAGAAAAGTGTTTTGTCTATCTTGATGATATCGTAATTGACGGTGAATGACAATCGATACCGTAAGTAGCAAGGGTCACTAAAAGGGTAATATTGTTTTTACCAAGAAATGGAACCAACTTCAACGTTTGAAATAACTTGTCAAAGTCGGTACAATGCGAACAACATTACGGTACAATGTATTTTTGTATTATCATGTGGTACTGACTTCAACAAGCTATTTCACATTTTTTAGTGTTGACGTCGGTTCCATTTTTTAAAGAAAAATCTTTTGGCTATTTTATCAGTTTCAGAAAGTCCAAAAGAAACAATATAATGTCATATCTTTTTTATATACGTATTTGCCTTGAGTTTGATGTAATCTTTTCAGATAGTTTTTACACATAAAGTTTTATGGTTGGTTTCAGTTTGTTTTCGTTTATTGTCCTACTATCTGCTTCGCCAGTTTACCTATCGTTTTCCTTTTTTACCCATGTTTTTTAAAATCTTTATTTGTTTCGAGCCTTTTGAACAAGTAGCACATGTCAGCCCAGCTTCTAACACTAAGCAACAACACAATATTTAATTAAAATTAATACTTAACCTAACACTAAAAAATAAATCTAACACCTACTTATGGCAACTGATAATTTTTAACAATTCTTTTGCTGCGTCAGACGCTGGGTTAGCTAAAATTTTGAAGTATCTACCTACATCATACCTATTTAGGTCGTAGGTGCTTTCAAGCCCCTGTCCCATGAATATTTAAGATTTACATATTTTACTAATGGAATGAAATGGTTCACATTACATTCAAAACTTCAATTGTAGGTAGGCAAGAAATCATCAAAACTGGTAAAATATGTCGTATTATTCTGAAGTATTTTTTAATGATATCGTTTAAGGTAAAAAATAAGTTATCCGCCTAATGGTATCCGCCTAACCCATGACTGTTACATTACTATCATAATTATCATATAGTTATTTCAACATGAATATAGTTTTGACATAACAAAATAACATGAATTTTACTTGATATTCAATCATCTTTTATATTATAATTAACTCATTTCTTAAGTTTCTATTTCGTCAATAGTTTCTACTTTATACACACTTAGGTGGAAACAAACAGTTTATTGATAGAAGATAAAGTGAATCAATTTCCAGTCAGAAAGCTCATTTTAGTACTAGATATTATAAATGCGAATGTTTGGACGGATGGAAGCTGCGTTTTTTTCCGCAAACCTTTGTGTAATATGGAAGTGTGTTTCATTTAGAACTTAATAATTTGGTTCCATAAAACAGATATTTAAGGTCGAAAGTCAATACATTAAAACAACGCACATCAACATGGTCTAGGGATATTTCAATTAAACCTAAATAACTAAAATTCTATTAACTTTTTGTTAAGACACCTACATATTAAAATAAACCTCGTTTAATAGCCTATCTAATCTGATAATAAACTTTAAGATAAAGTTTTTTTTTTTTAAAACTTAGAAGAAGAGGAAAAACTCAGACAAAATTTTAATCTTAACTTTATTTTTGAAACATCAAAACCTAAACAAAACAACTATTTTTTTTATACAACTTGTTGAAAACTTAAAATTAATAATCCGTGGATCCACCTAAGACTCTTCTGACACATCTGCAGCGGTTCTGCATACTCAAAACAAGGGTGTCAATATCCTGTTGTGGAATACTATCTCTAGTCCTGCTAAGATGCAAGAAAAGCTGGTTTTCATGCACAATATCTTCAGGGAAAATCCTAAGAGCTCTTCTTTGAAGCATATCCCAGGCATGCTCAATAGGACTTAAGTCATGGGATTGTGCAGGCCAGTGTTAAGCTTGGATATCATGCTGTTGTCACCAACTTGTAACGATACGCGCCGTATGTGGACGGGCATTGTCGTGCATTAGCTGAAAATTTTGTCCCATTTGCTGTCTGTGGGGCAAGATTACAGGTTCTAGCACCTCATCTCGGTATTTTAGAGCAGTCATATTGCCGTGTATCCAAACGAGGTCCGTTCTACCACCGGTAGACCACCGGTACGGATTGCTACTGTTTTTATAATTGGTTGGTATGTATAAAGGCGAGCAGTGATAATGCATGCATTTTTAAATTGGAACCGGGCGATAAAAGGATACATTAAAAAGTACATAATATGTCACATACTAATTACTGATAACCGGCTGGAATGTTCGTGTATTTAATTGTTACCAATCCAGCCAGTTTCGAACTATTTATAAGTCCTTCGAGAATTGATTATACCACATTTGCTTCGAGTTGATTGATAAATAATGTCGTTTACTTATAATAAGCTATCGACTTCTGCTTAAAATGTCAAGTGTATATTGATTATAGCGGTGTTGTATCGTCCATTCAAAAATGACCTAGTATAACGTGTAAAATGTACAAACGTAAGCACGTTTGTATTTAAGTATCCGTTGTCTATACTCCTAATAAAGAAGTAGAGGCCAAAAAGTCTTGGAAGAAAACTATAAATAATGTGGTTCAGAAGACGTGAAATTTTCTACTAAACAAAAATTTGATGTTTTTGAAAAAAAAATGTCTGTTTGTCAGTCTGTTTGCTTACGCATAACTTAAAAACTACAACACAAATTTAGATGGAATTTGGAGTATTGATAGAATAGAACCCTAAAATTCCAACTATAAACTTTTTATCTTGATCCGTCATTAAATCCAGGATGGCAGTATGTTCTCCCTATACTACATGGTCTCATATAAAACTGAGTTTCGACTGACTGATCGGCATGCATGAACTTCTTTGGCTAAAAACCGTAATAGTTAAGAATGTGAAATTACATATAATGAAACACATCTGTTTTGAATTTTCGCAAATATAGCCATAACGGTGCAGCAAAGTTCAGAAATTATTATACCTAAGGAAAAAATATTTCTGGTGTAATTAACTAAAAACTTGGTAAAAATAAACTTTAACGTAAATAATACAATACATATAAATTTTAAGCATAACATAACAAATCGTCACACCTATATATCCTCGAAGGCGTAAGCAGCGGTGTTTTAAACACCTGCGTTTCATCGGATTTATTTTTGATCCCATGTAATAGAAGGCCATCCAATTGCTATCTACGGGATACTGTTCTAGACCCCAGACTGCTATTGTGAATTTCTTTGTCAGAAAATCCCAATAACACTGTCCAACCCGGGGATCGAACCCAGGACCCCGAAATTCCTAAACGGCGCTTCAATCAATACACAGAAATGAAATAATATTTATTGCAGATATTATGTTGTTTGATTATTAAGGCACGTTTAGTGCTTGAGGAACCACAGTTTGTCCAAGCGAGCGATGCCGCTGGCGGGTCAGCTAATGCTTAAATATTTTACTCAGTAACATTTCTAAATACAAATACAAACAGTTTATTCATATATACATTAAATATTTGAATTCCTTTTTGATTATTTGTTAGTTTTTTTTTATTTATCAGTTCTACAGACAGCCGTATACAAATCTTAACATAAACAGGAGTGCGACAATAAAGACTGGAACGCCAATGAATTTTTATCGTTGGATACAGATACAACGGAGATGGAAAACTCAGATTTAGTGGCTCTAAAAACAGCCCGACTCATGCCCTAGTTGAGTTATTGATATCCATAGAATGCACTTGATAACCATGTAGGAATATTACTATAGTACATTTTTTTGATTTAAATTATAAATTGTATTCTGTTTTATTTCTGATCTGAATTGAAGATATCTGTCTCTTCATTCTAGATCAGATATTTTAGTTAAATATAAAGCTATACTAGATTAAGCTCTAGATGAAACCAAGCGGATTTTAGCTGTATCAGAGTTGGAATCAGAGCACTGGCTCCATCCAATCATTACCCTCTGACAACCTATCAACTGTACAAGTAGGTCTGCGCCTGGGGGCTAAACTGCGCGAGCCACATTTTTGCCAGTGCGGACGAGCCGTAGACCAATTTAGACGGCATGGACTATCGTGCGTAAAGAGTGCCGGTTGGCTATATTAACATTAGACTATAAATGACATAGTCAGGCGGGTACTCTCGACATCATCCGTGCCTTCGACACTGGAACCGAGTGGAATGTTGGTGATGACGGTAAGAAACCAGATGATTCTAGCTTGGTACCATGGTGTCTTGGACAGTCCCTGGTCTGAGACGCCGTTTGTGTCACTATGGCACCATCTTACGTCAGTTACTCTTCCCGCGGCCAATCTGGCAGAAACTTCAAAAAGACGAAAATGTTCACAGCTTAGTGCCTACTACACTGGCTGTCTAAACTCTGGGTCCATGGTCGTCCGACACCAAAAGGATTTATAAACAAATATCTACTCGTAAGAGACTGATCCTTGCCTCGGGGGATCTAAGAACGGGTGTGTACTTTGTCCAAAAGTTGAGCCTGGCGATTCAACGAGGCAATGCGGCCAGTTTTTTAGGAACCCTTCCGCACGCTGATGATATTGACGGTGTTTTTTGGTTTTTTGTTTTGTAATAATATTATAAACTAGGTTTATCTATTTTTTTTCTGATCTTGTACCATATTATGTGTTCCGTTTTGTGTGCATATTATTGTGTTGAACTATTAACAGATCAAATTTACCCGAAATCAAACTCTACATGTAGTAGTCCTACATGTCATGTTATATATAGTCCGGTCACCGGTCCGGTATTTTAATGTGATGATGATGAGCACAAATCTTTGTTCTTGGGTTCTGGATGTTTGGGTTAATGTGTCCACGCCTTTCACGATACAGAGAAGCCTACTGGAGGCGTCTGAAAGTATGAACGTTTACATAACTCTTACTTTACTCTGTCTGCGTGACTCGACGCTGGATAAAACTGTGAAACAACCTCACAGAGGTCATAATAAAAGAAGATTCAATTGATTATACTTTTTATGAATATTGTTAAAACTCTGCTGATAAAAAATCAAGTTCAAATGGCTTTTCTCGGCGGAATATCTGGCTATACAATATTACCAAACAAGGCGGACTCTTACACAAGTGGCCCCCCACCTAGTGTGTCGGGTTTCCTTGCCTCTTACAATTCGCTTTCCGACGGCTACCGCTACGTGATGACGTGTTCATATTTAAAGAAAATTACATTCCTACGGGCGTGAGAGACACAGCCCTTGAATAATTTATAATAACAAACAATACACATCCATCTTAAATACGTAATAGAATGTTAATTTACACAATGTTACGTAGTTGTGAAATAAATCTGTATCATATTTGTATCTAAAGGATAAGATAGAAATAGAATCGCCATCTAATAAATAAGAATAAATAAAAATAAATAAAAATATATATGGAGTAATTTGGGTACTTATACACTTCTGCCGAACCCTTCAGGGACGTAAAGGTGTGATGGTAGGTTTGAATTTCCAAACACAGTTGTTGAATTTTAATATTTAGTCTAGTCTGACGGTTATAATATGTTCTATATATCGGTAGGTATTTGTATATTGATATTAAGCTACAAGATAATATGGATATTACTATGGGTAATACTATAATAATAAATGATTATTTAAAAGATACAAAACCAACTGACTGTGTTATTGTGCTATTTCTACGCCTGAAACTTTAATATCATCCTCACTCGTAACACCTTTTTTTAAATTATTGAGCTTATTACTAACCATATTTTCATAATTTAAAATAAATTTTAAAAATTTATATTTCATTCACAATTATAACCAAAATCAGCCCATTTTGTTCCCACTGTTGGCACTCGAGCCTTCATCTCAGAGAGAAAAGACATACAGTTATGATACGAACGGATAATTCAGTAAACATAGATAAAAAATAAACACTATAGAACCTCTTCTTTTTTAGAAGTCTGTTATAAATGTTAAAATTCAATCTGATCCATGACAATGAACACAGGATCGCCAATGAACACGAGCATCGTAGGATGCAAAAAGCATAAACGCAGAGATTGTGCCTCGCCGGAACCGGCTGATTCGCGCTTCAGCATTGAATTTGAATTTTCAATTTCAAAAGGCTGCTCTCAAACGAAAGGGGGCGATATAAAGGACTACAATTAATTTGCAAATCCGTTTTTACGTTGATTGTAATTTGAATAATACTTAAAAAATATATGTTCTCATTCAAAACTGTATTTTTATTTAGTTCTAGATGCTTTCCGTGATCCTACCCAGGTGGGAAAAGTACTCACGAAGATATTGACAAATCCCGTTATATTGTTTTAGAAGTTAATACTAATTATCGTAATTTGTGATAAAATAAATACTTTAACAATATATAATATATAACAACATAATAAAAAGAATGGCCTACATGTTCTTACCCGTTCTTCCCAGTAGATGTTTATTCAATGCAAGTTGTGACCTTGATTAAGAACTAAGCTTGCCCATGACAGTTGCAGTACCACCCAAAGCTTAAAAGTATAGTTTGTGTGGCACTATACTGCGCTCGTCACACCCAAGACATTGGTTGTTTAATCTCTTTCGCCTTTTAATTTCACTTGTTTCAGCGCCCTTCACATCCTTTTGCTGCACAGTAGAACCTCTGGCACCAACTAAGACGGCATCTTAAACAAGATGCTTACACCAATTAGTGAAAGACTCTGTTATAGAACGCGGCAATATAGTCTAACGTTCATAACAGCTTCTTTGGTGCTTTAATTGAATTCATGATTCGAGTTTTGAATTTTTCATTAGGAGCAAGTAAATTGCCGGATAATTACTTCATCTGATTGAAAGCTGTCTGCATCAGGTCCAGTTTTAAAAGTTTCAATCTCTGCATGGATCTGCCGTGCAATTCTCTAGCGATTCGTCGATGCGCTCGTCGACGAGCTCACCGATGTCATTAAAGTATTAATGAGATATCGCCCTTGTACATAAGATTGTTTTTCCAACGTTTCTTGTCATCTCGTTGCTCTTAGACAATCACATGGCTGTAATACAACTTACATACAATTTGCAATGGAACTTCACAATTTGATTCCGCTATCCCCATTCTATAATCGGACATCCAGAGATATTTAGAAGCGCCACCGCTTTATGGTGAATATTCCATTTACCCGGACGAAGCGATTTACTTATTCGTTTATCATACGAACCGCTAGGGAATGGAACACCCTCCCTGAGTCGGTGTTTCCGGTTAAGTACAATATGGGGGTCTTCAAAACACGAGTGCATAGGTATCTTCTGGGTAAGCGCGCTCCATCATCGATAGCATCATCACTTAGCATCAGGTGAGAAAAAAAAATATACGCTTGTATCGGTACATATTTTGAGTACATACAAAAAAGTATACTTAAAGATTTATTTATTTAAAATATCGAAATATTTATCAATAAAATATTGTGTTTCTGTACATGAATATAATAACGTTTATGTATAATTTTCTGACATTGTTTTCAAAACGACTCCGTCGATAAGTGTGTTGTTTAATGCTTATTGGCGATAAGGCTATCTATTAAACAACAGTATTAATACCTACTTTAATATTAATTAATTTCATGAATTAAAAAAATCTTTATATCCTTTTTTGTCTAGATATTATGATCAGTCCCATTCCAATAGTAATTTTCTTTTCTACAACGCCTTTCAACCATAATTCAGTCGCGGTTTCACACTAAAGATAGACAGCAAAGTATCTGGTACTGTGGTGGTACCCACCAAGATGGTTCCTCCTAGAAGAGTTCTACTGGTACGTTGCCTGATTGACCTCCAACGGTAACCACGTGTCCCATCAATTGCTAAGGCCTACCCTTCTACGAACGTCGGTGTGTAACAAACATATAATTTCACATTAATAACAATAAGTTTAGTATTTTTGATAAGAAAAATTCTAATGTAACAATTATTCATTTTAATATAATAATTACACATTTTAAGCTTTCATGTCATTGCCCTACAATTATAAAAGCGATCTCAGTAAACTTCACTGACCAAGAATCCTTTAATTTCATTATACATAATTGAAACAGCGAACAAAAGCTGTAAAGATTGTGATCATCAAACGAGAGAGAGAGTTTAAAACGGCTAATAACTAGCATTCCGCGAAAGCCTTCCGTTATCTTAACAGACCATTAGTTACAAGCGCTTTACGTTCGAATAAAACTAAGTCAAAGTGCTACACATTTAACGTCCACTTTACCTTTGTTGAATAAATTAAAAACAGAATAATTTATTTAACACTAAACACAGCACAGATTAGTCGTAAAAAGGAAATATTTCGGCTTAAAAAGCTCTCGGTTCACAATCACGCGCGCTTCCTTTTTGGGCTAACGACGTGCTCCGTACCGTACGTAGCACTCGTAGCGTCTACGTGTGACCCGCTACGGAGCCGCGGTAATACTGGCTACGGCTACGCGGGCGCGCTACAATCCTCACTCTACGGCTCGGATTATTACTCCTCCTAGCACAGATTCTACAATCAATAGCTTTGGGTATAGTTAATGTTTATCAATAATTGAAACTTGAGGTAATTGATTATTAGAACGTTATGTAGCTGTAATAGAATTAAATTTAGCAATTTTATTGTAATATTTAAAATTAAAGTATTTACCGGCAATATGCAGTGTTGGCGTATAGGATAACTTGTAATATTTTTACTGATAACAGTATTGTACGTTTGTATTTTTTTTTAAATGTAGTATAATACTTTGTTTAAATATAAATAAAGAAATTTTTTATTAAAATTGGAAACGTTTTTGTGAACAAGAACCTTTGTCAAACGGTATTCTACGGTATAAATTAACAGACAAACCTTATTAAATATAATTTATGAATTAATTCAACGGTACAAAAGGGCAAAGATTACTTGAAAATAGCAAAACAGAATTTCTGTAAATGAATTTCCTTAAAATCTTGAACGTTATTTGTAAGGAGCTTAATTCAAAATTATCATTCTATCATTGGATATTATTTTGTTAAACCAAAGATTGAAAAACTTTCCTTTGTACTTATAACTATGCAATAACAACAAAAAGTAATTATTATAATACTTGTGTACGAGTACTAATATTTTTATTTTTATTTACATTATGTTTATTCAGTTTAGTATAGATGAAGTATTGTTATAAAAGTGTAAACGTCTTTGATTAAATTTTCTTATGTGATAGATATTATGTTTAGTTTTTTATTATCATTAAGTGTCGACACTGACAAATTCTTTGCCTGATTTAGGTCAATATTACACAAATATACCTCTAACTATACAGATGTTCATTTGTGGATTTCGAATTGAGTGAAAGTTTGGCATTAAATTTATAAAAAATATTTGCACTGTACTCAGGATTAGAACTTTAGATTTACAACTGATCATACTTCTAATAAACAGCATCTTAGGTATAAAGAAATTAAGAATAAAACAGCATCTTAATCACCAGTATGGTACGAGACGCATGTAGCTCACTACGGAGGCACGCTGTATACTGACAAGTACAATTTGGAATATTTAATACCGACTTCCATTCTATTTAGTTACTGGAGTGTGACTCAAAAACTACTGGACCTAATTTAATAAAATTTAAATGGGACTACACGGGAAGCACCAAGCTTTCAAACAAAAATTTTAAAGAATTTTAGGAATCGGTTTACCCTATCGAAAGTTATGGTTATGAGGTAACAAACACAAAAAAAATATACAGTCGAATTGAGTACCTCCTACTTTTTGGAAGTCGGAAGATAAACGATTTGAAATGATACTACTCGTAAGTTAAATAGCCGCGACCAACGACCGTAAATTGTAATGCCAAAGAGATTTTGTTAAACTAATTGTAATACATTTGCAATGTACATAATCGTTTAAGCATAGTCTATTGAACAATAAATGTATGCTCCGACTTCTGAATACAAAATTTATTTTATGTATTAAAAGTAAAACACTACAAAAGAATTCAATCTATATATTTTATATTATGAAGAGGAATGATTTGTATTTTTGTATGTAATGAATAAACTTAAAACTACTGGACAGATTTTAAAAATGGTTTAATTGTTAGAAAGCTACATTATCACTGACATATACTAAAAAACAATCTTGTATCGCGTACTCTGCGGAAATTATTGGCAATAAACCAAAGTGATGTAGCTACTGCAATTTTATAGAAATAAAATTGCATATTTTAACACGTAAAAGTAGTTATTTTTATTTGTACAACTTTTTTAAGAAGTCGGCACAAACTAGATCACATTATTCGGACCTTGGCGTTAATCTTTATCTACTCTAATCATAAAGAGGAAAGATTTGATAGTTTGTAATGGATAATCTCAAAAACTACATAACCGTTTCAAAAAAATATTTCACCAGTAGAAAGCTATATTATGCTTGAGCATAATACGCTGTGTTTAATTCATCATCTTCATCACCACGCTGGTGAAAATGCTGAGCACAGCTAGTCAAGTATATTTAAAATTATTTGTATCCCGTTATGCAGCTTCATAGCATAAACACCCAAATTTTGCCAGTCACGTTTTAAACAATGAAACAGTCTCGGGCAATTACGAAAATCAAACAATTTCTAACGAATAACTTAGTGCTCTCTTGATATCAAAATGTATGATATTGAAGAGAACAAATCTAAAACATCAATATTCAGGCTACATGTACGTATAAAACAAGGTAAAATGATTTAATTAACGCCATAGTAACACTATTTCTCATCTAGTTATTGATTAATTGTTGCAAAATCACCGGGATTTCAGGATAGTGTTTAATCAATTACGTAAGTTATAAAAACAAAGTATAAGCATTGTTCTAGAACATGCGTGCAGAGTAAATCAGTAACAATATTATTATTGTTAACCTGTTGATTCGCAATTTGGCCAATAATACAATAGATTTCGCAAAAATAAACATAATTTTCTAGGTAAAGAAACGTGTGTGGTTTAGGTGTGTTTGTATGTTGAGGGAAAGAATAGCTTTAAATTTAAGTGGAGCTTAAATGGTAGATTCCATTTCCCCTTTTCCTTGGTAATCCCTTTAAATTTGTACTTACCTATGAATATATAATTTATAAAGAATAAATGAGTACTTAAATAATTTGAATCAATGACATCTCATGTCTAACGATTTAATAGTAAACTCAAGAAGCAAAGGTTATAATTAAGTCTTATTAAACATATTTTTCAATATGTCAAACTACCATAATGCAAAATATGTTTTTGTCACAAATAGTCACTCAACAGTGGAGTGTTACTTAGCATCATTCATTTTCGAACCAGGTCGAAATAAATTAAAATATTTAATATTAGACATCAAATTATTACATTTTAGAGCCCGATTTAAAGGCCTACATTTGGTTGAACTTTTAATATAAATTTAAATGAAGTATTATTGATTTTTTAGCCACCCAATACAACAATCACTGCAAAGTATTCGATCCATTAGGTTAAAAAGCAAATCACAACGAAATTTCATTTCACTATAGGATTATCATTTTAGCCAATGACTTGCCCGTCCGGATAATATATTTAATCAAATAATTTGGATTTACATATGTCATAATTTATATTAGAACCTTTTCAATTACGATTACCTGGGACAGACAGTCAAACTAGGCAGGTCCAACTTCGAGAAAGAGGTCAATCGTCGAATCCAACTCGGCTGGGCAGCGTTCTGGAAACTTCGCGAAGTCTTCTCGTCAAAAATACCTCAGTGCCTCAAGACAAGAGTCTTCGACCAATGTGTGTTACCAGTGATGACTTATGGCACTGAAACGTGGTCTCTTACTATGGGCCTAATAGAAAAGCTCAAAGTCGCACAACGAGCTATGGAGAGGGCTATGCTCGGGGTTTCTCTACGTGATCGATTCAGAAATGAGGAGATCCGTAGAAGAATGAAAGTCACCGACATAGCCCAGAAGATTAGCCAGTTGAAGTGGCAGTGGGCAGGGCACATAGCACGCAGAACAGATGGCCGATGGGGCCGAAAGGTTCTGGAGTGGAGACCACGGACCGGCAAGCGCAGCGTAGGTCGTCCACCGACACGGTGGACAGACGACCTGATGAAGGTCGCAGGACGACGTTGGATGCAGGCCGCTTCCAACCGGTCCTTTTGGAAAATCATGGGGGAGGCCTATGTTCAGCAGTGGACGTCCTACGGCTGAGATGAATTACGATTCTAATATTAGAATAGATTCATGGCTTAAACAAACGAAGTTTTACCACTCTATATAAAGGAGATAAGATGAGAAAAGGTCTACCGTAGCTGAGAAAGTTCCGAAGTATGATCACAAAAAGTTGAATACAAAAATCCAAAAAAAAGACAAAGATTTACGACTGACCTTTCAATCAGTTTTATGAAGATAGGTCTAGTTAATTTTATGGTGATTTGGTGGATGAATACTTTTAGGGGAAACGAGGCAAAATATTGGGGAGAATTTAAGACCACGCCACTCCAATCGCACACGCCCATACCAACGAGTAGGCTGTTATTTTTAAATTTAGAGGTAGATTGGTAATTGTTATTATATCAATACTTGACTTCAAGTCTTTACAGTGTAGTACTAGGTGCCTTGTGAGCAAGAATCTGTATTAGTGAGGTATAACCGCAGTGACAACTTCTGCACTGAAGCAGAAAACAGACAAACAGTTTGTTGTTAAGTTGTATGTTAAGGTTTGAATAGTAAGTTAATGAGTGAGGGGACGGACTTACGAAGTTGAATAATATACCTCCACCGTAGAGATGCGAATCGTAAAAAGCGAGGAATCCCCACTTCTTAGGTGTTAAGTTTTTTGTTTAGAGGTCGTTTTGGTTGAAACTCACCATTCCGATCCCAAACTACTCGTTCCGTACTAGCATTGCATCCGTATACTGTTCAAACCTTCTTACCACGGGCCATAAATTGTGGAATGCTCTGCCGGCGTACGTATTTCCTTGCAGTTATGAGCCTGGGTCTTTCAAGCGGGGCGTGAAAACGCATCTCTCAGGTTATCATATCGTGGTAATAATAATAGTCATCGTTTCTTGATTCCATCTTCGCTCTTCCATCAGGCGGGAGGTTCCGTCACTTTGATGAACAATGATAAAAATAAACAACGCAGTGTCAGATAATCTGTCGCGAAGCAAAAGTGTTCAAGTAGTGTATTACAAACGAGGGGCTTAAGCCACCCAAGATGAAGACAGGCTTAATTCTAGGTGCGAATACTATAATTTTATTAACTACTGCGAGACAAAAAAAGTCACTCTGATTTAATAAACTCCGAAGCCGAATCACTATCGTTTGACGACATTTTTGTATTTATATTTGAAAATTAGAAAATAACGATCGAATAAAAGAACACCAAACATGGTCTTTTGTTTCACATTCTTTACCATCGCGCCTTTTTTGTGTTTTTTTATTTATAAGAGTATTCCTAGAAATGTTAATGTTCCATATCCAAATCAATTTAATCCCTTGAGAGTTTCATACAACATTACCTCCTTTGGTGATGCCTTGCTTCACGTCGAGATCGCGTGATATGTGATTAGACATTGTCGAGCAGGCCTGCAGGCATAGCACGTGAAGGAGAGAAATAGTTTTTACCGTCGTTTTTATCCACCTATCAGTGTAAATAATTGTCTTCTTCACCTTACAGAGCACGGCAACCGGGGGAAGAGTTAACACGTTTCCTTTTGACGTTCCTCGTAGACAGTATGTCCCGCTACTCCCGCTATAGAGCACGGACTCGTCGAAACGTGGATATAAATCTCTCCGATTGACATAGCACGGAGAAAGGTTATCATCATATTTGAAGGTGGTGAAATCAAACTGGAAAACTGGAATTAAACCTGGAACACCACGCTTCGAAGCCAGGGTCTCTACCAACGGAGCAAAAGGAAATAGTTTATAATACATAAAATAACTTTCTGTTGCTAGGCCACAGGCGTTCCTCTTAAATATCGGCATTCTTTCATATGTGTGAATATATACTATTCTAGCTGTGCCACGTGGTTTCACCCGCGTGGTGATGAATGATGATGATGATAATGAAAAACATATGTGCTTCCCTGAGATTTCACAAATCGAAATGCAAAATCTTAAAAATTGATTCAGCCGTTTTTCAGGTTTGTTTTATATATATAGTTGTATATATACATTGCATCTATAGGCTCAAATATAGGTCGTGATCCTAGGCAGTTCTGGAAATACGTCAGACAAAGACGCAGTAGTAGGGGCCAGCCGAATGAATATACTCTTGATGGAGTACCGGTTGCAGGACAAGAGGCGGCAGCAACGTTTGGTGAGTACTTTAGTTCTGTATTTCTTAATGATGTTCCGGCGCTTGACTCCGTAGCAGCGGAGCGTGTTGCCGCCACTGGAGACGCTCGGCTCGTTGTTATAGATAGTGTCACTGTGGCTGACTTACGCCGCGCTGTACGTCGATTAAAATCATCATCTGCGGCCGGTCCCGATGCGATACCCCCTTTCCTGGCTAAAGACTGTTTCTCGGTGCTAGAATTACCGCTTCTTCACATTTTCAACCGCTCCCTTCATATATGTCGCTATCCTGTTAGGTGGAAAGTATCTAGAGTGGTACCTATTCCTAAAGTAGCTTCATCCACTGATGTTACGACTTATAGACCTATTGCTGTACTCGCCGTATTTGGCAAAATTTTTGAATCAGTCGTCAACTATTATCTCACTCGGCAAATTGAGCCTTATCTTCATGACTCTCAACATGGTTTTCGCGTCGCCCGGTCTACTACTACAAACCATATTACCTTTGTTGACTCTGTATCCGCGGATATGGATGGTGGTCGTCAGGTTGATGCTCTGTTTCTCGATTTCAGGCGAGCATTTGACGTCGTCGACAACGACATTTTGTTGGTGAAGCTTTCAAAATTGGGGGCTTTGCCTAAACTATTGCAATTTCTTGCTGACTACCTAAAAGATCGTAGACAGTATGTGCACGTGAAAATGCACAAATCGGACGAATTTTACACAAGATCAGGGGTTAGTCAGGGTAGTACTCTGGGACCTACCCTTTTTCTGGCTATGATTAATGATCTTCCCACTGCTCTCAGCACGTCGCATTGTTTAATGTTCGCTGATGACCTGAAGGTATACCAGTCGGTGAGTGAAGCCTCTGACTGTGTAAGACTGCAGCGTGATATTGAGTCGGTGGAAAACTGGAGCCGAGTAAATAGGCTTGCCTTCAACACTGCTAAGTGTAAGGTAGTCTCCTTTACTAGATCATCAAATCCCATTGCATTCTCATACACCTTGGACGGCTTGACTTTGGAATTCGAAAATACAATTCAGGATCTTGGCGTTATCTTAGACAACCATCTTGATTTCCGTGAGCATGTTGTCAATATATGTAAAAATACCAACAGGACTCTAGGGTTTATAATGAGAACTGCTTCACAGTTTCCAGATATAAGTGTGGCAATCACAATGTACAATGCTTTCGTTCGTTGATGCTATAGTCTGGGATCCCCGTGAAGCCAAATATACTCTGCTCATCGAAAGACTACAGCGAAAATTTGCTAGGTACGTTTATAAGCGTATGTTTGGTTACTATCCATATTAATTTCCGTCACTCTTTGTGTCAGGTATGATCGGACTGGATACACTGGAGCTCAGACGGAAATTACTTTTAGTTGTACACTATTGCCAAATACTTCGTAATAGGGTGAACAACCCGACGGTGTTGGGTGCACTTGCACTATTTGTTCCCAATTGTAGTCACAGCAGGCGTCGTCCGCATAAGTTGTTCCTACGGCCCATATCGAGGACACGCCACGCTAGCAATGCTACAACGCAGCGGGCGATGCTAATTCTGCACTCATTTGCGCATAAGTGTGAGCATGTAGATCTATTTACTGACTCTATGAGTACCATTGTTACTAGCATTAGGTTATATTTAAGCCATTATTTAAGGTAGTAAGCGCTTTGGCCATGCTGTTAGCTTTCTATCTATACTGAAATTAAATAAATAAATAAATGTATAAGAATTTACCACCACGCGGGCACAGTGCGTTAGAAAAATTTTAAACACCAGTAATTTTTTGCACATTACTGCTGGCGGTTGAATAACTGGTATATGTATTTCCAAAGGTGGACTCTGCAAACGTCCTACCACTACAAAATGTTCTAAATAAATAAAAAGCATGCCTATATGATAACGGCCTAACATGCGATCAGAAATACGAGAATATGCTGAAAGATAATTTAAATAGCGATCATAATCGCAGTAAAGCTCTCTACACACCATGCAATTTCGAATGCAACATGCTGTAGCAATCTGCTGTGATCCAGCAAATTGTATCGTATGTAGGCGTGTTGTGACTCCCTTCCAACATGTTGGACGTCGTAACGTACGTCCTAGCATCCAGCAGATTGTTACAGCAAATTGCAAGCCGCGTTCAACGTGAGTAGTGCGGTTGCATGCAATTTGGGCTCAGTCGCGATCGTGCCGCCGCCCGTGGCTGGCGTCGCTATGAATTTGATTTAATGAAATATGTAAATGGATGCAACAATTTATTCTACAGAAAAAAAACTATATTGATAAGAATTTCAGAAATCTATTTATGATTTGCCACATTTGTGGAATAATAAAATAGTTATTGCGTATTTTAACTTTTCTTAGCAGCTGATGTTTTTTCTTTGTGAAAATAATTGACACGCCATTGTTCTATCCAAATTTCTCTAGACTAGAAATAATGATTTTAATTATTAAATAACCTAATAATAGGTATTATTTATTGTAGTATTGCTGTGCATCTATTAATGTTCAAAGTAAAATAATAAAAAATTATACTATATAAAAAGTATAATGTTTATTGTCTCTAAGTCTCAGTAGGTATAGTTCAGCGAACTCAGCGAAGGCAATTGCAAGACCCGTTTTTTAATATTGGGACAGCATTTGAGCCATTTTCATTCACGTGCGTACGCTGTGGCGATCCAACGCGGAATGTAATTGTAATCGCCGCTGCAACGTGTGTAGAGTATGTACAACCGCGACTACAGCAGATTGCTACAACATGTTGCGTTCGGGGTTGCATCGTATGTAGAGCGCTAAAGACTTGCTTCACTTGAACAATTACAAAAAGCTAAGACAAATACAAACGAGCGCTTGAATATTGCGAAATATTTTTTAACTAAATAATTACTCAGTGAATCTGCATATCACTTACTAACACAAAACTTAAGCAAATTTAAATAAATTGCAAGCCCATTTACCCTCTCTGAGTCTTACGACGACCAATTTAAAGTTTCTCGTAACAGGCCCACTAAAAATAGGGAACGGAAAACAATTTGCAACACTACACGGGAACCCGCTGCAGAAACTTGAGAATGGTTGAAAGTTTGATGCATTCGCGTAGTATTTAGCAGCGTTTCTCTAATTGTTTTCTAGAAAGCTTTTCGCTGGTGAAAACACAGAAGCTAGATCACAACCTACGTACCTACAAAAGGCTGCGCAAAATTACTGAGTTCTTGTATTTTAAGAGGGCCAGCTATGCAGTATAAGCACCTCGTCATCCACGTTCCTTCACTTGGTATTCAGGTGATGCTGAACAGGTAACATGTTTGGTGATAAAACTCTTTTGCAAGTTTGATTGGATATTAGATTTGTTCCTCTTGATAGGTAATAATAACCCATCAAGAGGAACACAGTGAAATTTCACTGTGCTAGATATCCTGATACTGAAAAGGATATATAAATGGGGCTATTGTTTTGTTCGTAATTGTCATGATTTTGGTATAAATACTTGTGAGCATTTTATACATACTTTGTATGTATACTTTGTGTACATCTACATCTACACTAAATATTATAAAAAAAAAGATTTGTTTGTTTTGAATTGAATAGCCTCTGAAACTGGTAGACCAATCAGTAAAATTCTTTCACCATTGGAATCCTACATTTTCCCTGATGACCATTGACTATATAATATTTTCAAAAAGTTAGGAATCCGTAAGAAAAGTTCGAAAATGTAACCAAAGTTGTGGAAAAAATACCAAAAAAGATCCTTATGTCGCTGACGCTGCGGACCAAACAATTATTTCACGAGTATAAAGATACATTATGCCTGAGTATCATACGCTATATTTGATTCATCCTCATCATCATCCATCACCACGCGGGGGAAACCGCGGAGCGCAGCTAGGCATACATAATTTACTTTTTTTTACATATTTGTATGTATAATTGGTGCACATCATATATAATTCCCTTCTTTTAAATTGTTTGTGCAATAAAGTGAAAAGATTGTGTCTGTTATGATAAATAGTTTAGAATTAATTAGGCAGATAAACCTACATATATACATACATACACACTAACCCTCCCTATTGCTTCGCCGAGATTGTAATTATAGGCTCATCTTTTATGTAATTCTACTAGCTTCACTATTTTTCTCCAAGTTTAAATTCATATTAGACCATTTCTTGAGAAACCTTATTACATATATTACCTTTTATAACAAGTTTTCTGTAATAAATATTCAGCTAAGTAATCACTATTATACTGAATGGATGTAATTCTATAAATTTTATTGAATAGTAAGACATATATTTTTTAGCCCTCTTAGGGTATATATATAACATTTTGTGATCATACTTTGTAACCTACTAAACTAAGGTCTGCTGACCTTTTCTCATCTTATATTTTTATAAAAACTGGAAGAACTTGTAAATTTGTTCAACCCAAAGCTTTTGTGAGGTAGAAATTTATATTCAGTACGTTTTTCTTGTAGTCTGCGAACGTTCTAGTTTTTTGTTTTTATTCGTATGCAACATCTCGCTAACATTAATTTATTTATTATTAAGAATAAAATAATATATCATTGTTTTAGGGCATATAATCTGATGGAAAATGGGGTTTAAACGTAAGACTTCACAGTAACATTTTACGAAATGTTATTATTATCATATAAATACGTAAGTAGATGAGTTAGTGAGTGGAGAGTGTGTAAATATGAGAACGTGGGTTAATTCTTTAGGCTAAAACGTTTTAAAGATTAACAAATGGGATGTTTTTGTATCTCGTTTCCCCTCTGGCTAATTACGAAATCTCAAAAAGTAGTTTAGCTATGAAGCTGAAATTTGGCTGGTAGTTTAAGGATGCTAAGAAATAATTTTACTATAGAAATGAATTAGGAGGGTGAAATGAGAGGTAAAGGTGAACACAGTGAAATAAAACTCTTTTATATTCAAATTTTGTGACTCACAAATACGATTTGGTTTAAATATTACTTTATAATCATAGTATGGCAATGGGCAGGGCACATAGAAAGAAAGAAAGAAAGAACATTTTTTTATTGCCACAAAAGATACAATAATAACAAACAATTTACCTAATATTTGAAACAATAGGGCAATAAGGGGTATGCTCAGCGCATGGCTGCGTAGACAATTAAGTCTATGCAAGGCTGATTTTCAGCATACTCCTTTTCTCGAAGTAAGATGTTGTTCGAGTGCTATTAGAGTTGCGGGTTACATATACGATATTTAATCATAAAAGCTGTTCCATAGTACATACATATAAAATACTTTGTATTACAGGTAAATAGTAATTATATTAGACCATGCTTTCAACAACAAGCTGCAGTCGGATTCTGCACTATGTATGTGATACAAATCACAAATAATAAACTATTTATACAAAAAGAAAAGCAAATAAAGATGCATGATAGAACCGTTAGGTTTAATGTAGTAGTACATATGAGAGAGATGAGATGTGTGTTATAGTGTGTATTAATGTGTGTGTGTGTGTGTATGTGTGTATGCGTGTGTGTGTGTGTGTGTGTGTGTGTGTGTGTGTGTGTGTGTGTATGGGAGTTATGTGTGAGAGGGAGAAGAGGTCGTTGAGAGTAAGAGAGTGTAATGGTAAGGCGTTATATTTTTAAAAGTTGCTTCAAAGTTCTTATTTTGACGTTCAAGTAGAATTACTTTATATTTTAATTTGAAACTATTGGAACCTATTTTAGTCCTCATGGGAGGTGGAAGATTGTTCCAAATTTTAGATGCGGTATATTTGAAACAACTTTTAAAACTAACGGTCTTGTGCTTAGGGAGAAGAAGCAATAACAGTGACCTAGCACGGGTGTTGTAAGTGTGTATGTCCTTTATCCAAACTAGTTTTTCGAACAAGTATTCTGGCCTCTTGTTCCAGATCACCTTTTGTATTGTACACGCGAGATGAAGTTCTCTCCTACCTTTCATGTTTATTATATGTTTCTTAACTAAGTATGGAGTGATGTGATCCCTTCTTGGTATGTTGAAACAGAATCTTAGACACGCATTTTGTACTCGTTGAATTGCTTTTTCTGTCTCAACATACAATCGTGGCCCATACACTGCACTGCAGTAATTAAATGGCGAGAGAACTAGAAGGTCACACAGCAACATCCTTACCTGTTCCGAAAGATACTGTCGTATGCCATAGAGAACCTTTATTTTATAAAACGCTGTTCTGATTTTTTCGCTAATGTGCTTAACAAATCTCAACTCACTGTCGAAAATAAGGCCTAGATTTCTTGCTTCTGTATCTATTGGTATTTGTACACCATCAATCAATCAATCAATCAATCATTTATTGATAACGCCAAGTTACAAGTCAATATAATAATAAAAATTGGTACAAATCGTACCTTCATCATTAATCATAATTCAAAATTAATAAAGGTTTTAAGTAATTGAAACATGTCATATTATAGAAATTAATACAAAATTAATTATGAAAATACATTAGATTACAATAAAATAAAATAAAAACACAATTATATAACAATATTACATAGATCAACGATACATAGGTCGAAAAATATAACTATAATTATATAATAGGTAAATTGTAAAATTCGTCTACAGAGTAGAACGCGTGTTCTAAAAGCCATTTTCTCAGTCTTAATTTAAAGACCATGGTGGAAGTTGCATCCTTTTTTATAGCATCCGGAAGACGGTTGTAAACAGAAGGGCCCATTACATATACGGACCTCTCCGATTTGCGCAGCGTATGCGCGGGAGTGACGAGGACGTGAGCAAACTTGTTACTGCGCAGAGCGCGGTAAGTATTTATGCCTTTCTCCTGGAACTTATCGATATTATTATATGTGAAAATAGCGACTTGATATATAAGTTCACAGGGAAGAGGCATGATTTTCAGCTCCTTGAATAGGTCTCTGCACGACACGTCATCGGACACACCCATGATTGCGCGCACGGCTCTCTTCTGCATGACGAAGGCTCGCCCGACATCCGCGGCTCGCGCCCACAGCTCCACGCCATAGGTGAGGATGCTGTGGACGGTTGCGAAGTAACATGACAGTACCGCGCTTCGAGGAGCGGTGCGAGCGAGCCGTCGCAGTGCAAAACAGGTACGGCCTAACTTTGAGCACAGGTCATCTATATGAGTCTCCCACGTGAGGCCACTATCGACATAGAAGCCAAGTAGTTTTGTCGTGTTCACCTCCTGCAGCGCGGTGTTCCCGGCGATGACAGTATAGCGCAGTGAGGTAGTACCGTTGAGGCGGAAGGCCATGAAACAGGTCTTATCTCTATTGAGGGCTAATCCGTTTGATTCAAACCATCGCTCTAGCTTTTGGACCACATTATTCAGCTCATCGATAAATAATCTGGGATCCTGGCATGTAACATTGTTAATTTGATATCGGTTTCCTATAAGTAGCATTTTTGACTTAGCTGGATTAAGTACGAGTGAATTTTGTGAGGCCCATATGAATATCTTATTTAAATCCTTATTTATCAAAGTCAAGGCTTGTTGAGTTTCGTTAGGTTTAAAAGAAAAATATATTTGAGTATCATCTGCATATAGATGATACTTACAGTTTTCTATTCGTGTAGGTAAATCAGCTGTAAAAATAGAAAACAATATAGGGCTTAATATTGAACCTTGTGGTACCCCTCTATTCAGTGTAGCTACGGTAGATATGTGCTTATTTCCGTTTAAGGATTCTGTTTCTACGTACTGTTCCCTGTTTAGTAGGTATGTTGAAAACCATAAGCATGCTTCTTGAGAGAATCCATAGTACGAAAGCTTTGCTAGCAGCATTTCGGCATGTAGACAATCAAATGCGCGTGAATAATCTAATAGTATCAGTGCACTGGTTAGTCCTGAATCTGAAGCAGACACCAAATCATCCATCACATTTAGCATAGCACGCAGAACACATGGCCGATGGGGCCGAAAGGTTCTGGAGTGGAGACCACGTACCGGCAAGCGCAGCGTAGGTCGTCCACCGACACGGTGAGACAGACGACCTGAGGAAGGTCGTCGCAGGACGACGTTGGATGCAGGCCGCTTCCAACCGGTCCTTTTGGAAAATCATGGGGGAGGCATATGTTCAGCAGTGGACGTCCTACGGCTGAGATGATGATGATGATGAATCATAGTATGCAAACATAGTAATGATTATAGCGTGAGTGCAAAGCAGATGTAGGCACGGGTCTATAACGTTAGATTTGATATTAAGCTCAAATCAGTTTTACTTAAGTACATGTTATTAACTTGTGGAGTCAAAGAATAAATATAGAAAAAAAGACATGGTAAGGACCATATCCATAATGTTTTTTTTTTATACTTGTAACACACACAACATTAAATGTTCTGTTCACTAAATGTCTGCTGTAGTACCCACCAAAACAAACGTTGGCAAAAATCGTTAGCTCCTTGTATATTATGCCACCTCATTACCAAGACCTGGAGCCAGGTGTAAGGGTTTTCTGAAGGGTAGGGGTGCTTCCTGTCACTCAGTACCTGAAATTTACCTAAACTCATTATAACTTAAATATTTTCCGTGAACCTATTATACTTAATATTAACATATTGAAGTACAAAAACAACTGTCTACGCCGAATCCCAATAAAACAATAAAAACACAGATTACGTTGTTTCACACCAAGGGAATCTTGGCATCGCAGCATTAAGAATGTAAAGGCGAGATCTCATTAAACGAACCTTCCGAAACTGTGGGTCTAGTATTACAAACGTTAAAACCCGCTTCCACGCCGGATTTCCGCTATGAACAACCATTTTATCCGAACAGTGCCATCTTTGCTACACTCTGCTTGAAACTAAGGAAATTATAACACATTTTACAGGGACTGCTGACGTGAAGATTTAATGGAACTGGCAAAAATGATTAAACAAAATATTTACGAAAAAAATATCATTTCATGAAACTCGTAAGCTTTTATAATCTAACTTATGAGAATTCCAAGGACATAATATATCACAGAATAACTAATTGTCAACTACTATTGAAGATGCAGTAACATAAATAAATATATAATAATATAAAGTAGCATAAATAAATATAATAGCACATAATACAGAATACCATCAGAAGTAAACCTACAAACAATAAGTAACGCACACATAGACATGTCTCACGGCCACGATATCTCGGAACGGTTGGGAACAGCCGCGCTATTCTCTTACGGCCTTATTAATAAACTTGGCTTATACCCGGAGTAGTTAAAACATCTATCTGTCAATTTTTCGCTTGCAGTAAATGTCCCGCGTGAAAGCAAGACAAAGCATGTTACGCCTAATCTATGTTTACGCAACGTTTATTAATAAAGGCCTTAGAGCAAACACCGTTGCATCTTTGACAACATCCGTGAAACAAATGACGAGATGACAAGAAACGTTGGAAAAAAACCTTATGTACAAAGGCGATATCTCAAAAAGTATTTGACATCGGTGAGCTCGTCAACGAGATACATACATACCTCTATACATTCAGAAGGAAATGTAACGTACTTATGTCAAGGAATTTAATATAATGTAAAAAAGTAAAAGAAAATCGGTTTACCTCTAAAGGTCCTCTACATTTTCTTTCTTTTCTAGCCATATCCAGTTATTGAACGTAGACTTGGTATCATTCCAGCTTCTCGCCTCAAATAAACGTTCCTAATATCGTCTCGTCTCATTGTGGAGAGTAACACAACCTTGCAGTATTAAGTACATCGATACCTCTACCTTACTTTATGGGCAAACTGGAAATAAGTATACTGGAAGATCATAGGAATGTATAGACATATTTCGCAGTAATAAAATTTATCATATTGTCTTTTTGTGTTTAGAATTTAGAATTCTATATATTTCAATGTTTGAGATCGCTAAAGCAGGCGTTATTGCTTTAAAAAGTAATACTATAAAAAAGTAAGTAAAGTTATCTGTAAGTAGAACGTCTTCCCTACTAGCGTTGATTCACGCAGGTTTGGCGCGAGATGTGTGTAGGGATGTCAACATCGCCACATAACAAGTAAACATCGCATCTACGTATTATAAGTAGTGTACCTACGCATCAGAGAAACATTTAAAAACTGTCAACTCCGACCGCTCTGCCGGCGCTCACGTAATAATTGCCGGCAAGCGTCCTCCGCCTCCACCCACCCAACAGCCAGGAAGCAAGGCAAACTTACAAAGGTGAGACAATAGTTCATATCACAACAGCTCAATTTGTATAAACAGTACTCCATAACGACCAAACGTGTTTTTTAGCCCAAGTTTGGTCATGTATGGTAGCCTGTATACCAACTTAGGGCCCTTTAATCACAAATCATGAAAAGACGAGCTCTTAGTAAGCGGCTCCTTAGCAATACGATTATTTGGTAAAGTAAAACTTCAAAGCTTTGAACATTGACGCAAAGTTGCTTGTCTTTCGGTTTTTGTAGGGTACATTTTGGGGAGTGTTGTACATGTACTTCTAGTAATGTAGCTGGAGTTGCATGACCAGATGTACGATGATGATACGACATCGCTACATGGTTGAGATACTACCATTGAGCACGGAGCGTTTCACTTCCACATTCATTATGCGAAGGTACAGCTAAGGAGTGGAATTCCTTACCTTCGTGTGTGTTTCCCCATAGTGCGAGTGAAAAGTTTTCTTTTAGGTAGGCGTGATGCACCGTAGACCTCATCATCCTTAACCTCATGGTACCAATCTAAAAAACCCTTGAGGATGTGTTAACTAGAGATACGTCAAATATATCTAAGTAACGGAACCAGCCAGATACATTAAGTTTTAACTTTACGAGCTCCAATGAGCTCAGTTCCCTTTAGAAAACCAGTTGTGTTGCCAACAGTAAAAATGCGAAGTTAAAGTGTTATACAATAGTTTCAATCTAAAAAGAAGGGTCGTACAAGGAAGAATCGTTGAATATCCTTTTTCTCCCAGGAGACAGAATTTAATATCATAAATATTAGACCCCAAAATAACAATGTATTTCTTTCGGTTGCTGAATTTTTGTGCTTTATTAACTTGTGCGGGAAAATAACAGATTTCGTATGTTGAATACACATTCAAGTATGTTGTTTTTTTATTATTTAACTATAGATACGACATATGATAAAATAAATATCGTTCCTGGGTCTGACTTTTACATTATAATTGCAAATAATTTGTTAAAAAAACCGATCGAAGAATATTGTATCAATTTGTACTGTATTTCTTATACTCATGTAATTCCGTGATCGAGTATCCCTCGAGGACTACCCGATAATCGGGGTCAATATAATGAAAGTATAATAATAAATATTATGTATAAAAAGTAAGTAATTGTAAGTAAAAGCTATCTATTTCTTTTTCAAATTTCACCACTCGATTTAAGTGATGAAATTTGAAGTTTAGCTTTCAGCGGTAAAGAAGTAACAAACATTAACACTCTTTCACCTACAAACATTCGCATATATATTGTAATATATTGTGTGTAACCATTCATCAACATCATCATCATCTCAGTCGTAGGCCTTCCCCATAATTTTCCAAAAGGACCGGTTGGAAGCGGCCTGCATCTAATGTTCATTCATATTTTAATATTAATTTGTTCGTGAAAATGATATGTAAATTTTGTATTAAAGTATTCTGCTAGTTAAATGTAATTAATTCTGTTATCCACTCACAGTTTCCCATTCAACAATGAAGAATTAAGTGTGACCGCACACCGCGACCAATTAAGTTCCGGCTTCGATCCTATGAATAATTGAGTGAGTTCGATCAAACTAGGTCCTTTATGCGCCGTTTGAGCGTTTGTTTGTTTCTTTTGTCGTGTAATTAAAAAGTATTTTAGTGTGATTGCTTTATCATGAAAGAAGTTTTAATTGAAAAACATGAATGAACATATTTACGGTCCCATTAACGTGTAGTCAATCATGTAGTATGGCGTAATATTTAGGATTCCGTTACTACTACCACTAGGGTACCTACGACGCGCCCTCATGTGATGTATCATTAAATAGGCCTAATAAAATGATGGTTTTCATTAATAAAAAAAAGTGTACAGTTTACGAATTATAAATCTCCCATATTACTAGACCTTAATAAAACTCTCTCTTTATATAATTGGGATCATATTGTCATCATACATTTACGGTTAATAGCATTTTAGAATCCTTTTTTTGGATGGGGAATATGCATTTACTCGCTATGGATACCGAGCGGGATATGTCGGACTCACACTATCGACTAAAACCCCACGGTGTCCTTCGGAAACGACTGCAAACAGGGCAACAGCATCGCTTGCGCATACTTCGCAGTTTGTCTTGCTGATGTCAGCCCCTCAATGTTTCAGGGCAGACCCACCACGGGGGAGGAACTGATTTCCCCCCACCCCACTCCCCATACTGCTCCGCGTCAGTAAGACCTTATGGATGAGGGCTGCTGAACGTCCCCACGTCCGACAGCCCAGGCCCTCCTAACGGAGTCAGAGTGCGAGCTCGCATAGCTTGCCTCCGTGTCCGCACCCTCCGGAGCGGGAAACAGAGGGGATAAATCTCTCTCTCAGCGACATCGTGTCCTCGCAGAAACATACCATCACCCCCATGACCTCTCGTTATCGACCATCCTGGCTAAGAAAGAGAGGCACGCCTCCAATACGTGCTGCACAGTTTTCTCCACGCAGCCACACAATTGGCACGCAGGGGTCACTCATATACGGGCCACATTACACCGATACCTCGCGATTTCAAACTACTTTAGTTATTCTAGTTCAAAGATAATAATTCACCTTTACTAATTTTCGATTTCATTCTATTAATTTCTATTTTTAAAAACCAGAAGTAGATAGGCTTTATTTAAAAATAGCAGTAACATCAATATAACAGTTACTTATTTCACAAGTACCAGTAACTTAATAACAATAATATAATAATCAACAAATCGCTACTACAGCATCCGCACTGTACAAAGTCACGACAAGTAATGACGTTACCAAGATATAATGACTTCGGAGGTGTTGACTCGTTGACAGTTGAAGGCAGGGCATTCGCGGGGCTTTTTTTTTCTGACGGGATAGTTGCTGTTTTCCTCTACCGGCATTTACAGCGTCAACGGATAGGTGGCGATCACAGATGGCACTCAGTCAGATGCGGGTGCAGAAGGCACACCATCTATGGCGAACGTTAAAGACGCATCGCGGCAAGGAGAGGAGGAGGCGACTTTCGCAAGGGCACCACTAAGGTACGGACCACGGCTTGGGTCGTCACCAGGGGAGAGGGGAGTCTGAGAGAATCGCCCCGGTACCTGAGTGTACAGTTGAATATGAATTTTTACTCTATGACTATTTGGAGAGAATCTAACCAAGATATAGTTTTTGCCTCGAGCTCGCAGGCGAGCTCGGTGTCTGACTGAGATATCGTGGCGCAAATCTGCCACCGCTTTTTACGCTCGTTCTACAAAATGGCGGCTCGAATCTAAAACTATTATATAAAGAAAAGGTATATTATGTTGACAACATACACGTCTATTTGGAAAAGTCCTATGAGTTTCATCAAACTGCTTGTCTTATCAAACTAGGACACTCGTTGTAAGCCCTAGTTTTAATTTGTAATGACTGTTCGCGTTTATGGCAATACAATCCTAGTTCTAAATATTCGACTTGTTTCAATGTACCGGCATTTTCCATATATTATTTTCGCTGCACCGCTCTCGTCCGTTCAGTGTGTAAGAAACTCTGTGCCGTGCTTGTAATTTACCGCTGATTTTGAAAATACGACTGAGGTGTTAAGGAAGTAACCTTAATTAAGGGGAAGCTGTACGGCACCACGTACCACCAGGAAAACTCACATAAAAAAGCGTAAAACAGAAGACTATATCCAGCGTTGCAGCATTATTTCTGTTGTTTAATGGTTAGTTTTTTTGGATCGCCTTATGGAATAATCTCCCACGCTATATCCCCCTGGAACTGCGGCTTCTATTTCACTGCCGTTCAGTGGCCCCCACAATTGCATCTACAAAAAACTACATCTAATTAAACACAACCTATTTTGCTCTTGGTTAATTATTACAAATATAGCTTATTTGAATATCAACAAATAAAACCGGTCTAGTGAGTATTGAGACACTGTATTCTTGTATTTAGCTAGCCACACTGGAGGGAGGAATGCCATATATATTGAAAAACTTGAAAAGTTTTATCATACCAAAAGGAATACGAACGCAAAATTGTTAACTTTATTTACTACATTATTTGCGTATTGATGTCTTAACCCTTTTTTTTAAATAGTCTGGTGTATGAAATATTAACGTAGCTTTTCCCCTTTACAAGCTAAAGGCCCATGACATAGTGACGGAGAGATAGCAGAGTGGCAACTCCCAAGTTCTGAGTTAGAAAACTATCACAAGTTTTGTCTATAAAAATATTTATGAACCAGCTAGGGCTCGCGGGATATTTATCGGAAAGTTTTAACCTGACAGTTCTGTGATGAAGCCCGCAGATAGATACCAAAGGTATTTTTTGGAGTTGTGGTAGCAGGAGCTGATTAGTCTATAGTGGACACAAGAAACTTGTTTAAAGTAATGGTGATACAAATTATAATACATATATCGTTTGACACAAATAAATTATATTGTTGAGTTTCGCTATCATTTTAACACAAACCCTGTTCAAACTCATTGTTTCACAAGTCACCTTGTTCTCGCTTTATAATTTCAACAATCAACATAAAACATTATTCAACGCTTCAACTGATGGAATCCGACTGTTTCATGAATGTTTTATCGGAACGCGATTGTATTTGGGCCTCGATTTCTGTCTGCGTTGAGAGTATTGGCTCATACTATTGCATAGAGATGGATTGTCAAACAGAATATCCCAGCTCTCGATTAGTATCTACTTATACTTATACTATTTACTGTTCTGTAAATTAATGTTCATACAATCACTAAGATACCCAGGTGTCGCAAGAGACTTGGACACGCACATTGATACATTACACACATCCTAATCCCGAGACAATCATTTGTTCCGATCGAACCTAGGACGTCGTATCGAAGGCAAGATGTTGGCAGTAACGAATTAAACTAACGGGGCAATCATCTGCATCTTGTATCTGTATCTAAGTAAAATTTTGTTAGTAAAATAGTCCTTCCTTCAGAAGACATTTCTTCAAGAACTATTTTCCAAGCTGAACAAGATAAAGTTTAAGTTAACTTTCGAACAGTACATGAGAAAGCAGTTTTAAAACGTAGGTACGTTCTGTATTTGACATTTTTTCAGTACATATTATTTAGCTGACATGGACAAGTTATGTTCGTTGTATTACATAAAAATCATCATCATCATAAGTCTACATCAGTTCAACGCTGGACTTAGATATCTGCTCCTTAACATTCCACTAAGCCCGATTTTTGGTTATTTCCTTCACGTTGCTGTCGTCAACACTACATGTATCGTCAATCTGCCTAGTCTCTTTGTTGAAAAACGTTCGCGAGAGTTCTTGCGAATTCAGTTGAATTGATAGCTAACAAAATAGTATTGAATTCATATAGATTCCATATATAGAGATATAGGGTCCAGATGAGTAATACGTCCAAACGAATGAAACGAAAATATAAGTAGGGGTACTTAGTATTCACTTGTCAAATTCAAAATCAATTGGCAAGTGTAACTTTTTGTGTTTTGTGTCAATTTACAAGAAATGTTAAATAAAAGAGGCCTTCCTACCTTCACACCTAAGTAGATGCGAACATTTCTTTTTAAGTGTTTTACAAGAGATTTTTCTAATTGTTTGCAGAAAAGAATCAGTGTTACCACTCGACTGATTTAATTTCCCGATTTGTGTCATGTTTCCGGAAGATTCAGCTATAGATAATCGTTTGATCAAATATAGTTTAATTTATAAAATGCTGACTCTATTACTTTCGAAAAGAACAATAAGTTTCTATTTGAACAACCTATAATTTAGGTTTGTAACTCTTATAGACAATTTCATATTTTAGAATACTGTCCTTGTTTTTGCACTCTGGTAAACAATTTTGTACGACTCGTTTTTCATTATGACGTAGACATCATAAACAGATATAAATGCTTTATTGTCTAAAACGACTTAAGTTTGAAGAACGCATAGTTTACATTAACACATTCTATGTTTAAAAAATACTTATTTTACTCGTATATATTGTCATTAATATTATGTTGTTTATTGCTACGTTTTCCTTTTTGGTTAAATTAGCTTAAACACCTAGACATGATTTAAATATTTTAGTTTATGTTTCCGATCCTAAATTGGATTTAATTTACTTAAGATAGGGTTAAGAGACAAAAATCATCTTGAACTAAGCGTTAGTTTTTGGATTTGGCTGAAATTTCAATTGAAGAGAACTTTTCATCACTACGCAGGTAAAACTGCGGGGCGCAGCTAGTACTTAATAAAAAGGTTCTAATATAATAGCTAGCTGCACCTCGCGATTTTGTATTGAGTGATGATGATGATGTCGATGATGGTAAAAGAGGTACTGACGTGTTTAAGGGTATCAGCTAATCCCTCCAGCGTGAAGCAGTAACAAACACACTGACTTACCAATACATAGACAAAAATCGCATTTATACATTAATTCGATAATACAGAAGCTACATCTATGTAATGTTTATTAGCACCATACAACAGATAAGTGATCGTATTTAATGTTCAATTTTTGTACATTAAATACGTACGATCATTTAGTTTAGAAAGCCAAAATTGTTTCCTGACACTGAATCTTTTAATTATCTGATAATTCGTGAGAAAGATTTTTTATGGCGAGATGAAAAATTAAGATATTGTTATTAATATTACAATATCGGCAGGATAGTCAACCCCAAAAATATATAAGACTTCACTTCAAATAGTCATTTTGTATGGAAACTATCCTTCTGGAGCTAAGTAAACGGAGTGAATTTTGTAATACTATAGTTAAGACCTTCAAAATATAAAACCAAAGTATTGGATCGGGATTTGAACATACGACACCTGATTACCGCATCTATTACTTAAGGCCGGTTGGCGCAGTTGGTAGCACCCCTGCCTTCTGAGCCGCTGGTCCCGGGTTCTATCCCCGGGCAGGTCAAACATTTGTGTGCATGAACATGTCTGTTTGATCTGTGTCTGGGTGTGTATATATTGTATGTAAGTATGTATATCAGTCATCATCAGTCATCAGGTTACAGGTATAGTACAGCAGGCTATGCCTAGTTTGGGATCTGAAGGCCTTTGTGTAGATGTTGTCCCATATTATATTATTATACATATTATTATATAGATAGATAGATAGATAGATAGATAACACTTTATTGAGACACCACATTTATGACTTAATATTAGACAATAAAATAAAAAAACAATGCTTAAAAACTAGGTGCAACAATGGGCGGTCTTATCGCTCAGACCGTAGTGATAACATATGAGAAGTGTGCAAGAATTCGAAACGCTCCTTAAGGTAGAGTGGGGAAAAGGGATTGAAGAGAATTGTATAAAGAAGAGACAATATGTGAGACTTCCGACGATAGCGTATGGGAAGCCACTTGAGCTTAGTACGAAATTCTGAAACATGGTCATATTTGCGCAAGCCGAATACGAACCTAATACAAAAATTTTGAAGACGCTCAAGTTTATTTAGCTGATCCTCCGAGATATCAAGATAGCTGACGTCTGCATAATCGAGCACAGGTAGTAAAAGAGATTGTGCGAGCGCTATCTTAGTGGTAGTAGGAAGAAAATTACGTAGTCTACGTAAGGCACCTGCAGATGCAAACATCTTCCGGCTGGTCAGAGTTAGATGAGGACCCCATGTAAAACATTGATCTATAGTTACGCCAAGATTTTTTACCGTTTGACTATAAGGAATAGTGACCCCGTCGAAAACCACTCGCGGCAATGTGTCCCAGTTAACTCTGCAAATCATTCGGGAACTGCCTACGACTATTACTTGGGTTTTAAGGGGGTTGACTATCAGGCCATAAACTTTACTCCATTGTAATACCTGATGCATGTTTTCATTTACATGATCAACTGCTTCACTCAGTTTAAGTAGTGGAGCCTGTGAGTATAACTGAAAATCATCCGCATATAGGTGGTAGGAACAAGAAATATTTTGGGAAATTGAATTAATAAAAACAGCAAAAAGTAAAGGAGATAACACGCCACCCTGAGGCACACCAGCTGTTGTGTTACACCATGAAGAATAAGAATCATCGAGGCGAATCCGCTGTCGACGACCGTAAAGGTAAGATTGAAACCAATCAATAACTGTTGGAGATATATTATTAGAGCGAAGGATTGCTAACAGGATATCCAAATCCACAACGTTAAAAGCATTGCTAAAGTCTAAGAGAGCCAGCACAGTTAGCTGACCATTTTCCATACCTAAACGAATATCGTCAGTTATTTTAACAAGTGCAGTAACCGTACTGTGCCCCAGACGAAAACCAGATTGAAGAGGGTTTAGCAAGTTATTTTGTGCAAGGAAAGTGTTCATCTGATTGTGAACTAGCCGTTCAAGTACTTTGGATAGGAAAGGAAGGATAGATATTGGACGGTATTCAGAAAAACATTTAGGATTAGTTTTTTTAGGGAGAGGGATAATTTGAGCGTCCTTCCACAAAGCAGGAAAATCGCCACTAGAAATAGAAAAATTAAAAATATGGCACAGGACAGGGAGAATTATATCAAGAATGGGTATCAGCATGTTACGACTGATCCCATCCACGCCAACGGCATTAGAAGTAATGGAAAGTATGCTTTTTTTAACATCACAAATGGAAAATTTAGTAAAAACAAAAGGAGAACAATTTGGAGTTATAGTGTTTGAAAGAAAATGTAAAGTATGGGCTTTTGTCGGAATATTATTGGGTGGTGAAGAAAAGTGCTGATTTAGGGAATTTATATCTAAGTTATTGGGAATTGATTCTTGACGAGATTTTCCAACTCCTAATGCTCTGAGGAACTTCCAAACTTTCGCCGGATCCTCATCTTGAACAGATTCATAGATATGGCGACGTTGGGCATCCCTGCATACCACATTGCAACGATTACGAAGCTTGATATATTTGGACTTGCTCACCTCATTTGGACGAATTTTATACTTAGTTTTGGCAGCAGCTTTTTTATTTTTAAGGGTTTTGATGTCATCGGTTAACCAAGGCGCAGGTACATGTTTAATTTTTATAGACCTAAAAGGGGCATGCACATCATAAAGTTGTGTTAAGACAGTATTAAAAATAGCTAATTGCTCATCTACATACTCAGCACCTATAACCAGAGACCAATCAATATTTTTTCGTCATTAATAAATGCATCTCGGTTCATACCACTAAAATTACGCTGCAGGATAACTGTAGGTTTAGCTTTAGGAGGACGGATCTTGTATGATAAGAAAACCAAATCATGATAGGAAAAGGCATCAGCCGAACACTGGCCATGCTTAGCAACATGATCTAACGATGAAACCAAAATGAGGTCAAGTAGAGATGGAGTTGAATTTGGGAAATTGTGAGTAGCACAAAGGGGGAGAATATGCATGTTGCAAGATTTAACAAGGGTTTCGAAAGAGAGGGACCGATAATCACGTTTTATGAGACAAGTATTGAAGTCACCCATAATTATGGTGTGACTATAGGAAGGATCAGCTGACTTTGCTGTCAATTCCCACGACGACATAGACGACAACTGGGACAGAGTAAAAAATCTCATACTATCATCACGCAAAGAGACACAGAGAAAGGCGGTCGAAGACCCGAGAAAAGTATGGATAACGGAAGAAACATGGGAGGCAATCAGAGAACGAAAAGATCTACTAAAAGGCAATGTGGGCTCTAATCATTCAGGATACAGGGAAATTTCGGCTAAGGTTCAACGCTTGTGTCGCAGGGACTATAATGACTACCTGAACTCAATCTGTCAAGATATAGAAGATCATGCGCAAAAATACCAAACTAGGGACCTCTTTCTGAAAATTAAGAGCATCACGCGAGAATCCAAGACAAGAACATGGGCCATAGAAAATGATGAGGGAAGACTGCTGACCGAGATAGATCAAGTCACAGAAAGATGGCGATCATATTGTGAAAGCCTATACGCTGACTCTTCAATACGAAGTAATATAATGACTGTAGACGAGCATTGTAGGGAACCTGACATCCTCGAATCTGAAATCCGTAGTGCACTGCGTAAACTCAAAACGAACAAATCAGCCGGCAGAGACCAAATTATTGCTGAAGAGCTAAAGCACTTAGGGGATCAAGGGGTGAAGATAATGCTGGACCTTTGTAATCAAGTCTGGACAACAGGTAAATGGGTCACTGACTGGAAAGAGTCCCTTCTGATTCCACTGCACAAGAAAGGCTCAACGAGGACGTGCAGTAACTACCGAACGGTGGCACTTATATCTCATGCCAGTAAGATAATGCTTCACGTAATCAACGGTCGGCTACAATCGTACCTTCAATGGCAGATACCCAGTGAGCAGGCGGGTTTCGTAAAAGGTCGAGGCACAAGAGAACAGATCATGAATGTGAGGCAAATAATTGAGAAAAGCCGAGAGTTCAATACGCCGATACTAATGTGCTTCATTGATTACTCGAAGGCCTTTGATTGCGTAAGATGGCAGTGTCTGTGGACTATTCTGCGAAAAATGGGCGTACCTCAACACCTCGTGTCACTGATTGTTAATCTATACCAAGACGGCGTATCCATGGTAAGGGTCAATGATATTGTCTCAAGACCTTTCAAGCCTGAAAAGGGAGTAAGACAGGGATGCATTCTCTCCCCCATTCTTTTTAATATATATGGTGAATACATTATGAGAAAAGCCCTGGAAGAATGGGAGGGAGGTGTCTCAGTTGGTGGATTCAAGATTAGCAACCTGAGATATGCGGATGACACTACACTCTTTGCATCCTCGGAGAAAGAGCTTGCCGATCTGTTTCGTAGAATAGAGTACGAGAGTGAAATGGTCGGACTTACTATAAATAAGTCGAAGACTAAAGTAATGATCATCGACAGAACCGGCCAACTCACCAGAACGGGAGAATTCTCGGATATAGAATTCGTAAGCGAATTTACCTATCTCGGATCTTTATTAACTGACCAGGGAGGAAGCGAACAGGAAATTAGGAGAAGGACACAAATGGCCAAAGCTGCAATGAGCAAGCTAACACGTATCTGGCAGTCCAAAAAGGTCTCGAATGCTACTAAGATGAGACTAGTCCGGACGTTGGTTTTCTCCATATTTCTTTATGGTTCAGAGTCGTGGACAATTCGAGCAAAGGATCGGAAAAAGATAGAAGCCTTCGAGATGTGGTGTTGGCGTAGGATGCTCCGCATACCATGGACTGCTATGAGGACAAATAAATCTATCCTTGAGCAACTACGCATAACAACTAGACTGTCCACAATCTGCTACGAAAGGATTTTAAGGTATTTTGGCCACGTTGCCCGTAGGCAACCAGACAATTTAGAGAAGCTGGTTGTGGTCGGCAAAGTAGAGGGAAAAAGACCTCGCGGCCGATCACCTAGCCGTTGGTCGGACCAAGTGACCGCCCTCACTGGACTCTCTGTTACGACCGCCTTAAGAGAAGCCGAAAACCGAACCAAATGGAGAAGTATTGTGCATAGAGCCATGAAGGCCTTTCAGGGACACGACCTTCAGGAATGAAGTACACGATCAAGAAGAAGAAGAAGAAGATAGGAAGGACTGAGGTCTACTATGATATTTTCAAATGAAGAGAAGTAGTTGTTGTGTGGAGAATTGCTGTAGTAGACTCCGAGTAGAATTTTAGAGTGTGAGAGAAGGACTTCAATAAAAAGGTGTTCACCAGCGTTTGGGGATGTTGGTTGGGCGGACGTGCTAATAACGGAAAAGGGAATATGTGCACGAAGATAAATAGCGACTCCTCCACCAATACTACCCGTCCGGTCATTGCGAATGAGATTAAAGCCAGGTAAAGTATAGGATATGGAGGGAAGAGACGGGTTTAGCCAAGATTCGGAGACTAGAATAGCATGTATGTTTGTGTTGTTGAGAGACGTCAGCATGTCAGAAAAATGAGCCGGAATACTTTGCGCATTAATATGAACAATATTTAAATTCTTAGGTACATCAGAGAATTTCGATGCCAATGTTTCTGAGAGTGAGGGGATACTTAAAAAACTATCTTCACTACCACTACTACTACTACTGTTACGAGAAGAAGAAACAGATAAGTAGTCATCACTGTCATTGCTTTCATTCCATAAGTTTAACATTATCTAAATAAATAATATAATAAATTATATATAAATATGCTTAGATATAAATATATACTTAAACTAATCTTAGATTTATATATAACTATGCGCTAGTTATATTAATATATGCTTTACTTGCCGGACTTCAGTACGAAAATATAAAGGTAAAGCAACACAACACACCTTAGACAACGGATCTTTTCTACATCGAGTTCATTTATTGCCCTGAGTATTACTTTATTTAAACTACAGTACAGTTTAGGACATACATAAATAAAAAATAAAAAAATAAATAAAAAACATGACTGCAAAACAAGATTAAATTAAATAATTTTGCGTTGAAACGAATAAGATCAATCTATATCACCCGCGTACAAAGAGTAAACAGAGTCATACGTAGTATCCTGTTTGGATTGTGACATAGTCATGTGACATGACTAGTCTGTGACGTTAGAGATTATGAGTCTGTGATTATTTATTATCTTTGGTTTCATTAGACCCTAAAACAAAGAGTACCATACCATACCATACGTTAAAATTTCCAAGAAGAAGAAGAAAGAGTACCAATAATGTAAACATTGATATTTTTTTATCACAAATCGCGAGTTATCAAAATAAGTGGGTACCTAGGCAGTTTGAAATAAAGAAAAATAATTATTCTACACATACCTAACTGTACAAAACACACCGGGGGAAGGAATGGATACAAAAAATGCACATCACTTTCTGTGTCCGCTGGCTGCGCGCCTGGCTTTTGTTGTGGCGCCCGCGGGCTCTTTGATAATTACTGCAACTGCTGGCTGTTTCGACGCGTCGACAGAAGCCTTGCCACTGGGTCTGACGGGCTCACTGAGCTTTTCGACTTCCGCAACACAGCTAACGCGATGCCTGACTTCATCAGCCCCCAACACAAAAATTGACCCCTGGTGGGTCCAACACTTAGAGATGCCAAATCTATCTCGCGCCAACATAAATGCGTCGTGTCGTGACTTCGTTAGAAATTCAGACAATGTGATACCTGAACTTTTGAGATTTTTCTTTGCTGCCCAGATTTTGCTCCGCATTGAGAAATCACTGATTTTAAACAATAAAGGCCGGGCTTTGTGTGACGCTGATGATCGGCCCATTCTGTAGCAGTGACTTATATGTTCTGGCTTGAATTCATTCACCTTCAGTTTCTGAACTATTGTCTCTGTGATGACTGCTGCAATATTGGTCTTGTTTTCGGGGACTCCATGGAGCAAGAGAACTTTACGCCGGTTGTGCATCTCCAAGTTGTCGTTGCTGCGTGCCATGATCTCCACCTGAGCTTGCAATGTGCGAAGAGCACTAAGGACAAAAGCCTTGAAGGCAGAAAACTCTGCAGCAAGACCTGCAGTATCAGGAGAAGGCGAAGAGATTTTCAGTTGCCTTTCCTCAAATTCTGCTAACTTTAAGTTAAAAGTTTTATTCATTTGATGAATGCTTTCTTTGATGGCCTCCATTTTGTTTGGTAATGTAGGTTCAAAACAAAAATGTGTGATATAAATGTGATTTATTGTGTGTTTGTAAGGAAAACACTATCCGGCAGGTATTGTAATGCACACTTTAATAATACATGAGAATTAAACTTATTTACACTGTATTACTATTTTTATACTCTTAATATAGTTTCACAACTTAGAGTTCGTATATATTACCTTGCTTAACTTAAAGCACCCCGTAGATGTTTTATAAAAATGAAGTAACGACAGGACGGTGTTCTGTACTACGAATAATAATAAGTCAGGAACTGCGTTATAAAAATGACCCAACAAAAGTCGTGTTCAAGTAGGCGGGGCTTAAAAGTCGTGTTCAGTACGTCATCAGTCGGACATTTTTTTTTGCAAGCGAGCACACGTGAAATCTTCGCATACATTTTAATTTTTATCATTGTGAACTACAGCTGTGAATCATCATGCCAGCATGTGTTGTGAAGTGGTGCAGGATCCATACAAGATTAAAATGTCCAGGAATCACTTTTATTAGTAAGTAGTAGCAAAATTATAATTATATTCAAAGATGTACAAATACGTATACAAACCTAGATGGTCAATACTATGCAAAATAAAGTCTTTCTATTTTTGTTTAATGTATATTTTTTACAGAACTGAATATTGAAATGTAACAGCAATGTATTTTACTTATTTAGTTTTAGCTTAGTTTTATTTTCATTTCCTTGCCGTAAAATAAATGCCCCTCTGCACTTAAGCTAGAATAACAAGAGTATGACTAGACGCCTGTGAAAACCAGCATTATATTCTTACTCCGTTCATTATGAAGAAAAAAAATAAAAAAGTAAATTGAAAGAAATTGTATATGTACCATGTTACACAAAACTGCAGATCCTCCCAGTTTGTACAGTAAGTACCTACTGTATTTAGTATATACTGTATTATAGTACGGTTTTCAGTTATGTTATTATGTATATTAAATCTTATATTAAACATTTTTACGCTGATGATTCGTCCCGAAAAAAACATGAACATCTCTAAAATTACTATAGAAAATAAACAATTAACAGTAATAACCGATTAACTACGGTTGCATAATATAGCATTAAAAAAATAATTCATTGTTTGGTTGAATTACGTAAGTACGTTTAATTTTTCAAGCTAATGAAAATTCACCCTCTGCAAATTTTGAAGTGGTTTACTTGAGTTGCTCATAAATCTGTCAGTAATCTCAACACAATGCTTTTCTAAAATAATTGATAATGAAGGTATTCTGCGACCACTGTAAAACGTCCACCAGGCAAATAAAGAATACCCTATCCTACTTCCTACTTATATCCCACTAATATCATAAATGATGTGAAAGTTTGGATGGATGGATGATTTTAATGAATGTTAATTTTTGCTCAATTGCTCAATAACGGCAGAACGGCTGAACGGATCTGATTTTTGTCACAGTAATAGGTTATAGTCTGGAATAGCACATAGGCTAATTTTCATTGTCATCTATCACCACGCGGGTAAAACGGCCTAATATTTTTGGGTACAGCATAGACAAAATAACAAGATCTCCGCTGACGCCAAGATCATAATGATGACATACTTTCTGTCAATAACGTTCTGTCAAAGTTGTGTCAGTTTCTGATAGATTATATAGTGCATTCGAATAGCCCCATGTTGGCGAAAATAACGCTAAAAACGCTCACAATGGCGTTCGAAATGGGAATTTGTGGGTGAAAATGTCGTTTACGGCTCTTTTTGTTCACCGTTCGCAAAGCTAAAAAAGAGTTATTTATGCCACCGAAAAGTACAATTATTAACCCACGTCCGGAGCTGCGGTTGTTTTTGATCGTTTTTTGACAACTATTTGTTTGACAGCACAATCGTGCGATTTTAGGCCTTATGCACGGTTTAGCGTTCGAGTAGAGTGTGGGAATAGAACAAAAGAGCCAACAATTGCAACGTCACCAATGCCCTCATTGCTAAACGAACGCACCTCAAGTCAAAAGCACGCAATGATTTTGCCAGCTCGATACACTAGACGTGCTCGGCGATAGAGTTGGCATGTCATCCGTCTTTGTTGTTCAGCCGACTGTAGTCGAGCGATTCCGCCATCACGACGGAGGTGATACATCAATCTAGCGGTCTTGAGTGAATCGCCCGCAATACTTACATGTTATTTTTTAACACAACATAACAAATGGTTTCAAATGGTTAACAAATATATCCTCGAAGGGGTAAGCAGCGGTGTTTTCAACGCCTACATTTAAGTTTGTTTTTTTTTTGCTCGCTATTATTTTGACAGCTCGATACACTAGACTCAAGGGGGATGAAATGTAACACAAATACCGTCAAGGGTGATGAAATGTAATGACAGATGGTGATTAATTTTATATTTGTATGTACTCGTAAGTGCTGTCTTTTATTATTAGTGTTTACTGATACACTAAGTATTTACATTTCTCTTGTATTTCTATTATAACAATTGCGTTTGACCATATACATATTTTATGACATTTTGGTATAATGATAGATGGAGGTCTGGTCAGGGTGAGGCCTTGGAGAAGATAATAACCTACCCAAAGTACTAACCCTGTGCAGACGTAGTCGCGGGCACCAGATAGTTAAATAAATTTTTGGTAAAATGAATATGCGAATTTTTTTTAATCTCACTCACTACATTGCGAAGAAAAAGTCTCTTCTAATTACTTCTAGACGAAAACTTAATAAATTAATCATATTTGGCGGGACATAAAGTTTTAAAAAGTAACCGATATAAAAAAAACAAATAAAAAACATTGTTTATATTATTGACTTGGTCCAAGTCACTTGTTGCATTACACCGTCCACGGCGCTACGACTCAGTTGTCATAGTAGACGTTGCAGCACGCGCGTGAACCAATCCCTGCTTTCCTTCTGAATTTAAACCAATCACCGAACATGTCTATTTGTAACCTCAGAAGTGATTCGTATTTGGAATCATACGTCGCTTTTGTTTGAAGGACCACTTTTTGTGTGGAATTTGTTCTGAATTATGCTTCCTGACTTATTATTATTCGTAGGTTCTCTAGTCGTTTCAAATCCAGCCACCAGCCGAACAATATTATATCTTTTAAATATACTAATCTCGTAATTTAAATAGAAATAACACTATTTCAAAATTATAAATGGTTCAAAGTTCCATAGAATTTTTTTTTAAGTACTCTTCTTTTTAAATTAGTTTAAAAGGTTTGTGTAGCGTTGGCATGACACATTTCAGAAATTTGGCCAAATCCAATGACTGCAGTAAAACCGCATACAGTCCACGTAGAACAGCCAGTTTATGGTCAAAACATTTTTGTGAAAATGTTAAGGTATGCTACCTTAACATTTTCACAGGAGCATATCATAAAAACAACCTGAGAATATATCATAGATTAATCAAATTGGATTTTATATTAAATATATCTATAAAAACTGAAAGGGTTATCAGGGCACGTCCCAGTACTTTAACCTAGAAGATTTTAAACGTTGAAAATAACCAATATCTAATAACACCAGAAACGTACCAACAAAATTCATCTTCATTATCGCTAAAGAAACGCCTATTAATTTTAATAATTATTAAATTTATATAAAGCTGATACTTTGTTCTAATAATCCCAGCGGGAATCCCTTTGCAATTAACGTCAAATAAGGGTTTGGTAAATACTTTACCTATTATATCTTTATGAGATCGGTGGCGGTTGGATTCGGGTCAGCCAGTTATTACAATGATTGGAATTTCTGTTTTATAGAAAATTAACTTCGACGGAACAGTGTTTGAGCTATCAACTTAATGAAATAATGATTATTGTTTTAAGGTGGTTGCTTTATCAAATAAAAAGTATTTTGTAATTGATTATATGTAATTGACGTTCAAAAGTGCGTCTTTGATGCCTAAATTGAATTAATGATTTGACTTTGACTTATGTCAAGGATTACTTAAGATTCACAAGGATTTTTGTAACATTAAGTTTTCTTCATTTTATTTAATTCATTACTAATTAAGAGTTCACTGTGCCACAGTTGTACCTACTAGATAAATGATAGTGTTTATAGTATACGGTAGCGTTACGAAAAATTTTCATGCTAGGCCTTGTAGTATGTTTCGTAAGGGCCTTTACCTTCAAGTGAGGTTAAAAAGACGCTAACACTAAATATATATAGAGTATAAGGCGCATATTGTTTGTTAAAAACTAAATCCGCACAATAAAGTAATCTTGGCAAGCAATCAACACACCTGCCATGAATAAATAAAAAATCGTCTGCAAAAATGGAGCACTCAAATATTCAACAACATTTGTTATGGACGGACGGATATAAAAAAATATAATTCACAAAATTAAGCAGTTTCTCCGGACCACTTAAAATTCATTTCGGCCCGAAAAAGTTTCTACTGAAATTTCATACTGAACTGGAGAAAAGAAACACAAGTTCGGGTCGAATCCCGGAACTCGAACGGTTATAACAAATTTAATAAGACCGCTCTTTAGACAGGATTTCTTTAAATATTTCAGTTAAATATGCAAATGACTGAAAGCAAGTTATAATCTTTTCTTGAATAATGAAATTTTAATTAATTCTGTCTTCGATAAGGGTAGAAGGTAGGGATTCATTTTACGTCCCCGTGGGCATTTTTATATCCAAAAAATCAGTTATGAGATAATATTATATAGCCGAAAAATATGTCAACATGTATGTACGTTATCTGTCAGACAAAAACTATTGAACTGATAATTTTTTTGCTTAGGTAATAAAAACAATATATTATGATGTACTGGAAATAGTGACAGTAATAAAAGCGAAAGTTTGTGTGTTTTGTATAGTATATGTTTGTTGCTTTTTCACGCCAGAAACAGTTGGGCCAATTTAAATGAAATTTGGTAGGGAGGTATATGATAGATTAACACGTATGATACTTTTTTCATCATTGTCAACATCCATCGCCACGCCGGTGTAATCGCCGAGCGCAGCTAATATTCACAATGAAATAAGTTTCTCCGGTTCAGCATAATATTTAGATGTTCCGACACTTCTGCTACTGTCTGACTTGGTAGGTACCACCGCAGTGCCAGATATGCTTATTCTATGCGGTAGTGTAATGTACTACAGTGGGCCGAGCACGAAAATCAGCTTAAGTGTAACGTAATAGTATCGTTGACTTATTCAGTACAAACTATGAGTTAACTGTGACACTATTGTACTAGATAAATGATACTTTGTACTAAATACGTTAAGGTTGCGATTACGATACACTTAACATATTTTCGTGCTCGGCCCACTGTGTTAACGTGGAAGGGCACTGTAGTAAGTGAGATTAATGAGCGAAAGAGTGGTGATAAAATATATAGTATAGAGTACGGTTGCGGCACGTAAGTTGAACCTATGACCATGAATGCACAGAAAAATCGAAGTGCGGGTTCCAGCGCGAAGGGCCGTGCGTAACCATAGCAATGTGGCGACGCATTCTCTCAAACAGACACAATCCGTCCCTCGCTACCCATTTAAATATCTGTCAAATGTGTTATCATTATTAATTCCAGGAAAATGACCAGACCACAACCGACTTTAAGGAGACCGGCGAAAAATGTGGTTTTTCAAATTATAATTGTTTTTAATAGAAAACAGCATGACTGATACTCTGCATAAAACTATGGAAGTTTCGAAAAATCTATAGCCACAATTAAAAGAATTGTAAAAGAAAGTAAGAATTCAGAATGTATAATTACAGAGATTAATTGAAGTACCTTAGTAAAAAGGCAACGACAAAGACAGTCACATGGCGTGGACATGGACGATTTTGACAAGAGCGTAATAAAAAGATGCATCCACAACTTTCATCTAACCGAGAACAAATTACCGACTCTTTTGGTAAAGTTTTTGCAAAATTACGTTCCGACATAAGATTTCACTTTAATTGTATTAAATTCCTATTAGTATTCCTATAATTTGTTCTATTCAATAATAATAATAATAATAATATAATAATAATTTATTGCCAAAAAAGGTATTCACAATTTTCTTATAAGTACATTAACAACATAGAGAAATTACATTAACAGCATACAATAATACCTTACGATCACTTCCCACAACATTTTTGTTCGAGATATGCAATGGCATTTGCATTTTATTTTTAACGACCGCGGAGTATTCGTCTATCATAATTGTACCTGCGCAGACGACCACCATTTCGGTTCCACTTACGTGCCTCGAACTATACAGTGATGCGCAGAACTTGGAAGCTCAATGATCTTGGTCGCACTTCGACTGTCACTAGTAGGCGTGACGCTTACCATCAGCTGTGCGATTCTATAAGAGCAAACATCGTTGCATCTTGGACGACATCCGTGAAACAAATGACGATATGACAAGAAACATTGGAAAAACAAACTTATGTACAAGGGCGATATCTCATAAAGTATTTGACATCGGTGAGCTCTTCGACGAATCATTAGAGAATCGCACGGCTGTTGACCGACTGCCCCGTCTAGTCACTTATTTGCATAAAAAAATAACCAAAAAAAACTAATTGAATAAATATATTGTGCTGTTTCAGACAAAACTATTGAACTGATTAATTTATAGCTTACAAAGGTATATTCACGAAAATATACTAGGAAATAATATACCAGGAATAGGTATGTTGGGCTCGATAATGAACTGGCCATACTAGCTAATACTGTATCATCTAGCTCTTAGTCTGTAGTGCGTTGGTGAATCCAGTGTACTTACCATAATTATTTCTGTAGGCCACTAAAATTCTAGGTTCATTAGGTATCTATTATTGTAGCGTTTATCTGGTTGAAAGCATATTTACATAATAATGCCAGTATATACATACTCGTATTACATTTTACAAATAATAAAACTGTAGAGGTCGAATTTCTGTACAACGAAAAAAAAAAGCCAAAAACCGAGCCATGGGGATGTAAGGAGTGAAATCGAACTAAGTTTTTTTTCAAATTGTTTGTTTCTCTGTTTGTCTGCTTGTACAGGCTAATTTCCGAAACGACTGGACAGATTCAAATGAAATTTTGTATGGTGGTAGCTTATATCCCTGATTAACATGTAGGATACTTTTGATCGCGATAAATTAAAGAGTTCCCGTGGGATAGTTATATCTTGCGAGGCTACGCGAGCGAAGCCGCTGGCGGGTAAAAACGCGAAAGTGTGAGCGAGTGAGTGTAATGGTCATAACAAATGGAACGGCTCTTATATAAAAAACCCATTTTGGTGGGTTGTAGATTTTGCCAATGAGAAGTGGTAAGGCATCAGACTACCATGCCAAGATTTAAGGAGTACTGTTGCATGTGAAAACATACCTAATATTTTATATGATTATTGATAAATCATGTTATTTGGGGTTTACGGGTTGGTAGGAAACGGGAAGTGCTCAACACCATCAATTGAAGAAAACAGAAGTATCTGGGTCATATCATGAGAAACCTAAAGTACGATCTACTACTTTTGATAATCCAAGCCAAAATACAGGGAAAGAGAAGTGTAAGTAGAAGGAGAATATTAGCTCAAAAATTTACGCCAATGGTACACAAGCACCCGATCTTTGTTTTGAACTGCAGTGTCGAAGGTCCAAGTCGCACTAAAGATCGTCAACCTTCGTTAAAGACGGCACAAGCAGACGAAGAAGAAACATGTTATGACAAAATAATCGCTAAATAGTGAACCAAGGTATCTCCTCTATATCCTCTTAACTCCGTTCTCATGAATCAATCACAGTATTGACATTCCCAAATTCTTCACAGATCTAAAGATACTGTGACCCAGGCTTGACATTGGCCCAATCTGGCTTGTATTCTCGAAAATCCCTCAGTTGTGAACCTCAACTTGCACTGAGATCTACTGAACTGTGCCTGTCATTTACAAATTACACACAAGCAGCCGTGCGAGTCTCTAAGAGCAAACATCGTTACATCTTTGGCAACATCCGTGAAACAAATGACGAGATGACAAGAAACGTTGTAAAAATAACCTTATGTACAAGGGCGATACCTCATATAGTATTTGACATCGGTGAGCTCGTTAACGATCGAATCGACGAACCATGATAGAATCGCAAGGCAGAAGTAAGCTTCAATACAGAGCGTTCTTCTGGATACTGGGTTCTGTATTTAAAATAATTTTAATGAGCTTGGCGTTTCAGCGTGTTTTACTATCAAGAAGGTCTAACAACATATTTGTGCTCAAGGAATCCATACAGTTTTTTTTTTCATTGAAAAATTGAAAATTATTTTATTTGTATTGATCTGGTGGAATTTGTAGCCTACAAGTATGCAATACCCTGCTACAGAATTGCATAACCTCCGATTTCAATTAATTTTATTCTCTTTCAGACTTTTCAAGTGAACAGTCAACATCTAAGTATGTATTAAATATTGCATAAATAATGAATGTATTTGATTTTACTGGTTATAAAATATTTTTAAGAAATGTTTTAAAAATGCTGTCGCTTTATTATCACCATGCTCCGTCTTTTTATCTCAAGTAATACACGTTCCTTACGTTCTTTATCCTCATTTTACCGCCGATTTATTCTACAGATAAGAGACAAAAAAGAAATCAATCATAACATCAACAGAGCTGTTTGCAGGCTCCATAATAATTGAAGGGAAAATCCCCGACAGATAGGCTTCTTGGAACTTTTAAAGGACTTGTCAACCGCCCGATATCTCGACCATGATTGATGCATTGAGAGAACAAAGTGAAAATGTCGTCTATATTGTTATACAGCACCGTGAAAAAGTTTAAAGACTCGGCGAGTTTTTCATGAGATTTCCGTTTCCAAGAATGAACGTTTTGAACATGTTATAACTGTCTTAAAATTATTTATTCTGGGATTTAAATTGAAAAGAAGTCTGTAGACATTTTAAAACTGTTTCAAGACTGGATTTACTTGAGATTTGAGATGTTAGACGCGATACAACTCGCAAAAGTTTGTAAAGAAAAATTCCGTAGGATTTAATGACCCAACATTATTTTCCCGCCAAAAATCCCCATTAATTTCGTTACTTGACTCGAAAAAGATGAATGGGGTATAGATAAAATAAAATATATATTAGGGTTCATAAAACTGACGGGGTTCGTCGACTGTGGGTGTTTTATTGAATGTAGGTCGTGGAATAAGAGATTTGACTTTGTTTTCCCCTAAATACTTTGTATTGTGATTTATTATATAACATACGAAAATGGGACAACTAAAACAAATATATATAAAAAACAAACCATAATGTATTTTACGGTTTTCGAAACACTGGGCACTGGCTCAACGAACTTTCATACACTAAATTTTGTAAATTTTGTGAGATGGAATTGATTAGATGTGTGCATTGATGGCCATGTCATCTGATCAAATAGATATTCACGGGTTCAAATCCCGCCTGAGAATGTAATGTACGTCTAAAAATATGCAAGAAAATATCCGTAAAATTTAATACTTACGACGAATCTTCGTTCTTATAAAAAAAAATTTGATTTGTTATTGATTAAATTTTTATTTTTCTATATGACTGTATTTTAGAAGCATCACCCTTAACAATAACTTCTTGCAGAATTTATAGAGCAATAACGATATAACGACGGAAATTATGCCGTATAAGACTCATATATTAAAATTAACACACTAAGGGTTGAAGGGATGGCCTGGGATAAATTACTGCGTAATACGGTGGATGTTTTGTTCTTATTGTAATTAATATTGTGTTTAGTTCAAACCGTTTGATGAGGATACAGGGAAAGGGATCCACGGGAAGTCGAACAATGCCTTTGTGTTTCTACTCTTATTTAGCTATGTTTAAAGGCATCTTTTGTGTTGAATTAATGTACAATTAAATGTTCAAAATATCTACGAAGATGTTCCTGACATTTAGCTTGGCTATTACGGACAATTCAAGCTCCTGAGTATAAGCTGTGATGGACAATGTTTATTTTCTATTTGTTACCTTACTATATGACATGTACAGTATAAAATGTACTATTAATTTATGTACTATTAGAAATGTTAATGCATATTTACATAATAAATCGAGTTGCGTGATTGTGACAGTGTTGACATGGTTTTGAATTTCAACATTGGTAAAGAAAAAAAGAAAGAAAAATCATTTATTTTGGTTTGGTTTGGTGTGGATTGGTTACATACTTAGCACGATTGCGAGATGACTCCAAATTCTTACCACAGTAAACTATAGTTAAGCTTCTTACATTTTGTTGTATCAGTCATCAGGTTACCATAGTACGTGATCTGCCTGATCTGCCTTGAGTAAGCGTTCTTACTTCACATCCATTTGCAAGAATCGACCTTGTTTACATTCATGCAAATTCTGATTATACTTGCGATAACTATAACTTATATTCAGAAAGAGAAAAAAGAAATGCAACAATATGGCACGCGTCTAAAATTACCTTCTAACGGCAATGCGACTTAGGACCGTGTTAGGAAAACAGTAGACTTTTTAACAAAAGTTTCGCAACAATTCATATGGGAGTTTATCAACAGACTCAAGTGTCTCTTTGTTTTAAAAGTAACAAAGATAAAAGAAGGTACAAATAGAAACTTTTCTATTTCCACAAACACTCTCGGGACCAGTTGTTTCCGTCAACAATGAAGTTTGCAGTTTTTATGCTGTGCCAATGTACGAGTGTTTTATTTCAAAGGTACTGCTGAATTATTTCGACTAAACATCATGTTCATCAAAATAAGTACCATTCAAAAATCTCATAATTTTCAACCTAATGGTTTGGAGCCGTTACAATATATATCTTCTCTTTACCATAGTGATAAAGGATATGTTATTTAACTTTTGATCGAAAAAAATATTGAACGTATTATTTTATTTAACGTACGTGCAACGTGCAAGTCATTCACATTATAGTAAGCACCGTGTCTTCCTCCGCGATTCAGGAACTTAAATTATTTCGGGGCTTTAACGATTTTGTCATCAGATGTATTTTTCTTATTAACACCGCCCAAAAATATTCTACTGCATCCTGTTATTTTTCAGTTCTGTTTTCTTTGTTACTACTTATCCTTATAAAATTGTGTAACTGTTCGTGATTCTCTTTCTAAATGATTACATATGATGGCTCGATTCTTTATTGATTGAAATGCAATATGAGCCACCAGAGCCACCGTGCTCCATACAGATCCAGTTCAGTTTCTACAACCAAAGTATTTAGAGACTCCCTACAAAATCTAAATATATACCTCCTATCAATACCACCTAACTAAAATACCTCAGTGCCTCAAGACAAGAGTCTTCGACCAATGTGTGTTACCAGTGATGACTTATGGCACTGAAACGTGGTCTCTTACTATGGGCATCATAAGTAAGCTCAAAGTCGCACAACGAGCTATGGAGAGGGCTATGCTCGGGGTTTCTCCACGTGATCGAATCAGAAATGAGGAGATCCGTAGAAGAACGAAAGTCACCGACATAGCCCAGAAGATGAGACAGTTAAAGTTGCAGTAGGCAGGGCACATAGCACGCAGAACAGGTGGCCGATGGGGCCGGAAGGTTTTGGAGTGGAGACCACGGACTGGCAAGCACAGCGTAGGTCGTCCACCGACACGGTGGACAGACGACCTGATAAAGGTCGCAGAACGACGTTGGATGCAGGCCGCTTCCAACCGGTCCTTTTGAAAAATTATGGGGGAGGCATATGTTCAGCAGTGGACGTTCTACGGCTGAAATGGTGATGAGATGATGAAAAAATCTAAAATGTTTACAACATTACTGCTCGATCAATCGCAAGTACTCATTGCACTAGACAACCAAGGCCTCCTATTTCTTCTCCTGGAAGTTGAACGGAGGTGAAACTGCCACCGTGTTGAGGAACTTCTATCTCATATTTATAACACCAAATCAACAATGTTCCAAAGCATTAAAAAAGAATTTCAAAACAAATACAACTACAATAACGTAAAGAGGTTGCGTAAAAACAAAAGACGTCATATCACAAAGGAAAAACATAACGGTTATGATTATGGCTACTAAAAAAGATTGCAGAATCGTGAAGACGTAAAACAAAGCTCGAAACCTGCAAAATAAAAAATATGTTCGATGTAACATATTCGGTTTTTATGTGAGTGTCGTATAGAGCTTACAAGCGTCATCAAAACGAAAAGTCAATGATTTGACAAAAGAAGTAGATATGCCATTTAACCAAATAAACGTCCCAATTAGAAAAACATTAACTCTATGACCATGTATGATAAAATTAATTGTAGAATGTGTAGCTATTCGTTATTTAATAATATTTGCTTACACATTCCATTGCTAGACTGTTCGATAAACTTTGACAAAAACGCTTGTGTACTTTATCACAGCATAAGAGTAGGAACCTTCCAAGACTAATCCTATCTTGCACAAGCAATCTACTTAATTTCAAAAAAGTGAAATCCCCATAGATGTATGTTTTCCTTTACAAGTGGATTTGCACATTGGCCTTTCCTCAAATTATTTAGATAATAATTGCATCAGTGAGTTTTTCATTTAAGTATGGCCAGACTCAAGGCACACATTAAAAAGTCTGTCGATAAGCCACTGGTCCTGTCTAAGACACATTCTATTAAAGCCGTGGATTCATTATTTAAACTTCCTAAGCCGATTGGCACGGAAAACTTAAATTATACACCAGTAGTTAGTGGTAGTAATTTGGACTCCTTTCCTACATTTGCGCACACGTCAAAACTTGAAGAAACACAAATCTAGCAAATTATAGTTTTATAAAACTATAATTCAAATCAAATCAGCATAATATTCGATTTGCCCCACCTTTCTCCACTGTGGTTGGAGAATTCTTTAACTACCTCATGTCACGTAGAAAAATAATTTAGAGATTTTATATCATCTAACACTTTGATCGAGAGAATGGTACTCACTAGAAGGTTAGCCACTCATGCACCTGCTCCTGCTAACTAAACTAACTAATCATCCATGTTCAAGTCTCAAGTTTGTGCTACATTTCTACCACGAAACCAAAGACTACGAAACACCACAATGAACTAAGTCGCTCAAGATTTCAGAGACAGTCCTGCTTGATTAAGATTAAAGTACTACCCACGTGGTGTCTTGATTATGAAACTCGCATAAACAATTTTATTCCAGCTTAACCCACACATACACCAAAACATGTCTCGAGCAACGAAATATACTCCGTTGTTTACGAAAATGTACCAAGTTGTAAACGCACATGTACCAAGCTGTAAATTTAACTCGTGTGCAGCTCGACCCAATACCGGGTAACTGTTAATCTGTGTTTAAGCTTCACTAGCAACTGTGCTGCTTAGTATGTGACGCGCGCGATGTTATTAGAGAAGTGCTTGGAATCCGGCAACTGGCATAATAACGAATTACATTTATAAATTGTGTTTAAACATCACACACATGACTGGCCGGTTGGCGTGGTTGATATAACATCTCAAAAGGTTACTCCCCCGAAGGGTTCCCGCATTGACGTGGCGGGGGTCTCAGTAGACGTGGCTTGAACCACCACGGTGAAGCTAAGAGGAACCCAGAGGCCACGCCGGCGTTGGGGTGCGCTGGCTGGCTCAGGAGGGGCCGCTCCTATGGGCTTTGGACGCCAAGTCCACATAGAAGTGGTGGGGTTGGGCGCTTTAGCGCAGTATCGAGGGGGGGGGGGGACCCGGCGCTTTGGCGCAGGCTCGAGGAGGAGGCTCTCCTTATCCCCTGTGGCTGACTTAGCAGGTGATGGGGCTACATATCCGACCGACCGCAGGAGACCACGGACGTCCAGACGCGGGGAAGTTTGGCCCCCATTGGCGGGTTTGGTCTCCAAGGCAGTTGCGGCGCGCCATGTGTTCTGGCTTGCTGGGAAGAGATGGGTCCGGCAACGGACAGCCGCGGCAGATACGCGATCGTATCCAAAATCACACACTCCGGAACACTCCGGGGTTTTGGTGGGTATACGGACTCCCATATAACCACCTACCTCCCCGTGGTAGGTAGTATCTATAAAATACTTCCACGGGACAAAAAAACATCTCAAAAGGTTACCCTGCCTTTTAAGAAGTTGTGCTGCTTAGTAAATATGACTTGCGTAATGTTTTATGAATGTGCGTAGAATTCGGCAACCCGCATTTTAAATATAATTTACAGAAGCTTTAATTATAATCTATGATATAAGTAACACTAGGATTTATGCTACTTAGCATGTGACTCGCACTTTACGAATCTTCACATTCTTAGAAGCATTGTTTTTAAGACTGTTTTAACAGTTCCATATACATATGATATGTTCCGTACTGTACTTTGTTGCCTACGAAGAAGTATTATCAGGAAGAGTAACTGCCTTAAAACGATGACCCAATAAAAGTCGTGCTAAATCAATAACATCGTTCACACCACTGTGACTCAGCTGTCATAGTAGACGTTGCAGCACGCGCGTAGACCAATCCCTGCTTTCCTTCTGAAATTTATTGTAACCTCGGAATTAATTCGTATTTGGAATCATACTTCGTTTTGGTTTGAAGGACCACTTTTTGTGTGGAATTTGTTCTGAGTTATGCTCCCTGACATTATTTCTTCGTAGTTTGTTGCCGATCAATGTCGTTGTAGCAAACTTTCGGCAATGTAACCACCATAACCTGACAGTATTTTGTAATTTTACCAACAAGGAAGTACATTTCTCTGAACTGATAAACTGTTATACTATTAAAGCTCTATGCAATGAGTTATCATTTAAAGGAATAAGTTAAATTTAATAATTAATTCGGCTAATTCATACCCAACTACATCACTCGAGTTATTAATACTTCGTTAGCAAGGACTTTGTTTTCGAAGAATTGTTTGTGCTTGTTTCGCGAGATGCAATGTTTGTAAGAGTTCCAGAGCCTTAATGAGCTAATGATTGCGAGCTATTTGAGATGTTTAATCAGTTTTTTAGTTGTATTATAAGCGCTGAAATTTGACCATTCTTACGATTGCTTACGTTTATAAATAACTTACTTCTAAAATAGGTGCATATCAACTTTCAGGGTTTAAGTGCCTTGTGTAATTGCAATAGCAAGTTTGTCAACTTTACACGATGACTCTGAGACTAGCGCTATAGTTTTTTTTTTTTTATGAGATAGGTTGGCAAACGGCGGCTCACCTGATTATAAGTGATCACTTGCGCACACGGACATCCGCAATGCCAGAGGTCACGAGGATGAGTTGCCAGCCTTTGAGGAAGGAATAAGTTTTCTTTTTGAAATTTCGGTAATACCAGAGATTCTTCCATTAATTTATCTTTAAATAGCAGCTGTGGAATACCCACATGGTGGTAGTGTGAAGCAAAAGTGCCGTCGGAATCGCAGTGTTGTGGACTTCCAGACGTCAACATGATGTCTGTGAAATTTCATGTTCTGTCGTGGAAGTTATTTTTCTAAACCATAACATATTATCTTATGGAAATAGATAACGTGTTGGGGTATATAAGTATTTTATTAAATCAAAAAAATATCAATAATTGACAAAAAGGTGTAGCTATTAATTATTATAGAAATCCAGCACTTTATAATAAGCACTTGTGAGAGACATTTCAAGAGGCAATAGTTATAATAAATATAGCAAATAAAACTTGGAAAATAAATTCCATATTTTAGCTTTAAAATCCTCAGTGTCCTAGTAAAATTGTAAGCCCTAACTTACTTTTTAGTACCTACTTTAAGCTTACTAACTGTAAATATAATAAAACATCACCATGATCATATTAAATAAGTCTTCAATAATTTTCAGTCCCATACCGTCCCATACACCTTTCCAGTTATAAAGTTTCGAAATTAAGCTTTCTCACCAATTATTATCAAATTTCAATAAAAATACCTAAATTACTTGAACTTATACAATATGTTTATTTATATTCGAACTAAAAGTATCCAGTAATGTAGGTTGTAAAAAGGAAGTTGTCAAATATGATTGCATTTTTCTCTGAATATAGGTCAAGCTAGCAGCTTTAATAAAACGAGGTTAGTAAGTAAAAAGTATTCTTGCTTTTAGCAAAATTTTCAGTTGCGCATCAAAATAATAAATATTATAAAAAGTTATCATAAGACACGCACGTGTTATGTCCCCATCGTTAAAACTACTATATAGGAGCCATTATATGAGTTTGCTTGAAATAGACAAATTGTCTGATTGTCAATTTGTCAGATTGGGCATCAAATTAACTTGTTTTACGCGGAGTGTCAGTGTGCCTAGCACGAAAATTTGCGTACGTGTAACGTTAACGTATCGTTGACGTTTACCATACATAAAATGAGCCTATTTTTGCAGGATAACCTATTAAAATTATAATAGTGGTGCTGATTGAAGCTGATTGAGATTGGAGATTCAGACACCATACGTAAGGGAAAATAGATATGAAGGGAAGGGATGGTAATTTGATGATTGTTTACTCACCGATGCTGGCTTCGCCGCTGCTGGACCTGCTTGTGGGACACGGGTTTAGTGGCTGATTCTACAGTAGGTTGCAAACGTACTAGTGTATATGTGTATTTAGCGCTGATGGGACTTAATACAATCGCGCACTCGTTGTAATGCGGGGCGGCGGGTTTTGGTACTTATGATGAAAATGTTAGAGCATTTTTATGAAATGCACGCGTGCTGAAGGTAAATCGATTCTGCCGTGCGATTCTCTAATGATTTGTCGTTGCGCTCGTCGACTAGCTCACTGATGTTAAATACTTCATGAGATATCGCCCTTGTACACAAGGTTGTTTTCCCAATGTTTGAAAAACAATCTTGACGATGCACCGATGTTTGCTCTTAGAGAATCGCTCGGCTGAAGTTTGGCGGAATCTCCCGAACATAATTGACGTCACGCGTCTGGCGTGAACAATTAGCATGATATGATATTGGACGGTTGTTACAATGATTTAAAGTTATGAAGTTAACCTAAGATAAAACGAAAAAGAAGCTTTTTACATAAATAAAATAATGCTATTGTAACTGGCTTAAAAATACCACTGTAATCCTTTTTCGCTATGCATTGTCTAGCCACTATATCACGTGGTGCTCAATAATGATGCGTTTGAAGTTTATATCACATATAATAGCCAGTGGCTTACAAGACTAATTACTAGAACACACAGCTGATTATTGTCGTCGGTTTTCATTGTTTAGAGTGGAATTTTTAGAGCTTACAAAGTGATCTACAGTTTGCACTGTAGAGCAGGCCGTAAAATATTATTCTTATTTCTTAGGTTCACTTTTTAAAAATACTTTATAAAAAAAATATATGATGGATGGACAAACTTGACATTTTATTTCTCTAGAGTCATGTGATTTTTAAGTTAGATAGATGCACTCCATTTACTTTTTTTTACAAATAAACAAGTAATGTAGGTATCCTTGAATTTTTGCTCAAATTACGATATACGTATATAGATTACAATAAGGGAATACGCATTAAAACACATTGTAAAGTTTTCAAACCTGCCTCATAGCTAGCACCTCCGTCATTTCTCCAACTTGTTGGACGTTCAGGCCTTTTGACTATAGTTGGTACGTTAAGCTGTCAAACTAGTTCCGTTTTAGCAACAACTTCGAACCAACAAGCTTACAGTTCAGTGCAGAATATTGTACTGTTTCCTCTGATAAAGAATTTGACTTCTTAGTCTTTCCACTTCAAGTTGATATCGTAAGTATATATTTTACTAGCGACGCCCGCACCTTCAGCTGGTCTGAAAATTACTATACTAAGCACAAACTATGTTCTGCGCGTTTTACTAAGTAGGAGGTCGCTTGTACGAGAGGCCGTCTTAGTTGGTGCCACTATAGTGATATCTTGATCTGATATCTTGCTGAGAAGGAAAAGTGCGCAAGCATTACTATGTAAGGATATTAAGGGCAATGTAGCAAGTGAAATCACTTCATCATCGTCATTATCAACCAGACGTCCACTGCTGAAATATGCCTCCTCCATAGAGCGCCAGTTTGAACGGCCTCCTGTATCTATTGGTGCCCTGCGATTTGGATGAGTTCGTCGGTTCATCTACTCTACTGACTCGCCCGTCGTCACTAAATGGCATAAAAAACTAAAAGTGATCACATTATACGCTAATAGTTATTATTCATACACTAACTTTGATTAAAAGAAGAACAGAAGGAGGAAAAAGAACAAACTTGATATGACATTTTAAAAATTAAAAAGTGACTCGAAAAGCAGTAAGGCATTTTTTGTGTTTCACACATATTCTCTTTCTGAATGCGCACTACCTAAATCTCACTTGATGGATGTTAAATCATAGTAGAAGGAGAATGCTTAAGCGCTTGTTTATGTCAGTTCTGCAACTTTCTGGTAACAATTGTGACAAATTATTAAACTTGGACAAAACTGTTGACAAATAGTCACTGACTGTCAAATATGCATCTTTATACAGTTTTGTGAAATGTACATTCCGAAACTGGAATGCCTGGACCGCCATTCAACTGTCAAGTTATAGTTGGTGGACAGTTGTTGAAATTTATCCTGTATATACTCTTTGATAGTAATCGTCAACTATCAGTAGAAAGCTTTTATAATAAGATGAATATAGAATTGAATATGTCTGACGTCGAATTGTAGTGTTCGAATCACACTTTTCTATTTTTTCTATTCTTTGTTTCCGCCAAGGAATAATTTGTTTTCTACTAAAATAAACACAAATATCTTTTGATGGGCGTAATATTGCCACGCCATTCCAGAATCACTATCCCCCAAACTTTAGAATTAAAGTGCTTATAGCAGTGCGTTTTCAATTGAGTGCTTCTGAGATTCGGAGGGCACGTAAAGCAATCTGTCCCGGCTGTTATCTCCGCAGAATAATTACTAACCCATGTTCGAGGGATTTCAGATAGAAAGGCAGAAAACCTTTTATTTGTACTGTATAGTAAAACATACCAATAAAAGTCATGACATCGCAAAAACTTTGTGGTAAAAGGCTTTATACGTTGAAATGATTTCTTTCCGTAAAACTCTGGGCAGAGATGCTGTTTTATCAGAGGTAGTGGTAATTGTTAATTGCGTAAATACACAAGGGGAGGATAAGTATTTTAGTAATTTTGACATTTGGTTCCAGATTGCAATAACAAGTATTATTGTTCAGAAAGCAGAACGTAATTGCTATAAGACGGAATGATTTCGTCTAACTACAAACTTATCAAGTCTTAAAAAGTATCATATTGATTTTCAAGGCTTTAGAGCAAATCTCCGACATTAGGGCTGTTTGCAAGCATGTCCGCCAAACCGCACGAATTACTCAAATCGAATTGTATAAACTCCAAATAGAGCTATTCAAACTTCATCACTGTTTCATATTGAATTAGACGTGATCAAGTTTTTAGCACGGAACTGTAGCTTTCAAGGCGAACTTAACTTAGAATGCGATGAGAAAATCATGTTTTAGGTTTCGGACTACTAACTACTGGAGGGATTATAAAACTGCAGCTACCGTTGCAATTGTCTTTAGTAAAAATAAGTTATACAGAGAAAACTGATCAGAAATAGTTTAGAAATTTGTTAGTTTGTAGAGGAAACCAGTGGGAATATTTGAAGAAATAATGACCTGATTTCGTGCAATTTGGACAAAAACACAGCTGTTATTATTTTCTTCGTGTAGTTACCAAGTTTTTGTAATCTTGGTAACTACACGGACAACCCCTCACCAGTCGATTGTCCATATAACAATGAAATTTCTATTGTGTATGGGTCGTTCGACTGATGAAGTATTATGGATTTTAGTATCTATTGAGTGTGTTTATGTAGATAAAAATACAACTCATTTCGTGACAATCAAGATCTGTTACATAATAAGTAAGTTAGTGCATAAAAAGGTATATAGGTAGTAATTAAATCAAGCTAATATATCATAATATTACGCCGAAACCGTAACTATTGAGGAATATTATAACACTTAACACTCTTATTATAACTATAATATCACCAACGTATTATGTACTAATAAATATGTCCATTGTGATAATGCACCAACGTCACACAATCAATCATCACCTATTGATGAATAGCTATTAGATGATCTAAAAAGATATAAAAGCACAAATTGGTGCCTATTGTTTAAGTTATTTTGTTCTTTGCTTTGGTGTCAATAAAGAGATTTTGTAGTATATAACAACCATCCTTAAATAAGTGCATAACCATATGTTCCCTTTACGTGAAGCAAGTAAGTCATTATGTTGTTTGCTTTGGTATTAATAAAGAGGTTTTGTATTATATTAAAAGTGTCGTTAAATAAGTACACAAAAAAAATCTGTTACTGAAGCAAGCAGTATATTTTCTATATAAAAAATATCAATAACGCAATACGTTCATGTGGACAAATCTTGTCTTTGATTCTCACCGTAATTGGTTCTACGTTCTGGGAAGGAATCGTCGAGTACGACATAAGGGGGTGGATATAACTGCTTCTGAAGTACCGACTTGATGTTCGGAACGATGCACTTTAGGAGTTCAATAAAATACTGTCCCTCGCAATATAAGTGGTGAAATTGTGTGTCTTGCCATAAAAGGAAGTATTTCATATTTGAACCTACAGAATAAGTTTTAATTGATAAGAGCAGATATGATGCAATATACGAGTATCATTAATGAATACCATGGTGTAGTTTCTCTACGTCATTATACAAAAAATTTAGTACGACCTGATCGCAACACGATTTTGCTCGCATGGCCTACACTGTTGGCCTTAGAGTGTAGGTGCTACAGAGCTAAATACTCGCTTGTTTAATAGTCATGTTTGAAAAGATGCTTAATATTCCTAAATTATGAACATTACACTCTACGAACTTTGTGAAGAGTGAAATAAAAAAAAAAGTCTCCAAGATCCACACTTTTACTTATCAGTAGACCCTTGAAATCTAAATGTGTCACTCAAAAACGTAAATTTCATATCTGAACTGTGTTTCTCTGTGTTTTTCCATCGATGAGTTCCAGTTGAAAACCTATGTACATACGAGTAACCGAACCCTAAACAATTCAACTCTACAAGTGCCACTTTAATACACACGATATCCATGTGATCATAAGGAGAACACACGAATACAATACAAAGTCAACGTATGAAGTCGAAGCAGGTTTACTAGTCATTCGATTCTCTAAGGAATGAGTCGTCGTTGCAATCATCATTAGCTCACCGGTTTCAAATAAGAGATATCTCCTTTGTTAAAAAAGTTGTTTTTCCTACACCATGTCATCTCGTCGAAGTTTCATGGATGTTGACAAATATGCAACAATGTTTGCTCTTAGTGTGCATCCATTGTGACATGACAACGGACCGGACTACCTGGCAGACATGTTACGCTAAATGTGGACGGTCTAGAATTGTACTCACACGGTCACAAACCATGTATGATGAAATTTTACAAGCGTAGACGCATGGTGTCGAACTAGACTGCGTGGCATGGCGCGATGCCATGTCAGTCACGTATAGATGACGTACCAGGACACGATTAGCCAGTTAAAGTGGCAGTGGGCAGGGCACATAGCACGCAGAACAGATGGCCGATGGGGCCGGAAGGTTCTGGAATGGAGAAAACGGACTGGCAAGCGCAGCGTAGGTCGTCCGACCTGATAAACGTCGCAGGACGACGTTGGATGCAGGCCGCTTCCAACCGTTCCTTTTGGCAAATTATAGGGGAGGGATATGTTCAGCAGTGGACGTCCTATGGCTGAGATGATGATGATGATGATGACCAGGACACGTCACGACGTTATCCACTCCTACTCCGTGTCTGTATCTGTATCATCTGGCGTACTTCGACGCGTCTCATAAACACAAATGTGGTTATCTTCTGGTAACGCGGACAATAGCAAATATCCTTTTAAAAGACAACTTTCGATGGATCGGCTCGGAAAGGCTCACACTAGTGAAAAGACAACGGACTTCGTTCCATCCGTTCTTAAATTATAGCGTGCAAGTACCGAACTTACCGATCGGTAAATTTGCCACTTAATCCTTCCTATACCGTGATAACTAAAACAAATGATTTATGAATGAAACTGACGTATATATGCGTCTCTGGGACCTAAAGGGTTAAATCGACATAATTCGATAAAATTGGTCCTTTATCGATCATTCCAAGTATGTAACAAAATTAAGCGATCGGTAGGAAAATTTTATAAGCTTTAACGATCATTACGATAACCCAAGTATGGAACTGTTTGAGCACGTTTGAGATCGTCTATTTAATCGATTTAAACGATTGTTTTGTCAGATTTGATTGCAGCTTGTCGACAGGCGACAAAAATCAGGATATTGTTAACATAGTTGCGATTGATAGGTATTCAATAAAAATAGACTTCTGACTTCTTTTGATCGCAGAAGAGCGAAATGATCGTAGAAATCTTCAAATGATAGATGGACGCATTATAGGATGCAAACAACCCAATAGAACTTTCGGAAGAGTGTTTCGAGACTTACTGGATATTATAATCAATAATGGACGTTCAGAATTGCGTCTTTGATGTCTAAATTGAATAAATGATTTTGAATTTGACTTTGACTATCTTCCAAATTATCAAAGAAATTGCTGTCGCCCTCATGCAAGGCACTGCGAGTGATGTCAAAAGGACACGATCGAACGGTCTACCCGTACATATTATTGTATGTAACTACCTCCTATTTAGATAGAACATCTAGGTAAGTAAGTTACTTAACATAACAAACAATCCTATGCTCCTGTCTTCTTATATATGTACCTACCTATATTATACACATAAATTTACATATATTATATAAGTAGGTACCTAGGTACTTTGTTTTATTTCTAATTAATATATAGGGTGTTTGGGGGACCACTTGGAGAATACAAGTTGGCCAAAAAAAATCCCCGACCCCCCAATATGTTTAACATTTTTTGTGATGTTTCCCTTTTTCTCCGAAATTGTACCTATTTACCACCATAACATTTGTAAAATCTGTTTTAGACCGGATGTTTTTAGTTGAATTTGGTCTCTAATACACCTTCAGGCCACGCAAAGCAAAATTGGTACAATATTGGAGAAAACGAGAAAATTCACAAAAAAAAGTTAAAAAACATTGGGGTGTCGGGGATTTTTTTTCGGCCAACTTGTATTCTCCAAGTGGGCCCCCGAACACGCTCATTTGGTTTGTCGATCCCTCTACCAAACAGCCTGTATGCTATTTTGTGAATCTGTGTTAAGAATCATCAAAACTGTTCATAAAGCAATTGTTATCAAATATTTAATTACGCCAAAGAATGAATGATTTCAGTAATCTGTGCAAAATCAGTCTAGTTACGAAGTTGCCAAATTAGTATAATCGATATACTGTCGACAATTTGATCGTTAGCCGTCTATAAAAGTTATCCATATAACTTCCATACTTGCAACGGGCGATACGATTCGTTAAATTTATCGATCTTAGCGACTCGATAAATTATACGACCATACTGCGGTACTTGCACTGCAGGAGAAATAGGGATACATTTTTATAAACATAGATGTGCTGTCATCATAAATAAAATAAATTAAACATCATTTTATTTTATTTCGATAACATGTGCTTACTTTGATAATCATTTACAATGCAAGAAATAGCTGCTTATTTAAAAAAATCTATACAGGTTCAATAATATTGTTATAATTATTCGTAATTCTCTTTTATTCACGCATAAAACATTAACCTTTCTTAAAGCTTTCGAAGTTAAAGTCATGACGTCCATACAAAGATACCAGGACTAATTAGCGAACTTACAATCTGGGTCAGTACGGACAAAGCGACTGAAAAATTTAAGCAACGTACAACTTTTTCATTATTTTTTGCTCTACTCTTTTGTACATAGTGTATATTTATAGTAAGAACTATAGATACGAGTATATAAATGCGGAAGTTTTTAAGTGTGTGTGTATGTGTGTTAACACTTCCTGTTCAAACGGCTGTACGGGTATAGATGAAGTTTGAAATTGTGATAGCTATATAGCCTGGATGTACCAGGATTACCACGAACACAGGCAACTGATTTTAGTTTTGTCACATATATTATCACATTGTTATAAGTACGTCACAACTTGCGTATAACTACAAAATACTTATCAGAATAGGTAGTATCAGTATTTAGTACTGTGTAACTGCAGAATTTTAGTAGCTGTACTTATAGCTGTATACGGCCTTAACCCATAAAGCAACCTTGGCATATAGGTATGCCAAGGCCAAATCAAATAAGGATCCAATTAGAAATGTTAACTATTCAAATAAAGAATAGATTTTAGCTAATGGTATGTTTTTTTTGATGCTGTAAAGGACCTGGAAAAACTTTTAACATAACAAAATAAAATTTGAAAGATACCAGATCGGTAATATAAACAAAAAGTGATAGTCACTTGTTTTTTTTATTGTATGCAAGTACGTGTTTGCTGGTGTATTATTTAGTAAAAAGTAGTAGTATTATTGTCGTTTCAAGTAAAAAACCTAAGGAAAGTATTATGATCCTGCTAAAATATGTTTTTTATAGACAGCAGCCATTTTGTTTTTATTACAATTAGTGTGAGCACATTTATGACCTCTATTTGGTATGTAATACAATTAATATTTATTTGAAAATTAGTACTACTTTTTTTGGTTTTTTTATTTGATAGTTTTTAAAGTCCAAAATATCGTTGAATCTGTATGTATGCTTATTTTACTTGTGCTCTAGAGATTTTTATACGTGTTATCTGGTTGACTTTACCTCTATGGTTTGACTAAAAGGAAACAGATGACTTATTCTTACAATCAAAGAGGATGTACTGGATATTAAGTGTTATTTAATGCCATTTACAGACACAAAATAGCTTCAGTAGATAATTTACTACAGCTAAATTACCGCGACCGCACGCACGTTTTTAAATGGCGGATTTTCGCGGGGTTTTTGCGAACACCGGTTCGTAATTTAATTATCGTAGGACGCTCACCCGGTAAATCAATATGATGTAATGTAATATTATACATACACAAGAATCGCCTACACTACAAGAATAGCGATTAACCATAGTAGGCCTAGCTAGCCAATTGTAAATAAAAGGAACATTAGAATTATTAATATACTCGTCACTAACTAATATGATGTAAATCTTGACATGCTTATGAATGTTCAAGATTCAGGGATGTTAAAACGTGACCGGACATATACATAAAACCGTCTACATTTTGTGATATAGATAGAAGGCGTTAGAAAGTCAAACCCAATTTTGAGACAGGGGACAAAGTATAACGTATGAGGACGTAGTACTATTATTTATACTGTGGTATGAGTATGTATGTACGCACGTATGAGGAGTACATGTGTGTAAATCTTTGCAACTGTAGAGGAAGTATGTCTACTGCACAAGGTGATTTACTGTGTCCGCTTCTGATCCGATGAAAGTTTTACAAGTAGCTGACACGGCTCATTGCTCGGCTCGGGTGAATGATGAATTAATTATAAAGACATTTATAAGTGCATTAAAAGTTGTTCGACTTCATTGTAGGAAATTAAGCCTGCGTCCGTCAACTCGGCAAAAGTGAATCTTTCTCTAGATGGATGCTTACTTGTTTGCCGTTTCTTAAGCAGGAAAAAAGCTGAGTTTTATTTTCAAAGTGAGTCATTCTTTAAAGAGAATTTTCTGAGCTCTAGGAGAGACACGCCATAGTTTCTAATTTGCAAAATTTCGAATCAGAACAACCGCTGATTCATTCAATCAGAATTTGCTCACTTTTGCACGTTTCAACGTAAGTTCCAATTTGATCATTCGTAAATATATGGGCAAATAAATATGACAGTGTTTTGTAGTCATGGTGTCCAGCTAGAACAAAGCAAATACCATTATAAACCTGATCCTTACAATTGAACTAACGCAACGATAAAAACCGTAAAGGATGATTAAAAAAAACAACACAGTTCCGCTTACTATCGACAAAATGGCTTCAAACCACAACCTCAATATCCACAGTGAACATTTAAAAAAAGACGGATTATGTTTCAAAACCAATCATGTGTTCATCCTTGTGCTAGTATTTTCAATATCAATTATTTGCATACATTATATGTTCACTTATCTGGTTCTTTGTCTTACCTTTCATATTGTAATGAAAGAGTGATGCAGAACTTTTAAAGAAAATACCGGTAAATTCGACCTAGCGCAGCTGTCGTCGGATTTCATTAAAAGCAAAAGTTTAGTGCCGATACCATGCGCTAGTGAGAGTGTTTTAATTTTTGACACTAGTAGAGACAAATAACAGTAGAAATTAAAGGTACGTTCCGGCAAGCGCCGTCAACGTTCACAACTTTCGCGCCACGGGTTGCTTTCGTTTTACCTTTGGTTGACAGTGACAGCTCGCAACGACCACTTAAACCCCACGTTCGATCCGCGAGCGTTGTAGTCGCGGTGTGAGCGTATTCGGTGATGTCATCGATGACGTATCGAGTTCGCTCAGTCACTCACGATGATCGTGAGCTTGTAAGGGAACGGGTGTACGAACGCCGCGAGTGATTTCGGCGTTTACCGAAACGCAGCCTAAATGTTTTGAGAGCACAACTAAAAAGTAAATCATCAGTCATTTAGTGCGGTATAACTTGGCGTTTGTTAGTACCTATAAATTGAAGAAACTTTACGTATGTATACAATGAAATAGGTAATGAAAACTTTCGTTTATAATATTTTTAAAATACATCATATGACATCTGAATATAAAGTATATTTAATATATTTATATATACTGTAAAAATGACGATTTTTAAGCCATGCACGTTATTAATAACTAATGTAAAACAAGTATTTACATGTATCTAGAAGTCATTGTCATATCGAAAGTAGACATGCAGGTGTTATTATTATAATGATTTCCCACTTCAAATAGGCGATAATTTGTTTCGTATTTTTGTATATATAACATTCCCTTGTAAATAATGAATGCTAACAAAATGTAAACACGCAGCTTAGAGCTTATGGCTCAACTACCGATTTTTAAAATTTAAGGCTTAGCCGAGTACTTAACTACTTCACTAACGATACTCCATAATGGCAATTCCAATCCTTGCATTGGATTTGGGACTTTGGCGTAGTCCAAGCTTATGCATGGGTGAAACATAGTTTAACTCAGATTGCCAACTTCACGAGTGAATTACCCTATAATTGGGGACAATCTTATGAGTTTAAAGTTTAAGATATTTAATGCTCTTGGTCGAAAAAGGTCTAAGTAATTTGTACAACTATTTAACTAATCATTTATACGAGCTACATGCTTGTAAAACACTGTGGACGAAAACATAACGTTTACATTAATATGGGATGAAAAAATGTAAAAGAGAATGATTAAGTACTAAGTACACATGTGACTCTAAGCGTGTTAGAAATAACTCTCATCGAATTACATTTATTTAGGGTAATTCCACGTTGAAATTGCTATCAAATTGCACAGGAATACTGAACCGAAAAAAAGCCTGTGTTGTGTTGTCTTCATTTACCTATATAAAAATATCATAGGTTTCATCTCTCGGGTATCTAAAGATTTAAAAAATCCATGTTGTTTCTTGAATCTTTACTTTACATTAATCCGTAGTATACTTGATTACAACTCGGTCATTTGATCACCTTTCTATGAAGTTCACAAAAAACGTATAGAACGAGTATAAAGTAAATGCTTAAGCATATAATGTTCCAAACAGGGTATCAAAGGAAAATTTTCTTCATATTCAGAAAGGCTGGCCAAATATAAACTGCAAACCCATGAAACTCGACGATTATATAACGATCTAGTTTGCCTATTTAAAGTTATACACTCGAAGATTGATTCTCCCTCGTCTCTCTCAATTAGTATTAACACAAAGCCTAGAACACGCGATGGATTTTCCAAAACTTTTATTTTGCAGGTATATAAGAATAATACTTCCTTCTATAACCCTATTGTGAGAATTTGTCGCCAATATAATGAAATTCTGAAAGAACATCACGACTCTATTGACATTTTTGTCCAAAACCTACCTAGATTTAAAACTAATGTCAGGAATATAGTATTTAAGGCCTATGATGAAAGTATTTAAAATTGTTTATTTGCCTTTTTTATTGTTATTACTCGTATTAAAATACATAACTACTTACTGCTCAACAATCAACCATGTTGTGTACACATATTTAGGAACATAGTCTAGATCTAAATTTTAATATTTAATTTTAACCATTTATTGACTGTATTCTGTTTTGTGTGCCAATAAATAAATAAAATAAATAAATAAATATCAGCCACATTGGTTCTATTCGCAGTTTTAGCGTAACATATCATAGTAAATATGGTTTTCTTAAATTTATTTATCAAATTTGTTTAACAGTTGGTGATGGTAACGTCCTACAACTGCTTCCCGATTTCATAAAATATTTATTCCATGTGCTTTTTAAATATTTCGAAATGTTTCGTTTAGCCTGGCAACTTTGTCCATGCCTAGTATTAGTGGCATGCCAGGATTTGAATTTACAAATAGCCGAATGCACTTTTTGCCCTTTTCCGTTGCAACCGAAGTCGGTAGTTCCCGAAGATAATGGGCATTCAGGTTATAAATCTAACGTAATGGCGTAAAAATAAACAGTGAGCGGCCACTGTTTGTTTGTTTTCGATTGTTGTTTCCATACATCGATGAAATAAGGCTATTGAAAGGAAATGTGTGTATATTATTATCAAGTACTCCTTAGATGATTATTATTTCAAATATATTCTAAACTAGCTGATGCCCGCGACTACGTCTGCGCAGGATCTTCTTCTTTAAGACCATATCTATCATTATACCAAAATATCATAAATATGTACATGGTCCAACACAATTGCTATATTAGTAATATATGAGTAAATTTAAATGGAGGATAAAAATAGGCGGAGATCTTATTATTTTCTCTATTCTGTGCTCAAGCTTAATACGTGTTTTCACCCGCGTGGTGATGAATGATGACGATGATGAAAGTATCCTATGTGTTAATCCAGCGCCTCATCTACCTCCATACCAAATTTCATTAAAATTGCTCACGCCGTTTGCATGAAAGAGTAATAAAGAGCCACACATTCAAAGTCAAAGTCAAAGTCAAAGTCAAAGTCAAAGTCAAAGTTATTTATTGGTAAATATTCATTTACAAGTCAAACAAAACCAGACGTATACAATAGTATACTTACAAAATAAAATATAAAGGCATTCATTACAATAAAATTATTATTAAAATGTCAAAACAATACACAATTTTAATAACATTAAATTCTAATAATTAATATTTTGTCAGTACGTATATGTCAACAAAGGTAAAAGTTATTTTATCCTCAGTTTGCAATTACCATTCATGAACTCATTGAAATCATAAAACGTTTGATCGATAAGCCAGCGCTTCAGTCTGCTTTTAAAGCAACTTAAGCTCGGAGCGGTTGTTACTATATCCGGTAACTTGTTGTATACTTCCGGCCCCATAACGTGAGTCAGCTTACCCGACTTCACAAGAGAGCGCGAGATACTAACCAGCTTGTCATTCATACATCCATACATTCAAACTCACAAACATTCTAGTTTATAATATTGGTAGGATTAGTAGGATATGTATTTACATTATTTCACAGAGTCGCGTGCTTTATAGTTAGTCTGCTTTTCAAAACAATGTTATACTTTGGACAACGCATAGTTTATTTAAAATGGCCAATAGCTGTATAATACAATTGGTAATACTTGTTTTATTTATGCACAAAAGCTGGTATTTACTACATTTTAGTCAGGTCACTAATTTGAACCTTTAATGAATATTATCCTCCCTGAGGGTTGCAGTAAAATCCGATTGGAATACCTTCGTGATAGCTTCGGGCCTATTGATTTTCGCAAAATCTGACTAAAATATACTTATGTAATGTGGTTTATATGCCTCAATGAACCCATTATATTATATGTACAGGTGTGATGTTATGTATGTATGTACACAGTTGTGTAACCTCGGCTATAAGTGAAGTTTAACTGAAGAATATACTGAAAACCCTGGCCAGTTTTAAGACTCGATTAGTACATTCCGTAGTTATGTTTATAAAAGTCTTCGTGTTTTATGAACAGCTTATAATCCGACGGCTTGGAAGTAATGTCGCCATTTTGTGTAATTGGGTTTTCCGGGAAGTTAGTTTTCCGTCTCAATTTTCGCTGTCTATTTTGGTTTGTAATGCGTTTTAAAATAGCTTTAAAAAGCAAAATGCCTACAATTTAAAAACCATTAAGTTTCTGGGAAAAAACGTAAGCTACAGGCAAAAAGCAACGTGTGCATCAGTGAAATCGCAATTGGGTAATTTGTTGTTTTTAAATTCTAAAATCTCTACTGTTATACCAATCTTATAAAGGTTTAACAAATCATTTGACATTCAAATCGGTGATTACAACTGCTAAGTTATCAACACGGTAATATAATATTCTTAAAGTCACTGTCTAAACCAGCCGTGCGATTCTCTAAGGATTTGTCATTGCGCTCGTCGACGAGCTCACCGGTGTCAAATACTTTATGAGATATAGTTCTTGTACACAAGGTTGTTTTTTTAAAGTTTCATGTCATCTCGTCATTTGATTCACGGATGTTGTCAAAGATACAATGATGTTTGCTCTTAGATAATCGCACGGCAGAAAGTGGAAATGAGTCTTGTAACTTTACACAGACCATGTGGTCTGTCCACACAGTCACATTCGTCCTAGTACTATAAGTACATACTTATAGTACTGGGACGAATGTGAGTGAAAATAGCCTCAAGATTTCACAGGTTTCATTTAAACAAATGAATAAACTGACAAAGATTGAGAGACTGGATAGCAGTGCATGCCACAACTATGGCAAACTGAAATTCACAAGTCAGTAAACTCCCAAAATTCCTACCAGTAAGACTATTTGGTTTAGTTTGGTCGCTTTTACAAGATTTAACGTTTAGAAACGGGAAATTTACCGTGTAATCCTTTTTGTTACAGTTTACTCGATCATGGCGCTTGCGACAGTGTTGAAATATCGGACACAGTAATATATTTGGTCAGATTAGTGGCAACGGCTGGTGTTGTTGATATAACGAGGATCATCAGAAGAAATGCATATGAACCCTTAAGGTAATATTGCTTGAACCTTGGTACTGCAGAAGGTACCAATGCTGCGAAATGTACCGAGTGAAACTCTTGCATATGAGGTCTTTTACTATACAAGTACATTTTGAAAAATTGAATCTCGACGTCCATTCTATTAGGTTATTGGAGTATATCTCAAAAACTACTGGACCGAATTTGATGAAATTTAAACGGGACCACCCGGGAAGCACCAGCTTTCAAACAGAAAAAGAATTTTGAGGTTCACCCAGTCGAAAGTTATGAGGTAACAAACACACAAAATAAATAAAAAAAATACGCGCGAATTGAGTACCTCCTCCTTTTATTGGAAGTCGGTAGAAAAGTTAGGTATTTCGTATCTTTACTAATTGTGTATCTAATACTTTTCCACTATACGTATGAATATTTTTTTTTAATGTCATTATGTTTGAACAAGCACAACGCCCACCTCGTATTAAGCGGTAACATCTGTCTGAGGTGCCGGAGAAAGGTACGAGTACGTCGTCAACTCCCTCCATAAGAATTCTAAAGACTTTCCATGAAAGATTATTATATCAAATTTTATTTACGTGGTTCACTTGAAAAATCACATTGACTACCATAAAACAAAAAAAAAACATAAATCATTTAAACTACAAATTTTGAATTTTGAATAACGTGGCCAGTGCTAAACCAGGAAGATAACCAAATGAGGCCACATGTCTATAACAGATGCATTTCGTCCTAAGTAACGAACTGCATTGCTTCCATCACTCTGAAATATTAAGTTGTCAAATCTCATATGCCTGTGATTTCACTGGAAACATACCAATCAAAGCGGAACAATGTTAATGCGAAAGTTGATAGTAGAAACATTAATGATGGTAGTACTTCCTGGACGAACTCGTTATTATAGAGTTCTACTACTATACTCTTAAGATTGCTGTATATGTTACTTTAGAGATCTCTTTTACTTCCACAAATAAACAACAAAGCAACATTGCAACTCTGGTGCTGTATAAAGCGAGTTTCAGACAAAGTTGCGTACTCGAAAATACCAGAACTCATTATACCGTGGGTCTCATCTGAACACCAAAGTTTTTCCTTTCAAAACCGCAGCCAGCATAAGAAAGTTAAAGGACCAGCTGCAAAATTCTTGCCAAGTAATTATACGTATTCCACTTTGGTAAGCCTTTGAATTTGAAAAAGTTTTGCCCACTCAACGTAATTGTTGCTTTGATTTAAGGAATTTAGGTCTCTACTATTTTAAAACGTTGGCTGAAACGAATATAATTTATTTCAGACTATTAAAAATAAAACAATTGGTAACTTGAATTAGTCTTAGTCTAGATGGTATAGACGGCAGTCCATTTATTGTATCGTTGCATTTCGAGTAAGTAGAACATTATTTGGAAATGTTTGTTAATATTGTGCCTTACCCCATGCCGCACATCTAAAACGCCTATCAAATAGGACATTTTTATTTTCTGTGTAAAAGTATCTTATGTTTTAGTACCTACAAGAACAAAATTTCTATGCATAGGTACAAAATACAGCTCATATATTGTGGTAAAATGTCCAGCAAATCCTCTCAATTTTTGTATCCTACTTAGATCCATTTTCATATCAGCAGGTTCAAACCATGCATATATCGATTCAATACAATCCTTCTCGGCAATAATTATTTTCTATCAGTACTAAGTATTTGCTACACCTCCGTGTAATAATATACGAGTAGCTTCACACTAATAATGCCAAATAAAAATAATACTGGACCTCCGTATAAGAGCAGCCGTGCGATACTCTAATAATTCGTCAATGCGCTCGTCGACGAGCTCCCCGATGTCAAATACTTTGAGATATCGGCGACAAGGGAATCAAAATGATTATTAAAGTATTGAAAATTTACAAAAATAAGGTTATTTTTTCAACGATTCTTGTCAACTCGTCATTTGTTTCACGGATGTTGTCAAAGATGCGACGATGTTTGCTCTTAGAGAATCGCACGGCTGGTAAACGAAATAAAAAACCGGACATGTGATCATCATACGCATAAAACTTAATAGGTACTTTAGCGATTAATAATAAACTACATTTTGAAGTAACTGCACACATAAAGTTACCTGCATTATAATGTATACAATCCATAGTTTTCTAAAAGTGTTTTCGTATAAAACTTCATAGAAATAGGTGCAAATATTATGATATCCTCTAATTTATTACTGAGTAATATTTTTTTCGGTAATTTTGTCTTATGTAATACTGTATCGTAGGTTTAGAAATTATTATATGTACTCCTTTACATCATATTGCAGGCAACTGTACGTATACAGTACAAACTATCATTTATCTAGTACAACAGCGGCACAGATAGCTCATAGTTTGTATTGTATGTCAATGATACGATTACGTTACATTTACGATATTTTATTTGTGCCCACTGGGCACACGATTTTAAAATAATGTCGGTCTAGCGCTCGACGAGTCAACATCTCCTGAGGATGCCTCGTGTAGAGGCGAAACACGTGTCGAATCGTTTTTCTTTGATTGGGTTGTTTTGTGTGTTGTTTATTCTGTATACTTCCTATTTGCAGTTTATGCGGGAGGGAGGGTGGTGCACACCGCAATTCGATCATAAGCATTGTTTTCAGCGGAAGCGTCACTAAATATTTCTTCTAATATGATTTTTAATGTAATAAACAAGTATATCGTTGTAACCGATCTAGATTACTAGATTATCGGTTCTCTTAAAAACAAGTTTAAATAAGCGACATCTGTAGGCAAACTTACAAACGACTACCTAAATTCCGTTTGAAGATTAAAGCAACCTTTAAATCGAGATAACTACCTTTGCTGCGCGCTGAGGTAGTTCAGCGATTCACCGATAGAGGTCGCATATAACAATCAAAAATGTTGACAGTGACAGTTAAACAAATGTCAATCGAGTTTAGAGAAAATAATGCCACGAGTTGTGAGTTCCGGTGAACGAACGTTGATATTTTGAAAAAGTTCAAAATGCAGTGTAGTGATTGGACTGACGACTACGACGGGTTTGAGGCCTTTTTCATTACCATATATGGTAGCGAAATGCGCCTCCGACTTCCGCCCCAACTTGTTGTTTTTACTGCAAGCGCAACCAACCTCACTTTGTCACCGGCCGTCGACTGTGCAACTGCTAATAAATTACTACGACTAGTGCTACAGAGTCTTTATTAAATTCGAACATCAATCTTCAGAACCCCCATACATTGGGTAAGTTTGAGTTGTGAAATGAAAGTGTACTTGACCACCATAAATTATAACCTACAATTTGTAACCTTTGGTATGTACTCTCAACTTATTTACTGTATTTTTCTATGTGTTTTTCTGTGTTTTCTGTTGCTTCTCAACTTTCTACTTGTTTTTATTTTACGCCCTTCTGGCAAACTTGAAAGGGTGTTGCTGTAGCTCGCAATTCACGAGGTACCTAGGCTAGTCCCTAATTGCTCGGTAGTGAACGGACCTCGTGGATTGTGCGCACTTTACCAGCAACACACCTATTTACGCCCTTCTGGCATTCTGAGCGGCTGGTGGTTTGCATCCGAGAAGGGCCTAGCTAGTCCCTTTATGCTCGGTAGCGGAAGCCTTAGCGGATGCGAATTCTTCACCAGCAGCATTACCTCTTTGGCCCTTATGGCATCTCTTGTTTGTTGGCGGGCCACATCCCTAAAGGCCCTCTGCGAGTCACTATATGCCCAGTAGCAGAGGGACAGTGGACCCGCCAGCTCAACACCTTACTGGACCCACTGTGACCGGAGCACATGTGCTTTTCAGGGTTCCAGTACGAGGCTGAATCCTTCCAGTACGAGGCGGAATCGTTCCAGTACGAGGCTGAATCGTTCCAGTACGAGGCTGAATCCTTCCAGTACGAGGCTGAATCCTTCCAGTACGAGGCTGAATCGTTCCAGTACGAGGCGGAATCGTTCCAGTACGAGGCGGAATCCTTCCAGTACACGACGTCTGAACTCCGGCCGTCCTCTGATCTCCAGCACCGACCGCGGCCACCCTTCTCTACAGCGATTGCTGGGAATTTCTACCGGCGCGGCGGTGTGGAGCCGACCCTGCACGGCAGACCTGCTGCTGAGCATCGGCCAATACTAGCGGACCGGAGCTAAGTCCTTAAACAAGGAAGCTTGCCAAATTGCCATACCTGTCTGAGATCCACGACCCTTTTTATTAATTATACCTTTATTCTCATCTCTCTTCTTTCTCTCATGCTCCCTTCTACCCTGAGTAGGTAGGAAGGTGACATTGGCGCCCCTACAAATTAGGATCAGACAGGTTGGTTTGGCAAACTTTCTTGGGTGTGGCTCTGCCATACTTATTCTGTATACTGTGTCTTATTGTGTTCCTTTCGTGTGTGTTAGTTATAAGTTGTGATTAGCCCTGTGCAGGCCCGGGGTCTGAGAATAGGCCGGCTGCAGCTCTGCATGTCGTAAGAAGCGACTGAAAGACAACGGGTAACACCCAGGGGGTCAGTAATCCACCCATTACCGTCTTCAACGAATTTTATTTTTACCTAAAATTAAAGTTTAGTTTTTTTTACAGCTTGCATAATTAATAACTTTTCTTAATAAATATCTAATATTCTATATTCACCTCTGTTCAACTTATAAATAGCACACACCTTATTTGTAATTCTACCTACGTGTTATTTTCATCTGAAAAAATTATACCCTTTTAAATATTTTTTTTAAATTGACCTTGTATGACACTGTTGTCATTGGGTATATAGGTCAAGTATACTTTCACAACTACAAACATGAGTCTACAACTTAACTTTTTATCTCTGCAAAAGGCTGAATTAGCATATGAAGTGGCACTGCGCGGTGGCTCGCATACTGAATCTGTACAGGATTTAAGGAAACAGATTGTGAAACTATCCAAAGACATGCTTTCTGAGGATATATTGGAGTCACACTTGGACCCTGAGGTCGATATAAGTGAACTCAAGGAGTCAATGGCAAAAGCAAAAAGCAACATTGCTCTCCTCAAAACTAAATTTGAAAAAAATCTTTTTTTAAGAACAGAAGTTTTAATCAACCATATGAACCACAGGTTGATAAGGATAAGTGCATCCAATAGTGAAGATTTTAAGTCGGTGTCTTCTAAACTAAATTCTCTTAACAAGGACTTACAAATCTTAAAAACTATTTTACCAACTTCACAACCTTCAACTAGTAATCAATCTGAGACTCCCTTAGAGCAACCTGTGCTATCTGTAACTTGTAAAAGAAATTCAATTTGCTCTGATATTAATAAACTTAAATTTAATGGCAAATTTTAATTTTAAAATATGTGAATACATATCCTAGTAATTAATTCACTTTCTTGACATTAGCAAATCTTAGTACTGAATAACTTGTTGACAACTTAAAATAAATAAATATTATCAAATAAAACCAAATTCATGCTATGATTAAATTAATAAAGCTTTAAATATACAATCTTACAACTAAAACGCATATTCTATGTATCTTAAATAACTAAAATATAATTGATTAATGCAACCAAACTCATAGGGTGCAACTTTTTAATAATCTCTTACAATAATCTTATATATAAAGGAAAAATAAATCCTTATATACAATAAATCTTATAGGTAACAGTATCTTATATACTTCTTGAATTCTAATAACTTGTGATCCTTTCTTATATTGATCATTATTTATATCTTATATACAACGATGGCATAAGATATATTATAACTTAACTACAATACATATAATGTACTACAAACTATACATCTTAACTTATATACCTACTGAATTAATTTAACTTCCTTAAATACTCTTTGTCACTCTCCACTTTCAATGGAATAGTGTTATAACATAGCTAAAATCATTCTTTCACGTGCCAGCCATGGTAATTCTTCAAATAGAGAGCGGTGTCCAAACTCTTTAAAAACAAGCCTTATTGGTCTGAGCGGTAGATAACTCACTAAACAAGCCTTTATCTATGTAATTTCCTTTTGATTAAATTCTCTGTCTTAAAATTTAATTTAACTTAGGCAATTATGGAACTTATATTCAAAAAAATTAAAATTATCCATGAATGTCTGCAATAAGTACTTAACTTATCTATGTTCTGGTGTGTATTCATACCTATAAAGTAGCTAGCTGTCCTTAGAAGTTAACTTCTGCAGCCTACAATTTCCATTCCTCTCAATATTGCTGTCAATAATCGTTTCTTGGGATATCTAATCCAAACGATGGGGGGGAATTCTAGGAGATACTTGGGTATGTGTCTGCACATAGACATAGTTAATAACTTAAGATCATATACTGGAGTTTCTGTAGCTTATATAAGATACTCAAAGTTAGGTCTTAGGTTAAGTATTTTTTTTCTTTCTTAGAACTGCTCAAGGCTAGTGAATTTTTTTTTCCTAGTAAAAAAATTCTTTCTTGGGTGGGGAGATATGTAACCGATCTAGATTACTAGATTATCGGTTCTCTTAAAAACAAGTTTAAATAAGCGACATCTGTAGGCAAACTTACAAACGACTACCTAAATTCCGTTTGAAGATTAAAGCAACCTTTAAATCGAGATAACTACCTTTGCTGCGCGCTGAGGTAGTTCAGCGATTCACCGATAGAGGTCGCATATAACAATCAAAAATGTTGACAGTGACAGTTAAACAAATGTCAATCGAGTTTAGAGAAAATAATGCCACGAGTTGTGAGTTCCGGTGAACGAACGTTGATATTTTGAAAAAGTTCAAAATGCAGTGTAGTGATTGGACTGACGACTACGACGGGTTTGAGGCCTTTTTCATTACCATATATGGTAGCGAAATGCGCCTCCGACTTCCGCCCCAACTTGTTGTTTTTACTGCAAGCGCAACCAACCTCACTTTGTCACCGGCCGTCGACTGTGCAACTGCTAATAAATTACTACGACTAGTGCTACAGAGTCTTTATTAAATTCGAACATCAATCTTCAGAACCCCCATACATTGGGTAAGTTTGAGTTGTGAAATGAAAGTGTACTTGACCACCATAAATTATAACCTACAATTTGTAACCTTTGGTATGTACTCTCAACTTATTTACTGTATTTTTCTATGTGTTTTTCTGTGTTTTCTGTTGCTTCTCAACTTTCTACTTGTTTTTATTTTACGCCCTTCTGGCAAACTTGAAAGGGTGTTGCTGTAGCTCGCAATTCACGAGGTACCTAGGCTAGTCCCTAATTGCTCGGTAGTGAACGGACCTCGTGGATTGTGCGCACTTTACCAGCAACACACCTATTTACGCCCTTCTGGCATTCTGAGCGGCTGGTGGTTTGCATCCGAGAAGGGCCTAGCTAGTCCCTTTATGCTCGGTAGCGGAAGCCTTAGCGGATGCGAATTCTTCACCAGCAGCATTACCTCTTTGGCCCTTATGGCATCTCTTGTTTGTTGGCGGGCCACATCCCTAAAGGCCCTCTGCGAGTCACTATATGCCCAGTAGCAGAGGGACAGTGGACCCGCCAGCTCAACACCTTACTGGACCCACTGTGACCGGAGCACATGTGCTTTTCAGGGTTCCAGTACGAGGCTGAATCCTTCCAGTACGAGGCGGAATCGTTCCAGTACGAGGCTGAATCGTTCCAGTACGAGGCTGAATCCTTCCAGTACGAGGCTGAATCCTTCCAGTACGAGGCTGAATCGTTCCAGTACGAGGCGGAATCGTTCCAGTACGAGGCGGAATCCTTCCAGTACACGACGTCTGAACTCCGGCCGTCCTCTGATCTCCAGCACCGACCGCGGCCACCCTTCTCTACAGCGATTGCTGGGAATTTCTACCGGCGCGGCGGTGTGGAGCCGACCCTGCACGGCAGACCTGCTGCTGAGCATCGGCCAATACTAGCGGACCGGAGCTAAGTCCTTAAACAAGGAAGCTTGCCAAATTGCCATACCTGTCTGAGATCCACGACCCTTTTTATTAATTATACCTTTATTCTCATCTCTCTTCTTTCTCTCATGCTCCCTTCTACCCTGAGTAGGTAGGAAGGTGACATCGTTCGTGTCCGTTTTGTAAACAATCACTCGATAAACCACGGGCAAAGTATTTCGAGCGCGCGGCCACGACTATCAATATTATGTGTTCTACAGAGAGGGTTACCTATTTGGTTCTACTGTCAAGAGCGTGAGCATGCTTGAGCAGAGAAAGCTACATTTTTTCTGTCAGATTCTACGTATGTATTTGGTCAGCTAGTTTCACAGGAAATTGAACCAACCCTCCGAGTCCAGGTTACGTGACTGTAATACAAACGATGGGAATATAATAGCAGGGCTAATTCCAACTGTGATTGACGCGGGAACCGGCGCGTGAAATGAGTTGGGGTGTGATCGACCTTCCGAGTGTGTTTGTTTGATTTGAGATCAATTTGAAGCATAAATAAATTATAAGCTTTTGATAATGAGGACTACTTTGATTCTTCTTGTGTGAGGTTGTAATTTACATTCGATTCCAGTGTTTGAATTTATTTGTGCTCCAGTAACAATTTCAGTTCATAAACTATTTGCGAAAAATAAGCTCTTAATTTTACGAGCTTAAGAAGAAAATTGTAGATGTTAATTTTTTTATAGAATCCGTCAACAATTTATTTCAGTTTTGTTATCATGCCGCCCCAAACCAAATTCGTTATATCGCACTCCCGGTGCGACACTGTCACTTATGCAAAAATGTAGTTTTTCAGGAGAAGCACTTAAAACTTTGACACCTCACAAATCAATGGCATTAGAAGATGTAGACAAGATGAATAGCTTATACTACAACATAGATTTTAAACTTTACTTTTTGATAAATAATGATCACTTAATATTGGAAAAAATATATTATACCATTATTTAAACCTTCCAACCCCCTCAGAAGTGACGTTGTGGCTCTAACGAAAATTTATAACTGTAGTTATGTCACACTAAGTTAAAAAGAAAACAAGAACAAATGGTTTACTAAGTTTTATTTTAAATCTTTGTTTATACATAAGTACTTTTACCCTTTTCATCTTAGAGTCGGTTAGAACTTAAGTTACTAGTTGACTTACATTTAAAATTAAAAATAACTTTGGGCTCAGTACCAATGCTCTTAGATCTAGTAACTATCTGAATTCTAAGTTAATCAGACTTGTGACATCACAGTCGCTTAATCACCTATATATTATATAATTCTTATTTGCGTAGTATTAGGAATCCCTTACAAATTATTCCAAACAATTAGCATCAATTATAGGTACATTTTGTAACATAACAAAATATTGAATTCGTTCTCAAGACGTATTACAAGTTTAAATGAAATTAAATAAATTTATTTGCGATAATGTAGGTAATTTAAGGTGTTACAAAGTTTTTGTTCCGTTACATTCGGTCTTACTTGACGTGCAAATATTGTCTTCTAATCTGATAATTTTATTTAGAAGCTACAAAACAGTCTCGCATTAAATTTTCCAAAGCTAGATGAAGCCGGCAATAAAAATTAAATGAGATCTCTAAAGAACTTTTCATAGTATCTTGGTACTATGTTTGTCTCTACCAAACTCAAGAGGTCGCGCTTCTTGCGTTCTGTTATAGCAATCTTCGAGGTATACGCTGGTTTCAAAGCGATCTCGTTAATGTTTGTAACATTGTCTCGACCTCGACGTAAATTATTTCTATTAGGTTCTATTATAGCTTTGGCTTCTTCCCAGTTTTCAGTCTTGTAGGTTGTTCGATATTGATAATTGGCGCAATTTTTAGTAAACTTAATACTCATAATCTCGCTTATTTTAATTGCATCCCCGTTAATATTTTTGCTCATGTTAAAGTTTATGTTATCTGTCAAAGCCTTAAGATCGACGAAATCACTGTAGTTCATTTCTCTCACCAAAAATGGTTTCCCTGTCTTCTTCGCTCCTCGTATTATGGATATGTATTGTTCAGGAATGTATATGGGCCCAGATTTTTTGGCTCTAGTGATGGCTTTTTCGATTACTGAATGTGCTGTGTCGCCTTCATTCTGTGTATGCCCGCGTATCAGGAAGTTGTGTTGTATGGTATTTATGTTTAATTTTGTTAATGCGAAATGGTACATTGCAAATACGAATCGGTTTTTATTCTGACCGCAGCAATTATCTGAATAAAAAATTAGGTCACAGCCAGAATACTTATTAGCGACTTCTGACAAATATGTGTACACACAAGATCCTATTTCTATAGAGCCCCTGTTGCCTAAGCCTTCATGCCAAAAATAACAGGTAGTTTCTCGACATTTTGCATTCGAAATAGTAAAATTGTAGCAATTTAGCCTAGATTTATAAAAAAAAGCCGATGAATTTCCTAAAGGGCATGGCAAGACAGCTTGTAAGTCGTAGGTACATACGATCTTTGAGCTTTGAGGATCTTGACATTCTTTCATGTCTTTATCTTTTTCAATCCTACTCAAGCTCTTTTCTTCTTGGTGAACCTTGTAGCTGGGGTATAATTTAACTTTTTCTTGTTCTGGTGCATTTTCGTATGCAACGCATTGGTCACAAAGGTCTTTCTTTGGCCTAAAGAAGCCAATATTAAAATCATGATTAAAAATGCGCTGATAGGCGTCGTAATTAACAGCTGGCTTATTATTTTGATTCTGTACTTCCTTATAGTTTCTGTGCAATTCTGCAATAGTCAAGCCACCGTCAATAAAAAGTCTACTTGTATTTGCCCTCAGATAGTGGCTTTCTACTTTCGGAATAGATTCAATGTGGTCTTTCACGGCTTTTATCATTTCATTATCCAATTTGCAATGCTTCCCGTGTTTGCCTCGGTGGTCTTCGGGAATGATACCGTCATTGAGTTTTTTAGCATCAATGACAGTTCGTATAGTTCTTGGTGAAATTCCCAAGGTGTTGATTAAAAATGTTTTGCAAATCCGGACTGACTGACCTTCATTTAGTAAATAAAATGCAGAGTTACCTTGTCTCGGGTACCGACGATTCGTTTTAATACGCCGACTTGCAATTTCGAGTGGTCTGATGCAGGAATTCAAAAAATCACGGTGTCTTTCTATGCTGCCTAGTTCCCAATAAGAATTAAATATTTGAATCCTTTTTTCTTGAGTAAAATTAGATGAGCAAGCCAGCCGACACTTATCTGAACAAGAAGGACCAATTTTTCTAGCCTGAACAGTTTTGCCAGTTTTAATTGATCGATATTCATTACCGGAATTCTTAAATTTTTTTGCTATATTTTTTTTCCAGCTGTTAGGATTACGGGTACGTTTTCTTCCTCTTTTTTTTGGTGATGATGTTGGTTCTTGGTCATAAACAGCCTCATTCTCAGAGCTACTATCACTAGAAGAACTACTTGATTTGGAGGAACTATTTGAGGATGAAGACGAACTAGATGGGGGCTTGAAATCGTCACCTGAATCGGCACCAGAGTAGTCACCAGTTGGATATCCAGATTCCTGTTCTTCTGTTGAATTTTCATCGTCAATAATAGCATTACTAGATGGAGAGTTCAGAATTGGTACAACAGAGCTACTGCCATCTTGATTGATATCAGAAGGTGGAGCTGATGATTCGACAGGCTCATTTCTTTCAATGGGTGATCTTGGACGTTCGTCGTCAATAACAGCATTACTAGTTGGGGAGTTAAGAGTTGGTAAAACAGAGCTACTGCCATCTTGATTAATATCAGAAGGTAGAGCTGAAGATTCGATGGGTTCATTTCTTTCAATGGGTGATGTTAGACGGGTCAGTAATACCAATTTTTTTCCCCGAGACAGCATTTTATTTCATTCAAGAAACAACTAAAACAAAGTAAAAAGAATCGAATAAATAAATTATTCACACAAATTAATTCGAGCTTTAATAAATAAATATTCAACACTATTACGAACAATACAGTTGGCACAATGACTCTCATAGTACACAGAAAAACATTAACAACAACATTAACAAGTCTGAGACCAGGTGATTGGTGTGAATTGTTTGACACATTTGTTTAAAAACGCAAGAATTGGAGAAACAAAGTCATTTATCAACAAAGGTCATTGTAGTACAAAACTAAACTGTTAAATAAATTTAAATTTTGGAGAAATAATGTCACAACTGTACTTTAGGTCACTATTGCTCCAGAATCAAAAAAATATTTTGTCACAATTACCTTAGTAACAGTGTAGCTCCAAGACACACACGCACTGGCGGGGGGTCCGCGCACAACTGACCAATAAAACGATGTTGCTCCCAGCGACGCCATGATTCGCGCCAAAACCACAATGACACTCACGTCCTCATACGGAAAATATGCGTACTACAAAAGTAACGTTATCACACCAAGTAAAGAGGTGCTTTAGGACAATTATTACATATTTAACTCAGTTTTGTAATTTTTACAAAAGTGACAGTGTCGCACCGGGGGTGCGATATGTACGTTAAAATGTACGTTTAATCCCACTTGTGTGTGAAAAATGTCCGCTTTATTAAATAATAGCTGCACCCCGCGGTTTCACCACCGTAGTGACGGATTATGACTGTGAATGTATCGTATGTCCTTCTCTGAGATCGAATCTATCTCCTAGCTAAATTTTATCAAGATCCGTTTAGGCGTGAAAACGTAATGATTATATTTTTTGCAAACTACGTCAACTACTTATATAATATAGTAAAACTTAGAAAGTACTTATGCTAAGTACTTATTTAAATGATACCTATATTTTTATAATTATTAAAAAGGTGACATACTCTCACGTAACTATTAAAGTCATTAGATGCTTAAAATGAGAACTGTATATTATTAAAAAAAATCAATGTACATAAAAATGAATCGGCTTTTTCTATGATTGTATTAGAATATTTCACATATAATAATATGTAAGAGGATCTTCAATTACATCCAAGCTTGGACCTTCATAACGACCAATCCTCGTCCCTGATTCAATCCATTAGCAGATTGGGTTTAGTAATTTCTTTACTATCAGGCCTTACATCTGTTAAAGCAGTGGTTCTCAACTATTAAGCAACGGAGAGTCAAAAGCTGAAACTTATAGTAAGTAGTGATGGTTCACAAACAGCCGTGCAATTCTCTAAGAGCAAACATCGTTGCATCTGTGACAACATCCGTGAACTAAATAAAGAGATGACAAGAAACGTTGGAAAAACAACCTTATGTACAAGGGCGATATCTCATAAAGTATTTGACATCGGTGAGCTCGTCGACGAGCTCGTTGACGAATCATTACAGAATCGCATTTAAAAACTTTGAGTGTCATTGCATTACATTTTATGTAACTAAGCTAAGTTTATAGTATGAATAAATGCATTATTAATATTATTTTCATTATCCAAATAAAATCAATTTATTTATATTCAGGTAAGTTACAGCCATAATCATTTATATAATATAATTATTTAAAATTAACTAAATTAAGTTACAAAAGATTTCGAGTGAGAAATAGAAAAAAGAAAAGAGAAATTTAAGAATTCGAGTGTAGGCCCATTTCCTTAGCTAGAAAGTTTAAGAGTCACTGTAATAGAGAAACGGAACCACACACGTGATTATGGCCCATTTGTGTTTCGGGTATCTCCGTTACAAATCGGCAATTGTCGTCCCAAAACTGTCTAGGGACCGGTTATCTGATTCGTGGCAAATGCAAGAATTGCCTCGATAATGGCGGCAATAAATTGTGACCTCTATCAACGGTGTCTTGTTTCACGTCATTTTTCTTTTGGGAATACGGGGAGAGGGAGGAAAAAGGAGTGATGATGGTTACGTTTTATTTTTCATACTGATTTTCGCTGAGTATAGTTGTATATATTACTAGCAACTGCTCGCGACTTCGTTCGCGTAGTATGTAGGTTCGGCCTTCAGTCTAGCCATAACCTCCCATCTGTTCTTGTTTTTTTTGACAATAATTAACACAACATTATAAGAATGAAGCGAGATTGTTCCATTCGTTTTGAAGTTACAGCGTGAGCAGGGGAAACATAGGTTAATTTATGTAATATATATATTTATATATGTTTTATGAACTATTCACCGTACATATTTTACTCCCACATGGTCTTATTCTTGAGCTTCCAGGACATTGGGCAACAATTCCTAAAAAAATTAGCCCACTCGGCCACCACTCTGTAAACACTTCGTTATGATCGAAAAAGATATCATCAGAATATGCCATTAAACTTATTACACCTAGGTAGATACCTAAAAAGTGTACATAATTATTATAAACGATGGCAGTGTTACTCATAAATCTGTGGAATATTTTAATTTTATTACTTATAATTATCATACAAATGAGTTCAATTATTGACACGTAGTAGCCATTTTCAACTCTTGTAATAAAATCTGTGTAGAGTGCTTGTTTTATTTGGCAATGAGCATTCACTACTGGATTTAGGCAACAAATTCACTAGATTAAAGTATCCACTTTGTCAGTATGTCTGATTTTACAATTTGCAATCAAAAAGTCAATTATGTTTATGAGCCTTGTTTAGAGGTTTAATAGGCAATTTCGAGTTCGAATTGGTGGCTGCTTTGCATTTTAAAATTATCAAATTATAGTAAGTTAGACTTTTCAAATTCAATTTATAGTGAAGTAATAATAATAAAGTTATAAATAATAAAGTTGAAATGTTAAAATAAATATAAGCACTGTATTATTTGATGCATTCGTAGCGAAACATGCTTAGCTTAGCGTGGATGGGTGTACGGTAGCGAGATTTTTACCGGAACGCTTCTGTACTTTGGAGCCGTTAAGTCTGTTAAGCCGTAAGTCGTATGTTTTAGACGGATTGATATCAGTATTTTTTATTTTTGGGTTATTTGAGATGTAGCATTACAAACAATTATACTCGTAGCAGAATAAAATGAACAGTCAACATTAAATAGTGCAAATTAGTTAAAGCAATGATAGCTCGGGGTTAATGAGGGTCGACTGCCATTCAGCAGCCCCGAGATCGAACCCTTCCTCGGGCTTGAGCTTTCGGTGAAAAAAAAAACATTATGTTGAAATCAACAGCATAGTGGTACTTTCTCGTGCCCTTCGGCTGTGATGAAATCCACAGCGTAGTGGTACTCTCTCGTGCCCGCCAGCTGTGATGAAATCCACAGCATAGTGGTACTTTCTCATGCCCGCCAGCTGTGATAAAATCCACAGCGTAGTGGTACTTTATCATGCCCGCCAGCTGTGATGAAATCCACAGCATAGTGGTACTTTCTCGTGCTCGCCGGCTGTGATGAAATCCACAGCATAGTGGTACTTTCTCGTACCCACCGGCTGTGATGAAATCCACAGCATAGTGGTACTTTCTTGTGCCCGCCGGCTGTGATGAAATCCTCAGCATAGTGGTACTTTCTCGTGCCCACCGGCTGTGATGAAATCCACAGCATAGTGGTATATTCTCGTGCGCACCTGCATAGATGGTTTAAAATTCTGTTGCGAAGTATCGGGTGGTTTGATTGAGAACCAGTTGCTATTCTAGATCAAAATCAAAGTCTTGAAAAGAGATTTGAATAATGACTTTGACTTTTCAAAGTCATTATTCAAATCTCTTCGACGACATTTTATAACTTTTTCAGTGATTATGGTTTCGTTTAGACTAAATGGTTAATTACCATTTTTATTAGAATTATGACGTAATTTTTTTATACCACCATCTCAACTATGTCCAATTACATGTCACGCAATATCAACGTAAAGCAAAGCATTACATCCCCGGGGCTGTAATGTTGTATGAAACTCCAATGGCTGTAAAGTGAATAGGATTTGGAACGTTAGTTGTAGGAAAACTCTTAGTATGGAGACAGCAAACAAAATTGAAAAAAGAGCGATTGTACTATAGGCAGTGTGATTGTTGTGTGCCGCATTTCTATGGGTTACGCACGACCCCTCTGCGCATTCAATGCCATAGTTCAAGTTACGTGCCGCGATCTGGTGTTTGGTGTTATTTTAACAACTTCCATAAAAAAATAGAATTTGAATATACCGAAAAATCGGAAGCTCCAAAAGCACCTAAATCGTGGTGTACAACTCGTGAGTACTAATTATAACTTGTTACACAAACGCAACAGTCTAAAACAGTGTTTTCCATAACATGTTTTTTCCAAAAATATTACTCCATCCCTCTATAATGGGACAAACGTGTTCAATTATAATTTTAGCTATCAATTTATTTTCATTTAAACTAAATAACTGCTTTTTAAAAGCTCTAAGTTTTAATGTCTCGCATTAGGTATGAATAGTAGAGTATGCACCTCGAATATAAAACCTGTCTTTGTCTTGGGCGCCTTTAACCCCCGCGTTTCACTCAGGACTTTACATAACTCCCTCGTTTCACTCGGGAATTATATTTTAATCCCTCGTTGTGCTCAGGGATTAAGCCTTAAAGAGTCAAGTGCCTCAAGAGTCCCAGTTGCACTCAGCACAGTAGTTCAATATACTGCCCGTATTGTAAGACACTGCTTTACTCCCTCGGTGCATAATCTACTATTAACTTTAAGTTAAATTAATAGTACAATAAGTTATTTTGATCAAAACATTCTTAACACACGCAGTAGGCACTTGTGGTATCCAAACGTCTTGCAATATCAATACAACAAATTTAAGTTGTTGAAATCTTGAAACTGTAAGAAATAACTGCGGAAGTAAAAAAGTGTCTACAGATAGTGAAATAAAGTGTCGTCAGTTCTATAGATCTTGCTAAGACGTGTATCTGGTGAGAACTACTGAACAATACTTCGGTCGTAGAAGACGAACTAAACAGACGTTAACGTGAATTCGATATGGAATGCCGCACTACCTTTCATCGCAAGAAATTATTCGATAGAACTCTGACTGTAGACTCTGAAATCAGAAGACATTTCAATTGTTATTGCGATTGAGAACCACGAATAGCCGGAATCTAGAATACGATATCTATAGCTGAGCACAACACAATATTTATAAGAAATCGGTAATACTACAACCGAGTAAATATCTGGATTCAGCTAAAATCTTGGCTAACTCTAATACAAAATAAGTTTTACTTTTTACTTACCTTTTCCTACATCAAGTTTTGAGCAATAACTATTTTATGACTAACTGTTTTTTATGAATAGTCATACTCCCTATGTACTTACTCTGCCTTTGAAAATTTCTTAATTATCTACTAAACAGAATACCCTATTCAATTCAAAATCTAATCCCAAAATTTCGCTAACTAAATGGCACAAATTCGCACAATCGACGAACTCATTCCACGTCCACGTCAATCACAGTCTAAATTAGCTGGACTATACTCGGGCTGGTCTCGTTGGAATTCTGTGCACGTATTAGCAGGACTCAGAGGACCGAGGTCAATTTCCTTTGAAGCCAACAGCTTGGCTGTCGAGCGTTTACGTGCAACCGAATCTGTCCGATGAAAGGAGTGTGTTTGCTTGCAAATAGGTAAGCGTGTTCTCAGGGGGCTGCGCTTTTTAAATTGGATAGGATTTTATGATCACAAAATTGGACTGAATGGAAGAACCATTGTGTACGCAACACTGTGTTTCGGTTTAAAGGGCTTCGTAACAAATTAAATTCTGAGACAAATGAGACAGAGAGAAACAATATTTGAACAAATGAGAGAAAAATGGTTAAAATTTGTACTAAAAGTTATTCAAAATATAATTGCTTTACCTACAATTTGCCTTCATTTATACAGTTTTTTGAATATTTTTTCATAATCTCATCTCAGCCGTAGGACGTCCACTGCTGAACAAGGCGTCTCCCAAAATATTCCAAAAGGACCGGTTGGAAGCGGCCTGCATCCAACGTCATCCTGCGACCTTCAGGTCGTCTGTCTACCTTGTCGGTGGACGACCTACGCTGCGCTTACCAGTTCGTGGTCGCGACTCCAGAACCTTCTGGCCCCATCTGCCATCAGTTCAGCGAGCTATGTGCCTTGCCCACTGCAACTTCAACTGGCTTATCTTCTGGGCTATGTCGTTGACTTTAGATAGTGACGTCTACGGATCTCTCCATTTCTGATTCGATCACGTAAGAGAAACCCCAAACATAGCTACAACCGAAATATAGAGTACTACCGCGGCTCTATGGATCATCTATCCAACAATGGAGATCCTAAGCTCGTTGTGCGACTTTGAGCTTCTTTCTTTTCGGTTTCTAAAGGTTACGCAACCCTAAACACTAAATAAAGTTGTTTTATTTAAGAAATATCTAGAGGTGTGGTTGTACTCCTTTTGTTGAAATAGGCCACTTAAAAAATGTATCCTTTAACTCTTTCATTCATAATCAACGGAACTTTGATAAGTGTTAAACTAATACCTTGCCAACTAGATTAGCAATATAAATAGCAATCAAATTCAAATTCAGTAATTGCGTTTGTCAGGAACATCTTATTTTCAGCAATAACGTCTAAAACAGCGGAAAATTACCCATTTCGAAATTCTGGATTAGCGCCCATAATTGCAGGTTTGAAATTTAACTCTGAGTATAATTTCCTATTCGCTAGCTTTGTTCCACATTTCCATTGAAAACTTAAATTAGCATGAAAAGTTATCAAGATAAGTTATGACATGAGATATTTGTGGTTTGACAGTTTTTATAAGTAAGTTTTTAATTTATACTAGCAAACTGTAGAAATAAAAAAAGTTGGCCACAGCTCAAATATTATATTTTTAAGTGGGGAAATAAACAACTAAAGAAAAATTAACCTTTTATCTACGACTAAATAAAAAAAGCCAAGACTGAATATTGTGAACTGAGAAGTGAGGCCGGTAAAAATACGCCTCGTAAACATACACACAACTTGTACAATGAAACTACGCCTTGACACGTCAGTCGAACTATCGCGGCACGTGGAAGCAGCACGAAAAATTTAAACAATCATTTAATTTAAAATTATTAATTATTAATTAGATTTAATTTAATTTGAATTATCATGTCAGCACCGATGCACACACAATGTAGTTCAGAAAACCAGCCTCAATTATCTGTTCACAACATTCTGTCTTGGCTTTTTTTATTTTGTCTGAGCCTTTTACATAAACCATCATCTGCCTACCTCTCTATCCCAAAGTTACATTACAAATCCAGAATTACTATGTATAGAAGATACTGATGATATCACAGTTCATTGTTCTCCTTTCATTAGTAGACTCGTACGTTTGTATATTTATAGTTGCATCAAGTGAAAAGTTTATTCAAGCAGTCAAAATCAAGTCCCTTTCCTGTCTAAAGCCCATCACACACGACTAAGATAATATATATTATAGTGTCGAATGTAAAAGTTATGTTAACTTAACCCACCACACACGGCGCAGATACTGTAATATATTCCAAGCGTACATTCTATCGGAATCCTTCGCGGGAGTCGCACGTCTCGATCGTTCACACTGTAATATACAGAGTGTTCAAATTCTTGATTTTGCGATGCAGCGTATTTTGTTCCTAGACGAGTTGGACAGTTCCTCAGATGATCATTGGAACTGTAAATGATATAACCGTTATATTAGCTAAAAGTAAAAAACGAAGAATCTAGTTAGAAAATCACATAAAACACAGGAAACACCGTGGTGAATTTAAACTTTACAAAGGTCTTTCAGAAAAAAAACCAGCTTTGTCTAACAATCATGTGGTTATTTGCACGATATCTACCAGTTTTTTAATGGTTTGTCTGTCTGTGTCTATAATCCGGGTTATTTCTGATACTGGACCAATTTTGATGATGTTTATACTGAAAGCTTTAATTCGTTCGTAAAGTCTTCGTTGGACGCGGCTGCAGCTAGTCTAATAATACAACATAGCCTAATTTCATCACGAATACTAACATCGATTTAGTAGTTACCTAGTTTGATTGATCTAAACGTAGTACCTACAATCTAGAAAAACCTATGAGGTTAAGCCAACAGAAATTTTTTACAGGTTTGTTACAGGTTTTTACCGGTAGCATCTTAAGCTACTCTACGGTAAAATATTATAGTATATTCACCGTGTGTGGTTGCTCATTGAATTATATGGTGAGCGATATGTCCGAATCTGCTCTAAGATAATATATATTTTATAGTATCTTCATCGTGTGTTAACGGCTTCAGTCCCTTTCTAGTAAAATGTTGGATACGAGTACATCACTAAAACTTTATAAGACGATGGACAAGTAAAACACAAACTTATAAAAAATCAAGATTTTCTTCACTTTGCCTTCTACACTTGTATACCGAAACGAACACTTATCGGTTTATAATCCAGCACTATTACACGTCAAAAGTCAAAGAAACATATGATCAAAGGAATCAAAATCAATCAGTCACAGGTCGTGTTGCTGACAACTTCGACTAATATATGACGTCACTGAAAGACAGCTGAGGCATATGTGTAATTACACTATGGCTGAGGTACGGAGCAAAACGGGAATACAGTATGTTGTATTCCAAATTAAAGAGAGTCGGTTGTTCAAACTTTTGGGCTATTTAAGTTATATTTGGCGAAGTACATAACTTAAAACCTCTTAGCAGCCTTTACCTATGTTAATCCTGGGTATCAGATACCATTTGACACATTATCAATCAAAAACTTTTAAACGATCACACCATTGAACTAGGTTTCCTTGGTTCGTAGAAGGCACACGGACACACACTTTAACACTTCATAAACATCCAGGATCCGAGAACATACTGTTCATCTGTCTGTTCATCACACAAATATTGGCGTCGGTCAAGGATTGAACCTGGGATCTGTCATTTAGAAGGGTTCCGTACCTCAAAAGAAAAGAAATACTTATAAAATAACTATGTTGTCCGTGTGTCCGTCTATCTGTTTCTCAAGACACTTTTTCTCAGGGACGCGTATCAACTTGAAATACATATAAAATACTCAGCCCTACAGTTTATTACAGCTGTGAAAAATCAAATTTGTAAGACAAAACAACCAAAAGATATGAACGTTTATGTCGCATATTTTTGTGAATTTTGCCATTTCGCAGGTTGGTAATGAAAACCTATAAGGTACTCGTATTTCCCGTTAATTAAGCAAGAAGCTGTCTTACAGCATATGTAAAGGAGAGTCTCATCTGAAAACCGTAAATATGTAGGTAATTTAATGACAAAAAAGCGAATACTTACTATTTTAGGTTGGTGCAAAAACGGTATCTAAGAATCGAACAACAAAGCAGAAACATATCATCTGTGAAAATTTCAACTGTCTAGGGCGAACCGAAGTATTTGACGGTGAGCTCGGTGAGCTCGTCGACGAGCTCTGCGACGAATCATTACAGAATCGCACGGCAGGTGACAGACGTACAGACAGACAGACAGACGGACAGATATCGGAGTCTTAGTAATAGGGTCCCGTTTCCAGTCCCAGAGAGACACTTACTATAAAAGTCTATCTATAAAAACTCCATCAAACAAAATAATATGAAAATTGCTTGGTTTATGCATGAAATAAGTTTTGGCCTTGTTTGTATTGACTGCATGTAACATATTAACAAATTGAAACAAATTTAGCCTAATAATTTAGAAAAATTTGTTTCATGTGTAAAAGAACAAATAAATATAATAATATTTATTAAATGTAAGGTGCTGTTTTTATAATCCAGGATGTAAATCTCCATTTGCAATTTCATTAATCCGTTAACCAATTTAAAGAGAAAGAAACAAACAAACTCACGCATTTAGTAATATTATTCTAAATTATAATCGTTATATACTTAATCGTACAGTAGTAAATATTTGATTTATCTTATCGTTACGCATATACTGCGCTGAACGTCATTGCCTACTATTAGTTATTCTGTGCCTTAAATGAGCGCGGCACGCGGTTGCAAGCGATCGCTGCGCGGCCACGGTAATGTTGACAGATAATATTACCGAAGCACTGTTGCTGTTGCGCGTGGTTGATTTCCGCAATAGAGCGGGCGATGCAAGACGCGAAGGTGAAATCTAAAATTTACCCTGCATAGTGCGCACTCTTAAGTTTGTTTGGTTAAAGTCTTCTTAAAGGTTGTCTGTAAGAGATTGCATTAGCGATAAGACCGCCAATTGTATTACCAGCATAGATCTAAGATCCTTACTTGTAAGTAGATTAATTAGTTAATTTACCTACTGTTTTTGTTTGTGTGGTAAGCAATAAAGAGTTATTGTATTGTATTGTCTTCGTACTATTGCACATCAATACTTACATACCTACATTTATAAACGGAACATCGATGCGTGAATCTAACTCGCGCTGCTGGATTCTTTAACACATTTCTAACTTTATGTATTCATAAAACAATCTATAACTTTTGTTATGTGAGCCCGTGTTATGTTTTATAAAAACGAGTCTTATAATAGTGCTATTATCATTATTTTGGTGTGAAATGATGACAATTTGATATAAAATATAGCTTAACACTGAGAACACCATCTAAATCAAGCTTATTCGCATAGACGTATATAATTATATATGAGATATATCTTAACAATGACATAAACTGAAATTGAAACTCTGGAATAAACATTTACTTCATAAAAAAGTGAACACAAATTCGAGACGAACGCTGTACAGAATAATACGCAAAGTTTCACGATAAAAAGTTCTGAAGTCGTTTTTGAAAAGAATACTTTTAACGATCCTTTAGTCGAGAGATAATTTTCCATTATGCTACTTACAAAAATCTTGCAATTTTGTGAATATGTACTTTTAAACAGACATTTTATTATGGTTGTAGTTTTCAATAGAATTGCGATCAGATACAATTTTCTATAGAATCCGAAGACAATAGGAATTTCCAGATTTAAAAAAAATACATTTAATACGTTTAATAATTAGTCCGTCTAATTCTATTCCGTCTATATTTAATCGCTTCTCAGTAATTAGTGGCGTTTACTGTTTTTAATAGTTAAGTAATTTTAATAGTTAATTATAAAAAGGGGTTCCACCTGCAAATTCTTACGTGTGGAATAAGAATACCGCCCATTTCTCAAGAAATCGAAAAAAACTTAGTTATTATGTTAATCCTGGTTGTCTATCTTCATTTCAAATTTTATCCTTATATATATTTTGCACTCCACTTTTGCATTTATAATGAGTAGTTAAATTGTGAATAATTTTAAAATATCAGTTTATTTATCTTAATTTGCCAGGTATTTATCTGCATAAGCTGGTTTCATCTTTTATTTCATTCAATTTTTATTTTGGTCCATAGTTTTTTGAGTTACACTCCAATAACTGCATAGAATGGAAGTCAGTTTAAAATTTTTTACATTGTACTTGTGTATCTACATTGACAATGCCAGTTACCCAATTATGTATTCCTAGCTGCGTCTCGCGGTTTCACACACGTGTGTGCAAATATCCAGTGTGTTATTACTGTACCTCATCTGTAGATCCAATTCATATGAAAAAAAAATATCAAGCCTGCTCACTTAAGCATACCTACTCGTATCCTATACATCCTACTCCTATACGTCTGCAACACAGTTAAGAAAGTAGACATATAACCTACATCTGTAGTAATCAACCTCATAGATAATAGAACACTATGTAAGATATCTCCAAGCAAACTCTCCACCTTCTGCACCATACACAAGACGTGACATCGCGCAGGCACGCAACAGCCACCTTTTGCCGTTCCGTTCTTAGGAAATCACTTTGCAGTGAAGTTGCCGGTGCGAGAATAGCACCAGTGAACCGGGAAATTAGTTCTGACTTTGCGTACTATAATGTAATGTGAACTGAATGGGATTTCAGTTTTAAGGATTTCATAGTTTTACGTTTTCAACCAAGAGGGAAATTCGAAATATAAACATAAAGGCTACGAAAAAATTATGTCAGGAAGCATAGCTCAGAACAAATTCCACACAAAAAGTGATCCTTAAAACCAAAACGACATATGATTCCAAATAGGAATTACTTTCCAGGTTACAAATAGACATGTTCGGTGATTGGTTTAAATTTCAGAGGGAAAGCAGGGATTGGTCCACACGCGTGCTGCAACGCCTACTATGACAGCTGAGTCATAGCAGCGTGAATGATGTTATTGAATTAGCACGACTTTTATTAAGTCATTTTTTTAAGGCAGTTACTCTTCCTGATATTATTTCTTCGTAGCATAAAGGGAAGAAAACAACTAGTTTGCCACTTTAAATGATTGTCTCGTTCGTGTATCTGAATGTCTGTCCCTCTGTGTGCTTGTCCGTCTGATCGTCTATTTGGCTATCCGTCTGTCCATCTATATGTCTGTCCATATCTATATGTTGCCTGGTGCCCGTCTGAAAAGTATGCATGTACGTGACACGATTCAGAAGCTTGGTTAAGGCCAATGAGTTTCATTAAACCCTCAGATATATATGTACAATAGATAACGTAAATCACGCAAAAGGTAGAAGTTTATTTGGACAAAAAACTACTATTTGATTCAGTTTTAGATGTATAATATGTAATTAGCTCTTACTATTTTTGAAACTAATTGTGTGCAAGCCATTTGAGTAATGTATCGACCACTTTACTAGAACTCCCTCAAAGACTTATTCTATGTGACTGTGATTTTAATCTGACTTAAGTTAAAGCAACATATCAACAAAGCAAAATATTATTGATAACAAATATTGACCTAAATAAATTGATGAATGGAAAATATACAAACGTACGAGTCTATTTAAAAAGGAACAAAATATGTGCCTATTATTAAATCTTGGAGCGTGGTGGTGTTTCTACAGTAAGCCATTCTACAGTTGATATCATTTATAACATTCACAATGTGACTGTAGGAACACGAGACGAACGTTCAAATTGTCCGCCAAAACCGCCATCTTGTGCACTCGCAAGCGCCCTCTGCGATCTGCCAGAGACACACCAAATATAAAGTCGAAAACGCCAGCGACTATAAATTTGCAAAATCTACATAAAACCTTATAAAAATTATATAAATATACTGTGTGTGCATCTGTGTTACCTAAAGTGAAAGGAACTAACATTCCCATTGGAATCCCGGGATCAGGCACTGTAATATTAGTCCAAGCGGTGAGTGCGAGCAATAGTTATCAATTTGGGGGAATTTTACTAATATTAAGATACCAGCTTCACTCACTTGGTATTATGTCGGTTTAAGTTCAACGTTTCGTACGTGTAAGACGTTCTTCTTCACTCTGTGTGAACAAGTGAGCGAAGCCGGTATCTTTATATTAGTATAATCTGTCATACTCACGATAGCTTTCAAACTCTAATTGGGGGAATTTTCTTATGTTTTTCAATTTAATACAACCTCTGCGCTATCGAGGCTACAGTAACTACCCCAAACATTGCAATGTGGGGGTTTCATTACAGGAATCCTATCTGGTAACACGAAAACAAACGTCACTCATGTTGTTCGAGCCGCAACGAGATGACAACTTGAGTAATAGTTACTATGCTTGTGTCGCGTCAGATTTGAGCAGAGATAATTCTTCTTCTTAATACATCAAGACGTGTTCCAAACTCGTTTTAATAATGTGCACATTCTTAATATTATAATATCTAGTTTTTCGGAATACAGGAAGTAGAATCATTAAAACGGCAATTTCACGATTACAATAGGTACTTGTTTTGTGACAATAGTTTTATTTAGAGCTACAAGTTTTAAAGTTCTATATTGCTCAGCCGTGCGATTCCCTAATGATTCGTCGATGCGCTCGTCGACGAGCTCACGGATGTCAAATACTTTATGAGATATCGCCCTTGTACACAAGGTTATTTTTCCAACATTTGTTGTCATCTCGTCATTTGTTTCACTGATGTCAAAGATGAAACGATGTTTGCTCTTAGAGAATCGCACGGCTGGACTTGTTCAGATTGTCATATCTAACCTTATGTCATATATATCAAATGGTTGAACAGAAAATAATTTAAATCACGAAGGCAAAATGAAAAATGGTTACGTTATCGAATTAAGAAATGTTTTCAAGCAACCAAAAATCACCTAGAGCTAGAGAAAATAATTACTTTGGTGGGAAGTAACAATATAGAACCAGCAATACTGCTCAGTCCCCGTGAGATGGTTAAATCAGATAGAGATTAGATCAGATAGAGTTAAAATTCGATGCATGGACCTCGAGCCTCGGTGGCCTAGATGGTCATGGCGTCTGACACGGATAGTCAGAAGACGAGGGTTCGAATCCGAGGATGAAACTTTTTCTCTCTATAAATTTCAATGTTTGAGATCGCTAAGCAGGCGTTAGTAAAGTAAAAAAGTAATACTATAAAAATATTCGTAGTTAATTTATTCACTTGTGTACAAACATGTAGAAACGTGTGTGGCCCCAATGAGCCCTAATCATAGCTTGAAAACGATGCGGCATGCATCGTATGATACTCCGAATATCTTCTTGTGGAATTCGCTCCCATTCTGCAATCAACGCTTTAGTGAGCAGCTGCAGTGTTTGAGGTTTTCATGATTCCGTAAGTAAACTGACGTTATGGTTGTAGTATGCGGCCTGTATTTAACCTACATTAAAAGAAAATCTGGGTCGATACCACATGCTGCGGGCAAACATGATCTTCGAGTTTGTTTTCTATATAAACTTACACCGCACACAACCACCCGGGAATAACAGCGAGATCTGTGTGCTCGTTCTAACTAACTCCTATTCCTACACCAGTAGCCGACCTTGGTGTATTTTGAAAATCTCTTGCAGTTGTGGTGCGGTTACGCAAAGCATAGTTGACAATGTAGTGAACTCGTAAGTGTGTAGTATTTTCTCTTTCAGCCGTGACCACGCTTTCGTGAATATTCTCTCATCTCACGGTATCGTTTCCAGAGTCTGTAGATAACAGAAAGTGCTACTAGATTATTACCTAGAAAACGCATAGTTCGACCCTCTTCAAACAAAGTGATAGCTCGGGAATGATAGAATGAGAATAGACATGGAATTTAGTCAGATCTGTCATTATGACCAAACCTCACTCGCTTCAATGAATAACAATACTCAAAAGACTCACTTCTCTATTAATACTCAAAAGACCTAAAAAACCACTTCGCATTTCTTTCTGTGATTAGAGACCAGCGTACAGAAAATTCAATGGCGTCTATTTGTTTTTAGTTGTTTATAGACTCTTGGCCACTTTGTTGAGTACAACTAACAAAATGGCCGATGCACTTTTGTTTAGAAGTTTCAACGACAATGCTTCCACATTATTTAGTGGTCAGTTATAATTTAAATCTTAAGCAAAAATTTTAGTTCTCTAAATGTTTGAGCAGTATATTAAGCAATTACGTGACCAACTGTAGCCATTACAATACAGTACAAATACACTTTATTAACACCAAAAACAGTCATTATAGAAGTATATCTATCTAAAAAATTATGTACTAAAGGCGGTCTTATCGTTAAGAGCGCTCTCTTTCAGACAACATTATTACACTTTAAAGGATTAAATTGGACGGAACTATATTATAAGAGTTTTTATAGTATCCATGAAATGTCTGCAAATCACTATTATTCAATGAATGTTATATATACAGAGCTGATATAGTAGATTAGTAGCCAAGGGCTGTACCCTCGAACTATAGGTGCCCTCGCTGCGCTTGTGCGCCTAAATATCTCGGGCTGCAATTGATGCCTACACCCGAGCGAACTACTCTGCTTTACATCTCGATTGTGAGGTAAGTAGAAAAAACCGGCATTATAAAAATAAAATTGATGACTATTATACTCATACGAAGACAAGGCTGAATAGCGAAGGGACCTCTTTTGTCATTGGGCTGAATGCATTATGTCTATTGTCAGTATGATGGTTAGATGTACGCGAACTTTTTGAAAGAGTAGTGTTTTTTTTTAAATTACTTACCACCCTAGGGCTTTTCTAGTTACATTATTACCCTAGAGCGCTAATTGGTCACCTACAAGCCTCATTTGGGGGTAATAAGGACCTACTTACCGAATATGAGAGATGTAAACCGCCCTAGGGCTTTTCTAGCTACATTATTACCCTAGAGCGCTAATTGATCACCTACAAGCCCCATATGGGGGTAATAAGGACCTACTTACCGAATATGAGAGATGTAAAAAACTTTTCAGTTTGCTATGCCAATAAGAAAACAAATTACTTTATCAAAGTTGGTTAGCGTTAAGTCATGAAGTTAATAATAATAAATGAATCACACCTAACCGTAAAAGTCATGTTTCTTAAGTGCTTTTTTTCAATTTCAGTATTTATAACATCACATTACATAGGTATAAAAGTAGACGTTTCCTACCATTTTCTTCGAGTTGTTACTGCACTGCAACAAATAAACTGAAGTTTATGAGTACTCTTACAAGTTACGGTACCTACTTACGTAAAAACTCATTGGCTTTATGGCTATGCCTAGTAGCCTGCTTTTGCAAAATGTGCGATAGGTGTAACATAATTGTTTTAGACGTTTTTGGATTTAAACTTACTTCAACTGAATTTAAGCAAAATATTTAATTCAAATAAAATATATCTTAAAAATTAACACGGTTTTTAAACGCCTTCAAAAAAGCAGAAGTAGCAGTTTCTGTGTATATTCAGTGATACTCAATACTCAATACTCAATACTTTATTGCAACATATATATGTTTACATGCAGGTCTTGTCTACATGTTACAGAATGACAATATATGACCCTGTAAGGGTATGGCAATAGTTTGTTTGTGCGGAACGAGTTATTTCATATCAACAAAATTTTAATAGCATGCTTGTGAAAAAATGACAATTTTGTTGATTTGAAATAACTCGTTCCGCACAAACAAACTATTGCCATACCCTTACAGGGTCAACAGGGCAACAAAGGTAACGTCTTTTTCTACATATTTAAGAACATTAGGCAATTTATTATAAATTTTAACAGACATTGAGTAAGGGCTCATGCTAAGCATCACGAGGTTTGATCGCGGTTCTAATAATTTATGTTTATATTGAGATCGTATTTTATTATATTTATCGGCTTTTTTTTAAACAAGTTAGGATATTTTTTTACAAATTTACATATTTCGAGTATATATAGAGACACTACTGACAGGATTTTAAGTTTAATAAAAAACGGCTTATGAATGATTTTTTTTATTGAAATGGCAGGTGCTTTAATATTGCCTAAGAAACGGATGCATTTTTTCTGGGTGATAAAGAGGCCTGCTTTTTACACTGTTCCCCCAGATAATAATACCGTATCTGAGCCACGAAGAGGCGTAAGCGTGATAGGCGGTAATTGCTGTTTATGTCAGTAGCACGTCTTAGTACCCTCAATGCATAAGAGAAACTAGATAATTTACCTTTTATTTTTTTTATGTGAGTTTTCCAGTTTATATAGGAGTCAAGTTTTAACCCTAAAAGTGTGGCCGTGTCAACACATTCTATTTTGGTATTATTGTAATACAAATTAATGTCAAGTGGGGGTTTTTGGTAGGGTCTAAATTGCAATATTTTTGTCATATTCAGGTCGAGATTATGGTAAGTCATCCAATTAATTATTATATTAAAAATTTAAGTTAGTTTTTTATTCAAATTGATATTATTATTACATGATGTCAAAATTGAAATATCATCGGCAAAAAGAATGCAGAAGTCATTTATTATTTTAGGGAGATCATTTATATATAATAAAAACACTATACATCCGAGGAAACTACCTTGGGGAATTAAATTGTTAATTTGCATTGGTGTCGATCGGGCTACATTTATAATTTTGGCTTCATGATCAAAGTTTTCAATTTCCACATATTGTTCTCGGTTGCTTAAATAAGATTTGAACCAATCGTGTACAATTCCGCGCGAATGCGAAAAAAAAGATTTTGTTGCAATTGACTGAATAATCAATAGTTTTATTTTATTAGATAAATTATACAATTTAGGAATCTAAATTGTATAATTTATCTAATAAAATAAAACTATTGATTATTCAGTCAATTGCGACAAAATCTTTTTTTTTAAATAACATACATAAGTATGGTAAGGTACGTGTTCCAAGAACACCTATTTAAGTTATATCACAGTCGGTTAAACAATCCTGAGTTAATATAAAAAGCTGTTGCGTATGAGAATATCATAGTTTCAGGCGTAGAAGTAGAACGACAGTAGTGAAGTCGGTTTCGTATTGTTTAAATAGTCCTTGTTCTTTTACACTATTATATTAATAGTAAATATTTGTTTGTGTGTTTGTTTGTAATCGATAGGTACGTTTTAATTGCGGTTCTTTTGTCTTCAACATTTAAACCTAAAATACTTTGTTGGGATATTTATAAAGTTTCTATGCGAACTATAAATTAGCACCTTTATAATTACTAAATTTGTTTGTACACTCAATTTATTCAATATTATGTATTCTTACTTAAAAAACTACTAAATAATGGAACCAACCTCAATACTAAAAAGTGTGAAATAACTAGTTGAAGTCAGTAAAACGGTAAACAAACATTTTAAGAATCGGTCCACAATTCATGGAGAAATCGGCTAACATACACCAAAAAACATACTATTTAACATATAACCTACACCTTTTTTTAAAATTGGTTAATTAAGTATCTAAGTTACAACAATCATAAATTATTTACTAAATATTATATGTAATAATACAACAGTGACACATTATAAACATAATTATCAAATTACTGCACTTATAAAGCGTAAGACTCAAGAAGAAAACACAAGCTCTGGCAGACCTTGCTTTCCATTTTCAAAAAGACGCAGACTCAAGCAGGGGTATAAACGGATTTACAATAATGTTCCTTGCATGCTTTCTTTACTATATGTCCCTGTCATCTCATCATATTTCCTATAACTCGTAAATGGTACTTGAACTGACCTGCCTCCGTAAGTCTTATATATTTCTCAAGAGTACCCTTTGAACTGTTTCATCTACGATCAGCTCATATATACTTGTTTTGTCAATTATGTTGTATACATTATTTCTATAAATTCGACACATCTTTCTGAATTCTCGTCACTACATCCTCATTTACTTCAATCTGTTTCTCAAACTCTTATCACATATAATTTAGGCAATCCCGTTTTGTCTGTACAACATTAGAAATATAATTCTTAACGCTATCAAATATCATTACGCGGTGCTATTTAAAATTATCAGTACAACCACAGTAGATGGGTACTGATATTGATCGTTTAGTTTTATAAAATGTTTATAAATTAGGCATTTTACATTTTTATATTTTACCTTTGATTTTCAAGCATTATGAATCATCAGTTTTTAAAAAACATATTACAAGTAGACGGCAAGAATGCATGTAACAACGGGTCGATTGGATGATGGCGCGCGGGCAATAACTGAAAAAGCAATGGTTCAAAACATTAACACGTAACAATACAAGTGCAATTTCAAAAATTTTATACCGCCTTGCATTCTATTCAGTTATTGAAGTATATCTCAAACTGTAAGACCGAAATTGATATAATTTAAATAGGATCACACGAAAAGCACCAGCTTTCAAACAAAAAAATAATTTTGAGAATCGGTTTATCCAGTCGAAAGTTATGAGGTAACAAACATAAAAAAATACAGTTTTTTGGAGTCGGTAGAAAATCAAACAAATCACATAAATATGAGAAATAAAATCACATTGTAACCTTATAACTTAATTTAGTACAATATTGTTAATAGTTATTGTTTGTTAACCTGATATTAACTAGATTATTAATTCTTTGTTGAACGGGCATTTTTCATGATAAAAACTGTGTGAACTTATGAATTGGCCACTTACATAAACAATAATCAAAAAGTTATTACTACATTTAAAAATGGAACACTTAAGCCGTAGAATAAAATTTGCTTAATTTGATTGTCAATTGTTTTCACATTGTGGCGTCATTTTGAAAATTGCGTGATTACAATAAAATAGATTTAACTCGGGAAAATTTTAGTTGCATGATTTTTTACGATTTTAAGCGTAATTTGACAGTTCAGCAGAGCCTCGTTCGGCTTCAATGTGCTTTTGGCGAAGAAGCACCATGTAAGACGACCATTTATGGATCCCACACAATTTGACTATTGCTCAAAAAATGGATATAGTCCTAACCTAGCACCGTGTGATTTTTTATGTTTCCAAAAATCAAGAACCAATTATGCGATCAACGGTTTCATCACCAGAAGAGGCTGTCGAAGAGTATGAAAAACATGTATCTGACGTCACCACGACGGAGTGGCACTAATGTAATATATAAAATCTGTTCAATCGTATGAAAAAGTGCATTGACGCAAAGGGAGAATATTTTGAGAAACAATAAATATTTTTTTTACCATTAATAGTATTTTTATACACACATCAACATGGTGTAGGGGTATTTCAATTCAACCTAAATAACTAAAATTCTATTAACTTTTTGTTAAGACACCTACACATTAAAATAAACCTTGTTTAATAGCCTATCTAATCTGATAATAAACTTTTAGTTAAGGCTAAATTAAAAAAAAAACTTAGAAGAAGATGAAAAACTCAGACAAAAATTTCAATCTTAACTTTATTTTTGAAACATCAAAACCTAATCAAAACAACTAATTTTTTTTATAAAAATTGTTGAAAATATTAAAATTAATAATCCGTGGATCCACCTAAGACTCTCCTGGCACATCTGCAGCGGTTCTGCATACTCAAAACAAGGGTGTCAATATCCTGTTGTGGAATACTGTCCCAAGTCCTGCTAAGATACAAGAAAAGCTGGTTTTCATGCACAATATCCAGGCTTTGGTCACGTTATCGTATCACGGGGGAAGTGGTGGAACGGCACAGAGGACCTCAACACATTACAACACGTGTACAGGACCGATTCATAGTAAATGCTGCACGAAGTCAACCAAATGTAACGGCGATGCAATTGGTTCAAAGGCTACAGAAGAGCGTATGGTTTGCTGGTAAGCGGGCAAACTTTGAGAAGACGCCTGCATGAAGTCAACCTATGTGCTCGTAGGCCACTTCGGGTACCAGCGCTAAGGAGAGGCAATCGAGGAAGAAGATTACAATGGGCTATTGCACACTTCAGCTGTCGTGGAACTAGACACAATAATCCATTGTTATCTTTGTTAACGACAGCGGAGGGGTATATAATGCCTTCATAAAATATCATTATAAAATCTTAATAATATAACCATGTACCATCATTAATGTATGTAACATATTCGTATTTCTATGTGACTTGTTGCATAGTTATGGTGATAACGCATTAATATGATTACTCAGTAGCTATAATAATTTATCATGTAATGTGATAATATCCACAGTTTCTACGTTTTACTTGACGCAATCTCTTCGTAAGTCGTTTTTCCAAGGTTTTGTCATTAACTTTTAAGTTAGACGATATTCAGTGCCACATATTAAATTTGTAGCCATTCTCAACACACAATCATCCAAAACCATCAACAATAAACCACTAAATCGTCATAGTAGATAAATTTCCAACAGAGAAGCGCTCGCATCACTGACTAATATTCGTTCCAACCAATTTAAATTTCAAGTTGTATCGTCGATTTACGACTCTCATCCGATATCAAAACGATATCTGTGTACAATATGGCTTCAATATAGGAATGTTACGATTTATCGATAGTAGTTTTGACGTTTGACACTGAACAACTACAAAATATGTGTACCTTCTTATTTAAGGATTGATAAACATTTGTTAAATGACGCCTAGATTGACGCTTCTATTACACATCTGTGTACTTCCGCTCCACTCGTATATCATATTCTTCGTGGTTTTGAGCAGTTATAAGCAATTTATATTTTATAGTTTCCACTTGAAACATACCAATTTCGATATTCATATAATTTGTTTAATCGTTTTTACATTAGAACGAATAATTTTAACGAATAAACTTAAAAACTACTAGATCGATTTCAAACATTTTTTTGCCGTTAAGTGTTAACTAAATACAAAAAAAACATCTCTATATCGCGTACGCTGCAGAAACTGTTGACAACAGAGCAAAGTGATGTACTGCAGTTTTATAGAGGACACAACATCAACCAATGTCAACAAAAAAGTATGCAATACCATATGTCTAACTATTACAGTTATTTCCAGTAACTACTTTTCCTTGTTAGATTCAATAGTAACGCCGGTGCAAACTAGGCCATATTATTCGTACCTTGGGGTCAATCCTTATCTTCTCTAAAAATAAAGATTTGATAGTTTGTTTGTAACGGACAAACGTAAAAGTTACATAACCAGTCCAAAAAGTTCTTTCACCAGTAGAAAGCTGTATTATGCCTGAGTAACATACGCTATATTTGATTCATCATTATCATCCAACCGCGTGGAAGAAACCGCGGAGCGCAGCTAGTTGCCAAGTAACAGTGGCATATTACGCTCGTCCTTAATATGTATAATATAGGAAAAAACATTGGGTAAAACATTACTTTGATACAATGACAATTTTACTTATTTTAATGTTTGTTAAAAAGTGATAAATTTCAGTTTATTGTAAAACATTTAAAACTGCGATGAATTTAGTATTTCTTTTCAATATTTAAATATTTTCAACCGATTTCCAAAAAAAGGTACTCTTACTTGGTACTTGGTACTTGGTACTTGGTGGGCTGGCTCTTTTCCGCAACCAGGCCGCTGTGGCGCGGCCCATTTTGCGTGATAGCCGGGTGACGCTGATCAGTCCAGCCACCCGGTGTCACCCAGGAAAGCCAGCAGCTCCTTCGGCTTGGCGCAGGCTTCCCACACTGTCCTCGGCGAGCCGAGGTTAGCTGCCCTTTGTGCCGCCACGCTCCTGCATTCGATGAGCAGATGCGCAGCTGTTTCTTCCGCCTCCATGAAGCCTCTGCATAGAGGTCTGTCTGTAACACCTAGATTAAACAGGTGTTTGTTTAAGGAGCAATGACCGGTCATAATTCCGACAATATGTGTATTTTTTTTAAGATTGAGGAGTTTTCTGGAGAATTTCAGATTAAGAATCGGAAAAGACTCCTTCGACTGGCTACAACCCTCGATACTTGCCCAGTAGTTCTGATGCTGGTCCTTAGTTTTTTTGCGAATCCATGCACGAATTTGACTGAAAGGTAGGGGGATCATTGGTTCTGGTCCTGCACACGTCATTCCGGAACCTCTCCTTGCTAGCTCATCAGCCGCATCGTTACCTCTGGAATCGCTGTGCCCCTTTATCCATTGGAGTGTGACATTATTGTTATGTTTACTTACTTCCTCCAATAGTCGGTGACATTGTATGATCAGCCCCGAAGAGTGGTCGTATCTATTTAGGGCTTTAGGGCTCGTAGTACCGCAGTGCTGTCGCAGAGTATCCTAATATTACTATTGGTTACCTTCCTGCAAAGTACTGCTGCTGTGGCTTGGATGACACCCACACATTATAGAGTTGTGTTTACCTAGCCCTGTTGCTATGTGTATGTTTAGTTCCTCCGAGAACGCTCCCGCTCCGGTGCCTGTTGCCATCTTGGAGCCATCTGTGTAAATTCTGACTTCATGTATACCTGAGCAGTCGCTTGGCTCTTCGTTTAGTTGTACGCGGTAGCTCTTTGTAAAGAAGTGTTGCTTTTGTACTCTATCATTGATAGACTTTATAAAGGGGTTTCCAACTGCAAAGTTTTCTATGATTGTTGTATGGGGTGCTAATTGATCCTGATACCAGAGGTTTAGTGCTTTTAGCCTGTAAAAAGGTACTCAATTCGACTGTATTTTTTTAAATGTTTTTTACCTCATAACTTTCGACTGGGTGAACCGATTCGCAAAAGTATTTTTTGTTTAAAAGCTGGTGCTTACCTTGTAGTCCCATTTAAATTTTATTAAATTTGGTTTAGTTGTTTTTGAGATACACTCCAATAACTGAATAGAATGGAAGTCGGTATAAAATTTTTCAAATTGTACTTGTATATAGATGCCGATAGGGATTAAGGACAATAAATATCGATATTTACATATGTAACACAAGTAGGTATGTATCTCTACATGCACGTAATTGTAAATGCGGTTTGATTTTCCGATATTAAGCTGGATATCGTGAATTTATTTATAGTCGAATGCGAAGGAAGTGAATCGTGTATTTATGGCCGTCCATTGGAGCTATTGAAACGGAAACTGTTTCACTTTCATAGTTTATGTTTCTTTTGTTTTTAAAATTACTATTGGAAACGTGGGAGCCGAAATTACAATTTTGGAATATTTGTAAAAGGAAATGCATATAGGTATTGAAATTATGACAGCAGACAAATCAACATAAATAAATAAAAAATAATTGTTCCTACTAATATTATAAAAGCGAAGTTTGTGAGCATGGATGTATGGATGTATGCATGTGTGGATGTGTGGATGTGTGGATGTGTGGATCTTTGTTATTCTTTCACGCTCAAACGGCGGCGGAGGCAATTTTGATGAAATTTGGTATGGAGGTAGATGAGGCGCTGGATTAACACAAAGGATACTTTTCATCATCATCATGATTCATCACCGCGCGGGTGAAAAAGAGTAAATTTCTTAGGCACAGCATAGTCAAAATAACAAGATCTCGGCCTACGTCAAGATCGTGACAGTTCTGTTAAAGTTTGTGTCAGAAACTGATAGCTTAGTCCAAAAGCTCACTATCATTTTGACAGCTGGATATACTAGATGTGCTCGGCAACCGTCAAGGGTGATGAATGTAACACAAATACCGGCACGGGTGATGAAATGTAATGACAGTTTTTTTTTTCCATGGTGATTAATTTTATATTTGTATGTGCGTAAGTACTGTATTTTATTATTAGTGTTTACTGATTGATTTACAAGTACTGAAATTTACTCATATAACCATGTAAATATTATATGACATTTTGGTATAAATATAGATATGGCTTTGGGTCATAAGCTACTCGAAGTACTAATTCTGCGCAGACGACGTCGCGGGCAGCAGCTAGTTTTGTATAATTTAATATTAATAAAGATCACCTTGTCAGTGGCTGACCAACGCTGCGATTGCCAGTCCGTGGTCTCCACTCCAGAACCTTTCGGACCCATCGGCCATCAATTCTGTGTGCTATGTACCCCGCCCAGTGCCACTTCAGCTGGCTTGGTAAGTAACTGCAACAAAGTGACTGCAATGTAATGTATCTGAAAAGAACGTCTAGGCAAACTAGCATAGCTATAGGGAGTATGCGAGTAACATCCGGGCGCGTATTGCCTTGCACACAGCAGCAACACGAGATAATAGAGAGATATAAATAATAGAGATAATAACTACTGTATTTTTATGGGTATCCGTGACGAGACGAACAGGTCGTTTGCCTGGTGTCAACACGTTTGACCATAACAGTTCAGTGCCGTTCATAATTTTAAACAAGAATTTCTGTACCTAAGATGTTAAAAATTGCCCCGTAATTTTGCTGGAAACATTGCTTTTCCACCAACTTCCAAAAAAGGGCGAGGCACTCAATTCGAATGTTTTTTTTTTTTTTTTTTATGTTTTTTACATCATAACTTTCGACTGGGTGAAGCGATTCTCAAAACTCTTTTTTGTTTGTAAGCTAGCGCTTCCCCTGTGGTCACATTTAAATACAGGTACTTTTCGGTACAGTATTGTTTGAGATACACTCCAATAACTGAATAGAATGGAAGTCAGTATTAAATTTTTCAAATTGTACTTGTCAACTAAGCATAGCACATTACTGCTTTATGTAAAGTACACTTTACTTTCCCATGTGAATTTTGCAAAAGTCCTACCCCTACAAACTGTAATAATAAACATACAGAATCAGCTCATTATGTTCCCACTGCTGGGACTCGAGCCTTCCTCTCGGAGAGAAGAGTTGGGCCATAATCCTCCACGCGGGTGGATGGGCTAGTGGACACCCATGTCGATAAACTGTATCAATGTATCAATTTAGTATGGGTATAATCTATCTATCTATTTATATGAACCTCTATTTCTCCTGGTCACGCTATAACATGTGAAAGGATAAAACATCACGCCAATTATTTATTTAAAGTGTTAATTATTATCACGAGAATGTACTTATAAAAGTAAAACAAAGAAAAGAGGAAGGGAGGTCATGGCGAGGCCGAATGCCGAGCCTACTACGCGAACGAAGTCGGCGTCGGTCACTAGTCTATATTATATATATAAGAATGAACCCCTGTTTCTCCTGGTCACGCTATAACTTGAGAACGCCTTTACCGATTTCAATCATCTGTTTTTAAATGATTTCTAATTCTTCACAGAAGGTTATTAAATAAAAAATAATTATAAAAGGCTTATGGCGGTTAAAGAGGTTATGGCGAGCCGGAGACCGAGCCTACTAAACGAAGTCGCGGGCAGTCGCTAGTCTACACTATCTACACTTATATCATAAAGAGGAAAAGTTTTTGTGTGTGTGTGTGTAGGTTTGTAATGAATAAACCCAAAAACTACTCTGTCGATTTCAAAAATTGTTTCACCATTGGAAAGCTGCATTCACCCTGAGTAACATAGACTATATTTGATTCATCATCATCACTCATCACCACGCGGGTGAAATCGCGGAGCGCAGCTATTATAATATGTAAATGAACTCCTCTCCTATTTCTACTGGTTACGCTTTAACTTGGGAACAGCTTAATTTATTCATCTTTTTTTTTCTAATACGTCATAGAAGTTTCTTACATTTAAAAATACTAAGAATAAGACTGGAGGCCGAAGGCTGAGCCTACTACGCTAACGAAGTCGCGGGCAGTATATCTAGTATTTAATAAATAATTGACATTTGTTGTATAATATATCAAATAATTCTGAATATTATTATAATAGTATTAGATAATAGTTGTAACATACGAGTTCATACCCATTTAATAATATGCACAGTTAGGTACTTAATAAAAATCGTAACGAAACCAGTGTTTAAGGTTTACTTTTATTTAAGGTATTAAATATGTTTCACAAAATGGAAATTTTAACATATACGTAAGAAAAGAATACATACCTACGTACAAAATTACCGAAATAAAAATCACAACAAGCTTTTATTCGTAATCCGATAATCCAAAAACAGAATTTTTAATTACGAAAAATGATTTCGTAAAAAGAGCCCCCGGGATTGCTTTCACAATGAGTGCTTAATGGGTGGGGATTATAGGCTTTCATCACTTTATTTCGAAAAACGTCACTTGAATAATATACGCGTCCCGGGATAGCTTCCATTTAGATTGTGGTCTGATAAATACTGAATCTGTTCGACATTCATTTTGATTTCGTATTGATATTGAAAAACAGACTCTTTTTGGAAATGATAAGGCTCAAGAGGAGTTGGAAGCAAAATTCATGTTTTATGGGGTTTATATATCTACATAAGCTTCTCGCGTTGTGGGTCCGAGGTTTTGCGTTGTCCTGCGGATAACTTGCATTTTCCGGGGTTAGTACATAATATGTTTTATATTGTGCGTGGTGTTTTGTCTGTATTTTTGTCCATATTTAGAAAAATTCACTGGTAATTTGTATGTATTTTACACTAGCAACACAACACGGTTTGCCCTAGAGAAATTTAATAATCATTTTACGCAACCTTAACTGAATAGACGTGTAGTTTAAAAAATGATTAACATCAATTTACACAATTTTAACGTAAGTAATAAGTATAACTCGAGGAAAAAATATTTATGTTTCTCTATTGCCGCAAAACAAAAGACAAAGCCCCAAAAAGTACAAAACGTTTCAGATTATGAAATTTCAATATTAACGTTTATTTAGTACTTATAGCTACTAGTGAATAGTGTTGTATTTGAATAGAAGGTACTTGCGATTGAAACAAATAAAACTGCTTAATCAAAAAACTAAAAAGGCAATGAAACATTATAATGCATAAATATTATGTTATATAAACCCCACCATATCATTTCATTCATTCCTCTATATACTTTTAAATATTTTTTATAATATTATATCATATTTAAACGAAAATAAAACAGACATATTTTTTTCAAATTGTAATCTCAATGCTTTAGTATAGCATATTTTATGCAACATAAAGTCAGTTAGACACGAAAATTAAGATACAGAAATGGAAGCAAGTAATATATTTAAAAAGCTCTAAAACAACAATACTTTTCATAGGATTGTGATTTTTTATTAGTCAAAGATCCACCGCTGTTTAATATAGCAGCTTTGCGACCCAAAAACAAAAGGTTTTCTTTCATTCTACAGCTTCTTACGCGGTTGAGGACAATGCTGCTTTGTTCTTTTCTGATTATTAAAGAAAATAATAGTAAAGACTTCGCTACACGTGCAACTGGCGTTACCGCGGCAGTCATATTGTGACAATGTTGTGTTTTACTTTGTATATTTCAATATAAATGATTTGTTTACACTAAAAGTCTTTGGAATACAAACGACCACGATTAGATTGTTCTTCTTTAGAATCATTTATTTGTTTTATTCTCTTGTCCAGAGTTCCATTATAATTTTTCTTATTTTGCGGAACGGGCTAAATTTTATTTGCATCTACCGGCATTTACAGAGTCGCTGGATAGATTTTCATTATGACGATTTGTAATTATAATAAGGACATTGTATGAAGCAAAATCTTGGTGAGGTAAGTGAAGTGCGAAACCGAGCAGAACCTAAAAACTCTAAATGAATAATAATTATTGGTGGCACTAAAACTGTCCTCGCCAGTCTCGCCAATTTAACTTCATCATCAACTCCACCGACAAGAGTCTTGCTACGAGTGTGAGCAAGACTTTCGGCGGAGTTATATCAAATCTTATATATCTTGCGCTGGTGACCAGCCGTGCGATTCTCTAATGATTAATCGATCTGCTCGTCGACGAGATCACCGATGTTAAATACTTTGAGATATCGCCCTTGTACATAAGGTTGTTTTTCCAACATTTCTTGCCATCTCGTCATTTGTTTCACGGATGTTGTCAGAGATGCAACGATGTTTGCTCTTAGAGAATCGCACGGCTGGCATCTACACTACATTTCTTTATTACTGACAGGTTAGTGTTTGACAACTATCTTACTTGATGGTCAGTAATGATACTATCAAAGGGTAGTATCAACTAAAAAGGCCTACAAATGCAACTGTCTCTCATAGACTCATAGAAAAACACATCTGTAAGGTGTTTCTTTCTTGACAGTTTTTTTCCATCTTGACAGGGATAGTTAGCCGGACTGGCTCCAGAAAGCGCACTACTACCACGCTGAGATATTCATCTCAACGATACATCACCAAAAACCCAAGTTCGTGGTAGGGATGTAATGAGTAATTAACTTGGGTAATCTTGTGTCATGTATTCAGCCTATCGTCAACTATTTTTAAGACGAGATTATTTCTTCGAATCTAGAGCGAAGCAGAGGATTCTAGAGTATTATCCTGAGCTTAGCGAGGGATTCAAAGTACGTCACTAGAGCTTAATTTTTTTTTTTTTATATTTTAGGATCAACAAACAGTACACAACAAGAAATAGTACAAAGAAATAGTTTAAAAAAATGTGTACCAACAACGCTGAAACGTGTTGGTGGAAACTCTATTATATTATATCTCTATATATATTTTAATTCTCTATAAAATAAGTAAGTGCAACTTATTAAAATGAATAGCACGGGTATTTATTTACTTACAACTAGGAACTAGTGTGTTACACATATACGTAACCCTAAATCCGCACACATTGCAACACCTTCATAACAACCTACAAGGTACAAGAATCGCGGCTACAGCGGAACGTGATCGCCGATCGAGGTCACGCCGACACGAGGTGCCGACGCAGCACATGCATTGGACCCGACACCGGACGGAGCCACACCTGAATACGACACTTTTGTATCATTCTTCGAACGATTGTCACGTCCTAGTTAATAACTAATTTTGTAACTTTTAATTAAAATAAATTTAGTTTTTAAATTACTTTTGTATTTTTTTGGATCCTCCGGTTGTGGCCTTCGTAATTGGCGCAGTCGGTAGGATAGTCAATTTAAAATCAAGTGAATCGATCACCGACGACGGCTATCCGAACCTACAAGAGCTGCAGCTGGGAGGAGTATCTGGAAATCGATACACGCAGAGAAATACAAATGTACTGGTGAGTACCTAGATCTTACTAGAGTTGCTTCCTTGTTTCTTCCTTAGTGTTCCTTTTATTTTCCAAAATTTTCCATCCACGGAAATCGCGGACCCCTAGGTTAGATAACTTACATAGAACATTGCAAATCGATGCTAATAGGAATCTAGATAGTATTTTAGAAGATATAGAATACGTAGATATAGATAGTTTAGATAGACAAATAGTGATCGAACGCAGCACCATGTGTGACGCACTCGTCGACCAAATATTTAAAGCCCTACGGCTGGTACCTGAGTTCGATGGGAACTCAAACGTTCTTACCCGCTTCATTCACCTTTGCGACCAGCTTGTGACGCAATATATGAAAACGGAACCGGGATTCGAACTAAGTAATTTGGCCCTGTTAAACGGAATTTTGAATAAAGTTACTGGGCCCGCTGCCCGTACAATAAACTCGAATGGCATTCCGGAAAATTGGATTGGTATAAGAAACGCCCTTATAAACAATTTTGCAGACCAACGAGATGAGACTTCTTTGTTCAACGATCTGTCCCTCCTGACCCAGGGCTCCGCGACGCCTCAGGAATTTTACGAGAAATGTCTTAACTTGTTTAGCATTATAATGACTTACATCAGTTTGCATGAAACTGTACCGAGTACCATCGAAGCGAAAAGAGCGCTTTATAAAAAACTTACCCTTCAGGCATACCTACGAGGTCTACGTGACCCACTAGGTTCTCGAATACGGTGCATGCGACCTGATTCAATTGAAAAGGCCTTAGAGTTCGTGCATGAAGAAATGAACACGCTATATTTACAGCGGCGAAACGACTATCTACCTGAGAGCAAGGTGTCTACGTCTTCATTTAATGCTAATAAACCTTCTTTCAGCACTCAATCGCCTGTAACATTACCACCCTCGCGACCGTTTACTTTTCCACCCACGCTAAATAATTTTGCAGGACCCTCTAAGCCTATGAATTTCCAGCCACCGAGGCCAATGCAAATTTGGAGACCCCAAATGCCTCCTAATCGTGGCCCGACTAGAACTCAACAAATGTTTGGCGCACCCCCGCCTAACTATAGACCACAAAGCAACGTTTTTAGGATGCCTCAACCTAGGACGGGCTACCAACCCTCTCATAATGCAGGCCCTCAGCCTATGAGTGGTGTTAGCCACTACGTTGCGAAACCCATGCCATATAGGCCACCCTTGACTGGACATGACTGGACGAGACACGGAAATCCACCCCCGTCAAATTATTTTAAAACTCGGGAAATGAACTTCAATGAGTTCTCAGACTCGCACGACTATTACGATCCTTACAGCGACTATTATAACTGTTACTATACTGACTATGACGTACCGACATACTGTGAACAAAACTATGACCCGTCATACGAACAACCTTCCTATAATCCAGAGTACGTTCCTGCATTTGTCGAGGAAACTGATGGCGTCCCTACGGACAATGAGGATTTTCAATCCACCACGAAATCCGAAAAACCAAAATAGAAATTAATCTACAGACGCAACGCCAACTGCCTTACATACAGATAGAACATCCGCCTCTTAAGTTACTTATCGATACGGGTGCAAATCAATCATTTATAAGCCCCGAATCGGTACAAAAATTCTTTTCTCATGTACCATGTAACTATGATCCTTTTGAGGTCACGAACATTCACGCGACTACTAGAAATGAATATTCTATCACTTTACCATGCTTTCCGGAATTTAACGAAAACTGTGAGATAAATCTCTTTATCTATAAATTTCATGACTTCTTTGATGGCTTAATTGGTTTGGATTTATTAGAAAAACTAGAATCTAGTATCGACCTAAAGAATAAAGTTCTAGTTACACGGCAATCTACCAATCCCTTGCGCATGTATGATTCTCGAAACTGCAATCTATACGAGGAAATAATACCGGCTAATACATCGAAGATGATTCGAGTCCCGATTAACTTTCATGACGGCGACGTATTTGTGACAGAGCAGGCTATATCTAACTGCACTATACCGGATTGCGTCACCACTGTAAAAAATAATCGCGGTTATATCGAAGTAGCTAACCCCACTAGACATGACGTAGTGTTCTCTATGGACCGACCAGTTAGTGCGGAACTTTTTAACGCTCAGTGCACGCGCACGCAACAACCGACCAACCGCGTGTCACAAGTGCTCTCGCGCTTACGTACTGACCATTTGAATCCTGAAGAAAGAGCCAATTTAGAATCTCTGTGTGCTCAATACGCTGATGTCTTCTATCTCGAAGGTGAACCTCTAACATTCACCAATAAAATTAAGCACAGCATTCGTACCACAGATGAATTGCCTGTCTATACTAAAACATATAGGTACCCTTTCGTTCACAGACAGGAGGTTCAGGATCAAATCACAAAGATGTTGGATCAAGGTATAATACGTCCATCTCAATCAGCATGGAGCTCTCCGATTTGGGTAGTTCCTAAAAAAGCTGATGCATCAGGAAAAGTCAAATGGCGTATCGTTGTCGACTTTAGAAAAGTTAACGAAAAAACTATTGACGACAAATACCCCATACCGAATATCAATGACGTTCTAGACAAATTAGGCAACTGTCACTACTTCACAACCTTGGATCTTGCGAGTGGCTTTTATCAGGTGGAAATGAATCCAGAGGACATCCACAAAACGGCCTTCAATGTCGAACACGGCCATTTTGAATTTTTAAGAATGCCAATGGGGCTCAAAAATTCACCATCCACCTTCCAACGCGTAATGGATAACGTGCTTAGAGACCTTCAAAACGTAGTGTGCCTAGTCTATCTCGATGACATCATCGTATTTAGCGTCTCGTTACAAGAACACATTATCAACTTAGAGAAAGTATTCAAAAGACTGAGAGAATCGAACTTCAAGATTCAAATGGATAAGTCGGAGTTTTTAAAACTAGAGACCGCGTACCTAGGACATATAATTAGTAAAGACGGCATTAAGCCAAACCCCGACAAAATAACTGCAATCCAAAAATTCCCGTTGCCAAAAACTGCAACGGAAATAAAACGTTTCCTCGGCCTACTCGGATACTATCGAAAGTTCATCCCAGACTTTGCCCGTATAACGAAACCTATGACGCACTGTTTGAAAAAAGGATCTAAGATTACGTTTAATGACACGAACTACATAAACTGTTTTGAGAAATGTAAATTATTACTGACAAATGACCCTATACTTCAGTATCCCGACTTTTCTAAAGACTTTATATTGACAACTGACGCTTCCAACTTTGCTATAGGTGCTATCCTTTCACAAGGATCAATAGGTAACGACAAACTCATAGCTTACGCGTCAAGGACCCTAAATTCGAGTGAAACCAACTATAGCACGATAGAAAAGGAGCTTTTGGCAATAGTTTGGGCCACCAAATATTTTCGACCATATTTGTATGGTAGGAAATTTAAAATAGTTACTGATCATAAACCACTTCAGTGGATTATGAGTCTAAAAGAACCAGGCTCAAGATTAACTCGCTGGAGGTTAAAACTAAGTGAATATAACTTCACTACAGTTTATAAGCAGGGTAAAAGTAACACTAATGCAGACGCTCTCTCTCGTGTTGAAATTAATATGGAGGACACTAATTCTCTTGTAGTGAATCCTTCGGAGAGACCACCTTCTCGATCAGGTTCAACTACAATAACTGCACTTATAAGTGACACTGCTAGACCTCCATCCGAAGCAGGTTCGACTACAGTAACTGCCCATACAAGCGCTGAAAACCCAATTCTAGAGGTCCCTATTTCAGATGACCCTCTTAATAAATTCAACAGGCAGATTTGTTTCGTAGTTGTAGGTGACATTAAGAAACGACCAACTGTAACAAAACCTTTCGAGACTCATACCAGAACTACTATACAACTCTCTGAATGTAACTTGGCAAATGACGTCATTAACGCCATTAAAGAATTTGTCAATCCTAAGGTTAAGACTGGCATAATAATCCACCCTCCTTTAGCAATGTATAAAATCATCCCTATCATCCAAGATAACTTCAAAAGCTCCGCAATGAATCTTGTTTTAACTAAACTTGAATTGGAAAATGTCAAAGAATATTTACGCCAACAAGAAATAATACAAAAGTACCACGAAGGTAAAACAAACCATCGTGGTATAACTGAATGCTACTTAGCCCTATCATCCAAGTACTATTGGCCCAAAATGAAAGAATGCATTACAAAGTACATAAATGAGTGTAACATCTGCGGCCAGGCGAAATATGATCGACATCCCATCAAACAAAGATTTTCAATTGTTCCACCTCCTTCTAAACCATTTGAGATAGTTCACCTTGATCTCTTCACAGCACAGAACGAAAAATACCTTACGATAGTAGATGCATTTTCGAAATACGCTCAGGCATACCATCTGAGAGACGGTACGGCCTTAAGTGTAGTTCAAGCCTTTTTGATATTTTGTACTCACCATGGGGTCCCGCTCACTATAGTTACAGACCAAGGTCCGGAATTCACGAATCAAATTTTCGCTGAATTCACTCGACTTCACAAGATTCAACATCATAAAATCCTCGCTCACTCACCGAATGACAATGGAATCGTAGAACGATTTCATTCGACGATCCTTGAGCACTTAAGGATATTGAAACTCGAAAAACGAAATGAGCCAGTCGTTATCCTAATGCCATACGCAGTCTTAGCTTATAATAGTTCAATTCATAGTTTTACCAAATGTCGACCTTTAGACTTAATACTTGGACACTTTGATCCACGTGACCCACTTGATATTGATATATCCGAACATTTACTTCAACAGTACCTACAAGACCATAAAAAACGTATGACCCAAGTGTACGACCTTATAAATCAGACTTCTTTACACGACAGGACGCAACTTACTGAAAATCGAAACAAAGACAGAGAACCTGAAAAGGAATATTCCCCAGACGAACAAGTCTTCGTACGAAATCCCTTGGCCTCCCGACAAAAACTAGCCCCACGTTATACACAGGACACTGTACTCGCGGACCTTCCCATCCACATATATACCAAAAAGAAACGCGGTCCCGTTGCTAAATCACGCCTCAAGCGAAGTCCTAAGAACCCCACATTGTTACAGGACACTACATTCGACACTACTGCTGACGGTCCTACTGCATCTGACCCAAGGACAAGATTTGACGATTGACTCGCTTGACGATGGACCGGGAATACTCCCCTTTAAACTTGGAGCTGCAAGAATGATTTCTCATTTTCACTCTTTTCTAAATTATGTAGACTTGGACAGCATCCGCGCACAGATAGAATCAGTTAACACTCAAATGCTTGAACTTCGGCCTCTACTAAACAATAAGACACTATCTCTATTTGATCCTCACATTGAACATCTTAGTACCCAAATTGAGAGAATATCAAATCAATTGAATACTTTTGAATCAGTTCGGAATAAAAGAGGACTCATTAACGGTCTCGGCTCGGTAATTAAAAGCATTTCCGGTAACCTTGACTACACCGATGCCATTAGGTATGAAAATGCCATCTCGGTATTACAAGATAATGAGCATAAATTAGAAATCGAACTTAATGATCACATTAGCTTAAACAAAGATTGGATATCCCATAGTTCAAAAATCATCAATAGCATATTAGTAAATCAGGAAAAGATAGGTAAAGCTCTGAACTTAATAATGGAAAGCGACGCCAGCAAGGAAAATGACTTAATTAAATACACGCATCTGGCACAGCATTTTCTTATCTTAGGAGATAATATCGAAGATTTATCTGAAGAGATACATAGCCTAGAAAATACGTTATCGTTTATACGTGCATCGAGCACTCCTTATTCGATAGTTAGCATAGAAGAAATTAAGAATATATTAAATAAGTTAAGGATTCTATATTCGAATGATGAAATCCTAGACGTAGATTATAGAAATTTTTATGAGATAATAAAGTTAGGTTACTTTTATTTAGATAAGCAGATAGTTATAGTTATCAAGGTCCCGATTGTCGACCCCAGTACTTATCACCTTTACAAGCTGTCCCTTGTCCCTAACAAAAACCATGAAGTCCTAATACCCACCTCACCTTTCGTAGCGCTCTCTAGCAAAGACTCTAGGTACATGGAGACAGAATTTCCGAAGATAAACTCATGGTTTCTCTGCGAATCAAATACCAACTTCAAGATCCAAGACAAACCAGACTGTGTCCAGCAGCTCATCACCCAGCAAGAACTCCAACAAACCTGTAAGCTGACACCAGTTATCCTGACGAACGAAGCCCTGGAAGTATTGGACGACAAACATTACACCATGAATTTCCCCAATCTCACCAAAGTCAAGATATCCTGCGGCCAAGAGCAGTACCGCACTTTACACGGAAGCTACTTAGCAGTCATACCGCTTAACTGCAATATCAAAACACCAGGATTCACCATCACCAACACGAACGACCGGATTAAAGGACATGTGATAAGGATAATGGAAATGCCTCCGTATGACGAGTCGAGGCAAATAGATCATCCACCTCTTATCCTAGACACGCCCAGCCTGCAAAACCTTCACGCCTTGACTACAAGAGTATCTGTCGAAGCACCTGTTCATCTCAAGAAAGTCACAGACCCAGCCATATACCACACAACTATTCCTGTCTTTCTAATACTCTTCAGTACAGGTGTACTTATTATCGTGTTACTTTACCGCCGACTACATACGAAAAGGCTACCAAACGAAAAGCAAACTACAGAAACCGACAGCGACGTACCTGAAATAAAGTACGCAATTCCAGCACCAAGAAGTATCAACCCTAGCCTAATAAGGGTTGACCATAGAAACATACCAGCGACCACCTCGAAGTAAATTCTCGATTACTCGCTGCTCTTCGGGGGGAGGTGTTACACATATACGTAACCCTAAATCCGCACACATTGCAACACCTTCATAACAACCTACAAGGTACAAGAATCGCGGCTACAGCGGAACGTGATCGCCGATCGAGGTCACGCCGACACGAGGTGCCGACGCAGCACATGCATTGGACCCGACACCGGACGGAGCCACACCTGAATACGACACTTTTGTATCATTCTTCGAACGATTGTCACGTCCTAGTTAATAACTAATTTTGTAACTTTTAATTAAAATAAATTTAGTTTTTAAATTACTTTTGTATTTTTTTGGATCCTCCGGTTGTGGCCTTCGTAATTAGTGTTCCTAGTTGTAAGTAAATATTTATTTACTATTTCTATTTTATTTCTATTTTATGTCTTAGTAGACATAAAATAGAAATAATCAGAGAATAATGTTTATATTTGAACAATTAATGAAATGCATCGTTACAATTTTATTACTTTTTAAAGCACTAACGCCTGCTTAGAGATACTAAACATTGCAATTTTAGAGAGAAAAATCACATCCTCGGTCGGGACTCGAACCTGCGTCTTCCGAAAATCCGTGTCAGATGCCATGCTATACTAGGCCAATTTTATTTTATCCTCATTACTTGAGCAAGACACACTCATTCATTATTAAACTAGATATAACTAAAACTCGAATTTCAGTAGGTAACCAATTTCTTTAATATAATATAATTACCAATTACGCGCAGAATGTATTTCGCACGTATTTTTACGTCAACATTTTTTTTTATTATTCGCCGCGTGGTGTCTTTTCTGCCTGTTACCTACCTTTCTTTGGTGATTGGAACATTTACTTACAATATCCACATTCCAAATTCAAACCACTTTTAGTCCCTAGGAATTGAAAAGTTCTTTTGTTCCCTGTTTACGAGATACAAACTAGTCCTTTTCGAATAGATGTGATAAAAACAATATTAAATACACAACGACAATATGTAAAGGTAAGGTGTTTATAAAGACCTTTGTATTGTTGATGTTGTATTTAGCCTCCACCAGGTAGCCTGAGGGATTCCTCGTGACCCAGATAATGTAATTAAACGTGATGTTTAAACAATTATGCAAATTCAAGCGAAACAAAACTTTACCGAAAGGTCTCATTATCAAGGGTCGTGGCAGAGAACTACGAACGAGGTAGATCGGACATAGTTATTTTGATAATGTGTCAGATCTTCCTTGTCCTATTTCTCCCTCAGAAAGACAAAAGCTTTTGGTTTCAAATAACTGAAAAAAATCTCTTTTTTACCGAAATCCAAAAAGGAGGAGGTACTCAATTCGACTGTTTTTTTTATATTTGTTACCTCATAACTTTCGACTGGGTGAACCGATTCTCAAAATTCTTTTGTTTGTAAGCTGGTGCTTCCCGTGTGGTCCCATTTATATTTCATCCAATTCGGCCCAGTAGTTTTTGAGATACACTCCAATAACTGAATAGAATGCTGGTCGGTAATAAATTTTTTAAATTGTGCTTGTTACGCCTAATGATTATGTAACTATTGTAGGTTAGAACAGCTTAGCAGTTAATTTTTATGAAAAATAGACTAGTTTTTAGGCATTACATAATAAACGTTTAGAGATTGGTCAGTCAGTAATCGGTCATTGCGCACCCAAACCTGTACTGGGGCAATGGATCGTCGGTTCTATAAAATTATCACGTCGATAAACGGATTTAATCTATCGTATGAAGGGACCTTACTTGTAAACACTTAACTTTACATGACGTTAGTAGTGCACACAACATAATTGTTCAGCCGTGCGATTCTCTAATACTTCGTCAATGCGCTCGTCGACGAGCTCACTGATGTCAAATACTTTATGAGATATCGCCTTTGTACACAAGGTTTATTTTCCAACGTTTCTTGTCATTCGGTCATTTGTTTCACGGTTGTTGTCAAAGATGCAACGATGTTTGGTCTTAGAGAATCGCACGGCTGCGCCGTACTAAATGACGTTAATCAAATTTAAGCTACGTTTATAAGTAAAGCCGCTTGTATCTAGCATGGATGGACAACTTTTATCGATAATTAGTGTCAAAATTCAGCCTATCGACAATCTTTGCTTAGAGCGCAACACTGCAATGAATTAGTTTGACAATAATAACAAGTAAAAGACAGCCCGCGATATAGCTATTGCGGCTAGCTTCATACCTAGAGACAAGTTAGAATAGCTGCTAAAAATCAGTTTATCGACGTGACAAGTTTATCGTAAGATTTATGCTCGTACTGCAGATTGGTTATTACCTAGTAGTATTGGAAATTAAGCGTATAAGTCAGTTTTGCGTAATAACCCATCCTGCAAACTGAACACTTCGTGTTTATATCATTTTTTGTTATAGATTTTCGGTGTTTATACGTTAGAACTGTAATTTATATCCGTCATTTCTTGATCTTTATTTAAATTATAATTATGATATTATTACATTACGAAGTAACTCCTCCTGCCTACCACAAATACTTTTTGTATAGTATATTGCTGAAACTTTAGTATTGTATTCCTAACTGGCAAACATGTATCGGAAAAATATTGAGAAAAATCTTACCTCTCGGAAAACAGTTTTTCACTATGGCCTTTATAAAGGACAAAGAGACGATATCACTATGTCATTTATATAGGACATATAACAGTTTTGGATAAGTAATTATAAAAGAATAATAATTTGAAAGTGATACAACATTTTATACTATGGTTAAAAATGTTAATAAAAACTAAAACTAAACAATATACCGAAAAAAATCTCTAAATTAAACATTATTCTCCGAAAAAAACATAAATGAACTAATAACCAACATTATTTACTAATCAGTCGTAAATTAGGAACATAAGTAGTGATCAAAAAACTGGCCAAGTGCAAGTCGGACTCGCGCACAAACGGTCCCTTACTATTATATATAAATCTCCCATACAACAGACATGATTTATTGCCGTTTTTACGTAAAACCTTCGTGCGCGAATCCCGAATCGCACTTGGCCGGTTTTTCAGTATTTGTGGTTATTGCGGCAATAGAAATACATCAACAGCGATATTAAGGTAAAGGTATTATTAAGGTAAAGGTAACGTATCGATTTTCGATTGAAAGTTTATAAGTATCATCAATTATAAGTGTTTTATTTCATTAACCTGTGTTTTGTTTTCTTTCAGACAGTGGTGGCGGCTACCGGCACCTCTATTCCCTACTAGGCAAGGGTTCGCCCTTGTCGTTGTCTAGCGCTTTATGCGCCCTTGTTGTCCCTCGGTTGAGTGCTGCACTCACCAACAGTCCTGTGTCGCTTTTAATGCCCGTAGTGGCAAAAAGCTATAGAGCTTTTTGCCACTACTTTTGGCAAAACATCAACAAGGAAAATTTTAACTGTATAACTATCACGATTCATGAGATACAGCCTGGTGACAGACGGAGAGACAGACAGACGGACGCACAGCGAAGTCTTAGTAATAGGGTCCCGTTTTTACCCTTTTGGTACGGAACCCTAATAAGGACGAATCAAACATATATACTAAGACTACTCATTACTCTCATCAGTTTGGTATAACAATTTCAATTTGGCGTAAAACAACATCACGCTTTTTACAAAAAACGGTGGGTTTCTTGTCACGTCCGTTTACCCTACAGCGCGATTGTTTCGGACCATATTCCAGTAAGTGTAAAGCTGCTTTTTATGGCGTTCCTTGGCGGGTATCTGTTTTATAAGAACCTAACGCTTCTTATGTTTCGGTTCAAACTCTTCGTTATCTTCTACAGAGTCATCATCGATTTCTTCTTCGTTATCTGTCACAAGTTTTGTACCCAAACCCAATTTTTATTCTATCATCTGCACAATATTATATTTCTTTGCTGTGTATATGTTTTGAATTATCTTACAGTTAGCTCCATTGATCTGCCTGTCTCTAAAATATTTGTTCTATTGGAGCAGTCAACCAAAATTGACAAAATTTCATCGTCTGTACCTATATTGATCGTAGACCTTATGCCACTTCCAATCTTGAGTTTCGATATGTATGCAAGCTGATTGCATCAAATCGTTAATATCAGGTTCTAATCACCATCATTCGCTTGGCGATTTCTGATTGCAATCTGTCTGGTAGATTGAGATGATGGTTGAGTCTGCTGAGTTACTTCGCCAAGATTTGAGCCACGTCTGTGACCGAATCCACGTCCACGCCGACGTTTTGATCTTATACGTCCTCTTAAACGAAATCGTGATGAACTGTCGGACAGCTCTGGAGAAGCTAGTGGAGGAATCAGAGCATAAACATCTTTGTCTGAGCTGCTGGACTCATTAGTCTCGTGGTAACTCAGTCTTTGAATCAGTTTTGGAGGCGAAAACTCTGGATCATCGTGGCAGTCATCCTCGGACAAGACTAATTCAGAATCATTTAACACTTCAATTATGCTATTATCTGTTAAACTTGAAAAAAAAATATAAATAATTGTATATATCTTCCATTGTACTACACAAAGTACAGTAGAAGTAAAACTATCAAAACTTTAACTACCTACATTTGTTCTTTTCAAAGGACATAAAAAATCAATTTAAGGTTACTAGATGGTAATTTATTTTTACGCAAAAATAACACTGTGTATCTACGTCTCGGTGTATTAATTACTTACAACTTATTAAGTATTTGATAAGAATTTAATAGATTGACATACTTATGCGTGAGCGCACGGCTGCATCTCCCTCCTCCAACGCCATTTTGAAATAAAATGAGAAATGTGAAGAGTCACTTCAACTTTTCTACATATTATGTTAGAAACCTAACAGTTAAACAAAATCACTGCAACTGCAACTGGTAAATGCAGTGCTTACCATCAGGCGCTCGACTTGCCCATCTCATCACTTGACTGCATAAAAAATATAAACATTAATAACATATACTAGATTCTCAGTTTTTCTAATTTTGTATTTTTCTAGTATCTATATGCCTAAAGTAAGATCTGTGGAAAGTTTAATGTGGGGACGAGATAATAATAATAATCATAAAACCGCAGGGGCGGCTTTGTGGCGAGCCGTCGGTGAGTGGCGACACAGTGGACCCTGATTCTCTTTGGGGCTAAATGAGACCCCTTATTTGGCCTTATATAATGCCTTAATTGGCCGTCTGGGGGTGGAGACGCGAGAGCAAGTAACAAAAAGCTCCTAGGGTGGAAGTGTTAAAGGGCATAACGCTGGTAGTAGCGCTCTAGTGAAACTGCAGCATACCTCTCTCGACACCCTTTAGCCATCCACACCAACGTTGTCCTTTTTGTCACCATTGATGGTGTCTCTTATAGGGGGCATGTTTAGTGGGTGGCAAGTCACCACCTGCCTAAATATTTTATAATGAGACTGAAATTGGCAGGTGCCGTAGTCTCGTCCGTAGCCATTTATCTTCCTTACATGTACGAGTATTATATACATTTTTGTTAAATAATAGAATTCAATAGATAATCCATGTCACCGTCATCCCAAATTCTGTTTTTATACACTTTTGTATATTTTATACCAAACAGGAATCTAAGTGTGCCACTTATGCTTTTGTAAAGGACCGGATAACAAAGCCATGAAAAAGTTTAAATTATAGTAATTAAATAATATAATATATGTAATAAAATAATATAAATAAATAATAAAATAATAAACAGATAAAAAATATATGTACCAGTTTGGGACTATCCACATAAATGTGATTTACATAGCAAAACACCATTCATGGAAGAACTAAACGGGCCATGAGACAGAAAATGATTATTATTTATTTAAATTATTATGTTTTCGATATACAAAACCTTTCTATATTATCCTTCTTCTTAGATCCAAAGGTTGAGACGGATGGATATAATATAAGCAGGAATACAAATACTTTTGTTAAACACTCGCCCTTCCATGTTTGTTTTGAATTACAATGTATCATAAATAGAAGTTTTTAATTCATGCCCGCAAAGTTTTACCGGATTTTCAGATTTCAGGGAACTGTTTACATAAAATTTGACTTATATACTCACAAAACAGTAATAATACCTTGAATAAAGCTTATTTCCGAAAAGTATTAAACATGTTTGCATATTTATGTAGTACATAAATTATTTTATTGATACAATGTTTATTTATCATACTTATGATAACATGTAGAAAAAATACCAATAAACGGGACTGAACATCGTGACATAGTAAGACATTTGAAAGCATTGGCCGATTGGCGCAGTTGATAGCAACTCTATCTTCTCAGCCGCTGGTCCCGTATTTGATCACTGGGCAGGTCAAACACTTTTGTCCATGAACATGCCTCGTTGACATGTTCCTGGGTGTGTATACGTACGTATATAAGGACTTTCTTTATTAGTGTACAATATTGAACGGGGTTTGGAATCGATAACTGGTCATAAAAGTAAAAGTAAAAAAAACTACATATATTTTTATTATTATTTACACATATTTGCCGCTCCACGGCTAAGAACCATAGTGCGACTGAACGCACGACTTGACACACCGCTACATCGCAGAATAGATAGCAGTAACTACGCGAGACATACCTACCCGCTTATAATAGGCAAAACGACGTGCGACTGCGAACGTTGACCCGCCCGGGCCGCCCCCGGGTCAACGTTCGCACGTCGTACCTATTCTAAGTGGGTAGGTTAGGTATGTACATGTCTCGCGTAGTTAATGTTATGTATTCTGTGATATAGCGGTTTGCCGAGCCGTGCGTTCAGTCGTACAATGGTTCTTAGGCGTGGAGCGGCGAATATGGTTTCATAATAATAAAAAAATATACATATGTTTTTTTTTACTTTTGTCATCAGTTATCGATTCCAAACCACCCCGTTCAATATTGTGCACTTATAAACAAATTCTTTATATAAGTCATCAGGTTAGCGTAGGACAGGCTCTGCCTAATTTGGGATCTAAACACTTGCGTGGATGTAGTCAAATATTATATTTTATACTAGCAACTGCCTGTGACTTCGTTCGCGTAGTAGGCTTGGCCTCCGGCCTCGCTTTAACCTCTCGTCTTTTTTTTTAATGTAAGACCTTCGAAGGCGTATAAGAACCCATTTAAAAAAAATATGAATGAAATCGGTAAAACCGTTCTCAAGTTATAGCGTAACCAGAAGCAATAGGGGTTCTTTTTTATACATATGGATTATATTATTGTGAATCATTGATAGCATTCTGAATTCCAATAATAATTAATATGTAACATAATGATAGTTATCTGAATTCGTATATTGTGATGACATCTAATTATATGCTTGAATTAACTATACGAGTATATACAATATTTAGATTTAAAAGAAATTGTTATAACGATGGATTACCAATATTTCTTAACATATGAATAATTAAAAAAGTAAACTCCAAACGTTACTTTGACATTGTTAACAAACAACAGATGAGTTTTGGGCAAGTGAACAACTTAAGGGTAAATTTACCACATTTATTTAAAATGATTGGAATAAAACACAAGTATAATTTTCTATTCTGTACGCTGTGGCGGTATACATATAAATAAAATACAGTACACAGTCATGTGCACACATCAAGTAAGGGTTTAGCCAAATTCATTCTTTCGATGAAATTTTCATGTGTTTTTTAGCCTCAGACAATTAACTAACTCCACTCTAATGTGCTGTAACAAATACACTAAATACTAGGTGCACGGACTCTTTCGTCTTGGTGGATACACAAATTATTTCAAGATATTCTACCAAGTAGTACCCTGCAGGTAATGCTTTGTGTGTACAGAATACATTAAATTACTAAGTAACAGAGATATAATAACTATGTAAGGTATCGGGCGATGATCAAACTTTCCCATTGCTTCTTATTTCCACTTCTGAATGTTGTGACTGTGTTTAAAAAGTCCAATTAGTCGTATCTCTGACATCTACTCGTACCATTCCACCAACGCCAGGAAAAAAATCATATTCACTGTTGAAACAAATGAGCATCATGAATCAGCCGGATATTCTTGATCTTCCGTCTGACTGGCTTAATGGTTGATTTCTTTCATTCTCCTACTCATTTACTTTTTTGATTTATGCACAGTTTTATTCGCTTTTGTGACATTATTTTTTTACATCTCATTTACATTTACATTCTCATTAAGCATGATTCGACAAAAAAACAAATGGTTTTGAAATGTATGATGGGCTTCAAAAAGCAACTGTGGATATTTTATTTAAATATACATACAGTACGTCTTCACACTGTCTGAAAGGGTAGAGGTTTAAAACACTATACTTTACAAGTTGTTTTGTGTCATCTAAAACGAGGCAAGTCTATTGCCATCATCGGTTGTTAATATAATTGTATTTTTAAGTACATGAACAAATATATTGAGTTCATATATTATGTTTTTTCATATGCATTTTAATTTGTATCGAATGTGATAAAGAAGTGGTCATAATGAATTGTTGTCGGAATTTAAATATTTGAGAGAATATAATCCCATAATATTATAACAATTTTAATTTGTACATGTATAATATACAAATATTTTTTTTCTTTTTTAGAAAAGTTAATAATTGAACTCGACATTCTTATGTCACACCGCAAAGTCAGATACATATTTTATGATAGCGGAAAATTTCCAAATTTGTATTTGCATTTTTTTTGTTAACATCTGTTTTTTCTTCTGAAACCGCCAACTACTACTACTACTACTGAATATAACTGGATTTGACAAGCATCTAAATGTACCTATGATTACATTTCGCCATTTGTTGGTCAGATTGTGAATTGGTCAGTTTAAATTTTAATCAATAAATATACTTGGCTTACTCAACGAATGCTCAGAAATCTAGAATATTAACGGTTCTAAATAATAGTTTGTCTTGAGCTTGAACACCCAATCTACATTAAGCGGTAGATTGTGATTTCATATTGTGGTATTACATGACAGACCTGAGTAACTAGTCTAAAATAATTTACTCAAATATTGAATTACTTAAATGGCATAAATGTAAATTACTCAAATGAAATAGGATATTGTTTTTGTCGATTACGTGTTACATTGGTCTAAACGTCAAAAAATCAACACAATAATTGGGTCATAAAGTTATTTAGCTCTGGTTAAGTACTGTTTGTTAGAATGATAAGACAACAAACATCCAAACGTTAAAATAACAAAAGGTTTTTATGGTAAATTGATAAATTGTCAATGCGTTAATTATTCCAAAAGTCATAACGGCTAAAGTATGAAGTAAGCAAAAAGCATTGATTATTAGATAACCAAATACAAGTTAACCACCAAGTTCCATCTTAGAGTGAAATTTTATTTATTTGAGAGGAACAATATAGTCATTTTTAGAGCGTAAAATCCTGACACATCCATCACTCTATCTATATTTTTTAAAGAAGTCATTGGTCAAATCGATCAGCATTACATTCAGTTGGTTTCTTCATACCCGGAGCGTCTAAGAAATTAAAGCTAAGCCTAAGTCATTATTACTACTATTCTTTAATTAATTAGTTATTGTTACTAAAAACATTATTATTATACTTATATTATTTGTAACACAGGTCACATTATCTTACCACTAGCACATATCCAAGCTTTCCAATATACATGGCTGAGTTAGATGATCTAGTAGACTATTCTACCGAGACACTAAGCCAAGCGTCAAAATTCTCTACCTTATTGTTTTTCATTAGGGTTGCATTGCCCAAATCATAGGCGTATTGATGTTTTTGAGTACGGTAGTTTTCTGTCATGAGGGCTAAAATAGGATTAATGTATCTTACAAAATATTGTTTTAAACTATCACGGTTGTTCTCTAAAGTCATATGATTATTAACGGGATATTTACCGTGGTAAGGTTGTGGAATGAGCTCCCGATATTTCGGCGCAGTTACATGCACCATGTTGCTGCAGTTAATTTTGTACAAAATTAACTGCAGCTGCGGAAGTTCGTACATAGGACAGACGAAGCGAACTGTTTCATGCCGCATCAAGGAACACATAAAGGCAGTAAAAAACAATGAAAGACACAAATCTGCCATAGCTGAGCATCTGCTGGACGCGGGTCCTAACCACTGGATTGAATTCCATAACCCTAAAATCTTGTTCCACCGAACGCCATTACATACCAAGGCTAGTAAAGGAAACTATTGAGATCTCGAAATGCCAGAATTTTAATCGAGGTGATGGGTTTCAACTCGCCAGTGCGTGGAATCCAGTATTAGGTTGTTTTAAAAATAAAAGTCCGCGTTCAAAATGTGTTCAAAATACTATACGCAGTGATACAGTAAGTGTGTTTTGTCGGGACTTAGGATCGAGTTCGAGTTCCAGTGATAACCGTAGCAAAAGACTAAGAAAGAGGGTAGATCGTTATGTCTGCACCTAACTTTTAAACTTTTTGACCAACCACCCGCATTCTTCAGTCTTCCCGTGAACATGGTGCATGTAACTGCGCCGAAATATCGGGAGCTCATTCCACAACCTTACCACGGTAAATATCCCGTTAATAATCATATGACTTACAAAATATGTTCAAATGCGAATGTTTCCATGGATTCGTTACTGAATCATGCCAGAACGCCCGAACTGATTTGGACGAAATATGGTATGTATGAGGTGTAGATAAGGTGCTCGAATAACACATAGAATACTTTTCATCATAATCATCATGCTAGTTATATAAGTTGAACCATCTAGTGAGTTACTAATTAAAAAAAGCTATAAAAAAATACAATATGTTTTAAACGAATAACCGACATAACTATAAGAATCTAGGTAAGTACTTAATTAGGTTTTTGACACCGCCTGGAAACCTATTTCAAATACAAATAAAACTCATCAACCCATGGGGTTACTTTTGAAAGACATTGATGATGTATGGAGCCCGAAACGAAACCGTTTCCGTTTCTAATTAGAAAACTTTTTTTAAGTTCTCTTTTTTATTGTCTCTGTTGGGTGGCCATTGTTCAAGGCAAAGTAAATTTTAGCATTCCCCATCCCGACAATTATAAAAGTTTTAATTGCTGGTACTTTTCTAATTACAAAAAATACAGTCTCATGACCGAAAGAAATATTAAAAGAACTTTTGTAAAAACTCGATTCGTTACGATCCCGATTGGCGTTGAGTGCGAACTTTCATGATTTGTAGTGCAATTAATTTTTGAATCGATGGTGATTGCCTTTTTACGTTGAATTTTTACTGAAGGTAGGAATGAAAGGGAACATCATTTTATTCGGTTTGTTTTTAGTATTATTAATAACTGTAGTATATTATTTACCATTGAGATTACATTGAACTTTAAATAATGAGGTGTGTACAAAACATAATCCAAATAGACTAAACACGTTTTTAGTCAAGTGTCACAAGATATTTCCGCATCAGGACCAAAAATAACAATAGATTTATGAATGAAACTTGCCTCGATGAGGCTTGCTGATTCTGACAGATTAAGAAATTTAAACCCTCGATGCATAAAACCAAATAAGAGAGAAATAAAATATTTAATAATACAGCTGTGACAAATAATAACAAATGAAATTCACTGTAAATAGTTTCAAAGGCCATTCGTTTCTGGATCCCCTATCAAGAACAGTTGACACTTTATTTCGTTCGTAAAAACTAAAGCGCCCCAGGAAACGTTTGCATACTGTTTGTAAAAGAATCACTTTTACTTAGGACTGGGGTATACACATTTAAACTGATCTTTATTAAAGAATACGTAAGTACTCGTTTTTATAAGTCGTGTTTTTATGAATCTTTTTTTTTATTTTGGAAATTTAACACATTTGCAGAAGAATTTTAAGAGGTACGCCCATAATGCCGATGAGATGGTATCTGTCGAGGTCAGTTGATGCAATGACTTCGATCCTACAATTTAACGTGAAACGTCCCCGTGGTTCTTACTTTGGTTCTTCACCTAAATGAGTGGAGGAACGGCCCCGTGGTTCTTACTTTAGTTAGAGGACTAGCTCTTCCACCCATTTCGGTGGAAAACTAAAGTAAGAACCACGGGCCCGCTATCACATTCATAGAACGTTTTGCATTTAAACAAGGCTCGGATGGAGCGTGGACTGTACAAAACGTTATCTCTAAAGTTTGACATTGATATTCAATGTACCTCTGATGAGAGCTGGAATTATCTCATCTATTAATGAACAACCTAGAAAATATTTTATAGCTATATATATTTATTACGAAAAGTTGAAGGTAACTTAAGAAACCAATAAATATTCTATTTTTCCACACGTCATAGAATAAAGTAAAGTTTATATGTGATTCCTGTGTCTATTTGTTACTTCTTCAAACTGAAACAGCTTAATAGATTTATGTAAATCTTGGATAAGAGATAGCGTGTACCCGTTATAAATATTTTATAACATTGATTTAATTTGTTTGGTACAGCGTAGATTCTTTAAAAATTACTTGCAAGCAATGTTAAGAAGACACTTAACATATTTTAATATTGAAAAAAAAAAGTAGTTTCTTATTTTAACAGCCTTTGAATTTACCTAATCGATTTTCTTTTCCAGTCTTTTCAATGCTAGGCCTCACACTACATTTTTAATTAAGTTACTGCACTAAGGCTATTAAACTTCAAGTAACTTCAAGTTCAGTTAAGTCAGTCTTAATGTACTAGAAATTGTTTTTTTGCGAATTATTTAGCTTCAGATTTGTATTTGCGTCGCACTGTAGTAGTTCCGTTTATAATTATTTCAGTGCAATGACAAAATGAAGCGATTTTTGCTTAGTATAGGTAACGTGTGAATACAATATAAATAAAATACTTTGCACAGGAGTGAAGCAATCATTCATTAATTTATTTGAAATCAAAAATTAATGCAGTAAGGACTTTATGAAAGAAGGATCACGTGTATCCCCAACTTAACAAAGCGAACTAAAAGAAATCTCCAAGTGTCAGCAGTAAAAGTTCTTTGAGACCTTTTATCACTCGTGTTAGTGACGTAGCCTTTCATTCCTTGCGACAAGGTTCCGACCTCTACTGACTCTTTGGCGCGTCTCTCTTTGTATGCTTAGAATGCTATGTTAAGATATCTTCATATTGAACTATGTGGAAGAGACTAAACTTAGAACAATACATTATTTACAAAAAAAACCGACATACACAATTGCAAAGTATGAAAACCTCTCACTAAGTACTTTTTAAGAGGATCTAAGTTTGAATAATTATCGTTCTAATCAAAAACTTCATCATTCAACAAATATTTAATGAAACTAATATCCAATATAACTAATTTGGTAATACATAATATCAACTATCCATAATATAACATCTAATCAGCCCATCTAGTAAAAAGTGGTTAAATTAAAAAAAAATACTGGTCGAATTTAGAAACCTTTTTGTTTATATTTGGGGTAGCTAAAACTATCCATTATTCAAGCGTTATTCCCTACATTAAGTAACTATAAAACAAGACATACCAGGAGTTGAGAAGTTAATAAATGTGCAAGCTAACGTCAGCCGTGCCTCGCTGATTCAGAGTTCGGGTTCAATGCAGGCCTCGACATTAACCGAGCATTCTGCTTATTATTTTATAGTGTACTGCGTTGTGCAAAGCCGACCAGCAGCGCCGGAGGTAGTGGCGACCGATTAATATTGTATGAATCTCAGAGACCATGCCATAAATTCAACTGTACTGCCATATTAATAGTAGGTAGCCAGTAAGAAAAACATTGAGCTAGCATATATTGGAGTATTAGTTAAGTTTCGTAAGAAAAATACATTCAAATTATGCATTAGAAATATCATGTCTAGCTGCTGGAAGCCGATTACCAAGGAGTTAGGGGTAGGGTTTGATGTTAGCATAAAGAACTAAAAAATTGGGTACTTCATGATTTGACAGTTCTGTAGAGAGGAGTGCGCGTTGAAGCTTGCCTTATCTTGTTAAACCGATACAGAAAGGAAGAGGTTTTGGACCGAAATGGGACGTGTGATGAAAAGTCGATTATTTACTATAACCGTAAGCAAACAACGCAATGGTCGTCCCACGTCAAACGCCACACCAATGCCCTAAAGCTAGTCTACCAATAGAAAGGTGATCACTAAACTTCATGATCACTAATTCACTATAACTTCCTCAGATCCGGTCAGGCAATAACAGCATGTGTCTAGTGTGCAAAACTCCTAACAGTGATAGCGAAACTCGCAATGTAGACATATTTTGCACGATGATAATATTTCTTCCTAGATCGCAGCAAGTAAAGCCTTTACACAGTTTGTGGAGTCCAGGTCCACAGAGTTCTAACACAAAAGTTTGGATGACCATCCGATTAGATGGCTGAAAGGTGTAGATAACATAGGAAAATACTAGATAGAGTGATAATAGAGGGTAAATACTTTGAATAAATAAATATATTTCATAGTACAAATATTTTTTTTTATTTTTCAGTACGAAATTGAAATTTCACACTTTAACCCCTAATATCAAAATATATATAAATGAACCCCTATTTCTCCTGGTCACGCTATAACTTGAGAACGGATGGAATAATCTTGCTAATAATTTTTTTGTTGTGTTAATCATTGTCACGGAAAGGTTCTTATGAAAGTAAAACAAAAAAGAGATGGGATGTTATGGCGAGGCCGAAGGACTACTACGCGAACGAAGCCGCAAGCAGTCATTAGTAACGAATATATATCATCCGAATGAGAATTCAAGTGATGATGCGATCTGAGATATCAGCTCACTTGTGGATTGTGGAAACCAAGATTGTATTGTATACCTACATGCTGAAACACAGCTTTGAATTCTACAATTAAGCTGTACGGGTTATGAATATAGAAGCGATCGCTTCGTGCCGAATGGTAGAATTTTGCCCATGTACCAAGATGTCACGTCGACGTACGCTTGTTTGTTAGTACATAGAAAGGAGATGAACGTATTACACTGACTGTGGATTTGACTTTAGAACACACTCGAAATGTGTCTAGAAAAAGACCGACGCCCAAACAATAATGCATTAGTATATATTATATCATATTGTTGGAAGGGGTAATAAAAGAAAGCTAAATTCAAAATGGCTTTTAGTTTTTGGTAATGAATTTAAAAGTTGTCACTATTCATAACATTTACACAGATTTACCACTTTGAAAGCTTTCTTTCTTTTATTAATTATATCAAGACACAATTCATTTAGAATAAGGATACATTACAGAATACAAACATAAGTTATTTTGTGGTATTACACCACAAACAAAAAAGTTATGACGGTTTAAAGGCAAGATTCCTGGTGATTAAAAACAAAAACTAAAAAATAACATATTTAAATGACACTTAGGACATAGGATCTATCGGGCAAAACTAGCGCATTACCCTCCCTACCCCTCAAAGAATCCTGTCTGTCCATGCACCAAACATCCTGTATACATATTGAAAGAATTGTGGAAAAAATTCGTCATTTCGAGGTGGGTGCCATCGTGAATATCAAATTTTTCATAGTGTATAGTATTCTACTAGTCAAGCCCTTTTAATTTGATAGATAACTATATTGAGGGAGTTGCGTACAAAAATATGTAATTCGCCATTTTGTGGTGCATGTGTGGTCAAGTCCATCTTGAATTTGAAAAGTATTCAACTAGTCAAGCCCTTTTAATTTGATAGATAACTATATTGAGGGAGTTGCGTACAAAAATATGTAATTCGCCATTTTGTGGTGCATGTGTGGTCAAGTCCATCTTGAATTTGAAATTTTTCATAGTGTATAGTGTTCTACTAGTCAAGCCCTTTTAATTTGAAAGATAACTATATTGAGGGAGTTGCGTACAAAAATATGTAATTCGCCATTTTGTGGTGCATGTGTGGTCAAGTGCATCTTGAATTAGAAATTTTTCATAGTGCATAGTATTCTACTAGTCAAGCCCTTTTAATTTGACAGATAACTATATTGCGGGAGTTGCGTACAAAAATATGTAATTCGCCATTTTGTGGGGCATGTGTGGTCAAGTCCATCTTGAATTTGAAATTTTTCATAGTGTATAGTATTCTACTAGTCAAGCCCTTTTAATTTGAAAGATAACTATATGGTGGGAGTTGCGTACAAAAATATTTAATTCGCCATTTTGTGGTGCATGTGTGGTCAAGTCCATCTTGAATTTGAAATTTTTCATAGTGTATAGTATTCTACTATAGTCAAGCCCTTTTAATTTGATAGATAACTATATGGTGGGAGTTGCGTACAAAAATATTTAATTCGCCATTTTGTGGTGCATGTGTGGTCAAGTCCATCTTGAATTTGAAATTTTTCATAGTGTATAGTATTCTACTAGTCAAGCCCTTTTAATTTGATAGATAACTATATTGAGGGAGTTGCGTACAAAAATATGTAATTCGCCATTTTGTGGTGCATGTGTGGTAAAGTCCATCTTGAATTTTTAGAAGACAAAGATGCCCGGAAGCTTTCCACTTCTGCCTAATAGCCAACTATTGAATAAATTTGTTATTTTAATACTACTCATATGTAACCTCAATGTACAAAGACTTGAAAAAATAATGGCCCACGAGTTTCTTGCTGCTTCTTATCGGCGGTGGTTCTTTTCCGAAGACAGCGGTAGAATCATTTAAAAATTGACGTTCATAAGAGTGTCTATGATGCCTAAACTGAATAAATAATTTTTGAATTTTGAATTTGAAATTTTTCATAGTGTACAGTATTCTACTAATCAAGCCCTTTTTGTTTGATACCTATATTGAGGGAATAGTGAACAAACATATTTAATTCGTCATTTTGTGGTGGGTGCCGTGTTGGACTGATTTTAATTCATCATCATCATCATCTCAGCTGATTTTAATTAAACATAACTAAACAAACCCCCGACTAATTCACCATTCGAACAGACATAAATAAAATCTAATTCGATTTATCCGTTCGGGAACTACAATGCACATAATTCGACCTATAATATCAATGCTACAATGTTACAAAATCTACAACTACAAACTAGTCTGACGCGCGTTCCGCACTATCAATATTATCGCGGCTGAAGTGGACCTGTTTTGTTGTGCTCTAAGCGAATTCAAAAAATAGCGTTACTCTATATAGAAACTAGACATTTAAATGTATGATAGTGAATATAGCTACTCTATTGTATTGGGTTTATTACCTGTAATGATATATGTAAGTATTAAGATAATTCTATTCAAAAAATTATATAAAAAAATTTCGCAGATAGACACACACACTGCGGATACGTTAAACTTATACACCCCCTCTTTTTTGCCGTCGGGGATTAATAAATTAATTTTATTGATGTTTTTTATTTACACACTTACATCCCCATTATATAATAGTCCCCACACTAGCTCTCCTGTGTCGCAGGAAACATGGACACCCACATTCTCTCAAAAAAATCTGCCTTTAACTTAATACTTACCTAGGTCAGGAATATAACCTAGAATTGAGTTAAGCGAACACAAGTTACATTGAATTTCGTATTCAATTTCTATTGACGTTAGTTGAATAAAGTTATTGAATTTTCAACTTCAGAGTACAGTAAAAGGTTTCCATTTATAAAAATTATGTATTTAGAAAGATGTTTGCGATCCTACATTCTTTATGCTAATCACATTTACGAATCCTATTATTCTACAATGATTACTTAGTTTAATTTACTTACTTAGTTAAATAATTAAAGATAAAAAACTGTAGTAATGTCTCAGTAAAGTGGCTTATTACGAATTACAAAAAGCGCTCAAAGAAATGTAATTACCCGTGGAATATTTGCCTTACTAATTAAGTTTTAAAAGTCTATCCGCCCTATGAAAAATCTCTATCGCGAATATAGTATTTTTTTGAACTAGGCCTTGTATAATGGTGGCGCAAAAGGTATGGAACAACATAAAAATAAATAAAAAATCACACAACAAATTTAGTACATGCGTGTACACTAGGAAGGGTGAAGGAATAGTAATGGAACTTTTTGTGAATGAGTTTTTCCAGGAAAATGTTGTCACCGTAACTATTTTTACAACGAAACTGTATAGTTCGCAATACTGTGTTCTAGTTAAGTTCTAGTTAAGGTGCCGGCGAAATTACAGGTTCATGATATTTAATGGAGTTTCTTCTTGAGCCGTCACTGAAAAACGTCCTACTTTAGTACGATAAACCGACGATAGGAAAGAGATAGAAAGTGTTAGTCCACTAATAAACTTAAAGTATGTGGTTACCTATTTTATCTGCCGACTTCCAAAAAGGAGGCGGTACTTAATTCGACTGTATTTTTTTTATTATTGTTACCTCGTAACTTTGGATAGGGTGAACCGATTCTCAAAACTCTTTTTTTGTTTGATGACCCGCGTGGTCCTTTCCTAATTTCATCAAGTTTGGTCAAGTAGTTTTTGAGTTACACTCCAATAACTGAATAGAATGGAAGTCAGTATTAAATTTTTCAACTTATACTTGTCTGTTATGAAATTGCCAATAACAAATATATCATTTGTTTGTAGGTTGTATTGTATGGTTTAAGGGATTACGAAAAAAATGACGTACTAATAGGATTGGAGGTCGAATTGACTGAGTAAATGGACATAGTAGTTATTATATAGTTAAATAATATACAATTGTATACTATACAAATGTATTTAACTAATATGTTACATAGTGAGCACTCACGAATATTAGCATTTTGTCTTAAAAAAAGGAACCCTTGTTTAGTACGTTTCTGCTAAGCATGCTTATTCGTCGAAGTATCTCTTTTCTATAGACATATTATTATTTATGTGATTGTTGATTGTATCGTTGATATATATATGATTTGTTTATGAATGATTGCTTTATTATATATAAGTACTTATTTCAGAATGCCGCTTATAATGATCGTCGTAAAAATAAAATATTTTCGTTTTTTTTTTTTTAATTGAAGGTATAAGCAACAATACAATGCTATAAGCGTTACATATGCCGATTATAAAAGTATCAAAATAACTTTTCTTATGAACCTCGTTGACGAGACAAGCAAGACGCCTGATGAGTGGCGTTCAGAATTTAAAACTAACATGGGTAAAATAAAAAAAACCCATAATAGCATTTTCTGTATTCGTCACCCTGAGATATAAGATGTTAAATATGCCATGTGATTTCACTTGAAACATTGCATTTTAAATTGAAAAACAGTAATATTGCTTCACGGTTAAATAACTGGCTGGTGTCGTACTTCCACAGGCAGACTTAGAAAAGATCTACAATACAATACAACACAAAAATTATTTATTGCACTTTAACCAAATATACAAAAATATTACTTGCAAAGTATACTCTTAAATTAGGAAAGTAAAATGTGCGGTCTTATCGCTTATAGCGATTTCTTCCAGACAACCTTTGTATGGACATTATCATAAGAAATAGTAGACGGTGGTGCAAAATTTGTTCCTTTAACTTAATATTATCTTATTTAAAACTCCAATACATAAATACTAATAATCATATACTTGTACATACAAAAGATTACAAGGATAAAAATAATAACAGTGTTACATACTTGATAGATAGTGATTCTTAACCATGTTTTTGAAAATTGCCAGAGTTTTAGCGTCTACTAATACAGCAAAAAGTTGTAACGCTTTTTCACTTTCATTTTAGTCAACAATAGCATAACTTTAAAAAAAGTGTCATACTATTAAATACCATAAGTGTAACAATAAAAGAGATATAATTTTATATAAAAATCTATCAATTATTTACTGCATCCTCACGGTTTAGTTTTTAAATATGCAAACATACGGTATTAATTATTATTTATTGCTCATTAGAATTTACAAAAAATCACTTACAGATAAATACATTTTATGTGTAGTAAACATCAGCATGGTAAGACAAGTATAATAAATATATAATATAATATAATAAATATATAAAAATAAAAATAATAAATATAATATAATAATAATTAATATACCTACTAGTTACAAGAACGCATACGAAACGCTAAGTGAATGCAAACCAATACAAGTACATGAAACAGATTCAAGGCACAAGAAATTTAGCAAATAATGGTCTTTTTTTACAGACCTATATAAATATACAAACATAATAGAGTCATCCTTGCCTTGGACGTGAGTTTTTAATTATAACATTAAAGATAACTTGATTGAAATCTACATCGTTGTGGTACCTGTCTAGAAGCACATAATGGTCAGTAACACATGACAGGTGTCATTGAGAGCTAGTCGCCAATTTTAAACCCATGGGCCTTTATTAATAAACGTTGCGTAAACCTATATTAGGCGTAACATGCTTTGTCTTGCTTTCACGCGTGACATTTACTGCAAGCTAAAAATTGACAGATAGATGTTTTAACTACTCCGGGTGTAAGCCAAGTGTATTAATAAGGCCGAGTGTGATAAGTGAGAAAGTTTTTAATATTATTTTGACAGTTTAACTTACGAGTTAAGTATATTCGAGTATTCTTTGTGCTGTACCATCATCGACGCACCCGAGCCCACGAGAGTTCTATAAAGAAGTGGCCTGGAAGGTTACGAAACGGGTCTAGACATTTATCTATACCTATCGCAGAAATAAGTTAAATGGTCAAAGTAAGTCAACCACTACCCAATCAATTATACATGAAAAAAACTTTTGACGAAGACTAACGTTTCTATGCAGTCAAAACATTTAACGTTCGAATAAATCGTTTAAAAGGTTCCACCAGTCTCCATTACGTCTTTAAAAGCTCCATGCAAATGTAACTCGTTGAAAACCCGGAGCTATTCAATCTGAGCGGTCTCAAGACGTCTGCACAGATTTATGAAGAAATTAGAATCGCTACGTGACCCACTATTTGATATTCATGATTTCCTAGTAACGGTAAGAATGCCTTCAGAATTTTGACCACGTACAAACTGACTGCGCTCCCGAGGGAGTCTATTTCCACAAATATTGGTCTGCATTACTCATCAAAGTAATAACTTCTTACAGATGTGACATTTGTATTAAAAGTGAAATAAGTTAGAAATGTATGAAGCTTGCCCTAGATAAAATAAATGCTTTTAAATTTGAATGCTGTATGATTGCCATGAATGTTTATCAGTATAAACAAATTACAGTGGGCCTAGCACGCATAACAGTGTAGGTATGTGTAACGTAACGTGTCATTCACGTAAAACAGTACAAACTGTATTTTATCTGGAGCAACTGTGACAGAGATAACCCATAGTTTGTAAACGAAGCGAGGCGCGTTGACGTTTACCATATGAATACGTTTTCGCAAATTGTTTGTGCTACGGACATAGATCTATGCGTCTTAAAATCTCAAAAATATGATTCATTTGTTGTCAGATTTTCCCATATTCGCCATTACCCTCTGACTTCCATTCTGACCTCTCTACGACTTCTTCTGTGAGAAAAAATATGTAGTGCAATTTCGTATTTGCCCCGATACAGTTTGGTCACTACAGATGGTCGATAGGGCCGGAAGATTCTGGACTGGAGACCACGGACCGGCAAGCGCAGCGTAGGTCGTCCACCGACACGGTGGACAGACGACCTGATAAAGGTCGCACGACAACGTTGGATGCAGGCCTATGTTCAACAGTGGACGTCCTACGGCGGAGATGATGAACTCTCCAAAGAATTTTCCCTTCTCCGTCAGGATGTGAATCATGCGAGGTGAAGAAACCTGACTTTCGAGATGGTAGGAATTTTGTCAAAGATGCACTTGTGTCAGATACTGCCTCAAACCAATAGTACTCAAGTATTCTCAGAGTTTCATGCGACTCAGGGTATGAAAAGCACTGTAGCTAGGGAAAATAATGGGAAAATGAGAATCACCAAACAATGTCTGTAGTTGCATAGCGTAATGCCGTGCTACGTAAAACTTCAGCTATATGTGGCACCGCAACGTCTTGGGCAGACAACGCCTGCCTGCACTTACAAGGCACACTACCTTACTATAGTTACCGCGTTGCCAACTGAGTCGTGCGGCCATAAATTATTTCACTATGTCTATCTCGCTCGCACTTGTGGTTCTTATGGAGCCGCATAGTGATGTGCGTAAGATATAGGCGCATATCAATAAGAATAAAATCAGATAGAAACATCGTAGATGGTATTGTGGCCCTGAAAAGGGCCGTTTGTGAATGTTAAATAAATAACGTTTATTCTTCCTCATTGGAATCTTCGTCCTCTGTATCGTCCTGTAGATTGATTATGAATGGTGCTTGATCTCTTATACTGGCTTTCTGTAAGTCAGTGTTAAGTTCCTCGGCATGCCTCACATCTTCCTGTGTAACATAGAAAGCTAGCGATAAGCGAGCGCTAACGAGGGTAGAATGCAGGTAGCGGATTATCGATAACATGTTAGGACGCGGTCATTCCTATCCCGATTGACATTTATGGCCCTACGATTCAGTTGGTAACGCAGTGACTATAGCTTATCTCGCCACTTTATATTATACAGAAAAGGTGATGGTGCGAGGTGAAAGGGTTGATGGTGATGATGAGATCCAGTAGCGGAATACCAAAGAACATCAAAACAATTATTTGGGGTACCTGATGCATGGAATTACTCTACCGATTCTAACATCTATGTCGATCAAGATGCCAATTTCAGTAATACAATTTGGAAAAGGGTCTTGTGAGTCGTTAGATCAAACGGGATGTGTTCATAGATTTATTATGTACTTTTGACTTGAAAATACTGTTTATGATTTATGAATATTTACTTACTAAACGTGATACATGGTAGTAGGTGTGACTACGCAGATTTAGACTTTTCACATTATGGATATGGTCAACGTTATAAAATGTGAATTATTAAATACCTTAGGTGCACGTGTTCGTTATTTGATATTTAATTTTATTAGTTTTTACGGTTTTCACGTATGTCAGTACACATTCAATTGTCGTTGTCAAATTACTAAATTATATTAGCTTTGGCTAATGAAAAAGCAACGTGTTGAGTATAGTTTTGCGGCCAAAAGGAAAAGTAAGGTCTATGGCATGTGTATATTTAGAAATTAAATATTATTACGTATGATTCTATAAATTTATCACAGTGCCCATAATTGCCTTCGTAGTCGCTCCGTGCCCGTATCTTAATAAACTAACATTAATTATATCAAATTAATAATCAATTTGTATATCTCGAATCAACCATTAACAACAAAGGAAGTTGCGAACCTGAAATTCGACGTCGTATTGGCATGGCAAAGACTACAATGACCCAACTCAAAAGAATATGGAGAGATCGAAACATCAAGACACGCACCAAAATCCAAATAGTGCGCTCTCTGGTCTTCTCCATATTCTTGTATGGCGCTGAATCTTGGACTCTGAAGGCAGCTGACAGACAAAGGATAGATGTTTTTGAGGTGTGGGTCTAGCGCCGTCTTCTACGAATACCATAGACAGCTCGCCGCACAAATGTATCTGTCTTAGGAGAGCTAAATTTAGAACGTTTTCGAAGACTCTCTGCAATATGCTTACACCGAGTATTACACTTCGGTAAAAGCTCTGACAAACTTGAGCGTCTACTAGTAACTTGCAAAATTGAGGGTAAAAGACCGAGAGGAGAAGCCCTAAGCGATGGACGGATCAGGTATCGGAACAGCTGGAGATACCTTTCAGCACAGCTCTACATCAGGCCAGCAACAGAACTCGGTGGAGAGAAACAGTAAACAAACTGCAACAGAGGAGTCACGATCCTTAGTAATGAGGGAACGATTAAGGAAGAAGATATCAAATTAAAAAAGTGACATTTTAATGCAGTTCTAAAGGCAAGACAACATTTTGTTCTTATTCAAGTATTGACCTTAGTGACTCTAATTCTTGCACTAACAATTATTAACACATATAATATTTAACCGTGGTAAATGTTTATGTACGACAGTAATTTTGTAGCTGTAGTCTACTGCTCGTAGTGCAATGTATATAATGCAACCTTTGCAATATTAAAATAAAACATGAGAATCTGTCCTACGACAGCAGTGTCTAACGAAGGCGACGGGTAATAAATGTTTCAATATATAATACGTAATAATTATTATTTGGTTTATTAGTGTTAGGCAATTCTGTTAAAAAGAGGGTATTGTAACTGAATAATGTTCAAATACCTCATCTTCAATAGGAATATGTAAGAAACAAACTATCGTGAACTTCTGCGTAGCGAAAATGTTTTCTGCTGTGCGATTCTCTAATGACTCGTCGATGCGCTCGTCGACGAGCTCACCGATGTCTAATACTTTATGAAATATCGCCCTTGTACATAAGGCTATAGTACCATTGCCCACATCCACACGCTACGGCAAGTTATACAGAAGACCGAAGACTTGCCTCTTTGTTTAGCGTTTGTGGACTATGAGAAAGCCTTTGATTCGATTGAGACGTGAGCAGTGCTTGAGTCTCTCCAGCGGTGCCGTATTGATTATCGGTATATTGAAGTGCTGAAGTGTTTGTACAAAAACGCCTACATGTCAGTCCGAGTACAGGAGCAGAGTTCGAAGGCAATTCCATTGCAAAGAGACAGTTTCGGAGACATTACATCTCCGAAACTGTTCACCGCTACATTGGAAGACGCCTTCAAGCTTCTGGAATGGCAAGGACGTGGCATCAATATTAACGGGGAATATATCACTCACCTTCGATTTGCCGACGATATTGTAGTCATGGCAGAATCCATGGAAGACCTCAGTACAATGCTCCAAGGCCTCCATCGAGTTTCTCAGTGGGTAGGTCTTAAGATGAACATGGATAAGACGAAAATTATGTCTAATGCCTATGTTGTTCCTACCCCAATATCAGTTGGAAACTCAGTTCTCGAAGTTGTTGACGAGTACATCTACCTGGGACAGAAAGTCAAACTAGGCAGGTCCAACTTCGAGAATGAGGTCAAACGTCGAATCCAACTTGGCTGGGCAGCGTTCCGGAAACTTCGCGAAGTCTTCTTGTCAAAAATACCTCAGTGCCTCACGACAAGAGTCTTCGACCAATGTGTGTTACCAGTGATGACTTATGGCATTGAAACGTGGTCTCTTACTATGGGCCTCATAGATAAGCTCAAAGTCGCACAACGAGCTATGGAGAGGGCTATGCTCGGGGTTTCTCTACGTGATCGAATCAGAAATGAGGAGATCCGTAGAAGAACGAAAGTCACCGACATAGCTCAGAAGATTAGCCAGTTGAAGTGGCAGTGGGCAGGGTACATAGCACACAGAACAGATGGCCAATGGGGCCGAAAGGTTCTGGAGTGGAGACCACGGACCGGCAAGCGCAGCGTAGGTCGTCCACCGACACGGTGGACAGACGACCTGATGAAGGTCGCAGGACGACATTGGATGCAGGCCGTTTCCAACCGGTCCATTTGGAAAATCATGGGGGAGGTCTATGTTCAGCAGTGGACGTCTTACGGCTGAGATGATGATGATGATGATGATGACATAAGGTTGTTTTTCCAACGTTTCTTGTCATCTCGTCATTTGTTTCACGAATGTTATCAAACATGAAACGATGTTTGCTATTAGAGAATCGCACGGTAGCTTCACCCGGAAGTCTTTTTCAGTAGTGTTCGTCGTAGCGTCCCGTCTCACACAACGGGTCGGCAGAGTCTTACGGGTAAATTTAAGTCAATCATATTGTATCTGTGTGTTGTATCATAACATTACTATTTTTAGGGTTCCGTACCCAAAGGGTAAAATGAGACCCTATTACTAAGACTCCGCTGTCCGTCCCTATGTCTGTCTGCCCGTCTGTCACTAGGCTGTATCTCATGAACCGTGATAGTTACACAGTGGAATGTTTCACAAATAATGTATTTCTATTGCCACTATAACAACAAATACTAAAAAAGAGAATTAAAAGAATATATGGGGGCTCCCATACAACAAACGTGATTTGTTTATCGTTTTTGCTCGATATTGAAAACGGCAACAGACACATGAAATATCTACAGAATATTGAGTTATATATTCACACTAATGGTACGGAACCCTGCGGGGGTCCAACTCGCACTTGGCTAATTTTAAAATAAAATATTTAAACTGACTCCTATTCTATTATATATTATATTTGTTAATAAGCAATAATTATAAAAAAGTAAATCTATTCAGTAGGTAAAAAGAGTTATGAGGTAACATATATAAAAACAGATGAGTAGAGAACCTCCTCCGTTTTAGAAGTCGGATGAAAATTTATTATTTTAATAATTATCGTGCGCGCAATGTACTGCGCTGTCAACGTATCGAAAACAAGTACATTTGAAAAATCTAATACCGAGTTCCATTCTATTCTTATGATATTTATTGAAGTATAATTCAAAACAACTGGACCAGATTAATACTGGATGAGAACCACACGGGAAGCACCAGCTTTCAATCAAAAAAATAATTTTGAGATTCGGTTCACCGTATCGAAAGCTATGAGGTAATAAACATAAAAAAAAATTACAGTCGAATTGAGTACCTCCTCCTTTTTCAGTCGGTAGAAAATTTAAAAACAAAATTGCTAAATAAATTACCTACACAGCAACAACTATAACACAATTTAAATGACAATATAATATAGTTATGATTTCCGCCAACAAAATAAATAAATTTCATGCTTTGTAGCAGTCCTGTAAAAAAAGAATAAGTAAAAAACAAAGACCGTTGATTAAATAGAAGCACAAAGACGTTATCTTGACCTCATACAAGTAATTAACAAGACAAAGAGGATAAGCAGATCAAAGAAGCGGAGCTCAAAAGATTCCGCTTTTTTTCCTTTAACGATATAATTAATTTCAGTTTCATAAAATCTTGGGAAATCTATTATTTTCCAAGCAAATTTTAAGGTACTTTATTTTATTCATATACATAATATATAAACTTTTGACTACGACTTTATCCGCGTCAAGGACGCCAGGTATTGACAGAAGAAACACTATGTGGCTTGAATTAACTCACTTTCTCAGAAACATTTTTTTTCAATTGTTTTTGCATCTTTATCAAATAAACCCTACGAAGAAATAATATCAGGAAGAGTAACAACTTTAAAAAAATTACCCAATAAAAGTCGTGCTAAATCAATAACATCGTTCACGCCGCTATGACTCAGCTGTCATAGTAGACGTTGCAGCAAACGCGCGTGGACCAAGCCCTGCTTTTCTTCTGAAATTTAAACCAATCATCGAACATGTCTATTTGTAACCTCGGAAGTAATTCGTATTTGGAATCATGCGTAGTTTTGGTTTGAAGGGCTACTTTTTGTGTGGAATTTGTTCGGAGTTATGCTTCTTGATATTATTTCTTCGTAGAATAAACCCTTTTTTTCAGATTCAATTTCATAAGAATCCACCCGTAAAAGAATCTGCAAAAGGTATATATTATATCAAAATAATAATATTAAAATTAGAATGTTAATATGTAAATAAGGTAAACATGTATACTGTTGGTGTTTCATAATAAATAAATAAATCCAACATCCAAATTCAACATTGTGGTCCAGAAGGTATAATTTTCAACATCATGTTTCTCACCACTTTTAAACATTTACAAAACGTTTCGTGAAATAAACGGTCATATCTTTTGATCGCTATGACTTACAAGTTTATTTTATCACTACTACTTATCACATTTGAAATATTCTTATATGCTTGCCTGTATTTGTTTGATATTTAACAATTAGGGTGTCTATTATATGTAATTGTAACACAAAGTTCCTAATTACTCTAAATAAAAGTAACTTTCGTATGATACATGAGTTTATACTCCCAGAAGTTAAATTAAATATTATTTGCCAAGGATACCATCATTTTAGCTATGTATGTTACATTTGGTCTATATATACTTATACCTAAGCCTTTACTAATGTTTAAAATTTCTTGTTAATACATGTATTTATTGCAACATTTTTTTGTACTTTTTATAAACGAGAACAGCACGGAAAAGTAGCTGTACTTTGTTTCCAAGGCTTTATATTTTTACAGAGTAAAACAGGTAAGACGAAGCTGTAAATTAATCAACAATGCTGATCAATTAATCAACCTGTCTTAAGCAAATCAAACATCTTGGCATTTGAATAGGTAGGTCAACATATCCATGACTGTTCAAGTAATTCAATACTGTATATCAAATCTAACTACAGGAAACGGAGGGTTCAAAGTGATGTCAAGTGCCTAAATCTGATCTAATTATTAATGCAAAGAATAACATAACATCATAATCTGCCCATTTTGTTCCCACTGTTGGGACTCGAGCCTTACTCTCAGAGAGAGGAGTTGGGCCTTAATCCACCACGCGGGCCCAGTGCGGCCCGCACGTCTAAGTTTTCAGACCGCCCGAAAGCCTTCCACATAGCCTAACGACTGTTGTCCTAAGACAAACAACCTTAGCGGCTTAACGTGCCCTCCGAAGCACGGAAGCGCTCAGTTGAATAATACCACTAGCAGTCACCCATCCAAGTCCTGACCGCAGCAAGGGTTGTTTAACTTGTTGATCGGTTAAGATCGCCAAGTCAAGCTCCGCTACGAGCGCTTCTACTGAATATATTGCCCATTAATAGTGCAAAATACTAGCTGCACGCTGCGGTTTTACATGTATCATGAAACTGATGATGCTTATGATGAAGATGGAAAGAACCTTTCCTACTCTGTTCACTTACTTCATATTATTCCATAACTTAAGAAATCTTTGTCTCCAACTTCAATATGCGTTGGACCGCTTTAGAAGTATGTGGCTACAAACAAATGCTTATCAACAGACAGACGACTTGACCTTCCCGCTACTTAATATATTGGGAAAATGTCATTTAAATTATGTTTCAACTTTTTTCGAGAACAGTTGCAATTTATTGTGGAAACATTTCTAGTGTATACTTTTTTATTGTTCTAATAGATCCTATCAAATAATTAATTTCACTTATGCTAGCGTTTAAAATAAAGTTCAACCATTGATCATATGTAAGCATAAAATATTGTATGCTTATATTAATTACTATTGCGGCCACTTGAGGTGTTTCCGTACAGATACGACTTGGAAGCCTTCACGAAAAGAGCCTATTCCTTTCTCAAATGCTGGCAACGCATCCTCGAGACCTCTGGTATTGTGGATGTTCGTGGACGACGGTAATCACTTACCATCAGGTGATTCGCCTGCTCGTTCGCCAACCTATCCGATAAAAAAAAACGGAGGCACAGATTAAATAAGAGTAGGTACTGACGGAGTATGATTACGTTCACCTGACCGTTGCACAGACAATGGTACTGCACTGGAAAATATTCTTAGAAAATACCCTTTCAACCAACGTAAATAAGGAGGATCTCCTCAATTCGCCGGGTTTGTTTGATTGTATGATTGTTACGGGATTACTCTGCCAATTAGGAATTGATTTGAAGATCCTTTTTTTTGAAAGGCCACGCTTCAGAGATCTCTTATAAATCTTATGAAAATTAATTTAGATTTCTTGAAAAATATCATCAAATACGAAATAATATTTACAGATCATTGATATATAGAGCCTAAATAAGGCGGATCCTATCACAGAGATGACTTTTTGGTTTGTGGTTCCATTCAGCAAAAATTTTAATGAGGAAAGAGAAGAGAGTACATAAGATATGTATTTTCTATAAAAAGTGTAGGTTTGTAATTATAAATATAGTCAGGTTTGTTTTTCTACCGACTTCCAAAAAAGGAGGAGGTACTCAATTCTACTGTATTTTTTTTATGTTTGTTACCTCATAACTTTCGACTGCGTGAACCGATTTTCCAAATATTTTTTTTTGTTTGATAGCGCGTACACACTTCCCGTGTGGTCCCTTTTAAATTTTATCAATTTCGGTTTTGTATTTTTTGAGTTACACTCCAATAACTGAATGGAATGGAAGTCGGTATTAATTGTTTTTTTAAATTGTGCTTTTTTTTTAAATAACATTTTGTATTATTTCCTACGGAAGTAGAAAATGAATTCAGGCAAAGCCATGGAGGATAAAGGGTCCAAATACAAATTGCGTCTACGTCCAAATCACCTGTTCCCCAGAGGCATATCGAGTGCCCTTTGATCATGTGCACACAATCGTTACAGACAAGGACATCACGATGAGAACGTTTACGTTGGCTGTACACGTAATGATATATAAACAGTCGTGACCTCTTCGACATACTTAAAGGTGGAAATCTATAATCGTTAAGGTTTTGTTTTACCTGACTGCCACTATCTGACATTTGGTATTGCTAAAAAAACACAAGTACAATCTTAGAGAGAAACTGTGTAGCATTTTTTATATGTGATTTTAGAAGCATGCATTATTATCACCCGCTTAGGTAAATCAAATTTTACAAAAGCAAAAAAACCAAGTTTTTTGGCGAAAACATAAAGTAATTTAAAATTAAAGGCCCAGATGATATATAATTATGTATATACATTAATTATTTGAGACACAGATAAGCCAAAAAGGCTGGATTGGGATGGATTTTGATATACTGATACTATCCGTGGCTGTAGCTTGATATTTAGTTTTGTTTGTTAAAGGTTGCTTTTATATTAGGCGTTGACGGAGCATGTCAGAGTATCAAACTCTATAATATTACCACAAGAGACATAGAATTTTTTGATGACAAAGCAATAATAACAGTGCGCGTTACAAAAACAAAGATTGACCGGATGTTTGTAGGCCGAGGAGAGTTCCTAACCATTATAAAATCATCTTTTACTGGCTACAGAGCCTTTCACACCTTACCACTGTAAAGCTTGCACACTGTTTCTTTACCGCAGCAAATCTGATACTGAGATAGTGCCAACCAAGACTACCTCTTGCACAAAAGACCTACCGCCTACCTAGTGAGCCGGGTTTCCTCGCCTCTTACGATTTGCATCATGATGTTGGACAGAATATTCTCCTCCGTCCCCTATAGGCGTATCACGGCCATTTGGTTTACATTTCTACCGATTTCCAAAAATGGAGGAGGTACTCAATTCGACTCTGTTTTTAAATTATTATTTTTTATGTTTGTTACCTCATAACTTTCGACTGCGTGAACCGATTCTCATTTGTATGAAAGTTGTTGCTTCTCGTGTGGTTCTATTTAAATTTCATCAAATTCGGTTAAGTGGTTTTTAAGTTACACTCCAATAACTGATTTTTACCGAAGTAACAGAATGGAAGTCGGTATCAAATTATTCAATTTGCACTTGTCTTCTACACTAATATTATAAAGAGGAAATATTTGTATGTAAGTATGTTTGTAACGAATTGGCTCAAAAAGTACTGGAGCGATTTCAAAAATTCTTACACCATTTGAAAGCTACATTCACCCTGAGTAACATAGGCTATATAAGATTTGTCATCATCATCATCAATCACCGCGCGGGTGAAACCGCGGAGAGCAGTTAGTATTTTATACTAGCTGACCCGGTGAACCAGTATCGCCTAACAGTCAATGAATATCGTTTTACAGATTATCTGAACTTAATTTATGATTTTATTAAAGTAATACAATTAATACTAAAAAAAAAGTTTAAGTATATGAATCGCGTGTCAGGAACAGATGATTGAAATAATTTTAGTATGTACATATTGTGCAGGATGGAATGCACTCGGTTTAAATCTCACATACACTATAACATTAACAGTAACATAGTGACCGAAATGATGTTAGCCCACGAACATTTGCCAGCAACAACCTCAAATAGGAACATTCCTCATTCTTTAGATAAACTATGGAAATACGTCCAAGAACATATTCAGAACGCTGATCATCCCGATCAGGAACCTCATCGCCTTGCCTACGACGTAAAAAAATCGATAAAGCGTTCCACGTGTAATAACGTGGCATCTCCGAGTAAAGCAACGTTCGTGCGAACGGATCGCTTTGGCAAGTCCTTAAGAAACTGGAATACATTTCTGAATGCACGCATAAATATTTGACAACCAATATATATATGTCAATTCTTTTTCATAACTGATTTTGTTCCACATTTTAAAATTCTAACATACGCCAATACCTGAATATTGTGTATATATCTTGTCGTGTCGAAACCTTTATTTCAATACGTTCTTTAATTTGAGAGTGCACCATATCGACGGGATAAACATTACGGCCTTTATTAATAAACGTTGCGTAAACCTATATTAGGCGTAACATGCTTTGTCTTGCTTTCACACGTGACATTTACTGCAAGCGAAAAATTGACAGATAGATGTTTTAACTACTCCGGGTGTACGCCAAGTTTATTACGAGGCCGTAATAAGGCCGTACATGTTTTAAGTTGAACAATGCGTTAGCATCTGATAGTCTGTGGTTGAAAATTTTGTATTGTAAAATATACTTTCTTTTTATTTATTTTTACTACAATTTTCTAATGTTTTTGATAGTTATTCTGCTATTCGGGTCGAAAACAAATACAAAAAATCAAAAACTATTAAATCGGTCTAGCTATTTCTCGAGTATGTATAAGTGTTCGAACGAACCAAAATTTAAATTTGTTTTATATTTACATATATATAAAGGGGAAAGGGAGATGCCATTTTTTTATAATACAAGCCGTTGAGGTTGTTATAGCGTTATTTTTAAGTTAGTCTTACTTTGGATTTTGGAACGAATACATCTCTTTGCATAGTGTGAGGTGTTTCACTTGGAGCCTTCAATATTCAAAAAGTGCTTTTGGGTTCTACGAGTATCTATCTCGTATTTGTTTCATTTACAATACTTATATATATATATAACATAACATGTTGTAATATATATACGAGTATATAACATGGTTCCACAACTCGCACAGCCAACTCAAGTCGACTTAAGTTTTTGTAACTTTTAATATTAATTAATGTTTTTACATATTGTTCAGATAACTAATTACAGATAACTGAAATTAAGGATATAATTAATTGTGGCTTAAAAGGGGTGGTATATTAATATAGTGTAACATAAGGATTAAACAAAAAGTATTCAGTAATTTATTTTTCCATAACAACCACAACATTATCCTGTTACCTTCCTCACTCATTAAATTACCGCAGTGTGGGACATAAGGCATAATCTAACTAGCCTGCTATGTTGCACGTTTCCACCGTCTAGCACTTGACTTCAGACTGGGGGAACGAGAAGCAGCTTCACTTGAAAGGTCGACTCGACACTTATGTGTTCTACTGCATTTCTTTTGTTTCTGTGTCTGAAGCCAGTGTTTGCAAATGTAGACATATACATAGTACAGGAAAGGAAAAATTCATGAAGGTGCTGGTTTTAGTTAACCTTTTTGAACTTAGCACGTTGAATATCTAGGCCTTTAGAGCCATCACTCTTTACAAGAGAATCCATGTTAGCGCCATAAAGCATATACATTATTGCGTTCGCATTGAAATAACCTAGTGTAATGTGACTTTTATTTATTAATAAATACTTACATCTCTTAAAACAGAAATTAAAAAGATCGTTATTTTAATTTTGACATTTGATATGACACGTTTAAGAAGAATCGTAACACTTTCATTTGTAATACAATAAAAGTTATGCCACAATCGGATAGTATGCACTTTTTTCTGTAGGAAGTCATACTTGGTTATCAACAAGTTTGGTTATTAACTAAATAAAACCCAATGCTTACGCAATGAACCATTGCAGCCATTGCCGCGCAGGTGCACATTTTTCAATTTGTCTAAATATCGGTTTTCTTCTGATTTAGGCATAAAATTTTAGACACTAAATACTCTTTCTAATTAATGGTCTGCAGGGCTATTATGTATCTCGGTTGCTAACAAATGATGATTGAAATCTTAAAAAATGGCGGCTGTATGTCAGTTTGGACAACTCCAGCAAACAAAAATGTTAGTAAGTTGATGACTGTAGCTGACAAAAGTGACATAGAGCGGCCATTTTTTTCGATTTCAATCATAATTTGTTAGCAACTGAGATACATAATAGCCGTACCGGTCTAACCAAATAATAGCAAGTTTATGACGGTATATTTATGTAATTGGAACAGTAAACTTTATCATAAACAAGAGATCGATACTTGACGTTTTTTTTTATTTGTGCACATGGTGTACGAACGCTCGATATGTTGAAACTGATTTGTACCATTTGATAGCAGGATAAAGTAAAATATATGTCAAAATATAACGAATAAAACAATAAATATATAGTTATAACTTCGATACAGCGGTGGAAATGCAAGGTGGTTTGATCCTCTTCCTCATCAACGTCATAATGAATTTTCACTACTTATATCTTATAGGATTTTCGTTTGTTTCCTGTAAGTACTGGTCGCATTTTTCAACCAATCTTGACGTAAACTGGTAGGTATGTATATTCATACATAGGTAGGTATTTTCATTATTTATTTTTTCACATCCACCCGCATCTTCAGTCTACCTGTTGTGGAATTAAGAATGTACCCTTAGTATTATTGTGAACGCATCCTTAAACTGTAACTTAGTAAAAAAGAAAAAAAAAATAGAGCTTCCTTCCGTTTTAAATTACAATGGCGTTGTTTCATTTTCGATAATTCTCACCCAAGTTCCTAATTAAATAATACTACCCGTGAACGTGGTGCATGCAACTGCTCCGAAATATCGGGAACTCCAAAACATTGCTAAGCTGTAGATCCCGTGAGTACTAATTATACTTTATATTACTAAGTAGCATTTTAATAAAAAAATACCAGTTTTAATAGTTAACTAGGAAAAAGTGCAAAATATGTTCGGCTTAACTTACCTTTAACGTCCGTCGAGTTGGGGGCTGATATTTTTTTTACAGAAAGGTTACATTATTATAAGCACACACGCCAAGTTTCAATCTGCGAGGACTCGTAGTTTTTGAGAAAAAAAAATTGTAATTCAATATATTTGAAATATTTGCGTCAATACCTACCATAAATCATATAGAATTCTCGCCATTGAACGTTTCGTTTTACGGACGGTTAAGTTGTCATATTACGTTCGGTAACATTTTATTATACATAAATTTATGTAAATAATTATATTTTGCAGTAATTTCAATAGTTTTCATGCACACATATATTTCACAGTAGTGGAGTCTCTAGTCGCATCTAGTCAGAGCAAAGTCACAATAGGTGCGACGACGAGCAAAGCGAGGTTGAATGGTGACCACACAACGCGCAAGTGGAGCGAGCATAGCGAGCGTGCCGCGGCATCGGCTGGCGAAGCACCAGAATTAGGCTAACTTACAATAAGGATATATAACTTTCTCGGAATCATAAATTTAAAAGCCTCAAAAAGGGGGGGAGGGGAGTGCTCCCCCTCCCCCCTCGAGGGAAGTTATAGGCTAACCTACACCTCGATAAGGATATATAATTTCCTCAGAATTCATAAAATCTCGAAAAGGGGGGGGCTCCGCAGTTTTTCCTTTGAAGGGGAGGGGGGTAGTACCTCTATCCCCTCCCCTCATCTCCCCGCTTAACTCGACGGACCTTAATGGAAAGTCGTACCGTATGTTCACTACCTACATAATAAACTTTTATCTGCTTATTCTGTTAGGATAAGTCTTGCCAGCCTTTCATGCCTGGCATGATCTATGTTTGTTGTAATATGACATGTATGCCTACTATGTGCAATATGTGCATGTAATATTAATGTTTCTAAGAAAATAAAAGAATAAACTATTTTAAAAACTTTGAGAAATGGCAATGAAAGTATTCATCTAAAACGGCGAGGTTTTAAGGACAATACCTTTTACCGCCAAAAATTAATTGTTAACCTGTTTTACAATAAACCTTTTTGGTATTATTTGCCATTTTGAAAGGCGTAGAAAGTAATTTTCTATCGGAAAACGGCTTGAGAATTGAGAAAAGAAAGTCTGATATTACTTTAGATTGAAATTTAATAACGGTTAAGTAAGTAATTGCACCTTGGATTACGAATGTAATTTTCTTTATTAATTTTACTTTCGGGTGGCAAAAATCTAACTGCCTATCGCTTAATATGTTTAATTTTCTTAGATTACTATTTCTTTGAGTTTGGCGTTTGAAAGCGGTGAATTTATTAACGGTTGAGAGTTCGTAATGGTGTACTAGTGTAGGTAAAGTTTACAAAACCATGTAACGGTGTTCATAATTATGTTTTCCTCGCCAATCACCTAAGAATATTTTGGTAATGCATTCACCGATTTACTAAATCGTAACTTAGACAAGACAGTGACTTAATGATAGAATAACTTAATTGACTGTGACTTTAAACTGATTAATTACATAAAAATCTCAATTAATGCAAATGTAAGACATGTTAACTGTCATCGATAAGAAACTTGAAGAACGGCAAATGTGCAAACGTTCGAGTCCAATAATAAAGAAAAATATTTACTTTATATAGATAATAATTAAATTCATTAATTTACGGATTATTTGATTAAAATGTATGAACACAGCATCAGCCATTACTAAATACAATAATTATGTAATATCAAATAATAGTACTTATATTTATTGCTAGGAAATATAGGAATCGATTACATACTTTAAAAAAATAGTTTCCTATTCAAAGTTGCACCCCACATTGCGCTTCTTTATAAAGGTAGTTTTGAAGAAATTTGTAAACTTTTTATTACTATTAAAGAATATTCACTGGGAGTTTGAAGCTAGAACCTAAAGTATTATAGGTTATTAATCGTATTATTATTATTATCATATTCTTACCCCATTTTGCACCATACGGGTTAAATTAAAAAAAAAGTCCTTCCTTAGAAAACATTTACGACATTTAGGGAACATATGTGCAACAAAATTTTCCTTTTAGACTAAAGGGCTACAGCTGTGCGTTGATCGATCAGTTAGAAGAAACAGACTGGCTTAGTTTCTTTTATGTGATGATATATCTGCCTACAGATAAGTTAAATTTAAATGGCGTCTTGTGATTTCAAATTAACAATATGTGAATTAATGTGAATAAATAATATGAAAGTATGTACGGTTCTTATATAAAACAAATGCTGTCTGTCTGTGTGTCTGTTGGTTGCGGCTAATCTCTGAAACGGCTGGACCGATTTTAACAGGACTTTCACTGGCAGATAGCTGATGTTATACGGGGTAACTTTGGCTAATATATTACATTATCAGCATCCACCACGCGGGTGAAACCGTGGGGCGCAGCTAGTAATTGAATATAATTATTGGAACTCACATTTACTGTATGAATACTGTCGCAAACGAATTAATAAGATTCATGATTTTGATTGAATTTTAAACTTCCAGACAGGACTAAAACTATTGTTCATATAATTTTTTTGTTGTAAGCGTGCAAAAATTAATTTAATTTCCAAAACACTTTTGACAAGTAAAATTAAATAAGAAGTTTAAAAACCCCCGACTAACAACAAAAACATGGTTGTCTGTAAAGTTGGTTTACGGGTGATCATTTTACGAGATAACGTCATAAGACAAGCCGAACGCTTAGACCGATCATGCCTCTCTATCGCTTGTTTCGCGCTATTGCACGCTCGCCCCAGGCGGAACGTGACAAGGAGTCATACTTCTTCGTGCGTGAAGCCAGAGTTTATCGATTTATAAGACGTTATCACGTCAATAAAAAAGTATAAAATATACTGACTGGATAACTATATTGAGGGACTTGTGAAATAAAAATGTAATTTGCCATTTTGTGATGGCGGCCATTTTGTGTTAGACATTTTTTATTAGTTTATAGTATTCTATTAGTCAAGCCCTTTCATATTTTGATTAATTCACCTTTTAAGGGATCAAAAACTTATTCGGTTCATCCGTTCGGAAGCTACGATGCTACAGACAGACACACACACTCACTAACACTCACTCACACTCGCACATACAGACACTATCACACACATACTCACACATAAACACACGTCAAACTTACAAGACCCTGTCGTTTTGCCGTTGCGGGTTAAATTCACGACACCATTCAGGCGTTGTCAGGTACATAATATTTTTTTATAAATTAACCCCTATTTTTCCTGGTCACGCTAAAACTCCACAACAACAACAAACAATCTAGCAAATAATTTTTTTGTTGCGTTAATTATTATCAAGAAGCCTTCTCCTGCCTCTTATCAAAGAAAAGATGGGAGGTTATGGCGAAATCGCAGGCCGAGCCTACTACGCGAACGAAATCGCGGCAGTCGCTAGTATATATATAAAGTATATAGCTATAACTTGAGATCGGATGATACAATCTCGCTAATTCTATATTTGTTGTGTCAATTATTATCAGGAGAAGGTTCTTATGAAAGATATCTGCTCTCCGCGGTTTCACCCGCGCGGTGATGGATGATGATGATGATGATAATGATGATGAATCTTACATAGCCTATGTTACTCAGGGTGAATGTAGCTTTCCAATGGTGAAAGAGTTTTTGAAATCGGTCCAGTACTTTTTGAGCCAATTTGTTACAAACATACATACAAATCTTTCCTCGTTATAATATTATAGTATGAAGTATGATAGTATGAAAAACAAAGAAAAGATGGAAGCTTATGGCAAAGCCTCCTACGCAAATGAAGTCGCGGGCATTTGGTATTTAGAAATAAAACTCATACAACGATACTAGATCTGTTTTCATTAAACAGGAAAAAGCATACAGACTGTCTGTTATTATTGGAAAGTATAGGTGCGATGATAACCGTTATATTAGCGTCACCCAGTTACCTAGATCCCTAGTTCACTAGTTCCTGAAAAATGACCCAATTCTATGTATACTAATACTCTCGGCCGGGGGTAAGCGGATCCAACTAATCAATATATATATAAGAATATAAGTCCTGACTGACTGACAGACAACGCTCAGCCTAAACCGCTGGTCTTTGAGACTTGAAATTTTGAGGGTGTTTTTGCCTTTGTGGGTGGAAATGTACCTACAAAGAAAGGTTTTTCGAAATTCCACCCCTAAATTGTGTTAAGTGAAAAATTCTGTTTAGATAGTTTATTTAAAATAAAAAAAAAACATTAATTATTTATTTGTTTTTTAACTTATTTGTGTAAAAAACTGTGTTTAGATAGGCATTTAAAAAAATTATACTATACGTGGACGAAGTCGTGGGCAAAAGCTAGTAATTAATAAAACTACATAGTAATCAACATCATTAACCGTTGAAGTGTTTCAAAAGTTCGTTGTTACTGCGTTACTCGGTAACCTTTTAAATAAAACCACCAGAAATTATATAAAAAACTTTGAAACTAGAGACTTGGTACAATATTGAGAATGTTTTTTTAATAACATTCTACGCAAAAAGAAATAACGATTCCCAAGAAGCAATAAAATCAAAGGGCTGTTACTGAGGAACTCACTCTGTCGCAATCGAAATACTTTTCGCAGATACTGAACATTTTTCAGAAACTGAAGATCGACTGTTAAATGAAATAAAGATCAATTTCAAGTAGGCCTTAAGACGAGAACTGAAAGCCGTAGGACCTTTAAGAATTTGAATTTACTAGATTTTCATTCGAAGTTGAGTCTTTGAAACATTCCTAGTCCCACTTTATATGAACAAAGTGGGCCATGGTAAAAACAGTTTTCGGGATTGTGTAAAGCACTATCCCGAAAATTCTAACTTACTACGAATTATTCAGTTTTTATACTCTTACGTTACGTATCTGTAAATGTCATTATACTCGTATGAAGAACGTTTTTGAAGCGATGATAGCTAAGGGGTAGAGAAGGTGGTTTACCATTTCGTATCCTATCGGGTACGAGCTTTGGTATTAGCACACTAATGCTCATACCCGAATACAAGATAAAATGTTGTTATGCAGTGCCCAACTAGCTAGCTGACTTCTGATATTATATAAAAATATACGTATTTCTTTGTAGAATTAACAGTTACAACTATAAATAAACAAAAGCTAAAGCGTTACCGTGTTGCAGCGTCAACATAATAATAGATAAATCGAATATGCAATGAATAACGTAAACCTGAACGTTACGTGAAGCGCTCGTAGCGGAGCTCGACTTGGCAATCTTAAACGATCAACAAGTTAAGCAACACTTGCTGCAGTCAGGACTTGGAGGGGTGACCGCTAGTGGCATTATTCAACTAAGCGCTTACGTGCTTTGGAGGGCACGTTAAGCCGTCGGTCCCGGTTGTTTGTCTTAGGACAACAGTTGTTAGGTTATGTCGAGGGTCTTCGGGCGGCCTGAAAACTTCGACATGGGTTGGCCACTAACCTTATCCACCAATCCGCAATGGGCCCGCGTTATGGCCCAACTCCTCTCTCTTAAAGGAATGCTTGAGTCCCAGCATTGGGAACAAAATGGACTGATTATGATTATGATATGAACGTAAACCTTATATAATCAAATGAATGTCAGTCAATGTATTCTTATTGTATGTATTTATTATTATTATTATTATTTTATTACATATTGTAAATGAGTCACCAAATTCAAGGACAAAGTAAAGTATCAGTACTTACAAAGTAAGGAGAAATGCGTTCCAACTCAGCTTTGCTACGTCGTAGCGTCAACACGCTGCAGCATCAACAAAGTAATCGGCTAAGTTCAGTATCAATGAATAATTTAAGGAGAAATGCGTCCCCACTCATCGTTGTTACGCTGTAGCGTCAACACATTGCAGAGTCAACAAAGTAATAGGTGAAGTAAAATATCGACGAATAAAACTCGTATAAGGAGACATGGGTCCCAACTCAGCATTGCTACTTTGTAGCGTCAATACGTTGTACTGACTGACTGACTGACTGGTTCATCAACGCACTTACTTGATACTTGGTCGGCGGGCTATTTTCCGCACCCATGCCGTCTTGATGTGGCACTTTGTTGCGTGATGTCGGGTGGTGCGCGTTAGTCCAGCCACCCGATGTCGTTGAAAAAGGCCAGCAGCTTGCTGATGCCGGTGCAGGCCTCCTGGACGGTCCTCGGTGTTCCAAGGTACTCGGCCCGTTGTGACGCCACGCTGCTGCACTCCAGGATGACGTGCGTGGTCGTTTCGTCTGCCTCTAAGCACCATCGGCACAGGGGGCTGTCTGTAACACCTAACATAAACAGGTGTTTGTTTAGTGAGCAGTGTCCCCTGACAAGACCGACAATACGTCGGATTTTGTCACGTTTAAGATCGCGGAGTTTTCTAGAGTACTTCGAGTTGAGCTTCGGGAAGGCCTTTTTCGACTGCCTGCAATCTGTGATATTTGCCCAGAAGTCTTGATGTTTCCTTTTGGTTGTGTCATGTATCCATGCTCAGATTTGGCTGAATGGTAGCGGGATCATTGGTTCCGGTCCGTTTGAACGTAAGTTGGCTCCTCTCCTTGATAACTTGTTAATCATCAGCGCACTTGACGTGTACTTTGTTGATCCCTTTTATGATGTAAGTATCCGCTAAGGAAGGTGTTTAACTTTCCCCTTAGGGGATGAAGCAAGCAAAGCCACTTGCGGGTTAGCTAGGAAATCATAATATAAATCGAATTAAATTTCATCTACTCGTAATGATAAACGACAATATCTTCGAGACTATATCAAAATATTACCCCATTTCAATAAAGTTTGGAATTCGAATTTGCTTTGTAGTTTTTCGCTTATTTCCATTAAAATTCTTCGAGTTACGATCTGTTTTCAATTTATTCAGCAACGCGTAACAACTCGAGCCTGTCCCAAAAGTCAATTTACTACGGAAAATTGAAAAAAAAAGAATTCAGTAACAAATAAGCTGTAAGAAACAAAGCTTGCAAGAATAAAATGCTTTACAATGCAAGTCATAAATAAAATATTCGGGTTACTTAAGCTCAATAACAAGTACAATTTGAAAAATGTTATACCGACTTCCATTCTATTCACGAGTCTTATTGCAGGTATGTGTAGGTAACTCAAAAACTACTAAACCAAATTTGATGAAATTTAAATAGAATTTAAACCACACAAACTTTGAAACAAAAAAAAGAATTTTGATAATCGATTCACCCTATCGAAAGTTATGAGGTAACAAACATAAAAAATACAGTCGAATTGAGTAGTTTACTAAGAAGTAGTAACTTTGGAAGTCGGTAGAAAATGGAATGAATTAATTAACAATCTTCACTATATTAGTATAGTGCCCGCAGCAGCCTTGCCGTGCCGTGTATATATATAAAAACCTAACTCTAAAAGAAAAACACTAGCACAAAATCTTGGAATAGCTAAATATGTCTGGTAGATCTCAAAAGGTAATTCGAAGCAAACTTTGGCTAGGCCACACATTGTGCGCATATTTTCAATCTCTGAAGTTTGATTTCAATTTAAAATTTTACTATGTAAATATAAACTCCGATATGTTGTTGAAAAATAAATCGAATGATGTATTTTTTTCATGTCAATATTGATTTCTAAGATTTAATAGGCACCAGGGCATGATTATGTTTTTGTTGATAATCCTGAGTTTGAAACTCGAGCAAAGTTTCCAAAATTAAAATCACGAGGACAGCAAGTTATTCTACTAGTAAGCTAGAATACTGAGCGTAGTCGTAGTAAGGAGTTCAAAGGCATAGTTGTTTTTCCTAATTTGAATTAGACATATATTTATATTTGTGAGTATATTAGTATAGGTATCGTTAGTATATACTTCAAAAATGCTTCACTCTGTTAGATAAATATAAACTGTTTTATGGAACACTAGACTTTAAATACAAATGTTTGGTATAGATTCTTTGTTAAAAATACTATTCAAATTTCGAATGTTTACATTTGAAATTTGTATCATATTTTTAAACTAAGTCTTCTTTTATTATATAGTATGCAATAAAGGCAACGTTTTTTAGACCCTAAGGCCGTTTTCAGTGCTCGACCAACCGTCAGTGCGTACGTCGGTCGCGCTTATCATTTGTATGACAACTCACAAGTGGTTACAGTGCTCGATTGACTGTACGCACGCGTATACGGTACGATCGGTTGTGCGTATCGTCAGGACCGACGGTACGCGCAGACGGTCGAGCACTAAAACTGGCCTTAACTAAGAACGTCTAAAATGCATATTTTTTATTTCTTTTTATTAACATTTTTTTATTTAACAACTCATAGTTTGCTTTTAGTTATATTTTCAAAATCCAATGATGGGTCAATAAGAATATGATCTTATTACTTGAAAATTGTAAAAAAGAGGTTTGTCTTAGATGCTTAATGTTTCGGAATAATCTTAGTTTTTCCACCCGATTGTTTTTTTTTTTGATGTATGTACATGCATGTAAAAAGACTAAGGAACAAGATATCAATAAGCTACCAAAAATTAAAATAAATATAATACATGAATATATTTACACAACTCTGGTATCCAAGATCTTGTGACATCGTTCATCCAGCAAGGACAGCTTCATTGCTACTCTTTCTGTCGCATACTACTGCGTCAAGCCGGAACAAAACAGCGTGAATTCTTCTGTCCTAAAAATATTATACATAAAAAATCTATTTACAGTTAGTACCAAGCCAGATGAAAGGCAAGTGCTTTTAATATTGACTATGGGATGTTTTATAGACGAGTCTATATTTTACTTTTAAAAGTATGTATCAACGAAATACTATAGAAAAGAATAGAATATATTTATTCGCTAAAAATATTGGTTAAAGATAATGAAACAATATTTTTTTAAAGTGAGCCTGGTACATTGGCCGAAATGAGCATACAAACATATTGTGGATTAAATCTTAATTATAGTAATTAAAATAATTTGATGAATTATCAAATTACATTCTGAGTATTTAAATTATAACTTTTCGCACAACTATATATATTTTTATTATATACCTACAGATTAATTATTTCATTTTATTAAATCATTCACTGAATAAAACAAATTTATATGAAGCCACAACAATTCTCTTTTGTACGATATTAATAATTCTAATTTTCTAAAGTGTTTCTATAATGCATACTTTTATGCACATGCTATGACATTGTCTTCGATCAAGTGCTAGTTTAGGTACATACTATATTGATATTCGGTGCTATACAAATTACCAGTCTGTCTCTATTTCTGGTATGATAGTAGATACCACTAGTGGCTTACAGATTTATGCTTTTAAATGGACTTGTTAGTAAAAACACGGAAACAATTTGATAAGGAACACACATTTTAGGAAGTCTGACTCGCACTTTAATTGTTTATTTTATATTGTAGGTACGGCGACTTTCTGAACACTCTCTTACAGGCCCGTATTTATTTCCGGCCGTCAGTACACAGTTGAGTTGTGGACGAAGCGATTTCAGTGTAAACTTTGCATTACAGCAAATGGAACTGTTTTGTTTCCAGATCTTTGCTTAACTGTTAAATTTTGGTGGCTACTTTTGTTAATAAATCGGAAAATGCATTTCATTTTCGTAGTAAGCACAGCCAAATAGTAGACAAAGCAATTCACATAAAAATGTTTGAGCTTTAATGGAGGTAATGATTTGAATTATGGATAAAACATGTGCCTCTTACGATGCGATGATTGCTGCTGTTTTCACCTTGCTGATCACAGAGAAATCATTGAATACGTGCTTATTGGTCGTTATGATGAAGTCTATCTCGTTCGTAGTAGAACCGTCGGAACCCATCCACGTCCACTTCCCGAATGGCTGCTTCATGAAGAGTTCATCATAAAGAATCCCTTCTTCTCCATGAAGTCAGCCAGCCCCTGTCCCATAGAATTCCGCAGCCTGTATCCAAATGGACTCTCAACTCATCACGTTTCCTTGTGCCCAGCTTTGCGTTGAAGTCTCCCATTACAACAGTAAAGTAGGGTTCATAAGTATGCATGGCCTCGGATATATCCTCGTGCATACTTTCTACTTCATTGTCTGAGTGTGCCGAGGTCGGTGCGTATACCTGTATGACCTTCAGCGAATAAAATTTGGTTATTCTGAGTATAAGGAGCGCTACCCTAGCCGACACACTATCGACTTTAACTACGTTGTTTACGAGAGACTTGCGGACGAGGAACCCGAAACCCCGCTGGGGTTATTGGTCTCACTCCCGGTGGAAGAACAAGTTGCCGGAATTTAGAAATATCGTGTCCTGTCCCTGTGTGCGGACTTTAGAAAATGCTATAACATCCCAGCATAACTTGAGCATCTCGTTCGGCCATCTTTTCGTCGGCCCTGAGCGTCCATGTACTGTATGTTGCCAGGACCAGGGGTCATTTTTGGGATTGGTAGCCGGACCTCTGTCGGAAATTACTCGCACCCCCTGCTCCACCGTTACAATGGCCGCTACCGTAGTCAGGGATAACAGAGCTGCCGGGGCCGGGGGGAGGCCGTGGTTTTATGTTTCTTGCAATATTATTTGCCATAATACACCACGCTTGGCAGGCGTTTTGGTGATCGCAGTAGATGTATACGCACACTGCGGGAAATGCTGCTGCCCATTTACGACACCCACGGGAAGAGTTTTGGGTACAATGCCACGGCATTTATGGCTACGTACATTAACGTATTTACGAAAAAAAATTTAATGTTTCAAAATTCAAATACCACAGAGGAACTCCGTGTAAAGTATTTCATTTTCGCAAAAATGTACTTGATCTCTAAATATATGTGCCCTAAACTAGTTAACCAGATAAAAGTTGCTACGACGACGTTATATATAATGACTTACATTTAATGTTACAGACAGATTACATCATGGAACGCCGCAAAAAAAAACATGAAATTTCACCGATATAAACCAAACAAACTAAACTACAATAAGCTTGCAAAAACAAACAACGTCGCAACATTTTATATCTTCATACGTATTTAGGTATGTATGTTTTGTAACTATTATTGCAACGTCAACTAGTTTTTTTTTTAATAACTTAAAAACGCTTTTGATCGACCCGGGACGGTTGTTCACTTATATATGTCAAAGACAACATGATATAATTTTACAAGGTGCATTTTGACATACAAACAAACATAACATTCATATGCGTAGTAACATGGATCGTCAATACAGTTTGAGTAATAATAATATTATATATATTACAAGCTGCTTTAATGCGGTAGTTAGTAGATGGTACATAAAAACAAACATTTTATCTAGGAAATAAGTGCTAATAGATAAATCAAAATAAATGACTATAAAACTTACAATTAATTAATAATAAACTAATCAATAATATGAAAAAAGAAACATAAATACAATATTTTAATACATAATAATAATTAATAGTAAAATATAATATTCAGCAGGTAGTCCGTAGGACGTCCACTGCTGATCATAGTCCTCCCCCACAAATTTCCAAAAGGACCGGTTGGAAGCGGCCTGCATCCAACGTCGTCCTGCTACCTTTATCAGGTCGTCATTCCACCTTGTCGGTGGACGACCTACGCTGCGCTTGCCGGTCCGTGGTCTCCACTCTAAAACCTTTCGGCCCCATTGGCCATCTGTTTTGCGTGCTATGTGTCCTGCCCATTGCCACTTCAACTGGCTTATCTTCTGGGCTATGTCGGTGACTTTAGTTCGTTTACGGATCTCCACATTTCTGATTATATCACGTAGAGAAACCCGAGCTATGCAGAGGGCTACCACTATCCATAGCTTGTTGTGCGACTTTGAGCTTACTTATGAAGCCCATAGTAAGAGACAGCAAAATCTAGTATAGGAAGAAAGAGAGATTGTGCTTGAGTAATTTTGGTAGATTGCGGGAGAAAGTTACTTAACCTAATAATCTATCTAGGTACGTGTTGTCTTGGGCACTGAAGTCTGCTTTAACTATCTTAAATTCATATGTGTATACAGTGATTGTTACAGCTAACACATATCATGCGTAAAATTGTACGTTCTGAAAACCAACTTCTGCAATCTCCAACAACAATGTGTTATGAAATCACAAATCTCAACCTTCATACAGAAGAATAATCATTATTTATAACGTAACAAAACAAAATAACGTCTCTTCCCCGTTTTTATAACAGAGATGACTGATATAACAACGATTTCGTAAGAGGAAAACATGTAATATACAAGTCTCCAGGAACGCAGATTATGACTGAGATTTGTCAATTTTTAACGCAAACCACAACCCGCACGCCAGAAAATATAACAAAAAAGGTTAAACACTCACACCCTCGCAATAGGCGTCCCTGTGTAGTGGGCGGCATATACACTCTTTGTAGCACATCACAACATTCAAGACTAGAGAACAAACATATCTGCAAATCACACATACATATGCCCCAGCCAGGAATCTGAACCTGGAGTTTCGCGCTTCGAAGACAATGTTACAAACAGTTGAGCTTACTGACCAGTCATACAGCATAAAAATGATAGTTTTTTTTGGAATCCATGGGACAAGACGGTTATGTTGGTTTGTTAATGAACCTATCTCCATCTCCTAATGTTTACCCATAACATAGTTAGGGTGTAACTTAAACCTATACTAACAAATGAACTATTAAATTCAAACTTCTGCGCAGAAGATTTATTATATTATTATTTTATTCACTAAATAAATTATGTTGCTACAGAGCTCTTCAAAATTATACATAATATTATATGGTACATGCACTATACGCCTGCTTGTTGGCAGAATATTTAAATGTGAACTTCTTTTAAGTATTCAGTTCTAAAATACAAGACATTATATTAAATCGTTAAGAGTCCGGGTTCCATTGATCCAGGTTCCATCTAATGCGCCCATCTATTGAATACTGTTGCCACCTCTGGGATGGATCCGCTAAGTACCTTATGGATGCTCTCGGTAGACTCCGACGTCGCGCTGTCCATATTATTGGAGACACTGAAGTTACTCAACTAGAACCTCTACAAATGCGTAGAACTATAGCTTCGTTAATCGTTTTTTACCGGTTGTTTCATGGCGAATGTTCTAAAGAGCTTTTTAATCTTATTCCTTCCTCACCATTCCGATCCCGCACTACTCGTTCCGGTTTTGCAAAAGTTTGCCAGTTCCTACCTCCTCGTGTAAGTAAATTGTGGAATGCTCTGCCGGCGTACGTATTTTCATGCAGCTATGACCTAGCTGGGTCTTTCAAGCAGGGCGTGAAAAATCATCTCTCAGGTCATCAAAGGGGTGGCGATTAGTGCAGCATAAGGCTGCACTAATGGTCATTGCTTCTTGATTTCATCTTCGCTATCCATCAGGCGAGAGGGAGTCACTTTGATGAACCATTATAAAAAAAAATTTGCCCTTGTGGGGTTTAATCTGTCCGCATCAGGACAAAAAATAACAATAGATTTATGAATGAAACTTGCCTCTAATGAGGCTTGCTGATTCGGACAGATTAAATGTATTTTATCAGTTATGAAACAATTACTTCTAAAATAAAGAAGGGAGGGAGTAACGTATTTCTTAATCTGCTATCTAGAATATTCAACATTAAGAACATGCTTTATTTCTCCAGAGATTTTGAAGTCATCCTCTACGAGGCAAGATTGCTCCTATATACAAAGACCTACAAAGAGCAGAGAGGTATACCTACCCACACGTATTCCACTGCTTATTTTTCGGTAGTGCCTGTAGCGTTGCATAGCAATAACGATATGAGAATAAATATGACCAGAACAAGACAAAAAACAATGCAAAAACCATAAGCCATAAAAGCTCAGGGTAGGCAGGCTTCCACACCAACGCAAACTTGCTGCCACACTGATAAATACCAGAGCAGTAGCCAGTTTGGATGCCACCACAAACATGAGTTCCTAGTTTAGGTGACATTGTGACGAATGTACCCGTATGGTGATAGAACACTTTCTAGTCTGACTAGATCACCATCAACTTTTGAAACGTGTTAAAAGAGTAACAGGTAATATCGCACTCATATTGCGCCGTAAATATTGCGTCAAGGCGATCTTCCGCATCCTTCAAAAATAAAACAATTACTTCCTGCGTTCGGACTAGGATCCAGTTAATTTGCCTGGGGTTTAGTATGATTATACGTATCCATGTATTTCTTTAAAATATGTAGTATTAGTAGTAACTACGTTTCTATACTCAATCTTCGAACCTGGGTGCCGTGGACTATTATGATCATCATAAGAAGCCTACACTCGCCTGTTTATATAATTAGCCAATATTTAATGTAAGCATTAGAGCCCGACGCTCAGCTCTCTGCCATCCAGTTTCTGCGTGCCGCCTTCCAAAAATTCGTCTCTTCACCTTGTAGTTGGTTACCACGTATAACTACGTGGCAGGTCACATAAAGTACACAAAAAATACTTTTTATCGAGATTGAGAGCAGAGCCCAGATCATGTCGGATGTTGTTTGCGAAGAAATGCGGTGCTTTGTTAGTAGAAACTTTTTCACGAGCCTACAGATTTTAAGCTGTGTTGTGATTCTTGAGGAACCTAAAGAATGTTTTAAAGAATTAAATCATGACCACATCTTAATATTGTATTATTATCTACTCAAACGAACATGTAACATTAACTGCTTCAAATATAATCTAAACTAATTTGTTTCAATTGCGTATTTCTTCTATGCTAAGGTGTTTATTGTTTCACCATCCAAAATTTGATAACTGACAATATAATGTTCATGGCATATTTTCCCTAAGATTCAATAGCAAGTCTCTGAGTTTGGCAGGTAGGGTCACGTCCTCGGTGTCGTAAATTATTGACAAGCTTTTGGATTTATTTCAAATGAGACTAAAGTAGTAAATATATGATAGACTGCATTCAGGTACTGAAATTTGCGAGTCAGCTGATTGATAATACAATAAAATAAATTAATCCGCTGACACTTTGATTAAGGCAATTTGATAAATCCCGGGTCAGGTATGCTTCATGTTGTCCCAGTTATCCCATCACTTATCCGGGACATCCAGGAATCAGCAGTATTCAAATCACTTCGTCTACTTTTCAGGTAATAACTGTAAGTATAGAAGAGACCTAAAAAGCTGTGGTTTTCCACAAACAGCATCACAAGGGGTTGTGAAATTGTATGGCCTACTCACCTGTAAAAATGTACTAGGATTAAAAAAACGCATTTGTTTCTTTGTGAAATAGCAAAAAAAAAGTTACAAGACGGAAACATTTTCTTCCGCTGTCATAAATAAACACACAGTAGTAATACACTATCTACAGCTTGTTACGTCAGACACGAGAGTGCGCACCATTTCAGCAGTCAGCCGGACAAATGTCTCGCAAGAACGGCCCGGAATTTATGACCATCATTCGTTAACTGCTGCGGGACTCGAAGAATGTGTCTTCGAAGCTGAGACCATTTAATATGGTCACATTAGTTAGTATGTTGTCCTTACTAGTTAGTTGAGTCTCCTTTCTACATACTATATCTAGGTGTATTGTTAGGCATATATTTATTTATTAACTCTATTTAGGTCTCAAGGGCAATGATGTATCCAGTTTCGTTCTCGCAGCTATCGTAGTGTGATAGTTTACTCAATATACTTGACTTTTATACTACGTGTGGTTTCGATCCTAACACAGGTGATTTTTTACGTAAAGGTCACCATAAGGTATAGGACGCAAAGGTCATATAGGACCACAGACCATATAACCACTTGAATGCGTGTAGTTCAATTTCTTCTAAGAACACAAGTCACCACTGCGGGTCGGGGGGCTACGTACAAAAAAGGATTTTGATTGGCCGGCTCAAAATGTAGCTCTACTCATAGTACCTAAATAGTGTTGTGGTACAGCATTATGTAATCACCTTAGTTGTCGATAAAGTTCACTACAAATTATCGTTTACCTTAACTGTACAAAGATCTGAAATATGTATGTAAGTATTAAGCAAATAAGGTTATGTAAAAAAAACTTCTATTAATGAAATTATCTTAATAATTCATTCGATGTTTCAAGGTGAACCAGAACACATTGATCTGAGTATGTATATTTTGCGTTTTAAAAATAGTTATCACTGTCTGTTTATCGTATTCTTACTGATTATTCAGTATGTAAGTACTTAATACCACCATCAAATAATTATATATTTTATTTTATTTTATTTTATTAAAACAACATCGTTATAATTTTAAAATAGTTTTAATTGTACAAAGTATCCAAAGCCTTTACACAAAATGTGATTAAGTAATGATTTTAAACAAACAATTAGATTATATTTATATACTTTTTCGGCACTGTATATTATACAGTCATTAGGATACAAGGATACAACACCTCATTCTATACAATACTGGATTTGTACTACCGTAAAATTTGTCAATGTAAGGACGAGACCTACAAATTATATATATTTTTGACCGACTCGCACTTTTTACTTTTAGAAGCCGGTTCCATGTTCTTGTTTAAAATAACTATGTGTGTATATCTAAATCATATAAAAAGATGCCAGCTGGGCAGAGAAGAAGTAGTAGAATTATCCAATTAGTCAAACTAAATAGTCACGTAAAGAGGCACAGAGTAGGTGATAGGTATAGTGATTTTATTTAAAAATATATTAAGTATATGTCCATAGTACTTCATTTTAAGACCATTATTATTATGTTTCATATACACTCGGGTTTTTTTCGCGTAGTTATTTACATTATTATTAGATAAGATATATAAATATTGAAATTTATAGAGAGAAAAATTCCATCCTCGGACGGGATTCGAACCCGCGTCTTCTGACTCTCCGTGTCAGACGCCATTGACCAACTAGGCCACCGAGGTTCTGGTCCGAGCATAGAATTTTAACTCTCTATTTGACTAACCGTCTTGCGGGGACGGAGCGACATCCATTGGACAGTTTAACAGCACCATCCAACCGAAAGAAGCATTATTTAGAAATACTTATACATTCGTATTGTCATCGCAGCCCTTGTAATTGTTGTTGTTAAAATTTCAATGTTTGAGATCGCTTAAGCAGGCGTTAGTGCTTATAAAATTAATAGCATATAAAGAATATATAAATGTAACTACATAATTGATGATAACGTGAAGGTATAAATAAATATAAATAAAACACCGAATATTTATTTGTATTTTTATGCACTCTTAATATAATGAATGTATTGTATAGAAGAATTATTTTCCTCACAGTCGATATATACAATCGATAAATTGCCAGTTAATATTGGAGAACCGCACTAATTTACACGTGCCAGTGAATAAAAGAGACGGCGTTATCTACAACTGCACAGAACAGTACGGGATGTCAAAAGACATCAACGCATTCCCATATTTTTTTTTTTTTTTGAGTCACTGTTTAATTACTTCATTTGTGTATTTTGTTTTCTTCCAATAATTAATAAACTAAAATTATCTATGAAATGTTATTCCATCCTTTGCATACCTGGATATCTACCGGTTTTTTCGGTATCACTTTAATGAACAATAAGGCATAATTGAATTTGTTTTAATTTTTTTTCATCCGCTTGTTCTCCACGCTCAGTCAAACTGGTACTGACGTGTTGGTTCGATACGTTAGCTTTTTATTGTCATAGTCTTGGCAGCTGAGGGGAAGCCGTATGAGCAGTCAAGTGGTTATATGGTCTGTGTATAGGACCCATACATTGCACAGAAATGTAGATGGCTAAATTCAGATGTACCTAGCTGCAATCGGCTTTTGACCATCACATCACATCAAATTTCGTCAAAATTCGTTTTTGTACAACACACACAAATACAGGATGTTCTTTTGAGAAGGGCGGCCATGGCCAAGTCCGGAACCACGAGATTTAGATAAAAATTGTGAAAGGAAACATGCCCTCGATTTATAAGAAAACAATAACTGCATATTTAGTTATTTTAATCTTTTACTTTTGACGGAATTGACCCGATGATTATTTAAAAAAAAGACACCTGTAATTGCTTTGCATTATTTATTAGTACTTTGCAAAGATTGATCTTTATCAGCAACAAAGTCCATTAGTTCAATAATACAGAATGTATTTTATTTCTACCGACTTCCAAAAAAAGGAGAAGGTACTCATTTCGACTGTATTTTTTATGTTTGTTACCCTACGATTATTATTATTCGTAGTTGTTACCTCATAACTTTCGACTGGGTGAACCGATTCTCAAAATTCTTTTTTGTTTAAAAACTTGTGTTCCCCGTGTAGTACTATTAAAACTATAAATACTATTAAATTTGTAGTTTTAGTAGTTTTTGAGTTACACTCCAATAACTGATTTTTACCAAAGCAATAGAATGGAATTCGGTATAAAATTTTGAAAAATCATTCGTGTCGATTTCCGTCAAAAGTAAAAGATTAAACAAAAAAAACTATTATATAACTATAACTATAACCAAAAAAAAGTGTGCAGTTATTGTTTTCTTATAAATCGAGGGCATGTCTCCTTTCACTCTCGCGGTTCCGAACTTGGCCATGACCGCCCTTCTCATAAAACCACCCTGGATAGAAGTTTTCGTCTTTAAGTTATAAAATGTATCGTTTTATTATAACCCATAAAATATCAACTTCATTGTTGTCCCAAAAACATTTGGTTCCCAGGGGTTTAAACTCTCATTTTCTTCCAACGAATTCATCACTCCCTATACCATTACTTCAAAACTTGTTGTTTATTCCAAAGAAGATGGAAACTTATTAAGAATTCCTTTAAGTCCCGCAATAAAATCTTTTCGCGCACGTCCGGAAATTACGAAGTATTAAAGCATGAAACTGTCCGGAACTTATCGAAGCTTCCAGATTGTCCAGATTCCGTTTAACATTAGCACGAATTCTTCGAACCCAATCGCATTAAGTGCCCATTTAAACTTTTTGCCGCGAAAGGACTTTGTAATTTAACCCTTGGAAAAATTTAGGCTTTAATTTAGTCAGGGAATGTGTATAGGGTGCAAAGCCACAATCCACGTAAGTACAGTCATCTTGAAACTTGACAATGGTTTAAATTCGTTAGTGCATTATTCTTATTTTGATTCAATAAATAAATCAATAACTGCAAAATATAACTGCTAAATTTAGCCCATTCGAAAAAAATGTGCGTCATGGTCAGTCAGAAGACGCGGGTACATATCTAGCCCGAGGATACAATTTTATGTTTATTTTAACGATACTAAAACTGAAAACTTTGGATTTGACAAGTAGCTTTAACGTTTTTGCTGCAACGTGTGTGGTTAATCTAATTATTTATAAATGGACAATATTATGAAAATTTGCCTTACACAAATAACGAACCAAAAAAGTTAAAACCATTTATATAATATATAAGTTTATACATGTTTATTATGTTTCCCGACATAAAACTAATGAGGTTTTAAGCTATTGCATAGCTTCTATCGCGGGCCTTGAACGTGGAGACCGAATCCGTAACGAAAATAACCTAACACCCCCCACTCCGACTCCATCTATCGATGTATAACAGAACTTTTAATGACTTTTTGAAATATCACGCTTGTCTCTTTATTTCAGCGATTCGCCTCTAGATGGCATTGGTTAAATAATTATAATTGTATAAGTTGATAAAAACAGCTATGCAATAGCTTTACCGCGGCAGTCTCCGAGTGCTGCACGTCTTTTTTTTTTAGTTACCCATCAATTTCTAAACTAAATGTAGAGAACTGAAGTACAATAACTGTAAGAAATAATTGTGTTTGCAAGAACTCTAAAATTATTTCGATCATTTCTATAAAAAGCCCACGGAGATTGTGGGTCGGATACAGATCTGGTAAGTAAGAATTAAAGCCTGCCTAGGGTCTGTAACATATCGAGGAAACATACAGTATGACGGTAGGTCACATAATGAATCTTCCTGCTTTTCTCGTTTTTTAGATAACTTCGTATGCTTAACTGGAGTTACGAAAGCGAGGACTCTTACCTTACAGATTTCGTGAAAATATTCTTATTATAATTATACATGTATATAACAGAATAATAGTAGTTTACGCAACTGTCATATAATAGAGGGTGTTAAAAAATAAGTGTAGTTTTTTAAAACGAGCTGCAGGCGAGTTTCAAAATAAGATTACACGAGTATTTTAATACCTAATTATATGCAGTTGCATACACTACTTTATTTAATCTCATGACATTTTTGCTACTAAAGTTTTATCCAAAAATATATATAACAAAATATTACTCAAATACGTATGTACGAAATAGCGCCAAAATGGAAAAAGTCTTCTTCTTCTTGTTTGTATGGCTTGTCCGGCGTAACCACAATGGTCTATTGGCTCGGAACCAGCGCGTTGCGCGCGCATGACGCTCACCACAGATAATGTGTACCTACTTAAATTGAATTGAAACCTCCTTGGTCGGGACACATTGTACTTTAATAATTAAAAAAATGTTTTAAAGCATTGTTTTGTTAGGACAATAATGGTTTAATTTAATTTTTTAACCACCACTTACCCTAAAGAAGTATGTAAATAAAATATGCCAATAAAAGTCTGTATTTCATTTCATAATTAGAATATTACCGAATAAGATTATATAAATACCTTTTACGTACTTGAACAAAAACAACTGTAGCATATTTAGAGTATTAAAGGACAAAAAAAAAAGCTGTTTTGGGGAAGCGTCTGCTGCTGATTGGGAGTCGCCTGTTTTAACTTTACCAAAAGCTGAGCTTCTTGTGAAGGTTATAAACATCATAACATTGTGAGAAATGTCAAAGCGTATATGATACTTTGACATACATTTCTGATCTAATACAAATTTGAAAATCTGTTTCCAAGCACATAATGGTGTATTCCGGCAGCTGCACTTGAAAACCAGTAAATAATCAGAGTCTAGCGTGCTTTCTTCGACCGTATCATTGATTTCCGTCTCTTTCATATCTCTCCATCACATGTATAAGGAAATGTGGGTTAATGTGGGTTATGAAGGGTAGTGGGTATTGAGCTCACTTGCTGAATGTTTTTGCAATTGGTTTTACGACTTGGAATGTGACTCGATAGGTAACGCCTTTAGAAGTTTTTGATCTTTATATTTTTTATCTTTCTAACATTTAAATGACAAAGTCTGTAAAGATCGTACTATTGAAATACTTGTATAAAAAAACTGAAAAATGATGATTTATCTTGATGATATCATCATTGACAATCGATCCCGTAAGTTGCAAGAACACTTTAATTGTAAAAGAAAATATTTTACCAAAAAATGGAACCGACTTCTACACTAAAAAGTGTGAAATAAATTATCGTAGTCGGTACCATGCGCGCACAATATTGTAATACTACGAGTAAGTACCTACTTTTGAACTATTGTGGTACCTATTTCAATAAGTTATTTCACACTTTTTGGTGATAAAGTCGGTTCCATATTTTGGGTAAAAAAAAATAAGTTTATAGTTCCTGGCTTAAACTTTGGCTTGCGGTTCTTGAATTATTATATTTCGTAAGCCCCCGGGCTTACGAAATATAATAAACTTCACGGAAATGGAGGCTGTGTGGTTAAAGATTAAACTATTTCATGTCCTCCCACATAGGTGGATGTCGTTATGACCGCTCTCGGTCGGCGTATACGTACGTGTTTATAAACAAGTACGAAATGTGCTTAGCTTTTTGCTTACATATTAAGCATTGTTTGTGTATATCAGACTAGGCATAAAAACCAAAACCAATTTTCAAATGATATCAAACATTCGGATGGTATCTGACATAAATTCTCAATAACGATCCAGCGTAACCAGAAGCTAGAATAATGCCCGGTAGGTATAATATAAATACGAGTAGCAATAGTGGTGCCCTTAATACTAGTGCGTTGGACCATTATGTATTACATTATGGATATATCATCTGCCTTCTATTCCATCTGCAAATCATTTATACACACTCTACATATTACACTATATAGGTATGTATGCGTGATAGATATGATACCAATATTAAGTTAAGTGAACTCAAAGTAATTATTGTACTAGCTACGCCCCGCGCTTTCACCCGCTTGGTGATGGGTGATGATGGTGATGAAAAGTTGGAATAGCAATGCTGTAGATAGCTACATACCAAATATCATCCGAATCTGCTCAGTGGTCCGGCGTGATTGAGTAACAAACCAGCAACCATCCAAACATTAGTATTAATAATTTTAGTAAGAAGTAAGGTGAATTAAAAACTTGCCGCATGCTGCCTGTAATGTTAATTATTACTTAATAATTATTTTTTATTACTTAATTAAATATTTTATTTAGGTTCTCGAGTGGCGACCACGCACCGGAAGGCGTAGTGTAGGCCGGCCCCCTGCTAGGTGGACCGACGACCTCATAAAAACCGCGGGGAATCGCTGGATGCAGGAAGCGAGTAGCCGGTCCAAGTGGCGTTCTATGGGGGAGGCCTATGTTCAGCAGTGGACGTCTTCCGGCTGATAATGATATGTCTGGGTATGTATATTAGTCATCAGGTTACCATAGTACAGGCTCTGCCTAGTTAGGGATCTGAAGACCTATGTGTGTTAAGAAAAAGAAATGAAAAATCTTTTCTGGTATTCAGCTACGCTTGTAACTCTTATATTCTGTTTATTGAGTCACATTGGTCTTCGAGTAATTTAATTTGCTACATTACCTTTAAAATCGTAAAACGATGATGTTTATCATATTGCTGCTTGGTGACAAATAACAGGAATATATTTTATTTATTTGAACCCCAACACAAAGTACACTGCTTCTTATAATACGTTCTATGGTTACTTAACAAATAAACGCTAAATGCCATTAAATTCAAGGAGAAGAAAAAATGCAATAATCTTTTCATGGCTTTGATACCAAAGCATAATCTTGCACAATAGTCCTATGAGCCTGACCTAACAGACCTTTAGGGGGTCAGACCTTCTAAGAATCGCATCCCATGGTGAAGACGTTATTCTTTAAAACTTTTTCCGTACAATGTCACTGCATAATTGTGTAGTTATACAATTATCAAAATACAATCATATAATTAAGCGACCAGCCGTGCGATGCTCTAATGCAGGGGTCGGCAACCTTTTGCTATAGCAGGGCCGCAAATGTTGTCAGTGTCAGTGCGGGCCGCACGTATTTTTAAACGACTTCAAAAAAGAAGGAGGTTTTATGTTCGATTGTATGTAATTATTTTGTGTATGTTCACCGCTTTCTCCCTCATTTGTGGATTCTCAAAAGTATTTTTTATTTGGTAGAGTATACCTACTTCCGAGGTGGTCCCATCAAAATTTCATCAAATTCGGTCAAGCTTTTTCCGAGTTACACTCCAATAACTGAAAAGTATCATGAGCACAATATTGTGATAATACGAGTAGATACAGTTGATCTAACATGGTTTTAATTTAAATTCTAGTGGATTTACACGAACTTTTTCGGTATTTTTTGCTTGCGGAACTCAGGCTTGCGTGCCGCATCGAGATAGTCCATGGGCCGCATGCGGCCCGCGGGCCACCGGTTGCCGACCTGTGCTCTATTGAATCATCTCGTCATTTGTTTCACGGGTGTTGTCAAAGATGCAACGATATTGGCTCTTAGAGAATTGCACGGCCGTATACATTTCAATTTCAGTCTAACCATATCGATCCCGAAAATCATATTTTCAATGCTAAAACCAAACAATGACTAATGCAATTTGTATTGTATTTGTTACTTAGATCACGATAAGCATTTCAAGTGAAGTTTCTGTGTATATCTGAATAATATTATTGCAAACAATGAATATAAAGTATAGAATTGTGTTGATAAGTACGCGTTCGGAATAATCAAAGGAGCACACGCCAGAAACTTGTTGTAATCATATATTTTTGGTAGATACCTTACGAAAATGTGGTACAAATGATAAAACAATCTCATGTTGTAAAAATACGAGAAAGTGTATGTATAAGGTCATTCCTATTAGATGATACTTAAAACTTGTATCTTATTCGGATACGCATCCAAGTCTTCTGTGTATACACTCGGTATATATTTAATTTATTAATGACTTTTTAAAATCTTTAAATGTCTACTAACTAACTCTCATTTTTAGCACTCATAAGTGAAAAGACGGACAAGTTTTTCGTCTATAACTTGAGAACGGCTTTACTGATTTCATTCATTTTTTTTAAATGTTTTCAATACTCGACAGAATTCTTACATTTAAAAAAATAAAAAAAGATGGGAGACCATGGCGGGGCTGAAGGCCGAGCCTACTAGACGAACGAAGTCGTGGGCAGTATATATATATTATATAAAATGAACCCCTATTTATCCTTGTCAAAGCTACTGGACCGATTAGAAAAATTCTTTCATCATTAGAATCCTACATTCTCCCTGATGACAGAGACTATATATTTTCAAAAAAATTAGGGATCCGTATGAAAACTTCGATAATGTAACCCAAGGCGTGGAAAAAAATCCAAAAAAGTTTTTACATCGCGTACGCTGCAGAAAATATCGACCATTAAGTCTATGCTATTGACAATAAAGCAAAGTGACGTTATACAGTTTTATAGAAGACGTCCATACAATATCTACAAAGAAGTCCACATTATAATAATGTCTAACTATTACAGTTTATGTCACAATAAATACTTTTTCATTTTGAATTATGGAATAGTAACGCTGGTACAATCCAGGCAACATTAGTCGTAGGTACCTTGGTTTTAATCCTTATCTACTCTAATAACAAGGAAATATATATGATTGTTTGTTTGTTTGTAATGGATACACGTAAAAATACTTAGCCGATTCAAACAATTCTTTCATGAGTTTAGAGCTACATTATGCCTGAGTTACATACGCTATATTTGATTCATCCTCATCATCATCGATCACCACGTGGGTGAAACCGCGGAGCGCAGCTAGTTATAAATGAAGTTAAGCATACAAATAGTGTCAAAGGAGTTTTTTCAAAGGCCTTTTTGTGTCGGAGTGTCTGATCTAAATATAATCCTAAAATAATTAAAAAAAATTCTACTCATTCGGCGATCGCAACGTATTTTTTCATTTCTGCATTCAAATTGATAAGTTAAAAGTACTATTTTGTAAAATTATTTATTTTCCGTGATTTTTAATAGTACCAACCACAGATCCAATAATGTGCACAACAAAGGTGAACTACACTATAGCCATCTTCAAGTTGCCAGTTAATTAAAGTTCCCATTCTTTCAGTAAAATCTTAAATCGATTGGAACAGCTGTATTTGAACCCTATGTTATACAAGTTGTTATATCAGTTATTAGCCACATACCACAACGGTAATATTTTTAACTTACCTATAACTAAGCTATTACACTATATTTTTAATTGTATTGACTACTACTCTATGGACGGTTAAAGTATCGCGATACTGTTTATTGATGTCTAGAATACAACGGATATTGGTACCAGCTTACAGCCGGGTGTGGCATGTGTGGATGTACCGTAGTAGTAAGCAGAACAATGTTATTATAAATGTAAGTGGGTAGAAAACATATTTAATGCAATAAACATTTACAGCAGCCACAAACAGTGACGGCGATGGTATACAATGGCAGCCTGAAAGCGTGATCTCCATACCTATATTGAAAGTATAAACACATCCGTGCCATTAAGTTTACTAATAAAAACGATAGAAAATGGGTTAATGATTATGATGACAATACAAACTAACAGTAGCTTAGCATTTCAATGTGCATTAACATCCTTCAATAGTATAACTACACTTTGATGTATCGATGCCATCGTTTTTCAAATTGATATCCTAAATGATTTTATCACGTAAGTAGGACAATTTACAAATGCCTGCCTGGCTATCACCTTTAGGTAGAAGGGCTCTCGGGAGATATATTTTCTATGTTTATCATCCTCGACTACATCCATCCTTACCAACCGGTGATGTAGTATTTAAAGGTGGTCCAACATTCGCCTCACATCTCCTTCGTATTACTTACAATGTCATTTAAGCACATTAAAGCATTTTTTACATTTTTTACTTTTAATTAGAGAAAACAATATAGTTGAACTCGAGACTGAACTGTCTTTCTGATTTACATCTGGCAACCCTAACTTTTCTCTCTCTGTGTCTGTTTCAAGAATATTCTGTGAATATATCATGTCATGTCAAACGACAAATCATATTTTTAAAACCGGAACACTACGAATTAATAGAGTTATTATCTATTCGAAGTCGGAACATAAAAATTATTTACTCTTCGAACAGGGTTAAAATATGAAAAATTACTGCTGGTTCTAAACATAGACTGCTTTAACAACATTTTAAAAAAGAAATAACCAGGACAACATTTTTTTAAGGGGACCTAAGTTTCCTAGTAAATTGGGCATTCTCCTTTGTATTTCTTTGTAGGGTTAACTGTCAGCAGTAAAACATATAGCAATTAGCCGTAGGATAAAAGCAAATTGAAGCGAAGCACAAGGCGTCTGGTTTCTGGTTAGATCAGTTGTTGAACAACATTTTAATTTAGATACTAGCTTATGTAAAAAGGCTCAATTTAAAGGCCTCAATTTCTTTATTTATCCGCTTTCCATTTGTTTTTGGTGCCAATATAATTTTATTATGTATCCCAAATAAAGGTTTTTTGTTATCTGTTTAATACATGATTTCTAAAAATATTACACTTTTTAATAGGATATTGACAAACAGGTGCTATTAAGAATGCAGCCGGTTGCACGAGTGCCCTATGAGAAACCGATAGAGGTACTTGAATGTACCTACCGCGTACGAGTAAGTCAAACGAATGATAAAATTTTCGAAATATTACAATAAAATATTATCCGCGAGACGTTTAATATAAACATAAGTACGTATTGTATAGCTTAAGTATGAAACTGGGTAATATTTATTTGGAAACAAATTAAGTTCCTCTGATTCCACTTTACAATCAAGATCCAATCAAGAAAGTTCCCGCTAAGCTACAGAACAAATATTTAATTCATTACTAGATTGACTCAGAACCATTTCTTTCCTAATTACATTAACATTTGAGTTTACAAGCAAACAGGCTACAATTTGTATATTACAGTTACATAGCTCTATAAAATCAGACTTAATATCTCTATATCTAATGGGAAGCAATAGTATCACTTTTTCTGTAATGATCTGAACGTAAGATCAATACAAGACAAACATCGATCAAGAGCGAGTCGAACTCCTGCACCGAGGTTTCCATAATTCCGTACCACCACACAATATATTAGTTTATGTGTTTCTTTAGCTCGATTCATTGAACTAGGAAGTTTGTGTATTCATTGTTTTAATAGAGCAAACTTATAAAACACACTTTCATACGGATCAGTTTCTGTAAGGGGAACAATAGTCTTATATTTATTAATTTTGTAATCATAAGCTTTAATAACACATTCATATCCTGAGACATATAGACAGACAGAACGACCGACAGAGGGACTTAACTGTTACTAATAATAGAGTCTCGTAGTCTTACGTACGTTTCTACTGCTGAAACTGCAAGGACCTAGCTCCCTAGTGCCTCTTCTTCTTCTTTAAGTCCCTTTCCATTACTGAAGGTTGGCAGTCAGCTCTTAAATTTTTCTTTGTCAATCGCCATTCTGAACAATATCTCCACGGTCTTAATCCCTGTCCACTCCCTGATCCCTCCTAGTGCCTCTAGATCTCTACTCGTAGATTATGATCATATCGTTTGAAGTTATTATGGTACTGATCGCGCCAAAGGCGCGACGTCACCTCAAGGAATGCTCCCCGCCCGCGCGTCCCGCCGCCGCTGTCCTGCAGCTGTAAAACTAGAAGCAGGCGTCACAGCGCCGTCCCTCTTTTAATATTTTTATTTTTTTTCCTTGTGGCTGACTTCGCCTTCGACGTTAACGATGCCTTCAAAATCACAGGTAGCCAGATTTAGGGAGGAACAGATCGCTATAAAGCGCAAGCGATCGCGTTAAGCTTAATTTGGAAGCGTTATCATTGAAGGCAAGCAAATCCAGGCATTATAGCCCAGAATTCTATGCCAGAGCATCTGGCGTAAGAGTGACTCGTGATAAATTCGACGCGGCGTATTACATTATATTAGACACCGACGATTTATCAGACGAACAGGAAAAATTCTACATCGAGCAGTATGAAAGGACAATAGACGCCTACTACGAGATTCTCGTTGTAGAATTAGAACAAAAAACATGGTCATCAACTCCCAATGACGATGTAAAAACTGCGCCACATACGGTAAACTCGGTCATCCCCCTAACTGAGTTACCAAGGTTTACCTCACAACCCGCGCGCCCTTCGCCGTCAGCTCAGCAGGTATTGAACCCGCAGCCACAGTGCTATGCGCAGGTTTCGAACCTGCACCCTCTCAGCTCCGCGCCTATACCCGCGCGCTTCTCGCCCCCACCTGCGAAGGTATCAAACCCACAGCCTCTGTGCTATACGCAGGTTTCGAACCTGCAACCTCTCAGCTCCGTGCCTATACCCGTGCGCTTCTCGCCCCCACTTCAGCAGGTTTCGAACCCGCAACCTCCGCATGGTTATATGCGCTATGCGCAGGGTTCGAACTCACGACCTTTCAGCTCCGCGCCAAGACCCAAACAGGGATCGAACGCGCAACCTCGCTATGGTGACAACCATTGCTACACATGGTGTAATGTTAAGGGTCACAAGCCTCGGGTATGTACCCGATACTACGCACCACCAGTGCACTTATTGCCGGTACAACAGCGCGAGGTATCACAGCGCCGTCCCTCACCTGATACGGGCCAGATGGTGTACTCCCGTCGTACTCCACCGCGCACTACCTCGCGTTCTCCACCGCCGCCTAGGCAATGACTAGGACGGCACACTCAGCACATATCCACTCAGCCCACAAAGAATCAGCACATATCAGCTCAGCTCATAGCTAATCAGCACAAATCTCAGAACGCAGATAATCAGCACACATCTTATCTGTCCACAATTACTCAGTACAGCACCACACGACGACAAACTGTCGTCGCAAACACCTTAAGTCAGCCAGGCGCGGACATTCTGCACTCACCCTTACGCCAGCATTTTTGGACGTTATCAGCTCGTCGCGTAATGCGACATCGAGTATACAAATGTATACATTGTTTACGTCACCGCTCCGCACCCAAGGCCCCGTGCATGGACGACTTACCCGCCGACCGCGTGATTGTTCAGCTCGTATTCAGCAAAGTCACAACGTTATTTAGATATGATTGGGGTACAATTTATGTAGGCGCTAGAAATTAACTTAGGGAAATACAAGACTTTCTTGCAACCAATAATGACAATATCGCACCTACACTTTCAGCTCTTTTAGCGCGCATTGCAGCCATGCTCAATGCACGCCCTCTCAGCCCACTCTCTTTTGACCCCGCGGAATTTGAATTACTCACCGCGGGTCATGTCCTTTTAAAACGTCAGCTCAATGCCCTACCTGAGTATTCGGTAGGAGAACGAGCCATTTCTGCACACAAAAAGGTTCAAGCTCGTCCTACCCTTATCCCAACACCTTTGGCGATCCTGGTCCAAACCCTACCTGCACACCATCCAAACCCGCTCCAAACGGACTCCCCGATCCAGCCCACCTCAAGTCGGGGAACTGGTACTGATAGTGGACGACCAGGTGCCGCCTCTACACTGGCGCATGAGCCACAAGACGAACCCATGAAGGGATGGCGTCACCCGAGTGGTGGAACTCAAGATCGCCTACCTGACTGTCGATTGAACACCACACCACACCTTCGCCGCGTGGGGAATATGATCACGCCAAAGGTGCGACGTCACCTCAAGGAATGCTCCCCGCCCGCGCGTCCCGCCGCCGCTGTCTTGCAGCTGTCAAACTAGAAGCAGGCGGCTGAAGGGCAGCGGAAACAGTCACCATTTTAGAGTCGAAGCTAGCGGACGTATACCGCTCCGCTTCCGCGTCGCGACCGCATGGGAACCGCCATTATCAGCCCCGCGTTTACGCGTCAGCCCAAAATGCACAAATTATAAAACAATACCAGTGACCCGAAGTGTACCGTCGCGCGCGCACGCCAAAACCGAGATCCGCTCCGCACCGTCGCGTTACAATACGACACACAAATCAACGTATTATCCACAAGTGAACATCAGTCCTTCAGCCCCTTCAGCACGACGTCCACAGCAGGACGCCTCCACCGAGGACTCACGGTCTCCCGACATCCCGATTGGAAACCAGGTATCTATCCTAACACCCTTTTCCACTAGCGTATGGTTTAAGCAAACTGCTTAACCAGGTACATTTATAAAGCTGCATATAATTATAGGCTTTTTTTATATGTTGTATTTGTATATGTAACATAATTAATCACTGACTGGACATTTACGCAGATTTAGAGAACTTTGCGAATATAATTTTCCAATACATTAAAAATAAGAATAAAAAAAGATTAAAAGATTATTATATTTTTAAAATTTTACGGTTTAATAATAAATTAATATTTTTCCTGATTTATCTTTTTAGCTAGAGGGCTGGTTGTGACGGCCGAATTATAGTGCACGCAATTATGAACTTAATTTCAATGCAATACCGCTACGTTGGCGATGTCATAATTTATGAATATCTAGGCAAACATCCGCCCTGATCTATTTGGTCGTAAAAAATGAGTAGAGTAAGGTTAAAATGGATTGTATTCGAGTAATTCTTCCCTTGATTACACTAGTCGCATGATAGGTCCAAGTGCAACAGAAGATGTTTAGTTACGTAGTATCCTGATATGATAGATTCAAATTAGCAAATGTACACACATCAAAAAAGTTTGTGATGACTAGCATAAAGCTGATATTTTTTTTTTAATTGAACTTAATCAACAATTTATTAATAAAAGGTTTATATTCGATATAATATAACTCCTCCCTTGGCTCGAACACATGTGATGATCCTCCTAGGCATGCTGAAAATCAAGTTATCCAGCATTTATTGAGGTAACATGTCCTATTCTTGAGTAGTGGCTTCCCTGAGCTCTGGCACTGTCTGGGGACGTGGCTGACGGTTTCAAACAGCTCGCTTAAGAGAATCCCACGCGTGCTCTATTGAGCTTAAGTCAGGCGAGCCGGCACGCCAGCCTAGTGTGTTGTAGTGAAACAATAGATTGTGTAGTGTAGAAAATTATTCATTAATTTTATGTATATTTTAGGCAAAATGTCATATTGTTTTACATCAACAAATATATTTTTCTTTCTTTCTTTCTAGTTTTTCGAAGAGCAGCATTGACTCGTTGATCTCGATGGGCGCATTATTATCGACTCGACCAGTACAAATTGGTGCCCATGGTTTACTCAGAATGTTTCTGACAAGTCCATTAATAGCAACTGCTCTATACATGTGTTATGAAGCCTCGGTACGGGAGCAAAGGCGTTCTAGTTCAAAGTGATCGCAAACTTTTTTATGTGTGTATGTGTTAGTGCATGTAAGCGTGCAGATGCCTAAGTGTACGCGTGAGTGGTATTATGTAGAAGAGTTGGTGGATGCATTTTCACACAACACGACTTAACTACATTGAACACTCTTGACATGCGCAGTTGATAAATGTGGCAATTGCGACCTATGCCACGGGTTGGCTAACTGTGAAATAATTATCCAATTCGGATCAATAGCTTCTGAGAAAAATGAAGACTTGCATTTTACACATTCTTCAAACCCCGATACATTACAAAAAAAAAGTGATTGTTGCACAAAGGCACATCAAGTTTTGTGTTACAAAAAAGCCTTTTGTAGTAAGTGTTGACAACAACAATATCACTAGTTTCGCCACTGCAGACAATTCCATATTAGCACCAGACGGGCCATCGTTAATTGGCAAGCCAATTTTCCACCGTTCGAATTCACCTCACGTGCCCTGTAAACTACTGGGAGCAAGCAAAACGGTCTGTGTTCTAAACAGTTGTAGAACGTTTTCTGGTAACGTATCTCTGAAGCTTTAGTTGGTATTGGTTGAATATCAAACCGCATTTACAGAATGCTGTGAAATTGGAGAAATTTCCGTGGTCATTGGCGAATTCAGAGTGAATGGTTTGCAATTATAACACGTAGGTACTTATACATCTGTGGTTCCATATAGTCATGATGACTAGAATTGCTGATATTTAGTTCCAGAGTACCTCTGTTATTTAGTTAAGGACTAAATAAAATTAAATATTGGGCCTTTAATAGTTAAATCTAGTCTGTATATTTGTTTTTACAAACGGATAAAGAAGTAGCTTATGTGTTTTAAAATGTCGAGATATGCTAGTTTAAATTATATAGCCTATATTATTATCTAAAGAATTACATAATTTGGTCATACAGTTACAGGATACTTTATTAAGATTAATTCCTTGAGTGACGGACTGCTTTGTAGACCATTTCCTTTCAAGGGGTCTTGTCTATAAATAGGATTAAGCTTATTGGAGGCTGTATCACCCACGTGCGTAGGTAGGTATCCTTATATGCCTACACGTGGTCCCTAGGTGGCACCACTAGGTGTTAGGACTTTTGCAAACATCCCTCTGTACTACAGCATTGCCAGATATTCTTATTCGAAGCTATATGAAAGGCTTTCTATATATATACTAGGTGATAAGGACTTAAAAACTATGTCTTGAAATGATAAATACGGCCGCACATATTGTATAATTTAAAAAAAAACAATGGTCAATAAACGGTCGAAATGTATGTACCACGCATCCTCTATGATCTAACTTATTTGGGAATTAAAAAAAGATTAACACCTTTAACGCTAATAAAAATCAGTGGGACATTCTTCTTTATGGCAAATCCCGAAAATCCATTAATTAGATCATCATCAAGGGTATTGGAAAAGCGAACCGTCTCTGTATGTGAAAGAGTTCGTTGAAATGCGTCAAATTAGGGTGCGGCTACAGTAGCAGCAGAAACACCGAGCGTGATTAGAGTAGGATAGATATATGTACAAATAAAGAAACAAAAACTTCTGTTTCTTCATAGCACACATTTTTCGACGCCTAATTGGTAAATATTTATAAAATAAATACATAGGGTGATAAAACTGCTTGCGCATAATTAAAGACCAAAAGTTATGAAAACGTATAAAAACGAAAGTCAGCACAATTCAAAACGTTTATAACTCCTACATTAATACTGCCCTTTCACTACGCTAGCGCCTTTTTGGAGATGTTTTGTTAACTTTTTTAACAAGGCTCCCATATAATACGTATTGCATCTACCATCCATACATCAATTAACAAACATTTGACTCAAGGTAGTGATTAACTAGATATTTGGACAGGTGTTTTATACTATATAGTATACTAGCGATTTGTTTCATGTTTTGATTAAAGTAAGTGAGATAGCAGTCATTACAATAAATTCTAAATTGGCCACTTATTCTTTTAACCAAATAAATGCTGTTTCTCAATAATAGACTGAAAAAAACAATTATTTACTTAAGATCGCCAGACGCTGACGTTTTCAACCTGTTAACTGTATTAGTTAAAACAATTAGTCTGTTGTAGCAGACAAAACATAATGTCACGTTTCAGTAAGCTGCGCTGTTTATTCAATAAACCCTCAATTTGCACTACACCATAAGCTAATATCATGTAGCACGAATTAGCTTAGCTGAATTAATCTATACCATACACGTGCCTACACGCCGGACAGTAAATCAAATTGGCCTGTGACAAGCCCGCGTCAGTTCTCTGTAATGCGGACAGATGGACGTATCAGCAGACGCAGGCGTTCGCCGCACTGCAAGAGGCTGATTATGTTGGAGGTCGGACGGATCGGCAGGATCGTGAATGGGAGTACCTATACGGTAGGGAATAAGCCGATTGGTTACGACGGTGATCTAATTTGATTTTATCTTCGCAGTTTTTTTCAAATTTCAGTATTTTGTTCCTATTTATACCTGCCCAAAATGGAGCCATGTTTTGAGTGTGTTATGAATTGTTGTTGAATCATAAATATGATATGATATGAATTGGTTTGATGGGTTAGTATTAATGTGCAAGGGAAACATTCGGCTTTATCACGAGAGAGACCAATTATTAGGATGAATCAGAGAAAAAGGAAACTCAACAGGATTAAGACGTGGCCATATTGATCACGTGACCTATGAAACTATTAATGAATAAGTCAACTCCAAAACAATTTAACTTTCATACGTAAAGATAGAAAATAAACTGGACAAGTAGCTACTTAAATTATAAATAATAGTCAAGGGAAAACAAAAATGTAAAATTTTTAAGGAGTTTTTGTTTACAATCTGAACCACATCAAATTTTTAATTTGCGAAGTCAAACACAGTTGAGTCTACTTACTTTTGAAAGAGCCACCACTGGGTTACTGAGAATATGGACCTCGATGATAATTATATCTCAAGGATTAAAAGCCTGAATAAGCTTTGTTTAGGACATCGAGGACAAAATATAAGTATTAAAAACATCACTACATTGTATGTCTCGTGTCGTTTGTCATCACACAGTTATTATGATATGTACCTTATAATAACATATCTTAAAAATAAAAAAAATAAACATCAGGCGCTCACGTCACCAACCACCCATGACCTAATTTGTCTCTTATTCAAAAACACATACATACACTTTGTTACCTCAACAACATTTATCATACAAGCGTTATCATAGCCCGAACAGAATCATTTACAACAAATTCCCCCAACATCATAGATACCTAGCAGACCGCGGAACAGCGAACTGCTCTAAGAAGCAGAAATGCGTTAGGGTCAGAACAAACTAGTTGAAGAGGTATTGTGGTCATATTGTAATATAGTTTCGAATCACATCATACCTCATTTCATTGCATAAATCCTTATTTGTACTGTATATTTAATAACTATTTCGATACTGACCTGCAATGTGACAAATTTAAAAATGAGAGAACAATGATTGAATGACACAGAGGAGACGTCAGGGATTTTTAATTTGGATTTTGGAAGAGAGAGGATTAGGATGACCGATTTGGTCCGATGGACAAAATATTATAAGAAGATTCCAATTTGGTGTGTCGCGACACGAAGTAATTATATTCCCTGCAAACCTTAGTTGAGGGTGAGGTGATGAAGTTGATGAAATAGTGATTTGCACCCGAGGAGTCACTCTCGATATCGTCAATTACATTCCTGAAGTCAAGACTTGGATAAGATATTTTCATTTGTGTTAATTAATAACAAATCGAGGGTGTTGGTTTGTTGAGTACTCTCGCCCTGATATATAAAATAAGCTATTGGGAGTAACCCGTGTTCTCTGAGCCCAGAACTGAAGCCTCCAATAAATCCAGAAGCTAACTGGAACCTTTGGTGGAACGTATGTGTATGGACTCGTGGTGAAGTGTTATTCGCCAGGTCATGTATTATTTATTATTATAATTTTATTTATTTCTGATATTCCTTTTTATTAACTAGTTAACTAGCTAGGCCTTCTTCTAGATATTCTTCCAATGTAAGTATCCATTACAATACAATATGTCTATTGGATTGTGTATGGTAAAATATTTAGTACTACCGCCCGCGCTTCGCTTGCTTAGTCTGCGGGATACGAAGCAACAAAAATTAATCAGTTGAATATTATAAACAATAAAACAAAAGTAACTTTAAATACATTTTATAACAGCAGATATCTGCCGGTGAATGATCCATCCAAATTCGTTTAGCTATTTTTGACAATCTCGGAAATGGCTGAACTAATTTTGACGGGACAAACAGTCAAATAATTAAAATTTGTTGTTTTTTGTATATACTTTCATTTTGGCTTAACTTTCCTTTAACGTCCGTCGAGTTGGGTGTTGATGTTTTTTTTACAGAAAGGTACATTATTATAAGCACACACGCCAAGTTTCAACCTGCAGAGTCGTGTAGTTATTGAGAAAAAATATATTGAAAATCTTTTGAAATATTTGCGTACTATGTGGAACCAGCTGCCACTTGAGGTGTTTTTGAACAGATACAATTTGGAAGCCTTCAAGAAAAGAGCTTGTTCCTTCCTCAAAGGTTGGCAACGCATCCTCGAGACTTCTGGTATTATAGATGTCCGTGGGCGACGGTGATCACTTACCATTAGGTGAGCCACCTGCTCGTTTGCCAACCTATCCCATAAAAAATATACAAAGCTAATATTATATATTTAAAAATAATTATTTTTATAATAATTATGTCTTCAACTTGAAACAATAGCAGCGTGTCAAATTTCGTTGCCCATACGACTATAGATTGGTTGATTGACCTTCCAATGGATTGGTTCCCTGTAGTACAAGTACGATTATTTTACAGATTTTCATGTCACAACAATGTTTTTTCTGCCTTCTTTATGTGCAGTATTACTGTGCTTCGAATAAAAGGTACAAAAACAAGTTGAATTGCTACGAATAGGGCTACAGATCTTCCGGTGCAGTGTATAAAACATTGAAGCTAAGAGTCTCGATGATCACTTTGATTTGGATGACGTAGAACTTTACCTAACAGCATACCCATCTTCATTTCTTAAAAATAAAATAGATACAGATACAGAAGCAGCAGTTCCTTATTTTTCTTATATTTCGTCGAGCAAACTACTTATCATTATTATCCCACATCCCAAGGAACTTGTCAGGTTATGACTGATGGACTGTATGTAGTCTGTGACAAAATAGATGTCATAAGAAATGAGTAGGGATGGAAAAAATAGGGTTATTAATATTTAACATCTGTGTTTTATATTTCCTCAGAAATAATCAATAATTTAGCCCTTTCGTAATAAAATAGTTGATGTCGTTCCGAAATAGCGGCTATTTATGGTTGGGGATTAAGTGGCTCGAAAAGAAAAAAGACCCGATTTCGAAAGCTTTTTTGTCATGATGGTTTATGGTGAGTATGAAAATTGCCGGCGATTCTCTAATGGTTCGTCGATGCGTTCGTCGACGAGCTCAACGACGTCAAATACTTTATGAGATATCGCCCTTGTACATAAGTTTGCATTTCTAGCGTTTCTTGTCATCTCCTCATTTGTTTCAAGAGTGTTCTTAAATATGCAACGATGTTTGCTCTTAGAGAATCGCACGGCTGGTTCTATTCTCTTTCTTACCACAATGGGTTGTGATAACGGATATTCACTAAGGTTTTTCTAATAGAAATTTATTTTATAGACATTTAAATTTAAATAATTAATAGTTAACTGCTTAAATTAATTACCTATTATAAGCAGATTTGTTTTATATGTACTTTCATCATCTTAGGGTTATCATCATCTGGGGATATGTATCCCCAAGGATTACACTGGCTTACCAGAAAATTCCGGAATATTATACACTTATACAGTTTTGTTTATAATATAAGGAGGCGGTACAAGCACGAGGCCCACCTGGTGTTAAGAGTGTGTGGTGTTAAATGTTACCTTTGCCGATAACAGCTGCATTTCATCTATTTTAATAGAGAAGATGGTTTCAACTGTCAAGAACCTGGAGTCCAGTGGTTCATCTTTGCAAAAATCGCAGAATTTCTGAAAAAAGCTCGCGAGCAGATACCGTGAGTTATGTGTGTCGGATGGAGATGGACCCAGATGGAGCTCCAAGTTATTTTTGTGTCAGTGGTAATAAAACAGAATGCAAGAAACGGGAAAGGAAGAGGGTAGACCATTTCGTCTGCTCATAACAACAACTACCCGCAGATACTTCAGTTTACTCGTGAACATGGCGCATGCAACCGAAATATCGAGAGCTCAAAATAAATACAATAGTGTATTGTATTTATTTTGAGTAAATATCCCGTTTCTAAAGTTAATTCTTGAATTAGTGACCATGTCAGCTTAAAAAGGGTATAAAAATTCAACCTTAAAAGTGGCACCAGGAGCAGTAAAGCAATACATGAGTAATAGACTGGCTTTCTATGAACATGGCATGAGGAGATATGAAAAATATATTACGAGAATAATATGAATAAGGACGAATATATGAGTAGATGAATGCCAAATAAGCCATTTATAAATTGCGAGAAGAAAATACAAACGAGTTTTCGAATAGTATTACGAGTATGTTGGGGCACAAATATAATGACCACCAAAAATACTTCGATACCCTAAGCTGTCTTATCAAAAAAAGACACGGAACAACAAAAATAAAAATCTACCATTACAATAGTACTAGCAATTTTAGTAACGATTCCACATTAAATTGTATTCAAGTCCAAATTTAGTAAACTATCACCAAATTTTAGCGAGCAAATTAATACACTATGTCTACCTAAATACACCATTTCTACCTAAATAAACCACTATGATTGCCATAAAATGCATTCATATTACCAAGTAGTGTAAAATTTGCTAGAGCTATTCAAATTGGCATGAAACGCAAAAGAGAGCGACCAGCAAAAGCTAAGAAAGCATTAACTGTGCATTAAATCAGTAGGTACAGAAGCCTGATTTATCACAATAATTCGACTATTATTAACACTTCCCTAGTTAGACGACTGATTCCCCGCCGGACCACCTGTACCATTGGTCAGGTACCAATGATGGTACAAATGACACCAATTTATCCCACTAGTACCATTGATTGTAAAGCAATAACTGTGCAGTAAATGATTATATTAGACTGATTATTAATAAGAATATTAAATAACTTACTAGAAGTAACTGTTTTCTTATGTTTTTTTTTACAAATGTTTATAAAAAGATTGGAATTCTTGATTCTTCCAAAATAATTCTAAATAAATATAGTTTTAGTTACCGAGTGGAGATAATTGTTATTTTTGTATGTATAATTTAAAAACGCATTAATGTGCAGTGTATGATTGCAGTAGACTGATTGTTCTTAAGAATTTGAAATTACTATCTATAAGACTAAGTAACCATCTTTTATTTAATTTTTTTATTTATTAAAAGGATTATTGGTATTCCAAGAGTTTCAGTTTTTAACCTGATAGGCATTTGATTGAATAAACGTTTCTGTTTTTTTGGCAATGGTAATTTAATTTAGGGAATATAAATATCAGTTTAGTAAACATCTTACAATATATTTGGAAAGGATCAAATTTTAGGAGATTATTTACTGTGTTTGGGAGAAATAATGATTTATATAGCATAAGTATATTTATTAGGATAATGAGATGTTAAATATCTGCACGACATTTTTGATTGAAATTCGGTTAAAATACTGATGGTCATATACCATTTTACAATGATTAGTTTGGAGTCATGTGTTTTAAAGGATAGCAAGGTGTTATAATTTGGGTTCTAATTTTGGAAAAAAAAAGAAGTTTACATTTTGGCGCTCATTACATATTTTTGGGTCAACAATGATATGTTTGGAGACATTGTCTTTAATAAGATAGTAATATGTTTTATTTACTATTTGATGCTTCAGCCAAATTTCCTTCTTTTTCAATTCTAATAACTTTACGTAAAGATATACCTGAAATCATATTTTATTTTAACAATTTAAAGCAGAAAATATGTTTCATTGGCCAGCATTAATTTTATAAGTATATTGGGTAATACAATAACGAGAGGTATTGTTTACCTGTAGCAGCTGCGACGCGTTCATTTACTTTTTCAAATGGAATAATCGGGGTGATACATTGAGTTTCTTTCTCAAAGAAATCCTTCACTCGTAGCACCATCTATCTAACACCACTTCTTATGACTTTCAGCATATTTTAAGATCTTATATATTATATAAAAGCACAAAACCTTTACAAATCTATGATAATAAACATCAACTACGGCTATCTGTCAAAAATGACGCTTTACAAGATTGCGCCGATGGGTCCAATTTTGACCAGGTGCCAAAAGATCCTTTTAGCACTGTATATGTCTACATTGATATATATAAAAATCAAGTACGTTCTATTTTCGATTTTGACTTCTTTTTTTTGGAAAGTTTTTAAAAGGCAACATTTAAGGGTAAAAATGACATGACACAATCACATTTTCATTTGATACAAAGTCACCAATTATTTTATCCTTTATTATTGGACTCCGACATTTTGTACCATTAGATACCATTATCTAAGTAAATTATGATAACACATAAAATATAAGTAATAGTGCATCCATACCTACCCTATCATCATCCATCATCTCAGCCGTAGGACGTCCACTGCTGAACATAGGCCTCCCCCATGATTTTCCAAAAGGACCGGTTGGAAGCGGCCTGCATCCAACGTCGTCCTGCGACCTTTCTCAGGTCGTCTGTCCACCGTGTCTGTGGACGACCTACGCTGCGCTTGCCGGTACGTGGTCTCCACTCCAGAACTAATCGTCCCCATCGGCCATCTGTTCTGCGTGCTATGTGCCCTGCCCACTGCCACTTCAACTGGCTAATCTTCTGAGCTATGTCGGTGACTTTCGTTCTTGTACGAATCTCCTCATTTCTGATTCGATCACGTAGAGAAACCCTGAGCATAGCCCTCTCCATAGCTCGTTGTGCAATTTTGAGCTTACTTATGAGGGCCATAGTAAGAGACCACGTTTCAATGCCATAAGTCATCACTGGTAACACACATTGGTCGAAGACTCTTGTCTTGAGGCACTGAGGTATTTTTGACGAGAAGACTTTGCGAAGTTTCCGGAACGCTGCCCAGCCGAGTTGGATTCGACGATTGACCTCTTTCTCGAAGTTGGACCTGCCTAGTTTGACTGTCTGTCCCAGGTAGATATACTCGTCAACAACTTCGAGAACTGAGTTCCCAACTGATATTGGGGTAGGTACAACATGGGCATTAGACATAATTTTCGTCTTGTCCATGTTCATCTTAAGACCTACCCGTTGGGAAACTCGATGGAGGCCTTCGAGCATTGTACTGAGGTCTTCCATGGATTCTGCCATGACTACAATATCGTCGGCAAATCGAAGGTGAGTGATGTATTCGCCGTTAATATTGATGCCAAGTCCTTGCCATTCCAGAAGCTTGAAGGCGTCTTCCAATGTAGCGGTGAACAGTTTCGGAGATATAACGTCTCCCTGTCTCACGCCTCTTTGCAATGGAATTGCCTTCGAACTCTGCTCTTGTACTCGGACTGACATGTAGGCGTTTTTGTACAAACACTTCAGCACTTCAATATACCGATAGTCAATACGGCACCGCTGGAGAGACTCAAGCACTGCCCACGTCTCGATCGAATCAAAGGCTTTCTCATAGTCCACAAACGCTAGACAAAGAGGCAAGTTATACTCTTCGGTCTTCTGTATAACTTGCCGTAGCGTGTGGATGTGGTCTATGGTACTATAGCCTTTTCGGAAACCGGCTTGTTCCGGAGGCTGGAATTCATCAAACCTGCGACTGAGACGGTTCGTTATGACCTTCGAAAACAGCTTATAAACATGGCTCAAAAGCGAGATGGGTCTGTAATTTTTAAGTAAAGTGTTGTCACCTTTCTTGAAGAACAGCACCACCACGCTTTTGTTCCATGCTTCTGGCGTTGAACCTTCGAGTAAGACGGTATTAAAGAGCTTCTGAAGGACTTTAAGTACCGGTGTTCCACCCGCTTTCAGAAGCTCAGATGTGATACCGTCGTCACCAGGCGCCTTGTTGTTCTTAAGCTGTTTCAAGGCCATTCTAATCTCGTACAGGCTGATGTCCGGGATATCTTCGGTATAATGTCGGGTCAGCTTGGCTCTTGGGTCTTTGGCCGAGCTGCTAACAGGTTTAGCGACCGAGGTGTATAACTGTCCGTAGAAACTCTCGACCTCTCCTAACACTTCCGCTTTGGTCGACGCTACACTGCCGTCTCCTCTCTTCAGCTTCGTCAACTGGCTTTGCCCAATAGACATGTCTCTTGCAAACACTTTGGAGCCTTTTTTCCGCTCTATCGTCTCTTTAATACGGTTTGTATTAAAGATCCGAATGTCGTGTCGCAAGGACTTCCATATTCGTCTATTGAGCAGCCTATATGCTTCAGCATCATCCGAAGACTGCAGTTTCAATGAGCGTCGTTCAGCCATGAGGTTGAGGGTATCGTTGGAGAGTTTCTGTGGCCTATCTGTACGGTGGGGTTTAAAGTACTTGGAACCCACTGTATGGACAGTTTCTACTAACCTGTTATTGATCTCGTCCACTGAAGCGATGTTCTCAAGGCAATCGAAGCGATTGGATAGCTCAAGTTGAAAGCTCTCGGGGTCTTGAATATGGGCACGAGTAGGTCGGAGCGTAGACTTCATCAGACGAGACCTCTCCAGTTTGACATTAATATTCACCGTGCCTCTTACCATTCGGTGATCACTACCGGTTTTAACCCTGTTGATTACGGAGACATCAGTGAATATTTGCCTTTTGGTGGTCATAATGAAGTCAATCTCATTTCTCGTGGAACCATCGGGACTCAGCCAGGTCCATTTCCTGTGAGGTGGCTTCTGAAAGAAAGAGTTCATCATAAAGAGTCCCTCTTTCTCCAGGAAGTCGGCCAACCTCTGTCCCCTACGGTTCCGTTGTCCATAGCCAAATTGCCCCACTTTCGACTCATCCTCGCTTCTCTTACCCAACTTCGCGTTGAAGTCCCCCATAACAACTAGAAAGTGCGTTTCAGAGGTATGTATGGCCCGACTAATGTCCTCATACATATCCTCCACCTCATCATCCGGGTGCGACTTCGTCGGTGCGTATACCTGAATGACCTTCAGCGAATATCGTTTGGATACTCTGAGTATTAGGTATACGACCCTATTGGAAACGCTATCGATCTTAACTATGTTGTTAGTAAGGGACTTGTGGACGAGAAACCCGACACCACCTTGGGACTGTTGGTCGCCCTCCCGGTGGTAGAATAGGTTACCTGATTTTAGGGTTATCGTGTCCTCACCCGCTCTACGGACTTCAGATAACCCCACAATGTCCCAGCGTAGCTTACTCATTTCTTCTTCCAGCTCATATATCTTCTCGTCTGTCCTCATCGTGCGTATGTTGTGTGTTACCAGGGCCAGTCGTCGTCGTTGGGGGTGGTAGCCGGGCGTCTGCCGGGGATTCTTAGCACCCCCTGCCCCACCGTTACCGTGGCCGCTACCGTAGCCAGGAATAGCGGGGCTGCCGGGGACTGGGGGCCTGGTTCTTTTTGTCCAATCCATTGAGGGGTTTTTGCCAATACTCGCCACGCTTGGCAGGCGGGTTGGCGAGCGCAGTTTGTGTGTGTTTGACTGGGAAGGTGCTGCTGCCCACCTTCTGATTCGTTATCCCTTAGCCGGCTTCTACGGCACCCACGGGTAGAGTTGGGGGGGTGCTATTCTAAGCCGGCACCGCCACCTACCCTATACCTACCTATTACGATTTATTTATGTTGCACAGCCTAATCCGATATTTATTATAATTATCAGATTTTAGCTAAATAACATAACAAAAAAAAAACATCATTATGATTGATAGACGTATGATAGATACGTACGTACGATACGTAGATACACAGTTTGATTAGATAGTATCGCAGTCTTACTTAGAACTACTTTTTTTTCCTGGTTTCCGTCTAAGTAGAGTACCCAAAACACACAGAGGTTGGCCCATCTTCTTTATAAAGCTACAATTTAAAATTAAAATGTGCAAACAATACTTACCTTACCTAAAAACTACTTCCAGCGTAGAGCGTAGCGTTTTTGTCAAATTTAGTCGACGTGTAAGCTAACTCATTTAAATAAGTGTCCGCATATGGCCAAGAGACGGTGTTACGGTTTCTGCGTCATACAAAGTACCTGGTTAGACACAGATTAAATAATAGTGGGTTTTACTACGTTGGGCGCTTAGAACATATGTTTGTCAATGGTACTCACAGACCATATGGTTATATGGTCTGTGATGGTACTAGTGTTACTCAACACATTTTTCAATGTTTCTCATCATGAATTTCTATTATATGTTAATGATTATAGGTGATGATTAAAGTTTTCTAAAGGAATCTTTGCATAGATAGATTGATTAACTCTTTATTGTAACACCACATTACACATAAGTACATTTCGATAAAATTGTATACACAAAAATATCTTACTAATTAATTTACTATGCTATATCTTACTATTAATAACAATTAAATGCTTAAAACTAATAGTGTCACAATGGGCGGTATTATCGCTCAGAGCGATCTCTTCCAGACAACCATGCATGGAAAGATATAGGCATAAGCTTATAAAAGTTGTGTATAAGCCAATAATATTTACATAGCAAAGATTCAGTAACTATCTATATATACTATGTAAGTCTTACGTTGTAACATTGTATTTACTTAATAGAATGCCCGCGATTATGCTTGCTTAACATGCGTTACTTCCGACTGTATAACCAATTTAATAGTGCAAGATTTTTTGTATCGTCTTAAGTTAGAGGTACCTAGTTTTCGTCCTGTACGGGATGGATAAAGGATATCCCTCCGCTGTCCGAGTCAATTCATTTGTAACACTTGTTAGGAAACTCAATAAAAAGAGCTATACGCTTTTCGTGGAAAAGTCCATCTAGCATGCAACATAGCACCAGATGTAAGATATACTGCCTTTTCATTGCGTGCAAATATAAAAACGTCTTGTCACAAACATGTAGTCCAATATCAATAGTGAATAAATGGCACTTACTTTGTAACTTTTTTACTTTTTTCAGATTTCATAACGCTTTTCCGATAGAATATACAGTAGAGAATATACAGTGACTTGCAAATCGCGAACAGTATACAATATCCTGACGTTTTGAACACGTTTTCTGTGAGCATGGCCACGAGTAAACTAGATGACAGTTGTCTGTTACAAAGATTTGTGACATTATTCTATCATATTTTAATCAAACGTTCCCGATGCACGTGTCTACACTCACGGTGTCTACATTAAGTGACACCACATATGAAAGTGTCGAAAATATGATTTCCTAGATTTTAGCGATTTTTAAAAAGATCGCCATTCGCCATATTTGGCCAATAATACAAATGTTTTCTCAGAAATCATACTACTTTTCCAGGAATTTGTAACATTGTGAAGATTAATTTCTTGGCTTGCAGATCTCGGAAATCTTTTAACTTTTAGAATTCTTTATAAAGGAACTTCTAGATAAAGGTCAAGTGGTGATTAACCATTTGCACAAAGCAACAAAGCTTTGGCACAGTATTTGATACTGTAAAGTTTCCAGTTAAAGTGGCAGTGAGCAGGGCACATAGCACGCAGAACAGATGGCCGATGGGGCCGGAAGGTTCTGGAATGGAGACCACGGACCAGCAAGCACAGCGTAGGTCGTCCACCGACACGGTGGACAAGACGATCTGATAAAGGTCGCAGGACGACGTTGGATGCAGGCCGCTTCCAACCGGTCCTTTTGGAAAATTATGGGAGAGACGTATGTTCAGCAGTGGACGTCCTACGGCTTAGATGATGATGATGATGAAATATTCACTCGTATATGTACTAGCACCTACCGTGGCCAGTAAGATTATTAAACGTAGCCACTTCCCTCGCCGTGGTGGCCATTGCGAACTATAAAGAACGAAGAACACAACATTTCTGCAACTTATTCTTAGCATTATTACATAATTAAATATAAACTTTATTGTTAAAACGGTAATCACAAGATTTCCACAGAGCAACACTTCACTCGACCACCACTCGCAATAGAATTAGTTTGACTTCCTAACGGCAGCAAAGATGGCGTAGTCTCGTTTTGAAGTATTAACCTTTCATTCAAAGACAGGTTTACTAATAACTTTAAAGCCCTATGATTATAAAGGATAGTGAAGGAGAACAAATAAATGCAATTTGTAAGTAGAAAAACATATATAAAATAAATAAACGGTGTTGTGAAATAAAACCTATGTGAACATTGTTTTCCTACCTTCGATATAAGTATACTAGGTACTTGTATAATCTCTGAATGTAACTCCAAATGGTGTTATGATATAATATACAGGCAGATTTATAACATAGGAGCTTGGTACTTAAGCGACCACATAATATTATTTTTATTCTAAAACATGCAGCCTAAATTACTATAAAACCTAAACAGGTCCCTATAGTAACGTAATTTAATAGAGTAGGCATTTAGCTTACTTTGTTATGTTTGGAAGGGGTTGAAGCCAACACGGCAACGAGAAATTTTCGTATACATTGATGCCCTCGTAAATTCATTGCTCCTAACGGACGGTTTATCTAATTATGCAAAACATGGTAGAGTTTGTACGTAGTTTACAGTATACCGAAAACTCGACGCCAACCGAAATTATTATAAACGAAAATCTCCCTTGGAACTTGCGAGGGATGAGAGCTGACGACACTGGAGATAAGCTTAATTGCGTCCGTATATAAAATTATAATAAGAAATGTAAGTTACACATGTTTGATATGAACCCTCACGTAAAGCCTACCAGTTCCATACTGTCAATCAAAGATTTAACCATCAGGTCTTCATTTCAAAGAAGAGTACAAGATGCTCGCGCAACTCTAATAAGAAACGATGTCCTAGATAGGTTTCACAATCCTATAAAGTCATAGACAGGCAAGTGGCTATCGGCATTCATTTTTTAATTATTTTATTTTAAATTGAGATCGTCTGAAACGAATCCAACTCTCAATTTACGGTATCTAAATGGAAGAAGATCAATGCCTATAAATAACAAGCTTAAGTTATTTAAAATGTACCAGGGGTCGTTTAGAAGTTATACTTTTAAGTAGTTTTGAATTGGACTTATTTAATAGTTCCATTTCAATTATATATTTTGGGCCACATTTATTAGCGGAAATATTCGGTTTGTTATTTATGTAACAAGTATCACACATTTTGTCCAGTCTCTCTGTTGTATTTGATTTTCCACGGGAGAGAATAAGGTGGAAATTTATTTCGATATCTTCTCGATGTAGGCTTGTAGGTAATTAAATTGTTTGACCATTATGTCCAATTTAGTTTAACCCGTCCCTTGTCTACTTTTTTACTTTTTTCGGTGTATTTCCGAACTACGCATAAAAGTTCAGATAAAAAATACTACATTTGAATAGTTTGACCAACTAAGAGCAAGTTTATACCGGTGGAGTGTATACATTAGGTGTACGCGCAACATGGCATAGCACTTTTTTGTACGTACACATGGTGTACGCGCGACGGGTTAAATACTGAAATCTAAAGCATCACACCACGGTAATGTTTAATAATACCCTGATCACACTTATAACTTTGAATGTATGTGAGTGAGGATGTGAGGATGTGAGTAAGTGGGAGTGTACCTTTATTAGTAACGCTGAAATAATGGCACGGGTTTGCAATGAACTTAGAATTTAGATAGCTTGCCCAGGAATAATGTGTTTCTATTACATATGTGAATAAAAACACATTATTTACTTTCGGATTCAACGGGATTTTTTTTCTGATAGTTATGAGACGGGCAAGTTATGCGCTTAATGGTAAGTATAACGATTGCCCATGACAGTTACAGTATATAACTGTAATTTTAGAGTCTTTTTCGCCCAGTGTTTTCACTGGCTAGAGTGCCCTTCACGCCCTTACATAGTAATGCTTGCACACTATTGCTTATTGGGTAGTTTAACATCAAACGTCTTATTTATCTCGATATTTTGGACCACTATAAGGCATCATTCTAAGTATAATAAAAAATATAAGGTATTTAATAATCATATAATATCAAAGTCAACCTTCAAACCAAAATCATTTATTCACTTTAGACGTCAAATTCATCAATGATATTTATTACATAATGTACTATTTAAACTTCCAAATATAAAAAAAATCATAAAATGGATAACTACACAAGTACAGTTTGATAAATTTAATACCGACTTCCATTCCATTCAGTTATATATATATTATAATATTCTTAATACAATAGACATGACCTGAAGATTTTATTCTTGCGCAGTTGTTCGTGTATTATTTGCTGAAAGATCGGCAATTATGTCGAATGGTGATTTCATATATTTTGAAGGCGGTTCTAACTGGCTAACAATCATATAGGTTGCAATTCCAGCCACCAAGGCGATTGCTATCCTGAAAATAAGGCAATCAACAATAAAACATTTCTTTTTCATAAAAGGGCCTAAGGCTTATTAGCTGGAAACATATAATAATTAACATCACCGTAGTATATTTAGGAACAGCCGTGCGATTCTCTAAGAGCATACATCGTTGCATCTTTGACAACATCCGTCAAACAAATGACAAGAAACTTTTTTTGTATTGGAATTATTGTATGTTTGACACATATTTAACTATTATTAACCGGCAAAACACTCACGTTAAGGATCGAATACGTCGACCCGGGTTTCGAGCATGTCCGATGCTCATCTTCAGGGCGAGTGCGCAGTAGCGTCTGCGAGCTCCCGGCGTTAATAGTAATAGTTATATATGACAAGAAACGTTGTAAAAACAACCTTCAGTACAAGGGCGATTTCAAGCATTTGACATCGGTGAGCTCGTCGACGAGCTCATCGATGAATTATTAGAGAATCGCGCGGCAGATGGGAATTAATTAGACGTGTAAAATCGCCCACACAGTACTAGTTTAGATTCCAGTCGCTCTAGAACATGCAGCTTAGACTTGAAGTAACTGGATCCAGTTATTTTCCAATTTTACTTATAGATATAATTTGTTTTTAACATAATTACAGACATAATATTGTTACATAAAAAATGTGTATAATATTTTTTTACTAGCGACTGTTCGCGACTTCGTTCGCGTAGTAGGCTCGGTCTTCGGCCTTGCCACAGCCTCCTATCTTTTCATGGTTTTTCTTTCATAAGAACCTTCTCCTGCCAATAAGTAATACAGTTCCATCAGTTCTCAAGCTATAGCTTGACCAGAAGAAATAGGGGTTCATTTGATAGATTACGAATTCATTGTGTTTTTAGACATTAAAACTTTTACATAGATTATACTTGGCTGCATTAGTTCCAAAACCATTGCTGTTTTTTGTTGTTTTTAGACTTGGCCTAAGTTTGCGTTTTCCAACAATTCTGACATGTATTCGAATTTCGAATTCCGTCCGATGACATATAATGTTTCACACTAAAATTGCAAAATCATTTAGGTACTGCGAATACTGTTTGTTACACATTGGCGTCGTGGAATAGTAAAGGCTATATATTTTTGAATGATATAAGCCTGGAGCATAGTGACACGTCATTTATAATAACTTATATGCAGTTTCAGAGAAAAGACTAGGCTTTTGAGTGTGCTAATGGTTGAAATTGAACGAGATCGAGAAGCATCTGTCTATCAAGAATCATCGTGTCTTTATATTAACATGAGCAAAAACTCCAAAGGTTTTTTTTTCAAATATTAAGAATACTGCAAAAAATATAGAAATCGGAGAAATCGATAGTATACATTAACATAGATAACATAACATTGGATAAAATTAAACATATACAAATGTTTTTTATAGTATTACTTTTCAAAGCACTAACGCCTGCTTAAGCGATCTCAAACATTGAAATTTATAGAGAGAAAAATTCCATCCTCGGACGGGATTCGAACCCGCGTCTTCTGACACGGAGAGTCAGAAGACGCGGATTCGAACCCGCGTCTTCTGACACGGAGAGTCAGAAGACGCGGGTTCGAATCCCGTCTGAGGATGGAATTTTTCTCTCTATAAATTTCAATATACAAATGTATTTAAAATTGATGTGACTAAAGTTGCAAGTAAAAATGCATGTGATATTTTTGTTCATGTCATGTTAATAAGCCTTATAGGCTATTTAACACCCGCGATTTATATTTAATACATTTCGTGAATATGCAACAGAGGGACATACCCATTGAGTCGCGGTTCGCCATATTTGGCTAATAGTACAATAGATTTCGCAGAAATCAACCTACTTGTCCAGGAACTGCAACGTGTGTGGTTAAACAGTGTGAAATGTCAGAACCATGATTGTTTGAAAGTACCTATTATCACAATATTGTGTGCATGGTACCGACTTCGAGAAGTTATTTCACACTTTTTAGTGTAGAAGTCGGTTTAATATTTTTATTAAAAAAATTGTCACCATTTTTAGTGACCTTGCAATTTACGGGATACATAGTCAATGATGATATCATTAAGATAAATCAACACTTTTCAGTTTTTGGAGTGTACCTCAAAATAAGCTTGACCGATTTGATTAAATTTATATGCGACCACCGCGGAAGTATACTCTATCAAACAAAGCAAGAATCATCAAAATCGGTTCATAAACGATGAAGTTATCCGCGAACACACATAAAAAAAATACATATATTTTTTGAAGTCGATTGAAAAAAACGTCCATTTTACCACACTTCTATGTACTGGATTTTAGTCAATTTTTAGATACTTACCACATGAAAACCATTTTACAAAAATATGAAGTCCATATAAATATACGCATTTGTGCAAAAAATATTATTGTAGGCCTATACATGTACACATTTGTGGAGATAAACGTAAATTATTTTGTAAAAATTACAAGCCTAACCTTGTGCTATGAGATGGCACTGCATGGAACTGTATGCTTCGCTCGCATTACGAAACCACGTGATGATGTTGTTGAATTTCATGTAATGACAATACTCTGCTTTATAAACACTTTCCTTTTTCATGCTAACTCAGAGATGCATTGACACCAATACACTGTTATTCAAACAAATCGGAAAAATCAGATGTACTGTGAAGTCCAACAGTCCTGAAAATCAACCGAAGCTACATAATAATGAATTTGGAAGAAAGCAAGGCCCGCATCAAACGAAAGCCGACATAGCATTGTGGATAAGCCAATTGAAATTGAGCAGGGCACAAAGCACGCAAAACTGATTGTCGATAGGACCGGAAGGTTCTGGAGTGAAGTCCACGGACTGGCAAGTGCAACGTAGGTCGTCCACAGACAAAGTGAACAGACAACCTGATAACGGTTGAATGCAGGCCATCCAGTCCTTCTAGAAATCTATGCGGGAAACCTATGTTCAGCAGTGGACGTCATATGGCTGGAACGATGATGATGGTGATGACTAGCCTATAAATAAATTAAATTGGTAAGCAACAGCGTATACAGGTTGTCCCGAAACTAAACGAGTACCAGGTACCGGGCCAGAAGTCAAGGTATACCAGTTGCGAAAAAAAATAAAAAACCGCCCATCCCAATCTGGCTTTTTTATAACCTTAGCCTCTCGCCCGGTACTAGGTTATCTTTGAGTTTCGGGACAACCGATATACTTCAAGCAAATGTATCTTATTTTATTATATAATCCGCAGAAGTGATTCCAGAGATCTTTTGATGCAAATACGTGCAAAAACCTTGCGATATCGGATCTTGCGACATTATTCAGAAATACAGATAGAATGAAATGTAACTGTAGAACTTATTCCGCTTCATTATAAAACGTGGACTAAAGGTAAGTGAAGAAAAGTTCCGAGTTTCAACAATTTAAAAATATAATAATATGAAATTAGCTTAAACTCCTTTAGTTCGGGACTACCTTTAATCCACGTTTTCCATTATTAATACAGATTAGGAACGGAGCGCGTATACTTATAGTATTATAAGGCTATGTATATCCGTAATTTTAGTAGTAAATCAGAATGAGTATAATATGATGATGGTATAATAGCTATAAATATAATAACTATAACCTCATTATAACTATGTCCCAAATCGGTGAACTGCATATTTTAATAACATCCATTAGGTTAGTGTTGGAACCCGTGAATTTGTGAAGTGAATAATAAAATTGAACTTGTGAACTTCAATTTGAAGGTCAGATTTCAGATAAGACTATGGCGTGCGCTTTCATCGTACCAATCTGCACAGTTATCGTGTATGTAAGATACCATCCTGTTTTTGTAATGTATCTTTGCTTTTCGTACTCACAGGTTACATTCACGAAGAGGTTATAATAATAGGATCCTCTACCTATGAAATTTGAGATTTGTTTGAAAATTTTAATATATAAGAATATTGATATATTTTTTTATTTTAGCTAATCAAAGTACTGCCCCTTTTGAATGCAGTTTTTTTTATCCCTTTACTATAAAAATTGGTAAATAACTATTATATTCAACGTTTTGTCTAACTTTAACCTGATTGACCTACCCGTAGTTAGCTGCACTACTAGTTCTCTCGGATGATACAATATTAATCGAAGACTGCGCGTATCCATACTAATAATAGAGAACATGCTAATGCTAACAAAGACAGTAAGCACTTGTACTTGATGGAAAAATATATAGGCGTTTACTACTATTTTTGTAGTAGAAAAGTAGCAAAAATTGATTGTTTTCTACTATACAGGCTGTTTGGTAGAGGGACCGACAAACCAAATGAGCGTGTTCGGGGAGAATACAAGTTGGCCAAAAAAAAATCCCCGACACCCCAATATTTTTTACTTTTTTTGTGTGAAATTTCCCGTTTTCTCCAATATTGTACCAATTTTGCTTTGCGTGGCCTGAAGGTGTATTAGAGACCTAATTCAACTAAAAACATCCGGTCTAAAACAGATTTTACAAATGTTATGGTGGTAAATAGGTACAATTTCGGAGAAAAAGGGAAAAGACACAAAAAAAGGTTAAACATATTGGGGGGTCGGGGATTTTATTTGGCCAACTTGTATTCTCCAAGTGGTCCCCCGAACACGCTCATTTGGTTTGTCGGTCCCTCTACCAAACACCCTATATAAAAACTGATTTTAATTTTAATTGTTAAAGTTGAAGACAAAATTAATGGTGGTTTATATAACAATTAGCATTTGGTACTAGTATGCAGGTCAACTGCCTTCAACCCCATCTTCAATACAATGAAGTGAGCACTTTAAAATAATATTTCCCCTTTCACACGACACTCCCACAAGTGTACTATATAGTATCAGGATATCTCATCAAATGAGAATTTAACGGTGTTAGTTGTAATCCGGGGAAATGTTAGTTTGATAATGGATTAGTAATATACACTTACAGTCTCGTGTTCTGTTCTAGTGAACTAATTAGTAAATAATCGTATCCGATTTTAATTGGCGACAAATTTAGCGAACCAAATACATTCGATCAGTACGTAATCTTTGAGAAATCCTTTAAAATCTTTTAGTTACTGTGTATGTCGGTACTTTGTGTGTTCTTCTATTTATGTGTTTTTCTAATTTAGTTGATCTTGGCCGGAGACACAGTTGTGACTCCAAGTCACGGCTCGCGTTGCAGATTTATGCAGTCATAAAAAAAGATCGGACCAAGCCTCACATGGGTTTTATTATTTATTGAACTAGGCCGTTGCTCGTTTAGTTTCATGTTATTGTTTATCTTGAGATGATTATAGCATACAAACAGAGATAAAGTACTCACAAAAGCTAATCTATTAAGACTAGTTTTTAATCTCAAGTACCTACCTATTTAATTGATGCTCGCACGATTGAGATAAGGTCTAAAAATATGAACAATAGCTTCGCAGTCACAGAACTAAAATCACAAATGAGTTACATTAGAGTGCGTCACAGATCTATCTATATGGACTTATGTCACTGTTTGTTACTACTTTGCTTCTTACGAATACTTCCATGCTGATATGAGATTTACACCCAAAATCAGTGAGCTCTAAATGGTTTGGAAGTTTATGAAGAGAGTAAAGTTTAAATTGAATTTAATAATTATTTTGATTTGAAAGTTGCGATTATCAAACTGTTCAGTTAGTTTAATTGGTGTAAGCGATACTCGTGATTTTCGAGTCACGATCCACAAATTCGAACTTGGTGTTTCGTTTGCATAGAAACTGCTGTTTAACCTGTGGCTTTGTGCTTAACCGTACCTATTAATTAGGTTATCAAGATTGCGTGGGCATGCCGTAAGTAATAATTTTGTTTTATTAGAGTATTGTTATTTTTATACCGTATACTAATGTTTACAGTATATAATAAAATAATGGGTAAAATGGTAAATTTATATCAAACTACCGCGTTGGACCTTATGTTTAAAGGATAAAACCTTCTATTCCTACAAATAAATCGTTTTAGACATGGATGGTCAATGTATATGTATGTATAGGTAAATTTATGTCTTATATGAAGAGTCAAATATTTGCAAAAATAATCCTTTTCTTTGATAGAAGTATATTTATGTACTGTGCACACAAACAGCACACAACGCTCCCACTGCACAGGCTATTCATTTGCTCAATGCTATGATTGATCAAATGACAGACCTAATTTTTTTTCCGTGTTTAAGTATATATTGTCGTGTATGTATTTTAGTGACTCAATATTTTATAGGAATAGATATATAGATAAGTGAGTGTAAGGCTGCTGTGCGCTATGAGTGTCATTTTCTACCGACTTCCAAAAAAATTCGCCGGTAATTTTTTATGTTTGTTACATAATAACTTTCGATAGGGTAAACCGATTCTTAAAATTTGTTTGGAAGCTGGTGCTTTCCGTGTGGTTCCATTAAAATTTCATCAAATTCGGTCCAGTAGTTTTTGAGTTACACTCCAATAACTGATTTTTACCAAAGTAATAGAATGGAAGTCGGTATTTTTTTTCAAATTGCAATTGTTTTAAATTTACTCGAAGGACTTTGTCACTGTGCGGCAACATAAATATCAAGACTAAACCCAACATAAATGTGCTAACTTATATACCATTTTGGTTTCTTCAGAGTTCTTCAGAGAGGATAAGCCAATATACTATTTATAAAGCCAATATGAACAGTCATATCACGATTAAAACATGACATTCTAAATGAGTCGTGTCGAACACATTACATTTTCGAGTATCCTGTAAGCAGAATATGCATTTGATAAACAAGTACAATTTGATTAATTTAATACTGACTTCCATTCTATTCACATATTGGAGTTTATCTCAAAAAATACTGGACCGAATTTAATGAAATTTAAATGAGACCACACGGGGAGCACCTCCTTTCAAACAAAAAAAGTACTTTGAGAATCGGTTCACCCAGTCGAAAATTATGAAGTAACAAACATAAAAAAAGCTCGAATTGAGTACCTCCTCTTTTTTTTTGGAAGTCGGTAGATAAATAAATAAATTCACGGTACAGAATAAATGTCCTGACGAACTGAGTTCGGGGTACAGATTTACAAATTCAGCAGTTTATGGCTCTTTTATTGTGTCTACCAAGAAAGGATTATAGCTACTCGACTGATTCAATTTACCTATATTTGTTGACTTCTTATTCTGAACTAGCTGACCCGCCAGCGGCTTCACTCACTTGGTCTATAATATACGAAGCCTAGAAATAAATTTAAATCAGCACCTTAATTCAAAACTAATTCTCAGCGCTCGCAGTGGAGCTTGACTTGGCGATCTTAACCGATCAACTTTAACAAAGTTAGGCAACGCTTGTTGCTGTCAGGAGTTGGATGGGTGACCGCTAGTGGCAATAATCAACTGAGCGCTTTCGTGCTTCGAAGGGCAGGTTAAGCCATTGGTTCTGGTAGCTTTGTCATCCTGAAAACTTCGACATGGGTTGGCCATTAGCCTATCCGTATCCACCAAGCCGCTCTAGGCTTGCGTGTTGGATTATGGCCCAACTCCTCTCTCTGTAAAGAAGGTTCGAAATACGGCAGTGAGAATATAATGGGCTAATTATAAACATTCATTCGGAACTTTCCAAAAATGTTCTTTAATGGATGCTTAACAAATCATTAAAAGGATCAAATGCTACTGCCAACTATTAAATCTAGAACTGTGATCAAATGTCAAAAACAGTCAGTGAAGAGAGCAAATTAAACATATTTAATATTATTATGACGGATTACCTTACGCGGCACAGCTGTACATCTCGTCCTTCCGGGCCACTTAATAGAACACTCGTGCACCCGGCTGCGTCCGCGCCAGTCGAGATACCCGATTATATATACCAATACTCGTATCGTCAAAGTACTCAGTTAAATCGTCAAATTACTATTATAAATATCTTATACTTTACATACATATACAAAAGTTTTACGCAATTATATGATTCCGGATGTTTGATGTATAATATTTTAAGTGATTATTATTATTTGTCTTTATATATCATCTAATTAGTTATGGATTTTCCTGATAATAATAGACTAATAGTATATTTATCGGACATTGCCAGGGATATAACTATGTTAAAAATATTTTCAATATTCAATAAAATACTTTTGAAGTGAACGATTATCAGTTATTAACGTCTATCCTATATAAACCGTAGATATATAGAAAGATGTTAATCCGTGCGCTGAGTAAAAAACTCGGTGTCGCAAGAAGCGGCCGTATTCCGCGATTCAATGTATTGTTAGCTTCAATCAGTTGGATAATCAACTGCGGTATTAAAACTTAACGTTTGAATATTCGTAAGTACATAGCAGGCATTGTAAACCGTTTACACGCAATATCGCAACCGCAAGCAATTGTTTTGTTATTATTTTGTTATATTGTTTAAAACATTGAAACTAAGAGTCTCGATGATCACTTTGATTTGGATGACGTAGCACTTTACCTAACTGCATATCCATCTTCATTTCTTAAAAATAAAATATATACAGATACAGAAAGCAGCAGTTCCTTATTTTTCTTATATTCTGTCGAGAAAACTACTTATCATTATTATCCCACATCCCAAGGAACTTGTCAGGTTATGACTGATGGACTGTATGTAGTCTGTGACAAAATAGATGTCATAAGGAATGAGTAGGGATGGAAAAAATAGGGTTATTAATATTTAACATCTGTGTTTTATATTTCCTCAGAAATAATAAATAATTTAGCCCTTTCGTAATAAAATAGTTGATGTCGTTCCGAAATAGCGGCTATTTATGGTTGGGGATTAAGTGGCCCGAAAAGAAAAAAGACCCGATTTTGAAAGCTTTTTTGTCATGATGGTTTATGGTGAGTATGAAAATTGCCGGCGATTCTCTAATGATTCGTCGATGCGTTCGTCGACGTGCTCACCGACGTCAAATACTTTATGAGATATCGCCCTTGTACATAAGTTTGCATTTCTAACGTTTCTTGTCATCTCCTCATTTGTTTCAAGAGTGTTCTTAAATATGCAACGATGTTTGCTCTTAGAGAATCGCACGGCTGGTTCTATTCTCTTTCTTACCACAATGGGTTGTGATAACGGATTTTCACTAAGGTTTTTCTAATACAAATTTATTTTATAGACATTTAAATTTAAATAATTAATAGTTAACTGCTTAAATTAATTATTATAAGCAGATTTGTTTAATATGTACTTTCATCATCTTAGGGTTATCATCATCTGGGGATATGTATCCCCAAGGAGTACACTGGCTAACCAGAAAATTAAGGAAGGGGGCCACTTATACAGTTTTATTTATAATATTAGGAGACGATACAAGCACGAGGCCCACCTGGTGTTAAGAGTGTGTGGTGTTAAATGTTACCTTTGCCGATAACAGCTGCATTTCGTCTATTTTAATAGAGAAGATGGTTTCAACTGTCAAGAACCTGGAGTCCAGTGGTTCATCTTTGCAAAAATCACAGAATTTCTGAAAAAAGCTCGCGAGCAGATACCGTGAGTTATGTGTGTCGGATGGAGATGGACCCAGATGGAGCTCCAAGTGACTTTTGTGTCAGTGGTAATAAAACAGAATGCAAGAAACGGAAAAGGAAGAGGGTAGACCATTTCGTCTGCTCATAACAACACCTACCCGCAGATACTTCAGTTTACTCGTGAACATGGCGCATGCAACCGAAATATCGAGAGCTCAAAGTAAATACAATAGTGTATTGTATTTATTTTGAGTAAATATCCCGTTTCTAAAGTTAATTCTTGAATTAGTGACCATGTCAGCTTAAAAAGGGTATAAAAGTTCAACCTTAAAAGTGGCACCAGGAGCAGTAAAGCAATACATGAGTAATAGACTGGCTTTCTATGAACATGGCATGAGGAGATATGAAAAATATATTACGAGAATAATATGAATAAGGACGAATATATGAGTAGATGAATGCCAAATAAGCCATTTATAAATTGCGAGAAGAAAATACAAACGAGTTTTCGAATAGTATTACGAGTATGTTGGGGCACAAATATAATGACCACCAAAAATACTTCGATACCCTAAGCTTTCTTATCAAAAAAAGATACTGAACAACAAAAATAAAAATCTACCATTACAATAGTACTAGCAATTTTAGTAACGATTCCACATTAAATTGTATTCAAGTCCAAATTTAGTAAACTATCACCAACTTTTAGCGAGCAAATTAATACACTATGTCTACCTAAATACACCATTTCTACCTAAATAAACCACTATGATTGCCATAAAATGCATTCATATTACCAAGTAATGTAAAATTTGCTAGAGCTATTCAAATGGGCATGAAACGCAAAAGAGAGCGACCAGCAAAAGCTAAGAAAGCATTAATTGTGCATTAAATCAGTAGGTACAGAAGCCTGATTTATCATAATAATTCGACTATTATTAACACTTCCCTAGTTAGACGACTGATTCCCCGCCGGACCACCTGTACCATTGGTCAGGTACCAATGATGGTACAAATGGCACCAATTTATCCCACTAGTACCATTGATTGTAAAGCAATAACTGTGCAGTAAATGATTATATCAGACTGATTATTAATAAGAATATTAAATAACTTACTAGAAGTAACTGTTTTCTTATGTTTTTTTTACAAATGTTTATAAAAAGATTGGAATTCTTGATTCTTCAAAAATAATTCTAAATAAATATAGTTTTAGTTACCGAGTGGAGATAATTGTTATTTTTGTATTTATAATTTAAGAACGCATTAATGTGCAGTGTATGATTGCGGTAGACTGATTGTTCTTAAGAATTTGAAATTACTATCTATAAGTAACCTATGTAATCTTTTATTTTATTTTTTTATTTATTAACAGGATTATTGGTATTGCAGGAGTTTCAGTTTTTAACCTGATAGGCATTTGATTGAATAAACGTTTCTGTTTTTTTTTGGCAGTGGCAATTTAATTTAGGGAATATAAATATCAGTTTAGTAAACATCTTACAATATATTTGTAAAGGATCAAATTTTAGGAGATTATTTACTGTGTTTGGGAGAAATAATGATTTACATAGCATAAGTATCTTTATTAGGATAATGATATGTTAAATATCTACACGACATTTTAGATTGAAATTCGGTTAAAATACTGGTGGTCATATACCATTTTACAATGATTAGTTTGGAGTCATGTGTTTTAAAGGATAGCAAGGTGTTATAATTTGGGTTATAATTTTGGAAAATAGAAGTTTACATTTTGGCGCTCATTACATATTTTTGGGTCAACAATGATATGTTTGGAGATATTGTCTTTAATAAGATAGTAATATGTTTTATTTACTATTTGATGCTTCAGCCAAATTTCCTTCTTTTTCAATTCTAATAACTGTACGTAAAGATATACCTGAAATCATATTTTATTTTAACAATTTAAAGCAGAAAATATGTTTCATTGGCCAACATAATATTAATTTTATTAGTATATTGGGTAATACAATAACGAGACATGGTCTTGTTTACCTGTAGCAGCTGCGACGCGTTCATTTACATTTTCAAATGGAATAATCTGGGTGATACATTGAGTTTTTTCTCAAAGAAATCCTTCACTCGTAGTACCATCTATCTAACACCACTTCTTATGACTTTCAGCATATTTAAAGATCTTATATATTATATAAAACCACAAAACCTTTATTAATATATGATAATAAACATCAACTACGGCTATGATCAAAAATGACGCTTTACAAGATTGCGCCGTTGGGTCCAATTTTGACCAGGTGCCAAAAGATCCTTTTAGCACTGTATATATCTACATTGATATATATAAAAATCAAGTACGTTCTATTTTCGATTTTGACTTCTTTTATTTGAAAGTGGCAACATTTAAGGGGAAAAAATGACATGACACAATCACATTTTTATTTGATACAAAGTCACCAATTATTTTATCCTTTATTATTGGACTCCGACATTTTGTACCATTAGATACCATTATCTAAGTAAATTATGATAACACATAAAATATAAGTAATTGTGCATCCATACCTACCCTATACCTACTATCTATTACGATTTATTTATGTTGCACAGCCCAATCCGATATTTATTATAATTATCAGATTTTACCTAAATAACATAACCAAAAAAAAACATCATTATGATTGATAGACGTATGCTAGATACGTACGTACGATACGTAGATACACAGTTTGATTAGATAGTATCTCAGTCTTACTTAGAACTACTTTTTTGCCTGGTTTCCGTCTAAGTAGAGTACCCAAAACACACAGAGGTTGGCCCATCTTCTTTATAAAGCTACAATTTAAAATTAAAATGTGCAAACAATACTTACCTTACATAAAAACTACTTCCAGCATAGAGCGTAGCGTTTTTGTCAAATTTAGTCGACGAGTAAGCTAACTCATTTAAATAAGTGTCCGCATATGGCCAAGAGACGGTGTTACGGTTTCTGCGTCATACAAAGTACCTAGTTAGACACAGATTAAATAATAGTGGGTTTTACTACGTTGGTCGCTTAGAACAAATGTTTGTCAATGGTACTCACAGACTATATGGTTATATGGTCTGTGATGGTACTAGTGTTACTAAACACATTTTTTAATGTTTCTCATCATGAATTTCTATTATATGTTAATGATTACAGGTGATGATTAAAGTTTTCTAAAGGAATCTTTGCATAGATAGATTGATTAACTCTTTATTGTAACACCACATTACACATAAGTACATTTCGATAAAATTGTATACACAAAAATATCTTACTAATTAATTTACTATGCTATATCTTACTATTAATAACAATTAAATGCTTAAAACTAATAGTGTCACAATGGGCGGTATTATCGCTCAGAGCGATCTCTTCCAGACAACCATGCATGGAAAGATATAGGCATAAGCTTATAAAGGTGGTGTATAACCCAAACATATTTACATAGCAAAGACACCAATACACTATCTATATTATACTATGTAAGTCTTAAGTTGTAACATTGTATTTACTTAATAGAAACTGCCCGCGATTATGCTTGCTTAACATGCGTTACTTCCGAAAGTATAACCAATTTAATAGTGCAAGATTTTTTGTATCGTCTTAAGTTAGAGGTACCAAGTTTTGATAAAGGATATCCCTCCGCTGTCAGAATCAAATCACTTGTAACACTGTTAAGAAACTCCATTAAAAGAGCGATACGCTTTTCGCGGAAAAGTCCATCTAGGATGCAACCATCGCACCATATGCAAGTATATATATATATATATATACTTGCATATACTGCCTATTCATTTCGTGCAAGAGTAAAAAAACTACTTTCACAAAAATGTAGTCCACTATCAATATCATAATATCCAGGTATGATAAGTGAATAAATGGCACTTTCTTTGTAACTAATTCACTTTTTACATTTCACAACAATAGACCAATAATAGACTTTTTCCACTGATATTGGCAAAATTGTGCGCCGCACAAGCCATACAAACAACAAGAAGAAAACTTTTTCCATTTTGGCGCTATTTCGTGCATACGAATTTGAGTAATAATTTGTTGGATTTACTAAACTTTAGTAGCAAAAATGTCATGAGATTAAATAAAGTAGTGTATGCAACTGCATATAATTAGGTATTAAAATACTCGTGTAATCTTATTTTAAAAAAATACACTCATGTTTTAATACCCTCTATTATATGACAGTTGCATAAACTACTATTTTAATTCTAGAACATGCAGCCTAAATTAGTATAAAACCTAAACAGGTCCCTATAGTAACGTAATTTAATAGAGAAGGCATTTAGCTTACTTCGTTACGGCATGTTTGGAAGGGGTTGAAGCCAACACGGCACCGAGAAATTTTCGTATACATTGATGCCCTCGTAAATTCATTGCTCCTAACGGACGGTTTATCTAATTATGCAAAACATGGTAGAGTTTGTACGTAGTTTACAGTATACCGAAAACTCGACGCCAACCGAAATTATTATAAACGAAAATCTCCCTTGGAACTTGCGAGGGATGAGAGCTGACGACACTGGAGATAAGCTTAATTGCGTCCGTATATAAAATTATAATAAGAAATGTAAGTTACACAGGTTTGATATGAACCCTCACGTAAAGTCTACCAGTTCCATACTGTCAATCATAGATTTAACCATCAGGTCTTCATTTCAAAGAAGAGTACAAGATGCTCGCGCAACTCTAATAAGAAACGATGTCCTAGATAGGTTTCACAATCCTATAAACTCATAGACAGACAAGTGGCTATCGGCATTAATTTTTTAATTATTTTATTTTAAATTGAGATCGTCTGAAACGAATCCAATTCTCAATTTACGGTATCTAAATGGAAGAAGATCAATGCCTATAAATAACAAGCTTAAGTTATTTAAAATGTACCAGGGGTCGTTTAGGAGTTATACTTTTAAGTAGTTTTGAATTGGACTTGTTTAATAGTTCCATTTCAATTATATGTTTTGGGTCACATTTATTAGCGGAAATATTCGGTTTGTTATTTATGTAACAAGTATCACACATTTTGTCCAGTCTCTCTGTTGTATTTGATTTTCCACGGGAGAGAATAAGGTGGAAATTTATTTCGATATCTTCTCGATGTAGGCTTGTAGGTAATTAAATTGTTTGACCATTATGTCCAATTTAGTTTAACCCGTCCCTTGTCTACTTTTTTACTTTTTTCGGTGTCTTTCCGAACTACGCATAAAAGTTCAGATAAAAAATACTACATTTGAATAGTTTGACCAACTAAGAGCAAGTTTATACCGGTGGAGTGTATACATTAGGTGTACGCGCAACATGGCATAGCACTTTTTTGTACGTACACATGGTGTACGTGCGACGGGTTAAATACTGAAATCTAAAGCATCACACCACGGTAATGTTTAATAATACCCTGATCACACTTATAACTTTGAATGTATGTGAGTGAGGATGTGAGTAAGTGGGAGTGTACCTTTATTAGTAACGCTGAAACAATGGCACGGATTTGCAATGAACTTAGAATTTAGATAGCTTGCCCAGGAATAATGTGTTTCTATTACATATGTGAATAAAAACACATTATTTACTTTCGGATTCAACGGGATTTTTTTTCTGATAGTTATGAGACGGGCAAGTTATGGTAAGTATTACGATTGCCCATGACAGTTGCAGTGCCACCCAGGATAATAACTGTAATTTTAGAGTCTTTTTCGCCCAGTGTTTTCACTGGCTAGAGTGCCCTTCACGCCCTTACATAGTAATGCTTGCACACTATTGCTTATTGGGTAGTTTAACATCAAACGTTTTATTTATCTCGATATTTTGGACCACTATAAGGCATTATCCTAAGTATAATAAAAAATATAAGGCATTTAATAATCATATAATATCAAAGTCAACCTTCAAACCAAAATCATTTGTTTACATTAGACGTCAAATTCATCAATGGTATTTATTACATAATTTACTAAACTGTAACTGTAAAATGTATTAAACTTCCAAATACTTATAAAAAAATCCATAAAATGGATAATAACACAAGTGCAGTTTGATAAATTTTATACCGACTTCCATTCCATTCAGTTATACTCATACTCATACTCATTTATTGGTAACCATTAGTTACAAGTCACATCTTTCTCATATTATATGTATAGGTACATAATATTGGTAATTCCAAGTACTAAGTAATTGTCAAATCCATAAATTTATATAAACTCATTGTCAAAATAAGAAATAAAATAAAATAAAGTTCTATACTAAAATATAGAAAATCCATATTTAAAAATAAATTATATAAATAATAATAAAAATTGTCAAACACAAATACATTACACTCTCTAGAATCTAGTTTACGCTAATGGTGCCGGTAAAAACTCATCTACTCTGTAGAATGATGCCTCAACAAGCCACTTCTTGATTCTTGTTTTAAAAGACTCCCTGGACGGGGCGTTTTTTATTTGGTCGGGGAGCCGGTTGTAGACTCCTGTCGCCATTACGTGCACCTGCTTAGACTCCTTCACCAGCCGACATCTCGGCGCGCGCAGCAGGTGCGCGTGCCGCGAGCCGTGCTTCGCGCGCTGCTCGCCTAGGCGGGGGTACTCGTCTAGGTGGTCCCGAGCGTACAGGGCCGCCTGTAGTATCATCAGGCATGGAACGGTCAGTATTCTCATGGTCCGGAACAGTGGTAATGCTGATGTATCTTCTGGCACTCTCGCTATGGCTCTCACAGCTCTCTTTTGCATTCTGAAGACGCGTTCACAGTCTGCAGAAGGCGCCCAGAACTCAACACCATATTGTAAGAGAGAGTGCACAGACGCATAATAACAGTTCCGAACCATGTCCCTCGGCAAAATAGCTGATAGCCGCCATAAAGCACAACAAGCGCGCCCGATTTTCAGACACAGACTATCGACGTGACCTTCCCACGTAAGTGCTCTATCGATCTGAAAACCCAAGAATGTCGACTCCGTTACCTGGTCCATTTGACCACTTCCAACTACCACGTTAAGGGGATCCTGTTTATGTCCCGAGAGGTCAAACTGCATGAAGTGAGTTTTATTGATATTTAGGATCAAGCCGTTGATTTTGAACCACTAATGTAGATCGGCCGCCACCTGGTTTAGCTTTCGCTCCAGTTCTTCCACAGCGGGTGCGGTCACTATTGCAGCTACGTCGTCAGCGTACATGAGAACGTATCCATCATGTATACACTCAGGTAAGTCGTTAAGGAGAATATAAAACATTATATTAGAGAGAGAGGACCCCTGCGCCACTCCTAATACGGTTGCAAGCGGTTGCGATTTTACCGTGCCTCCTTCTCCCGCTACCAACTGGCTGCGACCCGTCATAAACTCTGATAACAGATGGATTGCGTTACCTCGCACTCCGTAGTGCGCTAATTTCACGCCGATCACATCATGATCGGCGACGTCGAACGCCTTGGACAGATCGCAGAAGATTACTGCGACTTGCTGCCGCCTTCCACGTGCATCTGTGATCTTGCGAAGAAGCTCCCGCGTGAGAGAGGTCGTAGAACGGCCGCAACGGTAGGCGTACTGCCTCTCCGATAAGGATGAACATTCCCCCAGGTACTCAGTGAGCCGCGAGCTAAGACCATATTCAAATATCTTGGCAATTGCCGGGATTATTGATACCGGTCTGTAGCTATTTATCTGATCTTGTTGGCCTTTTCCTTTATACAAGGGGGATACTTTAACGTATTTCAAGGCGGCTGGATACGTGCCTTCACTTATACATCTGTTGTATAAAGAAGTGAGTATATAGGCTATAGGTTCGGCGATACTGTGAATAAGTGATATAGATATATCATAGGCGTCTTTCGAATTTTTCCTTGCTACCCCACGAGTAATGATTTGTAACACCTCTGTGACCATGAATGGCTTCAGCCTCAGCGAGCGGTCGGCAGATGGGCGTGCTGCCGTAAGAGCGCGGGTTGCCGCAGCGACATCGGCGGCGGGTGCGCCGCACGATGCCGCCGCGTTTACGAATTGCGCATTAACGGCGTCTACAACTCCCACCTTACTTGAAAATTTGGAACCGTCGGTTCGCGTCAATATTTCCGTGTAATCGACAGACTTCTTACATCTCCCCGTTTCAGATCTCACTATTTCCCACATCGATTTCATTACATTTGGGGATTGCTGAATAAGATTGCAGTAGTAATTGCTACGTTCGTATTTCAATAAGTTGTCATATTTTAATTGGAATTCATTAATTCTAGATTGAAGTTGAGAATTTAAAGGGAATTTAAACGATAAATCTTGCATGTCAAGTAAAAGTAATTTTAAATTAAATATTTCATCGGTCGCCCAATAAATACCTTTGGCCCTTATCTGAGTCCGTTTTAAAGGGAAACAGGCTTCTGTTTTATTCTTAATTATATGCAGTATGGCCAGCGCTAACTCATTTGGTGACGTCAAGTTAGCCTTCCACTCAATCTCAGGCTAATCCACGCTTTCTATAGCTGTAATAAAGTTAGCTCGATTCCCCTGGCTGTAAGACCTGGCGAGGCGGGTTGGTGCGGGCCGGGGGCCGGCTGCGCACGGCACGCGTGCGCGCACCGCGTAATGGTCAGACAAGTTGCAGTGCACGGGCGCCGCACGCGTGTCCTCCACCAACTCACAGCTAATATAGAAGTGGTCCAGACAGGTGCTCGTGTTATCAGTTACCCTCGTAGGAAAGTCAGCTATGTTGCACAAGTTATGGACTGATAATAAATCTTTTAATTTTTTAAGGTCGCTGCTAAGCGAACTACTAAAGTCAATGTTAACGTCTCCCACAACCACAAATTCACGTTCAGAATCAGTAAGCTTGTTGAGTAAACATTCAAAAACTGGAAAAAATAGCGATGCTCTTGTCACATTAGATCGGTATAAGCAAACTACCACAATATTTTTGTCGAGTAAGTCTATAGCAGAAATCTCACAAACCAGCTCTACAGAAAGTTTGTTATAACATTCGAGTTAATTAAAAATTGGAGTAAACACGGAAAATATAGATAATTCCACCAATACGCATTCAAATTCACGGCCTGTTGCACCAGACAATTCATTAATTATTATTACGTCACATTCACACCAATCACGGCAGTTTCAGAAATTGCAACTATTTTTATTTAATAAAAAATTCAAGAGCAACACTGCTCTGTTAGCAAGTTTTGACGTCCTCTTATTGGTCTTATTGGAGTGTGACTCAAAAACTTCTGGACCGAATTTGATGAAATTTAAATGGGACCACGTGGGGAGCACCAGCTTTCAAACAAAAAAGAGTTTTGAGAATCGTTTCACTTTATCGAAAGTTATGAAGTAACAAATATAAAAAAATATATAAAAATACTGTCGAATTGAGTACCTCCTCCTTTTTGGAAGTTGGTAGAAAAAAACCGCCAAGAAAATAACGTAGGCAATATTTTAAAGACACGCTCATTTTAAATTATTTTTACTGGCCAGGGGATAATAAGATATATAATAGAGATTATTATTATTATGTATTATACTACTATTATACTTATCATATATATTATTATATTAGATAGATATAAAGGTTACATTTATATTTTCTACTACTTAATTAAAGTTGTTATTACAATACGACTACAAAGTTTGTTTTCGTAGCGTTTTGCTGCGGTTAATATTCTTAATACAATAGACACGACCTTTAGATTTTATTCTTGCGCAGTTGTTCGTGTATTATTTGCTGAAAGATCGGCAATTATGTCGAATGGTGATTTCATATATTTTGAAGGCGGTTCTAACTGGCTAACAATCATATAGGTTGCAATTCCAGCCACCAAGGCGATTGCTATCCTGAAAATAAGGCAATCAACAATAAAACATTTCTTTTACATAAAAGGGCCTAAGGCTTATTAGCTGGAAACATATAATAATTAACATCACCGTAGTATGTTTCCGAACAGCCGTGCGATTCTCTAAGAGCATACATCGTTGCATCTTTGACAACATCCGTGAAACAAATGACGAGATGACAAGAAACTTTTTTTGTATTGGAATTCTCGTGAGTTTAACACATATTTAACTATTATTATTAACCGGCAAAACACTCACGTTAAGGATCAAAAAGTCAACCCGGGTTTGGAGCATGTCCGATGCTTATCTTCAGGGCGAGTGCGCAGTAGCGTCTGCGAGCTCCCGGCGTTAATAGTAATAGTTATATATGACAAGAAACGTTGTAAAAACAACCTTAAGTACAAGGACATCGGTGAGCTCGTCGACGAGCTCATCGATGAATCATTAGAGAATCGCGCGGCAGATGGGAATTAATTAGACGTGTAAAATCGCCCACACAGTACTAGTTTAGATTCCAGTCGCTCTAGAACATGCAGCTTAGACTTGAAGTAACTGGATCCAGTTATTTTCCAATTTTACTTATAGATATAATTTGTTTTTAACATAATTACAGACATAATATTGTAACATAAAAAATATATATAATATTTTTTTACTAGCGACTGCTCGCGACTTCGTTCGCGACTACCTCCCATCTTTTCATGGTTTTTCTTTCATAAGAACCTTCTCCTGCCAATAAGTAATACAGTTCCATCAGTTCTCAAGCTATAGCTTGACCAGAAGAAATAGGGGTTCATTTATATTATATAGATAGATTACGATTTCGTTGTGTTTTTAGACATTAAAACTTTTACATAGATTATACTTGGCTGCATTAGTTCCAAAACCATTGCTGTTTTTTTGTTGTTTCTAGACTTGGCCTAAGTTTGCGTTTTCCAACAATTCTGACATGTATTCGAATTTCGAATTCCGTCCGATGACATATAGTGTTTCACACTAAAATTGCAAAATCATTGATAGGTAAATTTAATGTTTAGGTAGACTGCGAATACTATTTGTTACACATTGGCGTCGTGGAATAGTAAAGGCTATATATTTTTGAATGATATAAGCCTGGAGCATAGTGACACGTAATTTATAATAACTTATATGCAGTTTCAGAGAATAGACTAGGCTTTTGAGTGTGCTAATGGTTTAAATTGAACGAGATCGAGAAGCATCTGTCTATCAAGAATCATCGTGTCTTGATATTAACATGACCAAAAATTCCAAAAGTTTTTTTTCTAATTTTAAGAAAACTGCAAAAAATATAGAAATCGGAGAAATCGATAGTATACATTAACATAGATAATATAACATTAGATAAAATTAAATTGTATACAAATGTGTTTAAAATTGATGTGACTAAAGTTGCAAGTAAAAATGCAATTGATATTTCTGTTCATGTCATGTTAATAAGCCTTAAGGGCTATTTAACACCCGCGATTTATATTTAATACATTTCGTGAATATGCAACAGAGGGACATACCCATTGAGTCGCGGTTCGCCATATTTGGCTAAGAGTACAATAGATTTCGCAGAAATCAACCTACTTGGCCAGGAACTGCAACGTGTGTGGTTAAACAGTGTGAAATGTCAGAACCATGATTGTTTGAAAGTACCTATTATCACAATTCTGTGTGCATGGTACCGACTTCGAGAAGTTATTTCACACTTTTTAGTGTAGAAGTCGGTTTAATATTTTTATTAAACTAAAAATCACTAAAAAAATTGTCACCATTTTTAGTGACCTTGCAATTTACGGGATACATAGTCAATGATGATATCATTAAGATAAATCAACACTTTTCAGTTTTTGGAGTGTACCTCAAAATAAGCTTGACCGATTTGATTAAATTTATATGCGACCACCACGGAAGTATACTCTATCAAATAAAACAAGAATCATCAAAATCGGTCATAAACGATGAAGTTATCCGCGAACACACATAAAAAAAATACATATATATATAAAAAACGGTCTAATTGAGAAACCTCCTTCATTTTTTGAAGTCGATTGAAAAAAAACGTCCATTTTACCACACTTATATGTATTGGATTTTAGTCAATTTTTAGATACTTACCACATGAAAACCATTTTACAAAAATATGAAGTCCATATAAATATACGCATTTGTGCAAAAAATATTATTGTAGGCCTATACATGTACACATTTGTGGAGATAAACGTAAATTATTTTGTAAAAATTACAAGCCTAACCTTGTGCTATGAGATGGCACTGCATGGAACTGTATGCTTCGCTCGCATTACGAAACCACGTGATGATGTTGTTGAATTTCATGTAATGACAATACTCTGCTTTATAAACACTTTCCTTTTTCATGCTAACTCAGAGATGCATTGACACCAATACACTGTTATTCAAACAAATCGGAAAAATCAGATGTACTGTGAAGTCCAACAGTTCTGAAAATCAACCGAAGCTACGTAATAATGAATATGGAAGAAAGCAAGGCCCGCATCAAACGAAAGCCGACATAGCATTGTGGATAAGCCAATTGAAATTGAGCAGGGCACAAAGCACGCAAAACTGATTGTCGATAGGACCGGAAGGTTCTGGAGTGGAGTCCACGGACTGGCAAGTGCAACGTAGGTCGTCCACAGACAAAGTGAACAGACAACCTGATAACGGTTGAATGCAGGCCATCCAGTCCTTCTGGAAATCTATGCGGGAAACCTATGTTCAACAGTGGACGTCATATGGCTGGAACGATGATGATGGTGATGACTAGCCTATAAATAAATTAAATTGGTAAGCAACAGCGTATACAGGTTGTCCCGAAACTAAACGAGTACCAGGTACCGGGCCAGAGGTCAAGGTATACCAGTTACGAAAAAAAAAGAAAAAAACCGCCCATCCCATTTTGGCTTTTTTATAACCTTAGCCTCTCGCCCGGTACTAGGTTATCGTTGAGTTTCGGGACAACCGATATACTTCAAGCAAAAATATATCTTATTTTATTATACAGGTTGTTTAGTAGAGGGACCGACAAACCAAATGAGCGTGTTCGGGAACTTGGAGAATACAAGTTGGCCAAAAAAAATCCCCGACACCCCAATTTTTTTTTAACTAAATCTGTAAGTTAGCTCTGTTTTGTATCCAATTTTGCTTTGCGTGGCCTGAAGGTGTATTAGAGACCAAATTCAACTAAAAACATCCGGTCTAAAACAGATTTTACAAATGTTATGGTGGTAAATAGGTACAATTTCGGAGAAAAAGGGAAGACACAAAAAAAAAAAACATATTGGGGGGTCGGGGATTTTATTTGGCCAACTTGTATTCTCCAAGTGATCCCCCGAACACGCTCATTTGGTTTGTCGGTCCCTCTACAAAACACCCTATATAAAAACTGATTTTAATATTAATTGTTAAAGTTGAAGACAAAATTTATGGTGGTTTATATAACAATTAGCGCTTGGTACTAGTATGCAGGTCATCTGCCTTCAACCCCATCTTCAATACAATGAAGCACTTTGAGCACTTTAAAATAATATCTCACCCCTTTCGCACGACACTCCCACAAGTCCTGTTCCTGAAACTATATAGTATATATAGTTTCAGGATATCTCATCAAATGAGAATTTAACGGTGTTAGTTGTAATCCGGGGAAATGTTAGTTTGATAATGGATTAGTAATATCCACTTACAGTCTCGTTTTCTGTTCTAGTGAACTAATTAGTAAATAATCGTATCCGATTTTAATTGGCGACAAATTTAGCGAACCAAATACATTCGATCAGTACGTAATCTTTGAGAAAACTTTTAGTTACTGTGTATGTCGGTACTTTGTGTGTTCTTCTATTTATGTGTTTTTCTAATTTAGTTGATCTTGGTCGGAGACACAATTGTGACTCCAAGTCACGGCTCGCGTTGCAGATTTATGCAGTCATAAAAAAAGATCGGACCAAGCCTCACATGGGTTTTATTATTTATTGAACTAGGCCGTTTCTCGTTTAGTTTCATGTTATTGTTTATCTTGAGATGATTATAGCATACAAACAGAGATAAAGTGCTCACAAAACTAATCTATTAAAACTAGTTTTTAATCTCAAGTACCTACCTATTTAATTGATACTCGCACGATTGAGATAAGGTCTAAAAAATATGAACAATAGCTTCGCAGTCACAGAACTAAAATCACAAATGAGTTACATTAGAGTGCGTCACAGATCTATCTATATGGACTTATGTCACTGTTTGTTACTACTTTGCTTCTTACGAATACTTCCAAGCTGATATGAGACTTACACCCAAAATCAGTGAGCTCTAAATGGTTTGGAAGTTTATGAAGAGAGTAAAGTTTAAATTGAATTTAATAATAATTTTGATTTGAAAGTTGCGATTATCAAACTGTTCAGTTAGTTTAATTGGTGTAAGCGATACTCGTGATTTTCGAGTCACGATCCACAAATTCGAACTTAGTGTTTCGTTTGCATAGAAACTGCTGTTTAACCTGTGGCTTTGTGCTTAACCGTACCTATTAATTAGGTTATCAAGATTGCGTGGGCATGCCGTAAGTAATAATTTTGTTTTATTAGAGTATTGTTATTTTTATACCGTATACAAATGTTTACAGTATATAATAAAATAATGGATAAAATGGTAAATTTATATCAAACTACCGCGTTGGACCTTATGTTTAAAGGATAAAACCTTCTATTCCTACAAACAAATCGTTTTAGACATGGATGGTCAATGTATATGTATGTATAGGTCAATTTATGTCTTATATGAAGAGTCAAATATTTGCAAAAATAATCCTTTTCTTTGATAGAAGTATATTTATGTACTGTGCACATAAACAGCACATAACGCTCCCACTGCACAGGCCATTCATTTGCTCAATGCTATGATTGATCAAATGCCAGACCTAAATTTTTTTCCGTGTTATGTATTATTGTTTTAGAGTTTATCTCAAAAAATACTGGACCGAATTTAATGAAATTTAAATGAGACCACACGGGGAGCACCACCTTTCAAATAATTCAATTTCAAAAGAATCGGTTCACCCAGTCGAAAATTATGAAGTAACAAACATAAAAAAAGCTCGAATTGAGTACCTCCTCTTTTTTTTGGAAGTCGGTAGATAAATAAATAAATTAACGGTACAGAATAAATGTCCTGACGAACTGAGTTCGGGGTACAGATTTACAAATTCAGCAGTTTATGGCTCTTTTATTGTGTCTACCAAGAAAGGATTTTTGGAAATTTCACCCCTAAGAGGGTAAAGCGAGTGTAGCTGCTATCGCTTCAGCTAATAATTTATACTAGGAGGAAACTACGTATGGTTTTCTGAAAATTAAATATTAAATAAAAAATATAAAAATATTTGTATTGCAACATTGTACCTACTAAGCACACATCTGCAATTTTACGAGCATTTATTCAAAGCAAATGCTGCAGTATTATTGTGTATATAACTAATAATCATTTGAAACTATGTGAGCTTGATAATGAATTTTCCTATAAAACAGAAAAAAGGACAAACAAGTTTTTATGCTTACTTACTACAAATCTTTCGAGTTGATTTTAATTACAATATAGAAATCCAAAATCAAACCTTATATTGTTAAAACATGTCATAATACGAGTATACCTGCTGATTTTGACTTTTTTACAAGTAATTTATCGCTTAATTAAATATCTTAGCAAAAACCGTGACAAATTCATGCCAAAGTTAATTCCATCAACTATCAATCTTTATAATCAATCAAACTAGATATAAGAGAAAATAGCCTTACCTAAACCATCAATCTCTTAGTTAATAGCTAGTGACACCCACCTTGTGGGGAGAAGATCGCATTTAAAGAGGCCAGCGGGCCTAGTATGAAAATTTCCGTAAGTGTAACGTAATCGTGTCTTTGACTATACAATACAAACTATAATTTATTATAATGTGGCACAGATAAGTCATAGTTTTTGTTTATTAGCCGAGCTATTCTCTAATGATTGGTCGTTGCGATCGTCGACGAGCTCACCGATGTCAAATACTATAAGAGATATCGCCCTTGTATATTATAATGTTGTTCTTCCAACGTTTCTTGTCTTCTCGTCAATTTGTTTCACGAATGTTGTCAAAGATGCAACGATGTTTGCTCTTAGAGAATCGCACTGCAGAACGCCTAGTAAGTAAAACGGCCAAGCTAGCTAATCGACTGCGTCACTTTACCTATATTTGTTGACTTCTTATTCTGAACTAGCTGACCCGCCAGCGGCTTCACTCACTTGGTCTGTGATATACGAAGCCTAGAAATAAATCTAAATCAGCACCTTAATTCAAAACTAATTCTCAGCGCTCGCAGTGGAGCTTGACTTGGCGATCTTAACCGATCAACGTTAACAAAGCTAGGCAATGCTTGTTGCTGTCAGGAGTTGGATGGGTGACCGCTAGTGGCAATAATCAACTGAGCGCTTTCGTGCTTCGAAGGGCAGGTTAAGCCAATGGTTCTGGTAGCTATGTCATCCTGAAAACTTCGACATGGGTAGGCCATTAGCCTATCCGTATCCACCAAGCCGCTCTAGGCTTGCGTGGTGGATTATGGCCCAACTCCTCTCTCTGTAAAGAAGGTTCGAATCACGGCAGTGAGAATATAATGGGCTAATTATAAACCTTAATTCGGAACATTCCAAAAATGTTCTTTAGTGGATGCTTAACAAAACATTAAGTTTGTAACCCCATCAGTTTATGCTATGCATTGATGAATTAATAAGTCAGTGAGGAGAGAAAATTAAAGATATATAATATTATTTTGACGGATTATGTTACGCGGTACAGTCACATCTCGGCCTCTCGGGCCACTTCATATAGAGCACTCGTGCACTCGGCTGCGTCCGCCCCAGTGGAGATACTAGATTATATATTATACGTAAGTTAAATCGTCAAATTAACATTAACCCTTGAAGCTCCATGGAGAACTATAATTTGCGACCCAGCGTTCGCAAAAACCCCGCAAAAATCCGCCATTTAAAAATTCGCGCGGTCGCGGTAATTTAGTTGTAGTAAAATTAACATTAAAATATCTAATACTTACAAAACTTTTAAGCAATAATATGTATAAATTTTAGATATTTGATGTAAGGTTTATTTAAGTGTTTATTAATATTTGTCTTTATATATCGTCTAATTATTTATGGGGTTTCCGGATAATAATAGACAAATACTATATTTATCGGACTATGCCAGGGATATAACTACTCGTATGTTAAAATATTTTTAATATTCATTAAAGTACTTTTGAAGTGAACGATTATCAGTTATTAACGCCTATCTATCCAAACCGTAGATATATAGAAAGATGCCAATCCGTGCGCTAGGTACAAAACTCGGTGTCGCAAGGAGCGGCCGTATTCCACGGTTCAATGTATTATTGCTTCAATCAGTTGGATAATCAACTGCAGTATTAAAACTTATTGTTTTAATATTCGTAAGTACAAAGCAAGCATTGTAAACTGTTTACACGCAATATCGCAACCGCAAGCAATGTATTCTGTTTTTGGGCATATTGCTGCGACAACAGCCCCGCCCCTTTCTCATATCTCGCTTGTTTCTGTGATATGTGATCCATACATACACATTTTAGCACATATTAATATAAGTGTGATACAATAAAAAAGCTGCTTATATTATATCATTTTATTCATTCTACATTTCTTTCTTTACAACGACCAAAAACATTTTTTACATTCTAATACTAATCAGATCCACGTTCAAAAATATTGTACAGATGGCACATAGTCTTACAGTGGTTACCGGACATACATTGTTTGTTTACAAATAACACATGTAGTAAGTACGTAGAATTTTTCATAAATTTTGTAATATCGCCTACTTTCGTTTCAATTTTATTTGTTCCAAAGTAGAGCTGCTCCGTTGGGAACACGTCGGAAATATGTTGTAAAACTGTACTACTACCTACGTTTAAAATTGTCCCACGTATTTTGTACAAGTTTATGAAGTTTCCAGTTTTAGTAAAATCGAGTGTTAGTATTATTGTAGTTTGGCGAGTGGATTAATGTTGGAGAGCCTTGTTTATCGTCTTTTATATTATTGAAGTGAAAACTTCTAAAGGGGCGTTAGCACTTTTTGGGTGAACTATAATCATTGAACTCGCGTCATCGTCACCGAACGTTTTAGGCACGTTAGCACTTTTTGGGTGAACAAAAATCATGGAACTCGCGTCATCGTCACCGAACGTTTTAGGCACGTTAGCACTTTTTGGGTGAACAAAAATCATGGAACTCGCGTCATCGTCACCCAACGCTTTAGGCACGTTTGCACTTTTTGGGTGAACAAAAATCATGGAACTTGCGTCATCGTCACCGAACGCTTTAGGCGCGTCAGCTCTTTTTGAGTGAACTAAAATCATGGAACTCGCATCATCGTCACCGAACGCTTTAGGCGCGTTAGTACTTTTTGGGTGAACTAAAATTATTGAACTCGCGTCATCGTGCCGAACGTTTTAGGCACGTTAGCATTTTTTGGGTGAACAAAAATCATGGAACTCTCGTCATCGTCACCGAACGTTTTAGGCACGTTAGCACTTTTTGGGTGAACAAAAATCATGGAACTCGCGTCATCGTCACCCAACGCTTTAGGCACGTTAGCACTTTTTGGGTGAACAAAAATCATGGAACTCGTGTCATTGTCACCGAACGCTTTAGGCGCGTTAGCACTTTTTGGGTGAACTAAAATGATGGAACTCTTGTCATCGTCACCGAACGCTTTAGGCGCGTTAGCACTTTTTGGGTGAACAAAAATCATGGAACTCGCGTCATCGTCACCGAACGCCTCAAGTTACTTAGTTTTCACTTTTATCGGCAGTCCTCAAAGATTGCCCCTCATGGTTTTTTTGGATCTATTACGTGACAAGTATGTGCAACGTCAATTTATCAACCTCGTAAAAAATATGTGTATTATCAAACAAGAATGAGCAGCCTTGGTTGGTCCTAATCGTTATTAGCCTAAGCGGCAACTGCACAAAAGTTTCTCAAAATGGATTCACGGGTAGGTCTTATTTATATAAATGGATATGTAACGAAGTGGTAAATAGGGATCTAGGCCTGACAGCTCCTATATCCGACCTGAAATGTCGAAAAGAAGGCTGATTGGATATCCTAGCGTATAGAGGCGTGGTCAAGTACTTTGAAAAATACTTATACGCCAAGATCTACATAGCTCGGAACGGTCACAGTCTGTGTATAAATCCACTGCTCCAGGTTCCTATTGACCAATTTACTAGGTTTTGGCCTGTATAGTCAAACCCATAAGTAATTTTTTTATAATATTATTTTGATGGTTTAATTACGCGATACGTATACTTGAGTTTATAGTCGGTTTCGCGACCTTACGGGACATTTCTCCTTGTAGCACTAGTGCATCCGGCTGCGTCTGCGCTTGTAATAACCCGCATGTCCTATGAGAGAATATTTACTGCAGCTGGCGCTCCTATGTCATCTTATAATAATGTAGTTTGTATATATTGAAAATATTTATTTTCTGCTGACTTCCAAAAAGAAGGAAGCACTCAATTCGACTGTATTTTTTTATGTTTGTTACCTCATAACTTTCGATTGGGTGGACCGATTCTCCAAATTATTTTTTATTTGAAAGCTGGTGCTTCCCGTGGCCCCTTTTAAATTTCATCAAATTCGGTTTAGTAATTTTTGAGTTACACTCCAATACCTGATTTTTACCAAAGTAATAGAATAGAAGTCGGTATTCAATTTTTCAAATTTCACTTGTTTATAATAATAAAACGGCCTTAAAGTGAGAGTAACGCGTAGTCTATATCACGATAGACAATTGTTTTAGCTTCGTCTGGAAGCATTCTTCAGGATCTTGAGTGCGGTGCGCTTGTCGTTGCGTCTTGCCACGCAGTAGGTACGGGCAGCAGCCCGCAGCTGTGCACGGAAGGTTAGTGCGGGCGATGGTGAAGCGTGATGCGGTGAATGTTGCGTCAAGTTAGGCTGAAAAGTACCCTCTTCGTCGATGTAGTAACATAGAATGTATGTTCCAGTAACGTATTAGACGATACCACAAAAAAACACAGTTTTCTGTCACGTGCTGTTTTTATACGTTCAAATTAAAAACTAAAACCTTAAACTATGATTTAAATAATTGTGTTTACTATTTTAATTATACTTACTGATTTTATAATTTTTTTTTTAATAGCTAGGTATTAGTTATTGAAGCTGACCCGCTAGCGGCTTCGCTCGCGTGGCCTTGCTGGATACGGTAATTACAGATTTCAATGTGTCAGATTTCAATTAGGGCTCGAATTTCACAAAATCCCCGTCTTAGTACTCACTAAGAGGTCCAAAAAAGAACCCCCATGCAAAATTTTAAACTTTTAGAACTCGCAGTAACGAAGTTTCATACAAACTATCAACCCCAAAAAAATACCCCTTAGCGGCTCAATTTCATAAAATCCCGTCTTAGTGAGCACCTACGGTCTAAAAAAAATCCGCATGCAAAATTTGAAACTCCTAGCACTTGTAATTTCTGAGATTTCGTGATGAGTGAGTGACCTTTCGCTTTTATATATATATAGATAAGAAGGTCCGCATAGGATCGACCTAACACGTCCAAGCTTTACCAATAACAAAACTTAAAACATATAGAAGGAAGTTATTCGTTCAACTAAATGTAATGTAACTAAATCACGTATACCTCACTAAAACATGCTTAATATATCTAAGAGACAAGCCCCGTAAAATTTATGGTGGAAATTAGCCTACCGTGGACTGCAATAAATTAGCATACAAAACTCATAAGTTAAAATGATGCCCTTCGCATGTAAAGTCACCGCTAGAAACGGTACCAGTCTCTAGAAATACTCGTAAAAATAGGTGTATGGTGCATAAAACCCACATTTTTAGCATAGTACTCGAATATGTGAAACACAATGTATCCCAAGTCTCTAATTGTGTTTTTTTAATTGCTGCGCCCCGCGGTAAATAGCTGTGACAAAAATTCCAGTATGTAAAGTAATATGTTGTTTGTGGCAATAATCTGCCTATTAAAATGACAGTCACGGTTAACAAAGTAAAATAATAACTACAACTGCTTGATATATAACAAGAAACAAACCCTTTTATGGTGATGATAGTGATAAGTTGGCCTCTGTTTTCTAGATTTCTAAAACCTAAGACCTGCAATACATCAATTTATTACGGGTTACCATTAAAAAAAGGTACCCGACTACAGAAATAGTTAACTCGCACATTAAATCACATAAAATTCGCCATTTTGATTTTTTTTTAACATTTTAGTTAAAGCACCCGCCGTATAAAAAAATAAAAAAGCGAAGCAATCATCAAAATATGTTGTGTCGTTTAACAGTTAAGAGCGGACATAGGCACATAAATAAATACATACAGGTCAAACACACAACTCTCCTTTTGAACGTCACCGCAGTCGGTTAACACGGATGTAAACAGGAAGGAAGCAAAGTTCTTAAGTATGAATGTCAAAATTGTTTTTATAACATTAGTTATTGAAAAAAATCATTAAAACCTTTGGAGTCTCCGGCAGTTCTTTGTAAGTTTTGATAACAGGATTATACTGTGAACAATTTGCAGACACAACTTTTTGTCGATGCATGTCTGGACATCTTTAAATGATCAATTCAGCTGGGAAACGTCCGCAGGAGATTTCAGAATGCATGGTTAGGGGAGTTAAAATAAATTGTGATCCTACGTCTAACATATTACGTTTTTGCTAATACGAGTACATACTGTCAACACAACTACTAGTGGAAAAACTACACCAAAATTACAATACGCAATGACACAATTATATAAACAATCGGAGCTTACGCTAAAAATTTATGAATTAATTAAGTTTTTATAAGCTTCCAGAGCAGACCAGTTTCCGCAAGCAGCGCTTGTTCACAAGTTGACATATGCACCAGCCATCGCCTTCCTCAATCGTATTAGTGAGAAGATGGCGACCCGATGCACAATGCCGCTGCTTGCCGAATTTTTTCCTAGTGAGCGTGACCGCTCTGAATGCTTACACTAAGCTTATGAGATTTATTCTAATTAACACAGTGTATACATGAGATGTAAAATAATTATAGTTATTATTTTTTTTGTTATGATATCACTTTTAGTTCCTTACGGTGTCCTCTGGTGATGTCTGGACTCTGGAGCATGTTGTCAGGGCGCGTCAGGACCGCTTTGGAGCGACTCTGCGTAGTGGAGTGAATAAGGGGACCTTCAAGCGGTGCCCACTTGTTTTGCAAGTAGCCGGATTCCTGCTCCAAAATATAGGGCTCGTTTACTCGATTTCAACGACCCCAAACTCGTTGGGTCTGTCTTCACGGGTCCCAAAGTTACGAGGCGCGGGGGTGAGGTAACATCGAGGGCGGTGTTCCTCAATTCGGCCACTTACGTATTGGACGTCTGGTGGAAGGGGTAGAGGTTGGTTTTTTCAGTCGGGTGTTAAAGGGGTGGGTGTTAAGAGGGGTCCGAAGTTGTTAGGATAGGTAGTATGACTTCCCCCCCGAAGGGTTCTCGCATTGACGTGGCGGGGGGGCTCAGTAGCCGTGGCTTGGATCACCACGGTGAAGCCAAGAGGAACCCAGGGGCCGCGCCGGCGTTGGGGTGCGCTGCCGGCTCAGGCGGGGCCGCTCCTATGGGCTTTGGCCGCCAAGTCCACATAGGAGTGGCGGGGTCCGGGCGCTTTGGCGCAGACTCGTGGAGGGGGGCCCGGGCACTTTGGTGCAGGCTCGAGAAGGTGGGGTCCGGGCGCTCGGCGCAGACTCGAGGAGGTGGGGTCGCTGGGGATTATCCCCTGTGGCTGACGTAGCAGGCGGTGGGGCTACGTATCCGACCCAACGCAGGGAGACCACGGGCGTCAAGACACGGGAAAGTCTGGCGCTCATTGTTGGCGGGTTTAGTCTCCGAGGTAGTTGCGGCGCGCCATGTGTTCTGGCGTGCCGCGAAGAGAAGGGTCCGGCAACGGACAGCCGCGGCGGGTTCGCGGTCGTGTGGAAAATCTGTCCCGCATTCCCGCCAAAAGGGGCAGTGACGGAACACCCCGGGGTTTATATCTCCTTCGGCACTGCTGCTGGGTCATGTCTATCAATGCAATGCCTGAAATAAAGGGCAATCAAACCTGGCAGCAATCATTTCCAGGATGGTGTTGGAGCTGGTCCCAATTCTGCGTACATAATACGCGGCGCGTAGACGCATGGTCGCATGAAAGCATGCAGTGTGTGCGTCCGTGAACATACCTGAGGCGCCGCAGAATCGGGCGAGCCTCAACAGCATCCTGAAAGCATTGTTGTACACAACACGGAGTTCACTATGCTTCTTTTTTCTGTAATCAGCCCACAAGTTGCACGTGTAGAAGGATGTACAGAGTGCTCTTAAGAGAGTAATCTTTACCTCAAGTGAAGAACGAGCAAACCCGCGGGCTATCATGTTCGCTCTAATAGAGAGCGATCTGAGCTCCAGTTCAATATCCTCGATATCTTTGAGATTGATAGTGACTACATGATCCAGGTGATTGAATTGCTCTACTTCACTAGGGGAGTACTGTAAAGCAGAACAGGCAGCAAGTTCTGAGGTCATTATCCATTTGACTCAAAAACCATCCACTGACTTTTACTTCCACTGTACTGTAATCCGTGACTAGACGTGTACTCCTCTCATGTACGAATGAGTTTCCTCAGGCTGCAGATCTAAGCGCTCAGCAGCACCATATCGTCTGCGTAGCTCAAGTTGTTGAGACAAATACTGTCAATGTGACAGCCGACTGCTGACTGCTGAGCGCCAGGGTTTGTGATGTAAATCCACCTTGTCTGACACCGCACTGTTGCTGATATGCATCCAACATTGTCCCCACCCAACGGACCCTGTTGGACTTGTGCGCCTACCAATACTGAAATTCAATTAGCTTCACCCACTGTAGGTCATACGACACCAAATCAAGCGCTTTTGGCAAATCAAGCAAGCACGCACATACTAGAGTTTTACTATTACGCTAAGTTTTTGACGGTATGCTTAAGACACAGTATAACACTTTCAGGGAATAATCGAGACGAAACCCGAATTTAGGTGTTATCGTGCAAAGTTACATGTCTGTTTAACTGTGTGTTAAGCAAACCGTCAAAAACCTTAGCTATAACCGAAGCTAGAGTTATCGGCCTGTAGTTACTTCGGCAAGTCACCATTTTTAATTTTAACTGCAGGCACAACTACCGTCATAAAATTAGCTTGCAAAAACGAATGGCTCACGCATATCAATTAGAACATCGCTAAAACTCTTAAAATTTGAAATCCCGCATGCTGCAAGTGCTCAATACTGATTCCATCATGTCCCAGGGACTTACCTTTCGAAATGGCCTTTATGGCTTTAGTTACATCTTTTGCCAGGAATAAAGTCCCCACTACTAAATCGTTCATGCCAGCACTGAACACCCGCCTCGCTGGACCTTTATACTAATCGAGATAAAACTTGCAATATATTTGTGCCAAGTTAATTAGAAAAGTTACTTGCCTTCGATTTCAATATTTTGATAAAAATTTTCGAAAGTCGCGTAAATATCACAGATTTTTACTTGGGTTCAGATTCGCTTGCATTTTTCTTATAAAAAGACAAAATGGTGAACTAAACAAAATTAAATCTATTTTACTAAGAGTGAAGAGAAGAGCAAGTCCCGTTGCTTACGAAATCACTGTTTCTTTTAATTATATTTATTTTTTTGTAATGGAATTACAGCTTTTTATATATAATCTTAATCTACTTCTACATTTAGATAGTGTTGTTGAAATATTATATAAACTTAACTATTACCTACGCTCATTTTATAAAAAAAACATATATCCAGATAATTTATCTCCTTGTTAAACAATGTACATAATAAGGTGCTTACGTTGTGAGCGATATTGCATTTACGATGTCGCAGGCGCACTTCTAGTCATAATTTAGCCTACGTATGACTTAACTGGTTTAACACGTCCGCTCTTTTTATGCTCTGTGAATTTCTAAAATATATTCCGCAAATTTTTGGCGACTGCACAGACACGAACCTTCATTTTCATAAATATATATTATGCTTTTACTCAAGTGCTTTGTTAAATTTAGAGATACGATTATCAAATTTAATATATTTTGTAAAATGATCTTCTTGAGATGATATTTTTTTTTATCAAAATATAGAACCGACTTCTACACAAAAAGTGTGAAATAACCTCAGACAAAATAAAAAGGCAAGACTTGAAGATAATGTTGTGAACAGAGAAGTGAGGCCGGTTTTCTAAACTTCATGTAGGTGCATTGGTACTGCTATGGTAATTCAAATTAAATTAAAAGTATTAGAAATTCAATAATATTTCATAAATTTCAATTAAATGATAATTATTATAACTCTACGTGTTGCTTACACGCGCCGCGATAGTTCGACTGACGAGTCAAGGCGTAGTTTTATTGTACGTGTTGTATGTAATGTTGTATGGACACGTCGAGCCGTAATTTTATTTACCCGGCCTCACTTCTCTGTTCACAACATTCTGTATTGACTTTTTTATTTTGTCTGAATAACATGTTGAAGTCGGTACCATGATAGTTCGAAAGTACCAATTATCACAATATTGCGTGCGTGGTACCGACTCCAACAAGTTATTTCACACTTTTTAGTGTAGAAGTCGGTTCTATTTTGTGATAAAAAAGTTTTTTTCATCCTTTTTTGTGACCTTGCTACTTACGGGATACACCGTCAATGATTATATCAACAAGATAGATGAAACACTTTTTAGTTATTGAAGTATAACTCAAAAACGACTTGACCAGTTTTGATAAAATTTATATGGAACCACCACGGAAAAATACTCTATTAAACAAAGAAAGAACTTCAAAATCGGAACACACATTAAAAAAAACATTATATACGGTCGCATTGAGAAACCTCCTCCTTTTTTTGAAAGTCGGTTAAAAATGTTGAAACACAATTAGGTCGTGATACGAACCCAGGTACTGTGCTGGTTGTGCACCTATAAAAATATATTTTACAACGTATAAGCTACTGGAGCTTTAATTTTTTTTTTAAGATTATAATGTTTGAAATGTTGCTACAAATAATTAGAGCTACTTACCATATTATATCTATACATCATTTAAAGGTGTGCAAGTCATAATAACTTCATTCATAAATAATATAATATTGGAAATCGAAAATAATGTTATACAAAAATAGTTGCCATAGCCAATATAATTTAATGCTAAACTAGGTGCTACTAATTTTGGTTTACACAATAGTTTATTACAGGTCAAGTCGATTGTAATTAAAGTAGTTAACACTTACATAGTTGAAATACAAACATAATAAAAGAAAAATCGAACTCATTGTTTACTTATTACTTTCTGAATACATATGCAGCTCATTATAATTCACTGCTCGGACTCGAGCTTTCCTCTCAGAGAGACGAGTTGTGAATTCACCACGCAGGCCCAGTAGAGCTTGGTGGATAGGCTAGTGGCCAACCCATGTCAAAGTATTCAGGCCGCCCGAAGGCCTTCGACATAGTCTAACGACTGTTGTCCTTAGAAAAATCGTCCTAAACAACCGTGACCGACGGCTTAACATGCCCGCCGAAGCACGGAAGCGCTGAGTTGAATAATGCCACCTAGCCGCCACCCATCAAACTCCTGACCACAGCAAGCGTTGCTTAACTTTGCTGATCGGATACGATCGCCAAGTCAAGCTCTTTTGCGATCGTTTCTACTTTCTAAATGACATATTATAATAGATACTTGAGTCTGCTACGACATCGTGGCATCGGCTATCGCGATGCCGCGATTACCCATTTTGGAACAAAAAGTTCCTTATACGTTAACCTTCAGTATAAAGTATCCTTAACGGGGATTAGGTATGCAAGTTATTTAAATTTACAAAATTTTTAACCCCTGTTACTTTATGGAATTGACATTACACCTGAACCATTATTCTCTCATTTAGTTTGTATTTGATTTCTTAGAACTGCAATCAAAATACGGGAGCGAAATTAATATTCCGGAAACGTTTGATTTCCAACCCATTGGTCGAATCGAAACATGACGTCACATGGCATGCTATAATATTTCGCGACGTCGATATGCATCCTATGCTACTCATTTTTAAAGGAAAAATATATATATATAGGTATCTGTATATATCTATTATCAAAATTGCGACTTAACTGAAAATCCTATAACTAATGACTGTAAATGTGTAAGTTTTTAGACTGTGTATGAAAACTGTCTATGTAAAGTAAAAAATGGTAAACGTAACATTATCCAAAACGCGCGAAAAATGGGGGCGTTTAAACAGGTCACATTTAATCGGTATTGTATACACAATCTTTAATAAAATAATTTAAACACCTTCAACGGTTTTTTCTGTGTTATAACGAACTAGTAAGTTAATAAAACTAATCAAAAATATACGTGTTATTTAATTTAATCAAAATAACATATCCCGTTTTCGCGTGAACGTATAATTTATAACAAACGTTTGACATCCTTTTTCACTCGCAAAATTTCGTATTTACAATATTAGTGCGATTACTAAAGCAGTTTTTTTTTCGTTGAGGAGTAATTCTAATCAAATTTTCGATGGTTCCAATCTGTAGCAAAGCTGTGAACTTGTTAACAAAGGTTTGATGACCCAACTTGAACAATAAAATTGTTCGATAAGTATTCAATCGGTCGCCTAATGAGATTTCTTTCTTTAACTGCCAATTTTCAGGTGAGATGTTTGAGGTGAATTGAAGGTTTCAAGTTGGTGAACTGTATAATTAAGTTTTAGGTCGAAGCGTAAGTTTAATCGTAATTTGATTTCATTGTTATAAGTAGATAAGAGACTTACTATCAAGTGTCTACCAAATTACCTTCAAAACTTCTATGAAGTCACAACTCTTTTCATACAAAAGTCCAAATTTATTAAAGCTTTGAGAATGACAATTTTTAATTTTACTATTTCTGTTCAATTCTGAGTATATGTATGTATGTATATGCAAATTTAGCCGTCATGCAATTTGGTGCCCTCAGTCTATCTAGACTAATGTAAAATTACACACAATTGAATAGAATAATCATACTTTAAAATTGTCATTCTAAGTGTTACACGAATGTGGATTTTATTATAAATAGAATAAGAACTAGCATAGTACAGATAATTTTAGTTTAGTGTTTTGCACAAGTAAATTACTATCATTGACAATTTCTATTTTACATGCGTTTTAATAAATCGTATTAAACATGTATTACAGATATGAATACAACAAGCTCTTCTGTGCGATTGGCTAATTGATTGTGAGAACTAAGCCACCCAAGTCCAGACGTCAACGGGTACCCTTTATCGTGCCCCTACCCGTAGTCCCAGGGTGGTATCAACTAAATGACATCCAAGGAGGCAGAATTCTTCTGCAACATTGTTTCGATGTAGTGTGTAATCATCTATCGTATAAATAGCATTGTAATAAGTGAAATCACTACGCACACTACATACGTACTTTCAAGTCTCGTCACTACTTAGTATGAAAAAATGATAAAGCGATATATTCCAGTTATATATTTTTATCGTACCCGCTGCGGCTGTCCGTTGCCGGACCCTTCTCTCTTACAGCACGCCAGAACACATGGCGTGCCGCAACCGCCTCGGGGGACCAAACATGCAAATGGACACCAGACTCCCCCGAATCTAGGCGCCCTAAGTCTCCCTACGATGGGTCAGGATAGTGACAGCGGCGCCTATCAATACCAACACAGCTATCTGCTACCACTGGCAGGCCCATTGGTTCCTCTTAGCTTTACCGTGGTAACCTAAGCCACGGCTACTGAGCCCCCGTCACGGCAAGGCGGGAACCCTCGGGGTTGAGATCTAAAAAGTAAAAAGTAAAATTTTAGTTGGAGCACACTGTTTGAGACTTTCGTGGTTGTTAACTAAGTTATAATTAGTATGCACTTCAATTAGCTTGCTAAAATATCGGGAATTCCACAATTTATTTAATCGTGGTCTTAAAACTTAACTTCTACGGGGAGAATTTACAACGCTTTATTTAGTATCTCATATTGGTACTAAGCTAAAAGTTAAATATAATTTTTAATTAATAGTTATAAAACTAGCTGATTCGCCTGCGGTTTCACCTCCATGGTGATTGTAGACGATGATTATGAATCAAAATATATAAAGTCTATGTTCATCAGGGATATTACGATTCTAATGGTGAAAGAATTTTCAAATCACTGCCGTAGTTTCGGAGCCTTTTCAAACAAACAAACAAATCTTTCCTCTTTATAATATTATTATAATATATACTGAACAAACTACGAAAAGTTTTTCTTTTCCTTTCTATAATATTAAAGTCCGACATAACGCTAATCTTGATGGAATTAAGCTTGACATTATTAATGTATGTATTCCCCAGCATTTAAATTGACTCAACTGACTAAAATGATGTCCATTGAAATATATTAAGGTAAAAAGATCAAAAACGCATCGCGCTTCATAGTACAGACAATGAGTTACCAATGTGCTAGATAAACGATAGTTATATAACTAGTATACTAATATAACTAGGTATACTATTACGTTACCTTTACGATCATTTTTGTACTAGGCTAGGTTTTTATGCGATTCATAAAATGAGAGAAATGACGGACGTTTGACGAGTTGACGTTTCTACGACCCGATTGGACTTTTTAACTTGTTTCCATAGCAAAATAGTTCTGGTATTTTATAAAGCAAATATTCTGGTTATTGGATCCAGCTATTGATGTAAAGATTTTATACGATAATGTTAAACAAAATAGCTCCTTTGTTCCTTTGTTTTGTTTTATAACTGATAATTGAACTATTTTAATGTTGAGAACATTAAAATACACGTAGTTTAATTATCAGCATCTCATACATCATGTATGAGATGAGAGTCCAAAGGGACGGAGTTATAAGAATATTCCATCAGCCAATGCGAATCGTAAGAAGTAAATAGCCAACCAGATATTCTACAGCGAAGCAATGATACTTAAGCATTTCATAAATAAAAAAAAGACGTGTGGCACTCGGAGACTGCCGCGGTAAAGCTATTGCATACTTAGCTGTTTTTATCAACTTATGCAATTATAATTATTTAACCAATGCCATCTAGAGGCGAGTTGCTGAACTAAAGAGACAAGCATGATATTTCAAAAAGTCATTAAAAGTTCTGCTATTCATCGATAGATGCCAAATCAACTTATGCAATTATAATTATTTAACCAATGCCATCAAGAGGCGAGTTGCTGAACTAAAGAGACAAGCGTGATATTTCAAAAAGTCATTAAAAGTTCTGCTATTCATCGATAGATGGAGTCGGAGTGGGGGGTGTTAGGTTATTTTCGTTACGGAATTTCTGGAATTTTGTCTCCACGCTCAAGGCCCGCGATAGAAGCTATGCAATAGCTTAATACATAAATACATTTTGTGCTAGACAACTGAGTTAGGGCGCACTGTATCAATTTAAACTACCTACTGCCGTGCGTTTCTCTAAGAGCAAACATGGCTGCATCTTTGACAACATCCGTGAAACAAATAACGAGTCGACATGAATCGTTGGTAAAAAAGCCTTATGTACAAGGGCGATATCTCACAAAGTATTTGTCATCGGTGAGCTCTTCAAAGAACGCATCGACGAATTATTAGAGAATAGCACGGCTGGGCGAAATAAACTTATTAATGTCCCGGGGTGTTGAGCGCTACTGCGCTACATACTGCGCCCAGTATCATACAAACGTATAGTTCATCTGGGTGGCGCTGCTACTGTCATAGCAAAGTGATTACTATCAGGTGCACAACTTGCCCGTCTTATCACATGATTGAATAAAAAAAACATATTAGATATATACAAAATCATATAAAATATTAAACCTATATAGCTAATAAAAGTAACGTTTATATAATTTTTTGGGCATAGGACCAATGTTTTCTTGTACCGCCTTAAGCAGGGTGACTTTAGGGCTTTATGTTGTTTATGCTTTTGTAATTATTAATAAGCAACGTTTATTATGTTTGTTTCTAATGTAGGTATTATAGTTAACTACCTAATCAACATTAAATGAGTAATGAGTCATAAGATTTGAGGAAATCACCTGCTTAACTCTTAATGATCTTGTTCGTGAAACATTTACTGTGTTATATTTTATGAAGCAACTAAATTTTACGTATTGTAGTGGTACATGTGGAAGGCAATTATATTTTTTTTTGATTCTTGTGAAAGATAACTTAAGCAAGAAATCCCGCGTTTCAAAAGAACTAGCATCTGGTCAGTCATAAAATGCAATACGCTGTCTAAAAAGAATTATCTACAATAGAGAAACCCTATTCGGAAATAGAACAATGGAGGACCGTTTTGGAACGATATTTGAAACATGTTTATGACGCAAGCCGTGTGACTTTACAAAAATACACCATTTGTTGCATGTTAAAGGATAATGATCTTTATTGAGCATAGATCAATTATAGCGTAGTTAAACTATAACATAGGTAACGATTTATCTGCGAGTTAGCTTATAAATAAACTGCTCTCATGTAGAAGAGATGCGGCTTGTCACAATAGCAATATATGGAAAGATTGCCACTTTAAATACCTGGATCTGAGATTATGGTAAATGCCAAGCTAAGGGCGTATGTAATCATCAAACACATGGTATATACACTTGTAAATGTTGTGTTACAGAACTAAATGGCGCCAAAAATCGAGCTTGCCGTTATTTGACCACGTGAGTGGACGAAACGACGCGCTATCCATTATCCAATCACATAGATCAGTATTGCTTCGGCTGGGTGTAACCAATCAGGGCCTTTCGCGGCTATGATGGCTTGCCGCGGTTCGTGAGAGCTGGGGGCGTGAGAGGCCGCGACATTCTAACTCGGGAGTCGAGAGGAGACACCAGGCTCCACTAAGAAAGTGATTACAGCATAAAGTGTAGTGACGTGTAGTGGATCGTGAATCTTCGTCCAGGGGGGCCTTTTATAAGTTAAGTTAATTTTAAATCTAGACGGAGAATTTAGATCGTCCAAATTCCAATTTCATCAATAGAATTTTACTTTTATAATACCTTTATTATATTTTGGTTTATATTTTTACTTTATATTTTGGTTTAGTCACAATTACGATCTAAATTCGCCGTGATATTACTATTCGTGTGTGTGTTCTTTCCAGCTCTTAGATATAGATCTATTGTTCTAAATTTTATGTATATCTATAATATCGAAATCATATGAAAAGAGTGGCCAAGGTTTTTTCCACGTTTTTCCTTGGTATCCTACAAACTTGCTTGTGAAACGTGTGGGTAACTGTAGAATCAAACTCTTGAATTAATATAAATTTTAATCTGAAAGTAAATTCCTGAAACTTATCTTGTTTTTAAATAATCACTACCCCCTAACCCCTTAATTAAGGCAAAGACAGTTAGGAAATATCTTGGATCCAGAGTAACGTATCCTGTAATTGACGTAGTACAGTTTTATAATATTTACCAGGTTTAGAAGTCTTTAGGCATAACTATTCACTATTATTGATATGTGCTCGTAGAAGGTCACGGTATAATAATATTTATGAAATATAAAATAGGTGTTGATTTCCTTTGAGTTAGAGAAGTTATGGTCACATACTTACATTTCATACCTAACGGACAATAAGCTAATTGAGATTAAATCTATTTGCTGTTATCAATTTATGTGATTTGTCCCTGTCATTATCTCGTGTAACAAAAGAGTCGAATGCCGTCTTATATGACGAAGGTGCGATCTCTGATTTTGTAGGTAATCATACAATATATTTATAACTAAAGATCAGTCAACATGTTCTGACAAATGTGAAAGGTCAGTCGATGTACTCCTGACAAATGATAATTGAATTGATGGTTTAATACTATCAAGTCAGTAGACAAGAGTCCTGACACACATGATAATTTTTAACGATCAGTTAACGAAGTCCTGACATTTTGCTAAAAGACTGGCTAACTCAGTTCCGGCTCAGAGAGGACACATACACTGCAGGTGACTGACAGGTCTGGTCTTGACCCGCAAGCAGAGTTGATTGCGTCAGCCGTTAGTCAATTTCCGGGATTGACTTATCAGGCAGACATCAGATAATCGTACTTAACTGAAAGGTCGACCTCTACAAATCCATATTTAAATTAATGTTAAACTCTTGTCTTTAACCTTTGGTTGATAAAATTCTGACAGCCAAATCAGTAAGAGATATTCTTAAGAACGACAATACGCAGGGTATCTTTGGTAAATGGTGAACAAAGATAAGACACGATTACTTCCGTGGACGAGTCCTTGATAGCTGAGATTTCAAGAATTTTGCAGCTGTGATAAGTATAAGGGAAGTATTAGTACTATATAAGAAATAGGTCACTTAGCACGTGCGGGTCTATTACAGTTGTTGCCGCGGACCAGAATCTAGGAAATAAAGAGTATTGCGTGTAGCATACCCCTAGAAGAGAAACTGAGTTATTTTATATTTATATACTAAAATTAAATTAAAACACAACGTAGAATTGAATAAAACACAACGTAGAATTACTAGACGATCATCATCACCTTTAAATTATTAAGTGATCCTTGTTATAAGCGTATTGTTGTTCAGGTTATTGTCTGTTGGTATGAAGGTATAAGGTTTAACCGTGTAGAGATAATATAGTGTATGGGAGGGCAAGTACCTAGGAAACTTGTTTTCTTATATAATATATAGTATTCATCAGAGGAGATCAGTACTTGTATTATTTGACTTGTGCTTAATATTGCATATTTATTCCGCTTGCTATTTATTGTTGTGCATTTGTTTGTGTGATATATAGTATTGTGTGGGATTTTATAGCATCATTATGTCTGCTGTTAGAGGGAAAAGGCGTGGTCGTAAACATGTTTCAAATGCGAATACAAATAATGAAAGTCACGGTATGACTGAACCGAGTAATGCAATCGTAGAAAGTCAGTCGGGGTTCCAGATGATAAGCTCTCAATTAGAGTCTATTATGAAGCGTTTAGACACAATAGAACAGGAACGCGCTACTAACTCAACCGTCAGTATGGCTACTACAAGTTTAAACTCGATTTCTAATGATTCGTTACCGCGAGCAAATAATTTATTAGATTGTTCAGCAGTTCCTGGGTCAAGTTCGGAGGTTACGTATATAATGCGTCCTACTATCGACAAACCTAAATTCAATGGACGAGACGACACAAACCCTATGAGATTTTTAAAGAAATTAAAAAAATATATTTGTTCCGTTAACGGTCAAAATCGTGCCATCGATATAGCTACGGGTTGTTTGTCAGGTTCGGCACTTACAATGTTAGAATTATATAGTGATAATTGGGAAACGTTACCTGATTTTGAAAAGGATTTTCAAAAGACTTTCTGGGGTCAGAGACAACAAGAAAGAGCTAAATATAAATTAATTAACACCACATGGAAGGAGAGTTCCGGGTTGTCCATGAGCGAGCATTTTGCTGAACAAATTGATACGGTTAGGTTATTAACTATTCCGTTGAGTGAGAGTGATATGGTTAACTCTGTCATGAGGCATTTTCCAGTAGAAATACAAAGGTTATGGTTTACTAGGAAAGATCAAATTTCAGTTTTTACAGCGGCAGAATTTATCAGAGATATAGAACAGAATGTTGTAGTCAGTTCAACTGATAAACCCACAGTAATCAACAACAATAATTATAGTAGAGGCGGTAATCGTGGACGAGGTGGGTTCAGGCACGTAAACTCCATGAACACAATACCTGTTGATAGGAGTAAGTATCATGCGTGTCGCGGACGAGGTCCACGTAACGTTAGAAATAATTACCGTCGCCAGCGTCCGTATCCCGCGTTAAAATGAGAAAAGGCCACGGAAACTAACTCTACCTCAAACAGAGGTAGGCCGGGGGTCGGCTTCGTAGAAAATCTTAAAACTAATGAGATAGGTACATTCGCTCAGGGAAACGAATTGTTGTCGGACGTGCAAGCCTCGACGAATCGACAATAAATAACGCTAGAGGCATGTTGAATGATCAGAGTGATAACGACGTAGATAATAACGCTCGAAACAAAGCTATTATTGTTGCTTATAATTATATGAAAAGGACGGGTTGGAGGCCAGGAAAAGGATTAGGTAAAAATGAAGATGGAATGAGGTATCCTATTATACATAAATTTAACTCTAGCGAAAACTCTATAGAAGACGTGGTAGGGGTATTGTTAGGTAGAACGGAAGGTGAAGTTTTGGTTTGTGAGGAAGTAGGGCGGCCGTGTATTACATGTAACAATCGCGAAAGGGGTTTGTATACCATATTAGGTGATTCAGATTATTATGAAGATGGTGACATAGTACATTCCTTGTCTCGGTTGCCAGAGATTACGATCAAAATAAATAATCATGAAATTAAGACCTTAATCGATACGGGGAGTCAGATTACTGCAATTAGTGTTGATTTATATGATTCTATTAAAAGGGAGATGGGTGATTTGCCTGAGGTACCGACACCTTCAATGCAAATACAAGGAGCTTTCGGATCGAAAAGTGAAAGGGTTAACAAACTTATTGTTGTCACGATCGAGTTAAGTAATGTCCAGGTAGATACACCAGTTATGGTTTTAAAGAGGCTACCATATTCTATGATACTAGGGCATGATTGGCTAGAACGCATGAAAGCAGTTATATCATGTGGGCCAGATAAGGTTCTGAGCGTTGAACACTTAGGTATTAGGACACAGATAAAGATTGGCACAGCATGCTTAGATAACGACTGGGAAGGGACCATCAATAGTTTAGAGACAACAGTGACTTCAAGTCCCATTGTAACAAAGGAAGATATCACAATAGAACAATACGTTCAATCTTTAAATAAACCGGATTCTCAGAAGGATCTTTTACTGGCTGTGTTGCAACAAAATAGTGCTGTATTTTCAAGCAAGCCAGGACGCACAAATAAGTACATACATAAGATCGAAATGATAGACAATACGCCATTTATAAAACGCTCTTATCCAATTCCTTTCAAACACAGAGAATTGATAAGAGATAAGATAATTGAACTCGAAGAGCTGGGGATAATAAAAAGTGAGGCTACGCCTTATAGCAGCCCTATGACTTATGTAATTAAGAAAAATGGGAGTGTTAGGTTATTGCTTGACGCGCGTGAGTTAAATAAACGAATGGTGGGAGATGCTGAGGCTCCATTATTGACATCCGAGATATTACAATCTTTTCACAACGTAAAGTTCATGAGTGTGCTAGATTGTAGTGATGCGTATTTTCATATACCGTTGGATAGTAATTCAACAAAGTATACAGGGTTTACTTACATGGGAAAAACATATACCTACAATGTACTACCACAAGGTCTCAAGACTTCGGTGTCTAGTTTTAGTAGAGCGATGGATATTATCTTAGGTCCAGAAGTAAGGGATTTCTGCGTTAATTACTTGGATGATTTGGTAGTATTTACATCTAGGACGTTCGAATTGCACCTAGAACACCTAGATAAAGTGTTGCACCGATTACGTGATGCGAACATGCGATGTAGTTTGATAAAGTGTAGTTTCTTAGAAACTGAAGTTAAATTGTTGGGCCATATAGTAACTGTTAGCGGTATTCAGGTAGACAAAGACAAGACCCGCGCTATCAGAGATATCCCAGTCCCTAAAAACATAAAACAATTAAGGGCGTTCTTGGGGCTCATAAACTATTTTAGAAAGTTTATTCATAGGTACGGGGAGGAGACGAAACCTTTGTGTCAATTGCTAAGAAAGGGTATAGCGTGGCAATGGACACCTGAGATTCAAGGTGTCTTTGACCGAGTCAAGGATTTATTTATAGCCACTGTGATGTTAATACATCCTGACATAAATAAACCATATTATGTTCAAACGGATAGCAGCGCTGTTGGGATAGCCGGAGTCGTATACCAGCTATCAGAAGAGGGTGACCCAATGGTCGTTGGGTTTTGTAGTAAAGGGCTAACGGATGCGGAGATGCGCTGGACGGTCTCTGAGCAAGAGTTATATGCTATTGTTTACAGTTTAGCTAAATTTGAAACGTATCTTAGGGGGGCACAAGTGATAATTCGGACCGACCATAAAAGTTTGACGTTTTTACATTCGTGGAAGTTGCTAGGTGCGCGCTTGATTCGTTGGGTTCATTTTATGGGACGTTTCAACTATAGAGTTGAACACGTGCCGGGAATAACAAACGTAGCGGACACAATATCAAGGTATATACCGAACATTGAATTGGGTCGCGGAACACGTGTTGTAAATCCTCAACTTAATATGTTCAAGACGAAAAATCCGCAACGTATATCGGAACAATTAAAATGTATTGGAAGATTACAAAAGGAAGATGCGGAATTGCGAACCATAATAAGTAATTTGAGTGACGCAAAGGCAAATGAGGTAGTTAGAGATAAGCAACTCTTTAGTTTGGATGAAAACATTTTATTCTATAAGAGATTGGGGTCGGGGAGAAAGGTTGTCGTCGTGCCGGAAGCCATTAGAGATGAGTTGATAATGAACATTCACGAAGAAATAGGTCATTTTGGTAGGTATAAAGTCCATTCATTGATGAAGAAGAGGTTCCACTTTGCACGGATGTCGCGAGAAATATGTAGGGTAATACGAGCCTGCGATATATGTCAGAAAGCTAAACATCGTTTAAAGACAGAAGTAGGGCCTTGTAAATCAGTAAAAGCTTTGGCGATAGGTGAACTAGTATTTGCGGATTTGTACGGGCCGCTACCTACTGGGAAATTTGGGAAAAAATATGTTTTTGTAGTGCAAGACGCGTTCAGTAAGTACATTAAACTTTACTCCTTGCGAACAGCAACGGGAAGGAGTGTTTTAGCTTGCATAAGAAAATTTCACTCTGAAGTAAAGATTAAATGCATAGTAACGGATAATGGTGCACAATTTACGTCTAACGCATGGGAACATGGGTTGACAAGCTTAGGTATTTCGTTGTCCCATACTTCAATACGAAATCCGCGACCAAATTCCACAGAACGCGTAAATCGGGAGTTAGGCAGGTTGTTCAGGACATATTGTCACAAGTCACACAAGAGTTGGGTTGATATTTTGCCGAAAATAGAGCGCTGTTACAATCACGTTGTCCATACAAGTACGAATTTTACCCCTATGGAGTTGATAAACGGGGAATCTACTAGGTTATCAAGTGATGTGCATATATCAAAGAAAGGATTCGAGAGTTGCGATAATGTTGATGAAATTAGAGAGCAGGCGAAAGAAAACATTCTAAAGGCAGCCAATTTGCGTGAAACCACCTATAATAAAAATCATAAGCTCATTACCTTCAATATTGGCGACAAGGTCAAATTGAGAACTTTGCCACGGTCAGATAAAATGCAAAAGCTCACAAAGAAGTTTCATTTACTGTATGAAGGGCCTTATGTTATTACAGCAATATTACATCCAAATCTATATGCGTTGGCCGATGAACAGACTGGAGTAGTTAAAGGGAATTATAATGCGATACACCTAGCGAGGTATTACGAAGGGAGACCATTAAAGACTACTAAATGATTAAAATATAATAAACAGGACTTAATAATTAGGTAGGATCTTTAAGTGCCATACGTTAAACTTAATTATCGTGTGTCAAGCTGTTGTGTTAATAAATAATGGTTACGAAACTTTGTAAGGTCAAGGGTGGTTACGGAATTTTCTTCTTCAAGGGTGGTTAGTTATTATTAAATTGCGGTAAATAAGGCACATCACTAGAGCTATGTTGAGATTATAGATTAGTGAAAATTAATCGCTCGAGTTCTGCGCGCTCAATTGTCAAGGGTGGTTATGTAGTGGTACATGTGGAAGGCAATTATATTTTTTTTTTATTCTTGTGAAAGATAACTTAAGCAAGAAATCCCGCGTTTCAAAAGAACTAGCATCTGGTCAGTCATAAAATGCAATACGCTGTCTAAAAAGAATTATCTACAATAGAGAAACCCTATTCGGAAATAGAACAATGGAGGACCGTTTTGGAACGATATTTGAAACATGTTTATGACGCAAGCCGTGTGACTTTACAAAAATACACCATTTGTTGCATGTTAAAGGATAATGATCTTTATTGAGCATAGATCAATTATAGCGTAGTTAAACTATAACATAGGTAACGATTTATCTGCGAGTTAGCTTATAAATAAACTGCTCTCATGTAGAAGAGATGCGGCTTGTCACAATAGCAATATATGGAAAGATTGCCACTTTAAATACCTGGATCTGAGATTATGGTAAATGCCAAGCTAAGGGCGTATGTAATCATCAAACACATGGTATATACACTTGTAAATGTTGTGTTACAGAACTAAATGGCGCCAAAAATCGAGCTTGCCGTTATTTGACCACGTGAGTGGACGAAACGACGCGCTATCCATTATCCAATCACATAGATCAGTATTGCTTCGGCTGGGTGTAACCAATCAGGGCCTTTCGCGGCTATGATGGCTTGCCGCGGTTCGTGAGAGCTGGGGGCGTGAGAGGCCGCGACATTCTAACTCGGGAGTCGAGAGGAGACACCAGGCTCCACTAAGAAAGTGATTACAGCATAAAGTGTAGTGACGTGTAGTGGATCGTGAATCTTCGTCCAGGGGGGCCTTTTATAAGTTAAGTTAATTTTAAATCTAGACGGAGAATTTAGATCGTCCAAATTCCAATTTCATCAATAGAATTTTACTTTTATAATACCTTTATTATATTTTGGTTTATATTTTTACTTTATATTTTGGTTTAGTCACAATTACGATCTAAATTCGCCGTGATATTACTATTCGTGTGTGTGTTCTTTCCAGCTCTTAGATATAGATCTATTGTTCTAAATTTTATGTATATCTATAATATCGAAATCATATGAAAAGAGTGGCCAAGGTTTTTTCCACGTTTTTCCTTGGTATCCTACAAACTTGCTTGTGAAACGTGTGGGTAACTGTAGAATCAAACTCTTGAATTAATATAAATTTTAATCTGAAAGTAAATTCCTGAAACTTATCTTGTTTTTAAATAATCACTACCCCCTAACCCCTTAATTAAGGCAAAGACAGTTAGGAAATATCTTGGATCCAGAGTAACGTATCCTGTAATTGACGTAGTACAGTTTTATAATATTTACCAGGTTTAGAAGTCTTTAGGCATAACTATTCACTATTATTGATATGTGCTCGTAGAAGGTCACGGTATAATAATATTTATGAAATATAAAATAGGTGTTGATTTCCTTTGAGTTAGAGAAGTTATGGTCACATACTTACATTTCATACCTAACGGACAATAAGCTAATTGAGATTAAATCTATTTGCTGTTATCAATTTATGTGATTTGTCCCTGTCATTATCTCGTGTAACAAAAGAGTCGAATGCCGTCTTATATGACGAAGGTGCGATCTCTGATTTTGTAGGTAATCATACAATATATTTATAACTAAAGATCAGTCAACATGTTCTGACAAATGTGAAAGGTCAGTCGATGTACTCCTGACAAATGATAATTGAATTGATGGTTTAATACTATCAAGTCAGTAGACAAGAGTCCTGACACACATGATAATTTTTAACGATCAGTTAACGAAGTCCTGACATTTTGCTAAAAGACTGGCTAACTCAGTTCCGGCTCAGAGAGGACACATACACTGCAGGTGACTGACAGGTCTGGTCTTGACCCGCAAGCAGAGTTGATTGCGTCAGCCGTTAGTCAATTTCCGGGATTGACTTATCAGGCAGACATCAGATAATCGTACTTAACTGAAAGGTCGACCTCTACAAATCCATATTTAAATTAATGTTAAACTCTTGTCTTTAACCTTTGGTTGATAAAATTCTGACAGCCAAATCAGTAAGAGATATTCTTAAGAACGACAATACGCAGGGTATCTTTGGTAAATGGTGAACAAAGATAAGACACGATTACTTCCGTGGACGAGTCCTTGATAGCTGAGATTTCAAGAATTTTGCAGCTGTGATAAGTATAAGGGAAGTATTAGTACTATATAAGAAATAGGTCACTTAGCACGTGCGGGTCTATTACAGTTGTTGCCGCGGACCAGAATCTAGGAAATAAAGAGTATTGCGTGTAGCATACCCCTAGAAGAGAAACTGAGTTATTTTATATTTATATACTAAAATTAAATTAAAACACAACGTAGAATTGAATAAAACACAACGTAGAATTACTAGACGATCATCATCACCTTTAAATTATTAAGTGATCCTTGTTATAAGCGTATTGTTGTTCAGGTTATTGTCTGTTGGTATGAAGGTATAAGGTTTAACCGTGTAGAGATAATATAGTGTATGGGAGGGCAAGTACCTAGGAAACTTGTTTTCTTATATAATATATAGTATTCATCAGAGGAGATCAGTACTTGTATTATTTGACTTGTGCTTAATATTGCATATTTATTCCGCTTGCTATTTATTGTTGTGCATTTGTTTGTGTGATATATAGTATTGTGTGGGATTTTATAGCATCATTATGTCTGCTGTTAGAGGGAAAAGGCGTGGTCGTAAACATGTTTCAAATGCGAATACAAATAATGAAAGTCACGGTATGACTGAACCGAGTAATGCAATCGTAGAAAGTCAGTCGGGGTTCCAGATGATAAGCTCTCAATTAGAGTCTATTATGAAGCGTTTAGACACAATAGAACAGGAACGCGCTACTAACTCAACCGTCAGTATGGCTACTACAAGTTTAAACTCGATTTCTAATGATTCGTTACCGCGAGCAAATAATTTATTAGATTGTTCAGCAGTTCCTGGGTCAAGTTCGGAGGTTACGTATATAATGCGTCCTACTATCGACAAACCTAAATTCAATGGACGAGACGACACAAACCCTATGAGATTTTTAAAGAAATTAAAAAAATATATTTGTTCCGTTAACGGTCAAAATCGTGCCATCGATATAGCTACGGGTTGTTTGTCAGGTTCGGCACTTACAATGTTAGAATTATATAGTGATAATTGGGAAACGTTACCTGATTTTGAAAAGGATTTTCAAAAGACTTTCTGGGGTCAGAGACAACAAGAAAGAGCTAAATATAAATTAATTAACACCACATGGAAGGAGAGTTCCGGGTTGTCCATGAGCGAGCATTTTGCTGAACAAATTGATACGGTTAGGTTATTAACTATTCCGTTGAGTGAGAGTGATATGGTTAACTCTGTCATGAGGCATTTTCCAGTAGAAATACAAAGGTTATGGTTTACTAGGAAAGATCAAATTTCAGTTTTTACAGCGGCAGAATTTATCAGAGATATAGAACAGAATGTTGTAGTCAGTTCAACTGATAAACCCACAGTAATCAACAACAATAATTATAGTAGAGGCGGTAATCGTGGACGAGGTGGGTTCAGGCACGTAAACTCCATGAACACAATACCTGTTGATAGGAGTAAGTATCATGCGTGTCGCGGACGAGGTCCACGTAACGTTAGAAATAATTACCGTCGCCAGCGTCCGTATCCCGCGTTAAAATGAGAAAAGGCCACGGAAACTAACTCTACCTCAAACAGAGGTAGGCCGGGGGTCGGCTTCGTAGAAAATCTTAAAACTAATGAGATAGGTACATTCGCTCAGGGAAACGAATTGTTGTCGGACGTGCAAGCCTCGACGAATCGACAATAAATAACGCTAGAGGCATGTTGAATGATCAGAGTGATAACGACGTAGATAATAACGCTCGAAACAAAGCTATTATTGTTGCTTATAATTATATGAAAAGGACGGGTTGGAGGCCAGGAAAAGGATTAGGTAAAAATGAAGATGGAATGAGGTATCCTATTATACATAAATTTAACTCTAGCGAAAACTCTATAGAAGACGTGGTAGGGGTATTGTTAGGTAGAACGGAAGGTGAAGTTTTGGTTTGTGAGGAAGTAGGGCGGCCGTGTATTACATGTAACAATCGCGAAAGGGGTTTGTATACCATATTAGGTGATTCAGATTATTATGAAGATGGTGACATAGTACATTCCTTGTCTCGGTTGCCAGAGATTACGATCAAAATAAATAATCATGAAATTAAGACCTTAATCGATACGGGGAGTCAGATTACTGCAATTAGTGTTGATTTATATGATTCTATTAAAAGGGAGATGGGTGATTTGCCTGAGGTACCGACACCTTCAATGCAAATACAAGGAGCTTTCGGATCGAAAAGTGAAAGGGTTAACAAACTTATTGTTGTCACGATCGAGTTAAGTAATGTCCAGGTAGATACACCAGTTATGGTTTTAAAGAGGCTACCATATTCTATGATACTAGGGCATGATTGGCTAGAACGCATGAAAGCAGTTATATCATGTGGGCCAGATAAGGTTCTGAGCGTTGAACACTTAGGTATTAGGACACAGATAAAGATTGGCACAGCATGCTTAGATAACGACTGGGAAGGGACCATCAATAGTTTAGAGACAACAGTGACTTCAAGTCCCATTGTAACAAAGGAAGATATCACAATAGAACAATACGTTCAATCTTTAAATAAACCGGATTCTCAGAAGGATCTTTTACTGGCTGTGTTGCAACAAAATAGTGCTGTATTTTCAAGCAAGCCAGGACGCACAAATAAGTACATACATAAGATCGAAATGATAGACAATACGCCATTTATAAAACGCTCTTATCCAATTCCTTTCAAACACAGAGAATTGATAAGAGATAAGATAATTGAACTCGAAGAGCTGGGGATAATAAAAAGTGAGGCTACGCCTTATAGCAGCCCTATGACTTATGTAATTAAGAAAAATGGGAGTGTTAGGTTATTGCTTGACGCGCGTGAGTTAAATAAACGAATGGTGGGAGATGCTGAGGCTCCATTATTGACATCCGAGATATTACAATCTTTTCACAACGTAAAGTTCATGAGTGTGCTAGATTGTAGTGATGCGTATTTTCATATACCGTTGGATAGTAATTCAACAAAGTATACAGGGTTTACTTACATGGGAAAAACATATACCTACAATGTACTACCACAAGGTCTCAAGACTTCGGTGTCTAGTTTTAGTAGAGCGATGGATATTATCTTAGGTCCAGAAGTAAGGGATTTCTGCGTTAATTACTTGGATGATTTGGTAGTATTTACATCTAGGACGTTCGAATTGCACCTAGAACACCTAGATAAAGTGTTGCACCGATTACGTGATGCGAACATGCGATGTAGTTTGATAAAGTGTAGTTTCTTAGAAACTGAAGTTAAATTGTTGGGCCATATAGTAACTGTTAGCGGTATTCAGGTAGACAAAGACAAGACCCGCGCTATCAGAGATATCCCAGTCCCTAAAAACATAAAACAATTAAGGGCGTTCTTGGGGCTCATAAACTATTTTAGAAAGTTTATTCATAGGTACGGGGAGGAGACGAAACCTTTGTGTCAATTGCTAAGAAAGGGTATAGCGTGGCAATGGACACCTGAGATTCAAGGTGTCTTTGACCGAGTCAAGGATTTATTTATAGCCACTGTGATGTTAATACATCCTGACATAAATAAACCATATTATGTTCAAACGGATAGCAGCGCTGTTGGGATAGCCGGAGTCGTATACCAGCTATCAGAAGAGGGTGACCCAATGGTCGTTGGGTTTTGTAGTAAAGGGCTAACGGATGCGGAGATGCGCTGGACGGTCTCTGAGCAAGAGTTATATGCTATTGTTTACAGTTTAGCTAAATTTGAAACGTATCTTAGGGGGGCACAAGTGATAATTCGGACCGACCATAAAAGTTTGACGTTTTTACATTCGTGGAAGTTGCTAGGTGCGCGCTTGATTCGTTGGGTTCATTTTATGGGACGTTTCAACTATAGAGTTGAACACGTGCCGGGAATAACAAACGTAGCGGACACAATATCAAGGTATATACCGAACATTGAATTGGGTCGCGGAACACGTGTTGTAAATCCTCAACTTAATATGTTCAAGACGAAAAATCCGCAACGTATATCGGAACAATTAAAATGTATTGGAAGATTACAAAAGGAAGATGCGGAATTGCGAACCATAATAAGTAATTTGAGTGACGCAAAGGCAAATGAGGTAGTTAGAGATAAGCAACTCTTTAGTTTGGATGAAAACATTTTATTCTATAAGAGATTGGGGTCGGGGAGAAAGGTTGTCGTCGTGCCGGAAGCCATTAGAGATGAGTTGATAATGAACATTCACGAAGAAATAGGTCATTTTGGTAGGTATAAAGTCCATTCATTGATGAAGAAGAGGTTCCACTTTGCACGGATGTCGCGAGAAATATGTAGGGTAATACGAGCCTGCGATATATGTCAGAAAGCTAAACATCGTTTAAAGACAGAAGTAGGGCCTTGTAAATCAGTAAAAGCTTTGGCGATAGGTGAACTAGTATTTGCGGATTTGTACGGGCCGCTACCTACTGGGAAATTTGGGAAAAAATATGTTTTTGTAGTGCAAGACGCGTTCAGTAAGTACATTAAACTTTACTCCTTGCGAACAGCAACGGGAAGGAGTGTTTTAGCTTGCATAAGAAAATTTCACTCTGAAGTAAAGATTAAATGCATAGTAACGGATAATGGTGCACAATTTACGTCTAACGCATGGGAACATGGGTTGACAAGCTTAGGTATTTCGTTGTCCCATACTTCAATACGAAATCCGCGACCAAATTCCACAGAACGCGTAAATCGGGAGTTAGGCAGGTTGTTCAGGACATATTGTCACAAGTCACACAAGAGTTGGGTTGATATTTTGCCGAAAATAGAGCGCTGTTACAATCACGTTGTCCATACAAGTACGAATTTTACCCCTATGGAGTTGATAAACGGGGAATCTACTAGGTTATCAAGTGATGTGCATATATCAAAGAAAGGATTCGAGAGTTGCGATAATGTTGATGAAATTAGAGAGCAGGCGAAAGAAAACATTCTAAAGGCAGCCAATTTGCGTGAAACCACCTATAATAAAAATCATAAGCTCATTACCTTCAATATTGGCGACAAGGTCAAATTGAGAACTTTGCCACGGTCAGATAAAATGCAAAAGCTCACAAAGAAGTTTCATTTACTGTATGAAGGGCCTTATGTTATTACAGCAATATTACATCCAAATCTATATGCGTTGGCCGATGAACAGACTGGAGTAGTTAAAGGGAATTATAATGCGATACACCTAGCGAGGTATTACGAAGGGAGACCATTAAAGACTACTAAATGATTAAAATATAATAAACAGGACTTAATAATTAGGTAGGATCTTTAAGTGCCATACGTTAAACTTAATTATCGTGTGTCAAGCTGTTGTGTTAATAAATAATGGTTACGAAACTTTGTAAGGTCAAGGGTGGTTACGGAATTTTCTTCTTCAAGGGTGGTTAGTTATTATTAAATTGCGGTAAATAAGGCACATCACTAGAGCTATGTTGAGATTATAGATTAGTGAAAATTAATCGCTCGAGTTCTGCGCGCTCAATTGTCAAGGGTGGTTATGTAGTGGTACATGTGGAAGGCAATTATATTTTTTTTTTATTCTTGTGAAAGATAACTTAAGCAAGAAATCCCGCGTTTCAAAAGAACTAGCATCTGGTCAGTCATAAAATGCAATACGCTGTCTAAAAAGAATTATCTACAATAGAGAAACCCTATTCGGAAATAGAACAATGGAGGACCGTTTTGGAACGATATTTGAAACATGTTTATGACGCAAGCCGTGTGACTTTACAAAAATACACCATTTGTTGCATGTTAAAGGATAATGATCTTTATTGAGCATAGATCAATTATAGCGTAGTTAAACTATAACATAGGTAACGATTTATCTGCGAGTTAGCTTATAAATAAACTGCTCTCATGTAGAAGAGATGCGGCTTGTCACAATAGCAATACACTCGAGAGCAATGAATCCGGGTCACTTAAAGAATGTTAAAAATCTCGGAAACTAAAAATGATAGGTTAATGCAATAAATTGTATTTAATAGACAATGTAATACTCCTTAAATGAAAGTAAAAAAAATATGAGTCACCATACATTTTATTAACACAAAATTACATAAAGAAAAAAACTGCTGATCTCTCCTTAAAACAAAAATAGGAAACATGAAATTTTTGAACTTTATTACGATTTTCTTTAATTTTAATACTTCGTATTGCCTCCTCGTGCTTCCATTACTGCGTTTACGCGGTTTGGCATGCTGTACACCAAGTTCCTTATACGATTTTGGGGAATATTCTCCCATTCCTCTGTGAGAGCAATTTTGAGCTCACGAAGCGTGATTGGGGGAGGGTTTCGTTGTTTTACGCATCTGCCTAGCTCGTCCCAAGCATGCTCGATCGGGTTGATATCCGGGCTGCGCGCTGGCCACTCTATACGAGTAATGTTCATCTCTTGAAGGTAGTCATTCACAATCCTACCTGTATGAGGTCGGGCATTGTCATGCATAAATATAGCATCCTCACCTAAATTGACCATAAATGGACCAACGTGATCATTGAGGATTTCTTCCACATATCTTTCGCTAGTTAAAGAGCCGTTTTCTATGATCACCAGCTCTGTGCGACTTTCAGAAGAAATTCCGGCCCACACAAGTACAGACCCACCACCGTAGGCTACTTTTTCTTCGATGCATGCTTGCTTGAATCTTTCCCCTGGTCTTCGATACACTCTGTGTCTTCCATCGTGCTTGTAGAGCATAAATTTTGATTCGTCGGAGAACATAACTTTTGACCAATCTTCAATACTCCAATTTACGTGGCTCTGGGCATATCTTAGTCTTGAAATACGATGCCCACGCTCCAGTTTAGGGCCGTTTGCAGGTCTAAGGAGTTTTAAGTTAGATTCAGCAAGCCGACGTCTTACTGTCCATGCACTTGGGTTACTTCCTCCGAGGCGTCGAAACTGATTTGTGAGTTCAGTCCCTGTGAGAAAGCGATTTCGAAGCATGGTGTTCACCAAGTATCGGTCTTCTCGTGCTGTGGTACACCTGGTTCTGCCCGTTCCTGGTCTGCGTAGGTTAGAACCAGTTTCTTCGTAACGTCGGAGAACTCTTTGTACTGTTGACAGCGACACACCGACAGTCCTGGCTGTATCGCGCTGACTCCGGCCGGTTTCCAGCATTGTAAGTATTCTGGTGCATTCTTCAGGCGTAAGCGACATAATTTCAGCTTGAATAATGAATATAGAGCACTATCAACATGGTTTATGTACCCACATAAATGACAGATTACAAACAAAAGCAAAACCAAATGCTGTAATTTCGTAGTTCCATCTTCGAAAGTGGCCCTTTTTCAAATTTGATTTTTTTATGATATAACTTTACAATAACTAAGAAGTTTTAATACCTTCATTTAAGGAGTATTACATTGTCTATTAAATACAATTTATTGCATTAACCTAGCATTTTTAGTTTCCGAGATTTTTAGGATTCTTTAAGTGACCCGGATTCATTGCTCTTGAGTGTATATGGAAAGATTGCCACTTTAAATACCTGGATCTGAGATTATGGTAAATGCCAAGCTAAGGGCGTATGTAATCATCAAACACATGGTATATACACTTGTAAATGTTGTGTTACAGAACTAAATGGCGCCAAAAATCGAGCTTGCCGTTATTTGACCACGTGAGTGGACGAAACGACGCGCTATCCATTATCCAATCACATAGATCAGTATTGCTTCGGCTGGGTGTAACCAATCAGGGCCTTTCGCGGCTATGATGGCTTGCCGCGGTTCGTGAGAGCTGGGGGCGTGAGAGGCCGCGACATTCTAACTCGGGAGTCGAGAGGAGACACCAGGCTCCACTAAGAAAGTGATTACAGCATAAAGTGTAGTGACGTGTAGTGGATCGTGAATCTTCGTCCAGGGGGGCCTTTTATAAGTTAAGTTAATTTTAAATCTAGACGGAGAATTTAGATCGTCCAAATTCCAATTTCATCAATAGAATTTTACTTTTATAATACCTTTATTATATTTTGGTTTATATTTTTACTTTATATTTTGGTTTAGTCACAATTACGATCTAAATTCGCCGTGATATTACTATTCGTGTGTGTGTTCTTTCCAGCTCTTAGATATAGATCTATTGTTCTAAATTTTATGTATATCTATAATATCGAAATCATATGAAAAGAGTGGCCAAGGTTTTTTCCACGTTTTTCCTTGGTATCCTACAAACTTGCTTGTGAAACGTGTGAGTAACTGTAGAATCAAACTCTTGAATTAATATAAATTTTAATCTGAAAGTAAATTCCTGAAACTTATCTTGTTTTTGAATAATCACTACCCCCTAACCCCTTAATTAAGGCAAAGACAGTTAGGAAATATCTTGGATCCAGAGTAACGTATCCTGTAATTGACGTAGTACAGTTTTATAATATTTACCAGGTTTAGAAGTCTTTAGGCATAACTATTCACTATTATTGATATGTGCTCGTAGAAGGTCACGGTATAATAATATTTATGAAATATAAAATAGGTGTTGATTTCCTTTGAGTTAGAGAAGTTATGGTCACATACTTACATTTCATACCTAACGGACAATAAGCTAATTGAGATTAAATCTATTTGCTGTTATCAATTTATGTGATTTGTCCCTGTCATTATCTCGTGTAACAAAAGAGTCGAATGCCGTCTTATATGACGAAGGTGCGATCTCTGATTTTGTAGGTAATCATACAATATATTTATAACTAAAGATCAGTCAACATGTTCTGACAAATGTGAAAGGTCAGTCGATGTACTCCTGACAAATGATAATTGAATTGATGGTTTAATACTATCAAGTCAGTAGACAAGAGTCCTGACACACATGATAATTTTTAACGATCAGTTAACGAAGTCCTGACATTTTGCTAAAAGACTGGCTAACTCAGTTCCGGCTCAGAGAGGACACATACACTGCAGGTGACTGACAGGTCTGGTCTTGACCCGCAAGCAGAGTTGATTGCGTCAGCCGTTAGTCAATTTCCGGGATTGACTTATCAGGCAGACATCAGATAATCGTACTTAACTGAAAGGTCGACCTCTACAAATCCATATTTAAATTAATGTTAAACTCTTGTCTTTAACCTTTGGTTGATAAAATTCTGACAGCCAAATCAGTAAGAGATATTCTTAAGAACGACAATACGCAGGGTATCTTTGGTAAATGGTGAACAAAGATAAGACACGATTACTTCCGTGGACGAGTCCTTGATAGCTGAGATTTCAAGAATTTTGCAGCTGTGATAAGTATAAGGGAAGTATTAGTACTATATAAGAAATAGGTCACTTAGCACGTGCGGGTCTATTACAGTATCAAAATAACAATGGTAGGTATTATTATTATACAAGTTTTCTCTTTAATAATAATAACCTACATTTAATCAGTTGCCCAAAAAAAATGCATTAGTACGCGCGTGGGATCACAGAGCCCGAAAATAAGAATGGGCTTAAAAAATAAGTAAATGTATATTTTATAACTTAAATGATTTTAACTGGAACAATTTTAATAAAGAAAATAATAATGAAAAATTGACGTTCATAAGTGCGTCTTTGATGCCTAAATTGAATAATCGATTTTGACTTTGAATTTATGATTCCTGCGCTTCTAAACAACCTCATTAGTAAATAGAAACATACTTTCTTAAAAAAATACTTATTATATATAGGGTGTTTGGTAGAGAGACCGACAAACCAAATGAGCGTGTTCGGGGGACCACTTGGAGAATACAAGTTGGCCAAAAAAAATCCCCGACCCCCCAATATGTTTACCTTTTTTTTGTGATTTTTCCCTTTTTCTCCGAAATTGTACCGTCCCTCTACCAAACAACCTGTATAACTAACTAACTACTAAATATTAATCCCACTCTGAAGTATTTAGTATCGAAATATACGAAAAGGCCGCTGTCGAACGTTTTTTTGTCTTGTGTATTGTTTAAATCTAGAGATAATTTTTATTTTTCCTTAAATAATCAAAATTAAATCTCAACGTACTAGGCACTAATTTCACCAACCATCCGTAACTCAACGGTACGTGGTCAGCCTTAGTTACCGACTAACTAGCCGAAGGTAGAACAAACTTCAAGGAACTTTGTTTTTTAGTTAATTAGTGCTAAAGACAATCAACAGCTAGCCGCCATCCTAGTGGAGTTTCAAAGTAGCTTTGGCCTAGTTTAACGGTGTAATGTATAATTTGGGAGTTCTGATGTTGGAACTGATAATTACGGTGATTTAGTGAAATATTCAAATGAAGAATAGTAGTATAAGTAAATGCTTTATGAGGGGTATTAAAAGAAGAGAATTTAATACCTTGTTATGTGCAGTTTCATTAATTTATCTACTCTAATTAGTTTACTACTTCTGTACTTCAAAAAAGCGCGACCCGTATATGCGCTTAGAAAAAAATCATGGATATAATATCCGTGGTGTTATTATCTTTGGAATACAAAAATAAGGTTCTAATATTATTATGATGTTATTTTTGACCGAGAGAGAAAAGCGTCTCTGCTTTTACTGGCCAAAGAGACTTCAATTTGTCCATATGTTTGTTAGGTTGTATGTTGGTCTTCCTGTACAGGTCGCATTTTCAACCAAACTTGACGAAACTTGGAATACGTATTCTACTATTCAATATATTTGTTCATCGTTGGCGATTTTTGAGTGAGGGGGGAGGGTAATTTAACTAAGAAGTTTGCTGGGGCACTATTTACTGACCGATATTGATAAAATTTCGCTCACACATGTAGGATCCTGACTTTTGAAAGGAACTTTAAATATGAGCATAATTCGTTAAAAGGTTTCGGAGATAATTAGTTGTGAAGTTTAAAAACTAGACGGTGTTGGTAATTAGGCAAGAAAATTTGGTACCATACATACCATACTAAAAAACTTACATAACAAAATAGGTCACGGTCTTGTCGAAATAAATGTTTGTATAAAAAATTCAGAGTTTCGATGACCTAGCTCAGACTGCGAAAAATTGCCGCTGATAAAACTATGCTCGTGAGGTCTACTCTATTCGCAGAACTACTACTTTATGCTAATATAAAGTTGAAGCTTATAACTCAAACTTCACGACATGAGAGTAGATATGACATAAATCTCCAGAGTACTTTATCAGTTTCGTAAAAGACAATTGTCAATATTCTTAGGAAACAAGTGTGTACCTTCCCCTCTTAAATGAGGCTGGTAACGGCTCGATAAAAATAGTTAAATTTGGCACATAAATTTAAGACCGAAAATATGGTTGTAGCTACAGAATATAATGCAATAAACACATCATTATAATAAATACGTAAGTTAGCACTTCCAATAAAAAGCATTTTCTTTTGTGTCTGTCTGGTGATAAATCTCACACGCTGTCCCTGCTGTACAATATATTGTACAATCCATCCACCCCTGCTAACTCAATGAACGTTTTCAGTTTCTTTACTTAGAAAATTCTCTGAGATTATCAGGAACACTGGCGCTATAAACACCTCACTCTTCATCGTTTTACAATGCGTCATTTACCGTGCAGGCTGTTCACCTTTGGAATAGTTTACCACTTTCAGTACGTCATTCTCCCTCATTAAATATATTTAAAGATAGAATAAAAAAAATATCTGTCACATCTGTGACATGTGGATTTAAACAAACACCAATCATGGTGTTTGCTTAAATTTCAAATATATTTTTGCTACCTATTATAATTTTGTACTTATATTGTATTATATTAGGCTTGCAGTTTGTATGTTTTTGTATATATAAATGTGTATTATGAGTATTAATTTTTTTGAACTAGGCAGTACATATACTATATAGGTATTTATGTATTATATCCCTTCAAGGGTCGATGTCAATATGACAATGAAATTTCTATTGTGTCTGGCCGTGCGACCTTTGATGCATTATGGATTATAATTTAAAAAAAATATCAGGTACGTATGTGTACCTATTCACTATTGTCTACAACTATGTTATTATTATTTTTTCCTCGTATGTTAGTCTCTTTTATTTAGTTTCATTATAATGTACAAATATTGGAGCGCAATGGATTAAGAATTTCCTTCTAAACTCTATATATATATATACAATAATACATAATGTTACAGAACAAGAACAAGCCCAACCTGGAGTTACACGGTTACCTCTTATAATATGTCATAACTGCACTACGCTCATCACCCCATATGAGGTTGTTTAGTCTCAAGCGCCTGCAATTTCACCAGCACCTATATCCTTCGGCCAGAAACACAGTAATGCGAATATTACTTTGTATATATAAATAAATACCTACTGTTAACATACTCGTATCTGCTACTGGTATGCTAGTGAGATGAAATACTAATCATAACTTTTTCTTCTTCTACGTCGTTGCCTCATGGCTGAGGATCGTTGTCACAAGTGGTTTTTCCCACTAAGATCTTCCTACTAAGATCTTCCTTTACTAATCATAAAAATCATCTATAACTAAGCATAGACCGGACTTAGAGGAAGAGGTCAATTGTCAAATCCAACTCAGCTGGGCAGCGTTCCGGAAATTTTGCGAAGTCTTCTCGTCAAAAACACCTCAGTGCCTCAAGACTTTGTCTTTGACCAGTGTATGTTACCAGTGATTACTTATGGCTCTGGAACGTGGTATTTTACTATGAGCCTCACAAGAAGGCTCAAAGTCGCACAACGAGCTACGGAGAGAGCTATGCTCGGAATTTCTCTACATGGTCGAATCAGAAATGAGTCCTCATAAGAAGCACGAACGTCACCGACATAGCTCAGAATATTAGCCAGTTGAAGTGCATGCATAACATATGGCCGATGGGGCTGGAAGTTATTTTGAGTGGAGACCACGGCCCGTCAAGCGCAGCGTAGGACATACACTGGCAAGGTAGACAGACGACCTGATAAAGATCGCAGGATGACGTTTGATACAGGCCGCTTGCAATCTAATTTTGGAAAATTATGAGGGACGCTATTATCAGCATTGGACGTACTACGGTTGAGATGGCGAATATCATCCCAGTGACGTTTGCTGGTAAAAAGCGTTGTAAAAATAAAGCCAGTCTTTTATTTGGCATCTCTACCACAATAGTGCACAAATAGGTTTAAAACACCGGAAAACACACGACTTCATCAAACATTCTACTATACAAAATGTAATAAATCTGATATTGTTTAGCAAAGTCCTTGTGTTATACAGATAAAATATTTTGTACATTATATCTGAACAAGTTCTATGCATTCCCCATTATAATAAAGATGGTTCTCAAAGGACTTTCACAGTTATTTGCAGCTTCAGACAAACTAAGTATCACGTCGAAACTTTAGTCGAAGCATATGCACTCAAAACTTTTCTTAATCAACTCATCATCGACACTATAAGAGGAAGTTTATTAGGAGCTATTGCACAATATACAGGAAGTAAGATCTGTTCATTTTTCTCTCCAACTGAAGAGAAACTATTTTATTATTAATTGATTGATTGATAGATAGATAGAAAACTCTTTATTTGTACATTACAATGAAACATAAAAGAGACTAACATACGAGGAAAAAATAATAATAACATAGTTGTAGACAATAGTGAATAGGTACACATACGTACCTAAACTGATTTTTTAAAAAGTTATAATCCATGATGCATCAAAGGTCGCACGGCCAGACACAATAGAAATTTCATTGTCATATTGACATCGATCCTTGAGGGGATATAATACATAAATACCTATATAGTATATGTACTGCCTAGTTCAAATAAATTAATACTCATAATACATTTATATATACAAAAACATACAAACTGCAAGCCTAATATAATACAATATAAGTACAAAATTATAATAGGTGAAAAAAATATATTTTAAATTTAAGCAAACACCATGATTAGTGTTTGCTTAAATCCACATGTCACCGATGCGACAGATATTTTTTTTATTCTATCTTTAAATATATTTAATGAGGGAGAATGACGTACTGAAAGTGGTAAACTATTCCAAAGGTGAACAGCCTGCACGTTAAATGACGCATGTTAAAACGATGAAGAGTGAGAAGGTGTTTATAGCGCCAGTGTTCCTGATAATCTCAAAGGCAGAGAATTTTCTAAGTAAAGAAACTGAAAACGTTCATTGAGTTAGCAGGGGTGGATGGATTGTACAATATATTGTACAGCAGGGATAGCGTGTGAGTTTTACGACGATATTACTTAAAAAATAATTTAAATTTGACGGGTTATCACCAGACAGACACAAAAGAAAATGCTTTTTATTGGAAGTGCTAACTTACGTATTTATTATAATGATGTGTTTATTGCATTATATTCTGTAGCTATAACCATATTTTCGGTCTTAAATTTATGTGCCAAATTTAACTATTTTTATCGAGCCGTTACCAGCCTCATTTAAGAGGGGAAGGTACACATTTGTTTCCTAAGAATATTGACAATTGTCTTTTACGAAACTGATAAAGTACTCTGGAGATTTATGTCATATCTACTCTCATGTCGTGAAGTTTGAGTTATAAGCTTCGACTTTATATTAGCATAAAGTAGTAGTTCTGCGAATAGAGTAGACCTCACGAGCATAGTTTTATCAGCGGCAATTTTTCGCAGTCTGAGCTAGGTCATCGAAACTCTTAAAATTTTTTACAAACATTTATTTCGACAAGACCGTGACCTATTTTGTTATGTAAGTTTTTTAGTTGTATGGTACCAAATTTTCTTGCCTAATTACCAACACCGTCTAGTTTTTAAACTTCACAACTAATTATCTCCGAAACCTTTTGGCTCGTTGTGCGACTTTGAGCCTTCTTGTGAGGCTCATAGTAAAATACCACGTTCCAGAGCCATAAGTAATCACTGGTAACATACACTGGTCAAAGACAAAGTCTTGAGGCACTGAGGTGTTTTTGACGAGAAGACTTCGCAAAATTTCCGGAACGCTGCCCAGCTGAGTTGGATTTGACAATTGACCTCTTCCTCTAAGTCCGGTCTATGCTTAGTTATAGATGATTTTTATGATTAGTAAAGGAAGATCTTAGTAGGAAGATCTTAGTGGGAAAAACCACTTGTGACAACGATCCTCAGCCATGAGGCAACGACGTAGAAGAAGAAAAAGTTATGATTAGTATTTCATCTCACTAGCATACCAGTAGCAGATACGAGTATGTTAACAGTAGGTATTTATTTATATATACAAAGTAATATTCGCATTACTGTGTTTCTGGCCGAAGGATATAGGTGCTGGTGAAATTGCAGGCGCTTGAGACTAAACAACCTCATATGGGGTGATGAGCGTAGTGCAGTTATGACATATGTATTATAAGAGGTAACCGTGTAACTCCAGGTTGGGCTTGTTCTTGTTCTGTAACTGTATGTCATAATATAAGATAATTTGATGAAAGACTGAATGTAATAACAAAAATTATGACGTTGATTCTACGAATAAATAATATTCGTAGGATTTGTGTAGTTTTTACAAAGAAATGTTATTGTTGCGTTTGCTTTGGAGCGCAATGGATTAAGAATTTCCTTCTAAATTCTATATATATATAATAAATCTATTGTTTACACATATTTTGATTACGTCATAATTCTTATATGGTTCCAGCGTAATGGTATGTTCACGGTATGTATTTTACTTAGCCGGTTTCAAGACAACTGGTAAATGAAATCGCCAAGTAATGGAACGTAGCATGCTTCTGATTATCTAGTACACCTAGCGCGGAGTGATGAGCTAGCGATTGACCACACACATTCTTAGCCAATGCTCTGTGATGGTACATTTATAGATGGCAGCGCACCAGCTACGCTATCTTATATGCTACTGCAGTGCAAGTACCGTAATAGTCGTTAAATTTGTCAAGTCGCTAAGATCGATAAAAAATCGTATCGATCCTAGCAAGTATGGAAGTCATAACGACGACTTATAAGATCGTGAAATTGTCGACAGTCTATTGATTATTACGAATTGCTTGCATTCCACAATGCGTCCTTCTATCATTTGTAGATTTCTACGAGCATTTCGGTCTTTTACGGTCAAAAGAACGCCGAAGTCTGTTTTTTATTAAATACTAGCTGCGCCCCGCGGTTACACCCGCATGGTGATGGATGATGACGGTGTCGATGATAATTATCCTATATGTTAATAATTAAGCGCCCTATCTACCTCCATGCCAAATTTCATCAAAATTGGGCTAGCCGTTAGAATAACAACCATCCATTCATCCTTCAATTCTTTCACGTTTATAATTTCAGTAAGATCAAAGCAACTAAACAATATCCCCATTATCGTTATAATCGTAAAAGCTTATTGAATTTGTCTACCGACTGTCACAAGATCGATACCTAGCTAGTTTTTCGAAGTATGACAAATTCAAGACTCAAATTTATCGATCGGTAAGTTCGGTACTTGCACTGATGCACATGGCAGCCATGGGTATCGACCGTTTTCCCCAGGGAAACTGAATTTCACTGAAAATGACATCGTTCCTTACGGTTCTACCCATTCTAGTGCCCGTCTGGCCAGCTCTCTTAGCCCTCTAGATTAAAAATCTGACACTCGGCACTTAACAGTGTATTCATACAGGGCAAAATTGTTTAGAACTATTCTACTTTTTCTCCTGTTTGCAAGGAGTTATTGAGGTTTAAAATTAAGAACTTGTGTATAAGTGGCGTTATTTGCCGCAGATCAAATATCGCCAGGTAATGCAAGACCGGCTAAATCTGATGATGAAACCTGTTCGAGCCAATCAGGTTATATGCTAGCATTATCAGCTAGATAACAATCAGCAAGTGGGCAGCAGGACCTTCCCAGTATAAAATTATGGAGGAGGCTTATGTTCAGCAGTGGACGTTCTACGGCTGAAATGATAATGATGATGATTTCTACTTTGTGTAAATATTTTATGGCTAAAGTGACAATGTGGTAAAACCCCATCCTAGAGGATAGACATATCAATTTCCTACACAATATGCCGCTATACCCGTTCTACCCACAATCTCAACCATAACGGAGTGAAAAGTTGTAGCGTGCAAATTAATAAATTTCCAGCAGTTGCCGCAAATGGTAGTCCACTCAATCTGTGCCGAGCAGTATTGTTCCCCGAGGTATTATGGTCGAAGCCTCTTCAAACTGCTGTGGATTTCTGGAAAGCTTTTAAGAACTTTAACCTGAATTTTTAAGTTACTGTTTTTAAGGAGTCATGTTAGTGTGTTTATTAAATAACTCTTTCAGGTTTTATATTATACTGCAGAACAAGTGTTTTTTATAACTAATAAACTTTTATTTCGTTCGTAGGATCATATATTGACATTTACTTAGTTAATATCCATTGAGTTATTTTTCTACTCTTAAACTTAAAATTAAACGTTCAGGCAGGATTTTTATTTAAAACGATGGCTCTAAGTTGGTCCTGTTTCAATTTCTCAGAGAGAAGAGTATGGGCCCTAATACACCACGTAGGCACAGTGTGGCTTGGTGGATAGGCTATTGGTCAGCCCTGGTGTCGAAGTTTTCAAGTCGCCCAAATGACTCCGACACAGCCCAACGACTGCTGTCCTTAGACAAACAACCGAGACCAATGGCTTAGCGACCACTCCAAAGCATGAAGGAAGTGGTCAGTTAAAAATGACATTAGAGTGCTAGTACAAGTTATTTCGATGGCAGTCCGGTGACTGCCATCGAAATAACTTGTACTTAACTTGTACACGGAATAAATATAAGTACTACATTTTCTAACACCGGGTAGAAAATGTAGTACTAATATTTATTCCGTGTTACACAAGTTAAACATTTTATTTATTTATGAATATGGCAATGCACTGTTGCAATTGCTGTGTACAATCCAATCTGCTAGCTCTGAAGCTGAAGCAGATTGGATTGTAGCTGTACACAGCCGAACCAAATGTACCTCTGGTATACCCGTTTATTTTATTTTCCTTTGGTACATAATTATCAGTCAGTTTTGTCTACGGCTTTGTGTGCTTGGATATTGCGAAGACAGTATTGTGTTAATTTGTATTATTGGAGTGAAAATTACGTAATATATTAATTATAACTCTTGTTTTGTAGTGTTTGTGGTTAAAAGTCATCTGTAGGTGTATCCGCCTAAACTATGACTTTATTACATTCGAAAAACTGAGACTGGCAGAGTAACGTTTCTCATGGTTAAAAAGCCAAAGAAGAAGTAGACAACTATGTGTCGCTTGTGAGTTTTACTATGTCATTTCAACATCAGGTCGATCACACTAAAGTCGGTATGTAAGTGTTTTATACATATACAGATAAGTATGATTGTGTGTACACACACATACCATGTATGCATGGTAACACAGGTTGAAATTAAAGAATCTCTGCGTTGTCGGGATGCGAATTGTAAAGGGCTAGTTAATCCGACTTACTAGTTGGCAGGCCTCTTGTGCAAGGAAACGTATTGGTTGTTACCACGGTAATGCCAGATATTCTGAGGCAATACACGCAATTCTACATGCTGCTCTTTGCTGCGTGTAAATTACTGTGTTAGGACTTGAAAGACACTGTAGCAACTGATATTGCTGAGACTCAAAAGCTCTTACTCGGCGTGACGAGGCAGTGTTATATTTACAATATTTTGGTATAAGCTGCTTTTCTTTGGTTTTATATTTATTTCATATCGTCCGTTGCGTCACTACGGGTCTGAGTTAAAATCAGCGCTGTATATCCGCAGCATTATGCTGAGCTCAGACCCTTACATGTCAGCCATCCTAGAATATCTAGACTAAGTTATACTGTATCAAGTTTATTTATGTCAGGTACTCATTTATAACCATTTATGTTCATTTTTTACTATTTGCTGATGTGTATAGTGCTTGTTTGAATAAACGTCTTCTTTCTGCCTTTCTTTCAGAACATAACACGCATAACAGTTCTAAGCTCTGGGTGGGGCTGCAACTGCCATTGGCAAGCGTATTGCTTACGAGAACGACTTGTCCATTACTTTACTGGATGGTACAAAAAGATTCTCATTCAAATCTCCCTCGTAAAATAAAAATAAACGAATAAATATAATACTGCAAAACTTTTATCTTGTTAAGCCGATTAAAAATTAGTTCCTTGTATATTGCGATTTCCTCATTTTAAGACTTCTTTAGAATACTTACAGTTTAAGCATGTTCTACACTTACTGGTGTACTTATCTACAGTAAAGATATCAAGTGCACAGACTGTCCTAATTACACAACGTCCGAGTTTAAGCTTCTTGCTCCTGAGAGTTGGGAACTTGGACCGTGTGTGCAGTTTCTTGCGTTGCATAATTAATTCATGCTCGCCACATTACATTTCTAGCCCAGTCATGTAAATAAATCGAAGTTAATGCAACGTGGTAGGACTTTTCTGGAGAAACACTGTTTTTCTGGAGAATTTCATCGCGGTAAGAAGCAATTCAGTGGTATATATTATTCTTGAGAGCAGTATTGCAAGCATTAATGGTAATGCTTGAAATACTGCTCTCAAGAATAATTGCAGCTTATTTTGACCTGTACATGGGTATAGGTTAAAATAAGCTGCAGTTTGAAACGATGCACGGTTACCACGGAATAATTTACCTGTATCAATTTTGCAGTATTTATAATACCTACTCGAGAAGATTTCGTAGTATTTGTGTTTTAAGTATTTAGATTTAACTAGCAGAACTATCCGCGGTCTCTCGGTCTAGCTATCTCCCGTAGCCTTGCTGAATCATGTTTCTTTTCGATCCAGCTGTTGTGGAGGTTAAGCGGCACACACAGAAAGACAGACAGCATACAATAAAAATATAAGTGCCGTGTATATATACTTTCATAAGGCGTTGGTAAAAAGGTGTTATTTTAACATTACAAACAGACATTTCCATTATAGATTTAGATCTATAGTTAGTGATAAATGTTTACTTATTAACTAAATTATATATCGCCAAAATCAGGGCCAGTTTCAAGCTACCGTTGGCTGGTAGAACTGTAGATTGACGAATGATGCTGTGTTGAAGAGCACTAAATGCAGTATCAGTCCTTTTATCTAAGCATCTAGTAAGTCTTTTTTGATATACTTCGCCCGTTTGCCGCAATAGACCATTGTTTAGCCTATTGCCATCATAAAAATTTTTTTGATGAATAATCTTTCTGCAACCGTTTTTGGGAATAAGTAATCAAAGATCATTTTGTGTTATTTTATGCTTGTCATGCAAAAGTAGGTACAAGTAAGTAGTAAAAAGTACCTTACGAATAACGGCTAACAGCCTACACGGCTATGTTAGAAGTAGAATAAATGTTACAAAAGATCCATTCGAAATAGCTTCGAGAATAATAACCAATGCCCGAGTATATCATGAACATAACATTATGAGTCATTTTACACTCATAATGTTATTGAAACTAACGTTAATTATATTTTTTGTAATATTAAAACGGGATTATCGTGAGATTTACGCATTGTCGAGATCACGATCGTCTGAACAAAACAAATCTTCTGAACGCTTCGTTCGGAAGCGTTCAGCCGTGCGATTCTCTAAGAGCAAACATCGATGCATCTTTGACAACATCCGTGAAACAAATGAAGAGATGACAAGAAACGTTGGAATAGCAACCTTGTGTACAAGGGCGATATCTCATAAAGTATTTAACATCGGTGAGCTCGTCGACGAATCATTACAGAATCGCACGGCTGCAGGATCTTGAGTGCGGTGTGCACTCGTTGCGAACCGCCTCGCACTACAAGCAGGCATACTGCTGTATGCGGTGGTGGAGCTTTATCAAACACTGTTACACTCTGCACTAGGATTTACACACAATAATACACCACAACATCATAGACTCAGTTATAAATAACTTAATAATACAAAAGTTTATTAAATAAATAAATAAGATATGACAAGAAACATTCCTGCTCATCACACATATTTTGCTAGGGATTGAACCTGGGACGCCGTAAAAACGGCAAGGTCACTACCAACTGAGCTAAAGAAGCTTTCATTGTTAAAATTTCCATGTAATATCAAAAATTAGGGATGCTACGGCCTGCCTTTACCTACATAACTTTGTCAGTGTGGATTGTGTACATTTCAATATCAGGGGTGGCAGTATCTACATAAATAGCAATTGCTTTACAACCGACATCGGTCTCTAAGTCGCCACAGACTAGAAATTTAGTTGATTGCGGCCATCCTTGTAACGGGTCGCGCTAAAGTAAAATCTTTGACTGTGGTGACATAAAGACAATCGTTACGTTGGCTAACTCGTGCTAACATGTAGATACCATTGGCCCAGTATATCATTACAAAGAGAATCGTTAACAAAGGGTTTCCACCACAATAAAGATATCTAGCGCACGACTTATCCCCTAATTACACAACAGCACCGGTGGTGGTTAGTTTAATCCTCTATTTGTTCCTGCAAACACTCCCTGAGGAGTTCCGTGTTAGAGTTACATCATATACTTACTAGAACCTTGTGTAGTGTGTTTCTTTGGATTTAACTCGGTATTTCGGATCCAGTTGCGTCCGAGCAGTTCGAACTATTGCAACTACTATCTACTACCTATAACTGTGTAATAAGATAACTTATTAACCATTTGCCAATGGATTTAGTTTCTAAATTTCAGATCTATTATGAAACTTGTAGCCAATTTCTACATCGAAAATAAAACCATGGATAGATAGGTTATAGAAAAAGAACCAAAGCATGATGAAGCGATTAAAGGTCTAGTTTATATAAGAGACAGCGTAGTAATATTTTAAGAAAGTTTTCAAACGTTGGATTTTAATGTAATCAAATCCCGAGTAATACTTAACATAAAACTATCCTTTTCGCCGTCGGGAATCGAACAGTAACAAAATTATTTTCTGCCGACTTCCAAAAAGGAGGAGGTAACTTTTTTATTTTATTTTTTATGTTACCTCATAACTTTCGATAGGGTGAACCGATTCTCAAAATTCTTTATTTTTCTGGTGCTTCCCGTATGGTCCTATTTAAATTTTATCAAATTCGGTCCAGTACTTTTTGAGTTACACTCCAATAACTGAATAGGATGGAAGTCGGAATTACATTTTTCAAATTGTACTTGTATGACTTATTTTATTATTCCAAAACGCTAGCCAGGCTGAAAACGATCTATTAGTGTAGTGCTGTATATATAGGGAACACCATAGTTTTATATAGGTAAGCAAATAGTCTTAGGCATTAGGCATATGGTCAGCACTTACATTATACATAATTTATTCTTATAATAATTGACGATTTAGTCTCTTTGTTGATCGTGTAGAATAAACTACGAGTATATAATTTTAATCAAAATATAACAGAGAGTCTTCTCTCAGTTATTAACAGTACAGTTTCAAGTAAGTTTAAAACTCATAACACAAAAATAAACTCAATTCTGAACGGTCCTAATATAAATCATAATCAAAAGAAACCAACCGCAATACAAATAGGTGTGAAACGCTCTGCATCAAAAACCGATCGATCAAACAATTTAACCTAAATTTGGTCTATTATTAAATAATAAACGTTAACAGTGTCTAATAAATTACTTGGTTAAGGAAAAGGAGGCGATAAAGAAATAAATGATTCACTCAACGCCCAAGTATGGAAACAAGCGCCTAGGAATAATTATGGTGGTTCACGTTAGTATCTTGGACGCTTCTTTGATATTTGAAAGGTATGATTTTAACCAACTTTCAAAAAAGGCGAAGATTGTAATGTTTGGTTATGTAACGCGTTATTTGTAACAAATTTTAGTTATTAATTGTTGGAAAAGAATGAAAACCTTTAAGTTAGTTTCATTTATCCACTTAAATTTCGTCAACGTCTCTGGTCAAAAAGTAGAAAGAAATACGTTAGGTCAAGCCAACTAAGTGCGAGTTGGATGTGTTTCCACATATTTTTTTACTTAAATGTTGCACTATTATCAACTTATATGTTAAACAGCGGACGTCTTACGGCCGAGATGATGACGATAACAATGATGAATAGCACATCAAGGTCGACGCTTACTCACAGCGTATTGATTTTTATAATATCAGTTAATTTTATGCTTCTTTTATGGGTGAAGTTCAAATGACTGAAAAAAGTAGTGGTGATATTAATCTTACATTCTGCGACATGAACATTGACGCATTAATAAAGATTGAAATAAGTACAATTTGTAAAATTTAATACCCACTTCCATTCTATTCAGTTATTGGAGTGTTACTCAAATAGTACTGGACCGAATTTGGTGAAATTTGATGAAAATAGGACGACATGGGAAGCACCAGCCTTCAAACAAAAAAATAATTTTGAAAATCGGTTAACCGTATCGGTAGTAATGAGGTATCAAACATAAAAAAATACAATTGAATTCAGTACCTCCTCCTTTTTGGAAGTTGGTAGGTATGTGATATGATTAAACAGTAGACTCGTCTGTTGTCATATTTGGCCAATAATACAATAGATTTCTCGGAAATCATACCAATTTTTTCGGAATAGCAAAATGTATGGTTAATGCAAGAATGTTTTTGCTCTGACGACATCTGCTGTCCGCAAAACTATTTGTATATGTATACTACAACTACCTAGTTTATATCAAAATTTTAAATAACGAAAAAATATTTTACCTGTCCAGCACTAAAACTTTTGGTTCGTAGTTTCTCGCAGCTTAATCGAGTAATTTAAATTACGAACACCTAGCTCTTTTGGAAAAGCATTGCGATGAAAAAAATAAACTAGGCGGTGGTGATTTTGACCTAGCAATTAAATTCATGTTATTTATTGATATCTGTCTTTATAATTTGTATAATTGCATTTTCTGAAAAGTTATATTTAAAATAAAATAATAGTTAACCATATATTATCGTTTACTTGAAAATATCAGGTTTGTGTTTCATAAAAAAATTTTAAAGCAATGCTGTTTACGAAACCAAAATCAAAAAAGAAATGGCGGAATCATAGATATATAAGTCTCTGATGCCTAAAACGTCAAAATTAATAAAGCAAAAAATGTACCTCAAGCGGGGATACTTGGATTTCACTTGTCAAATTCAAAATCAGTCTGCGAGTGTCACTCGCTTTGTATACTGAGTAATCAAAAATACCGTTTTTTGCGATTAGATTGCGTAAAAATTAGAGGATATGTAAAATAAAGGAGATTACGGTCTCCCTTCACGCATAAATAGGTCACCAACAATTCTTTTTAAGTGTTTTTCAAGAGATTTTTCTAATATATGCAAATCAGAATTAGTGTTACCATTCTAATCGACTCGTTTAATTTCCCGATTGATGTTATTTAGGTTTCCAAAAGGTCCGTTTATAGATACACGTTGGATCATATCAATAAACAAAATACTTGTGCTATACTTTAGATAAAAAAATAAGTTTGTTAAAGAACAAGGTAGGTATGGTGTAGATTGGTAACTCTTACAGACAATTTATTGCACAGTAATAACATCTTAGAATGCCGTCTTTATTTTTAAACTTTGGCTAACCTTTTGTTTGGTACAATTCGTTTTTTATTTTCACGTAGGCACGTTACATAGATATTTTTCCAATTTTTATCTAAAACAGCTGAAGTTTTACTAAAGCATAGTTTTAACTTTTATCATATTTAGTACTGTAATATTGTATTGTTTGTTTTATATCATATTTGTTTTTTTTTTCTTCTGATCGGATAGCCTTAAAACATCTAGCCAGTATTTTTTATTTATTTTAGATTTACGACTCTAAATTGGATTTTATTAGACTTTTGATTATTAAGATTAAAGGTTAAGTTACCAAAACTGGGATAAAAGTTTGTTTGCAAATGATTGTAAAACAAACCTTTATCCACTCAGTTTATCAATGAGCTGACAAAATCAAGTCAAATACAAAACAGGACTAAGATTGAACTTTGTGGTACTCCGCATGAAATTCTGTATAAAGCTAGATGAGGCGCTGGATTAACACATATGATACTTTTCATCATCATCATCATACATCACTATGAGGGTGTAAACGCGTGGCGCGGCTAGTACTTAATAAAGTGGTTGTAATATAATACTATATACCCCACTATTGTGTAATGAGTGGTTAGTATAATGTTGATGAAAAAAGGAGCATGATTTCAAAATGTGCAAATCCCTCCAGCGTGAAGGAATAACAAACACACAGACATACCAACACACATTACGAGATTTCGCATTAATGTAATGATACGGGGGCTACCAGCTATGCAATGTTAATGCTCCTTACCTGTGTTAATGCGCCACATTTTAATAACATTAAATTTGATCTTATGGTTGGAAAACCCAAATAGTATTTTCCCATCATTCAATCCGTTCATATTTTAACTACCCGATAATTCGGGTAAAAGTATTCCTATGGCAAGATGGAACCTTGAGATTTGTTTTGTAATATTCTGTAAGATCTGGCAGGATGGCCAACCCATGAAAAATATTTATTGCTTCTCTTTTAAATGTTATTTGTATGAAAACTATCCTTCTGGACCTATGTAAATAGGGTGAATTCTGTGGGCGGAATCAATTTTAATCAACATTGGGTGGTTTGAAGTAATTTCGTGGTACTAAAAATATAGTGAAAATTACTGCGTCTAGCAATGCAGATAATAGTGTAACTCCAAAAGAGTTAGAGATAGGAAATTGCTAAACCTGAATTTAGCTTTTTTCCAGAAAAGTCACGTGAAAAATATCTTAAAGCGTATGAATTATTTAATAATTGGTGACTTGCAAAAGGTGCTAAAACTTGTTCTGAGATCTTTTATTGAGATTATCTCTACCTTTGTCATATTTTATGAAAAACAATGTATCCGACTACCCTTTGTCTTTATTGTTTATTTTACCTATAACCTATAATATTTTTCTCGTTGGTAGAGATTTAACGTTATATGTTTCACACGAGATCATTTTTTTTTAAATATCATTCTTTTAAATCACTCACTTTGTTCAGTAGTCTTCAGTTAAAGCACTATCAGTTGTATTCAGGACTACATCGCTAGTTTGTGAATTAAAGCTACTATTAAAACTATTTTTTCGCACTCGTTGGAAAAATAACTATTTTATTACCGGAACGTTCTTTCGGAAAAGTCGACCGACGTTTGTCCCATACGGGTTTTTTTTTAAACTTTCGCGATTGAACACATGTTTTAAATGTTTATCGGGACTTATCACGTATTATTTAATATAGGTAAAAATATGTACCTTTTGCTCGACGTTTCGACCATGTTACAATGGCCGTGGTCACGAACCGACTGGAGCAGTCAGCTCGTGACCACGACCGTTACGTGATAAGTCCCGATAAACATTTAAAACATGTCCCATACGGTTCCATTACCCCATAGCCTAATTGCCCAACTTTCAACTAATCATCACTTCTCTTACACAACTTTGCGTTGAAGTCCCCATAACAAGGAAGTGAGTTTTACGCCCAATTAATTTCCTAATACATATCCTTCCCCTCATCCTCCAGCTCGTTGCGTATACCTGAATAATATTCAGCAAGTATGTTTTTGATATTCTAAGTATAAGTTATACAAGTACGACCCTTTTGAAAACGCTATCGATTTCCACAATGTTGTTAATAAGCACACTACAGCTTTAACCGTGAAGCCGTAATGTGCATATATTGAAGGGTTAATATTTTCATTTGAAGCTAAAGGGCAAAAGATTCAACATTATATATCTCTGGATAACGAACGCAGTGTTTTGAGCTCTTGTATTATAAAAATTCTGAATAGCACTGAGCTATAGGCAAGCATGACGCTTATCATCAGGCAAGCAATTTATTTGTGTCGTCACCGTTAACGTAAAAATAAAGAGCTACTTACTTAGAACGAGAAACCAGACGCCACTTTGAAGCTGTTGGTCGCCCTCCCGGTAGTAGGTTACCAGATATCAGGATTACCGTGTTCTCATCCGCTCAACGAACTTCTGATAATACCAAGAGGTCGCTGGGTAACCTACTCATTTCTCTTCCAGCTCGTCAATATTTTCTTCTCTACTAATAGTGCGTACATTGTGTGTTACCAGGGCCAGTCGTCGCCGTTTGGGGGTGGTATCTGGGAGTCAGCTGGGGTTTCTTGGCATCTCTTGCCCCACCGTTACCGTGAGAGGCACTGCACGCACGGGTAGCGTTGGCGGGAGTACTGCTCTAAGCCGGCACTCCACGGTTTACTCGCTTTGTCTCGTTAAGTAGAGTGCCTATAAGAAATACTGCGTATTTAAAACTAAATATTATCTGCTTGTGAAATTTCTGACAAAATCCAGTCCAGCTATTTTGGAGATTGACGGCTGGCCCGTCCAATCTCCAGTTAAGACACCAAGACATAAAAAAAATATAAGGGTCGTATGTACATTTAGTAAAAAGGTCTTATTTTGACTCATATATTTTACAAAAAGAAACTTTGATTTTAATTATTTGTATATTACTATAGATAAAGACACTACAATACCCATAGTATCTAATGTAGAAGTGACATATAGCTAACTAGTGCTTGCTACAGTTTTGTCATAAATATTGGCTCAATTTAGCACAATTCGTTTCAATAAAAGTGTCCGAAGTATAATAAAAATGAAAGTAATATTTCAATATTTGTGAGACGACGGCATTGAATTGTTGATTTATTGAAGTCTATTGCACCAAATTAAGAAGAGTGCGAGGGACAACATTAAGTTTTTGTATATAAAGTTATCATTGTAAAATCAAATGGTAACTATGTTCCGTATGATATTTACCAAAAGGAAATTTTAACTATTCTAGCCATAGGATTAAAAAATCCAGAACAAATAGAATGTACATATGTATAACCAAATAGTGTAGCATATTTTTTTATTGACGTGTGACCTATATATACAACGCGGTCACATTAACTAGACGCTTAACCATGTGACGTCATTTTGGCGCTCAAGTACGGTGTGCAAAAAAAATCCGGCCAAGTGGCCTTTATTAAGATCGAGTAAAAATCGATAAAAAATTAAGTTTGTTCAGCAGTGGACGTCCTAGAGCTGAGTGGATAATGATGATGATGTTTATTTTTAATAGAGAATTATAATCAATTGTGATGATATTGTTTTTATTGCCAAAAATAGGCAGACGGCCAGGCGGCCCACCTTATGGAAAGTGGTCACCGTCGTCTATAGACGTTTGCAACACCAAGGGCGTTGTCAACTATACGATATAAATTTGAAAACTAAAACAACATTTTGTTCATTTAGTTATTTATACATTAACAACAAAATGCTCTTTTATCTACTACAAACTATGGCACAGGTATCTGATAGCTTTTACTGTATACGTCATTAATAAGAATACTTAACACTTACTAAAATTTTCATGCTAGGCCCACTGATTGGTGGCAGAATATCCATAACACATACAGTTTCAAGGGCTCTTTCAGAAACATCTAAAAAAGCGGCCTGTTGTGTCACTCGATTATCACCTCCTAGAGAGCGATAAAGGGTACCGTAATTTATCTGGATACCTCTATATTTTGAAGAAAAATTGTTATCTCCCCACACCAACTTGTTCACGCAAATAAATCTTAAATTAGAGCTGCACATCACTCTTACTTGCAATTCTAGTCGAATAGCAACACATTAAATTCTAGAAGTGTAATTTCTTCAAATGGTTGTTGGTAGGGTTGTTACATTTAAAATAAAAATACTGAGACTTTTTGCTGAAGCTTCCACGCAATTAAAATAGTTAAATATAAGGTATATATTATCTCATTCTTTTACCAAATACATTAACTTTTATACCCTTTAAGTCCTATCGGAGATTTTATAGAGCAACCATAATGTGCACTAGTAGACGTCTTTCTGACTGATAATGCAGCTATGTAAGTATGCTACTTTGAATAAGCCATGCTTTATAAAACATTGACATATACATTAAGAATTTGAAATTTTGATTCTATAAATAATGGGTATAAACATGGCATGGGCATCTAACATAACGTTCGAAAGCTGCATAACCAAATAACCCTTAACTCTACGAAAGGAGAACAGGGAAACAATAAGTGTCAACCCTGCTTTCTCCAGACCTAGGTAAGGTTAGTATTCTGGCTTCGTGCTGAGCACAAAATGTTTATAGGTCTTCTTTAATGACCTATTTCGAACCTAGTACCTACTAGAAGTGATGCCTTTGACTGAACACTCTCGTTTAGAAGTACCTTCAAGTACACATCTTAGCGTTAGGAAGTCAACATTTTTGTAAACAGACATTTGTGTTGGGGTACATGTAAGTATAATGTATATTCATAATATAAACGATTATCATCATATCTTGTAAAAATGTGCATTTTAAAAAAACGATGTTCGGACCCAAACCTCGGTAGCCTAAATGGCGTCTGACACGGAGAGTCAGAAGACGCGGGTTCAAATCCAGTTCGAGGATGCGAATTTTCTCTCTATAAATTTCAATGTTTGAGATGGCTAAAGCAGGAGTTAGTGCTTTAAAAGCAATACTACAAAAATTACACGGGTTGCTATGTCAATACGAAAGTTTTAGTATTTCTAAATAATACTTCTTTCGGTTGGATAGTACTGTCAAAGCTGTTCAATAGATGTCGCTCCGTCCCCGTAAGACGGTTAAAGTCAGATAGAAAGTTAAATTCGATGCTCGGACCCGAACCTCTGTGGCCTACATAAATATTAATAATTGCAATAACTTTAAAATAATTAAGATGGATTAATTTCGCATGTTCTGATTGTCCTGTTCCGTACTAGCTATGACCACTCAAACACGTAACATGGTGTGCTACGATATCTTCAAGGAACGATTGTAAATTTGTATTGAATCCACGATAATTCCTTGACGTAACAGGTCGCATTCCGTATGTGAGTGGTCATAAATAATAAGGCTCCTGGTTTAGCTATCCATTCCGCAAGCCATAGTCCTATACCAGTATGTCTTGAGATTTTCTTTTATCAAAGCCTGATAAAGAAAACTTTTATAATATATAATCGCACGTATCGTTTGCGAAGCTATTTCACAATTGGTATGAACAGACAAAACAAGTGGCAGTGAACAGGTTTCATTCATGCAGAGGCGTTTCAATTCGGTCTGCTGGCTCTTTTAAAACCCGACCAAAGCCGTCGTTCTAAAATGAGCTCCTACTATTGTCCTCTTTGAATAAATTCTTCTTGAATTGATGCCCTACTTAGTCAGTATTACGTACTAATTTATATACGTTTATTTTTAGCTTTCATCAAATTATGATTATGATATTAATATTAATACTTAACTAATAACTTACTATAATAATAATAAGAAAGTTTATTTTTTTAGTTTTTTATGTCAATCGTAGAAAAGACGAGTAAGATAAGGCGTAAGGCGTACGAGTAAAGTAAGGTAAGGTAAGGCGAGCGCCTTATCTTAAGCGTCACGTTTGCTCATAACTATTTGTCTCATATTTGTTTTTTGTCATATTTGTCATTCAGAATTTTAAACTACGAGTACTAGTTCAAAATCCTACGCCGTTATTGAACTTATCTTAGATCTTAAATTGCAATTTAAATCTGTAGTACTCCAGTAGATAACGTCTCACTGCAACGATGGTGATAATGATAAAGTTTATTATTTAGCCCAACAGGCTCTTTGGGAAGGTGTACCCTATGACATACTTTTAGTTTATTCTGATTGTATGCATGTAGTCAAAAGACAGTGCTATGAAATATGGAAGGAGTATTTAGAGTATCGGGCAGTGTAAACATAATTTTTTTTACGTAGAATAATCCTTTATGGATACCACCGGCCCCTGGGGGAGCTCGGTGGTTATGTAAAAGTCTCTACCAGAAGGGCAGCCTTCAAGGCTGCGGAAGGCAGGGAGAGCGGCTCACCGCACTCTTCCTCCTATCCTATCCTATACCGCACTATCCTGGTAGGCAGGTCACTATCCTGGTCTATTCACTGTTAGATGGATTAATGCTGAGACGGTGCCAGATTTTTGTACAAATAATACAAGCTGTGCAAAATAATGTTTGTAATAAGAAGTTAAGCTTAATTTACTTATCAGAACAGCATATCGCCAAAGCGATAAAGTCCTTACATAAAGATTTAAAAAACTGGATGAACCGATTTACAGGGATGGCGCTTGTTGTCATACAAACGACCTGTTTATCACGTGACTTTATACTATTACTTTCACAACTAGACTTTGAGAGTGTTTCTGTGAAGTGTATATCATAACTCAGTGCCAGATCCCATTGTAATCGGTCGTTCTACTCGTTTCAAGCATTTTCTTAAACAAAAGCAGCCATCAGTCGTTGACTTTGAAGTGCGTTCCGTAAACTATCACTCCCTCTCTAAACTAACGTTTCGGAACGCACGTCAAACCGTCGTTGGAACTGAAATCAGACGTTTAGACGCGTTGCGTTATAAGCTATACTAGAGCATCAAATCACTAAGATGCAAAAATCATTTCATCTAATACAGTTTTACCTGAGAAACAAAAATAATTCGTCTACAGTTTAAAGTGAAATTTTACTAACAGGTTTTTTCATAAAATGCATTTTGGAGTGCACGGATCTTCGTCTTCATCACTGAGCCCTACACGGAGTGATGCATTGTGATATGACACGACACTGTCATGCGATTAATTTGTCAGCCACCGCTTCTTCAGTCTACATTATGGCATTATGCCAGTTTTGCGCGTATTCAAATGATGCGGGGAGTGCCCAAAAATAAAAATTGGGCATCCACGGCCCAAACTGCCATTCCATTAAAAATATAACTATTTGGATGAAGTGCGTTTCAATGCATAACAAGGAAAACCGAGATGGAGTAGATGTGTATTGAGCTATGCACGTTGGCGTATGAGATTCCATTTTATTTTTATTTCCATTGCAATTAAGTGACGAAGCGTTCAATTTATGCATCTAATGGCTTACCATTAGGTAATTAGGTAAGTAGGGCTTACCCTACGCTTGAAATTTCACCCAGAGCTTACTTATCGCAGATTTTCGTAGCACTGAACTAGGCTTGAAGCCAACATTGTTGATTTTCATTTGCCCATTAATTTTATTTTTACAGCACCCTTCACACCCATTCAAAATTATGACTAAGTACGCAAGATTGCTTCATGGCATGTTAAATCTATGAAGCATTGCGGTGGTACTAACAAAGATGACCTCTTGCACAAAAAGCCTACGACCTAGTACATCTGGTTTCTCGCCTCAACGGCTTTCGCATTCCGACGGCAGGATATTTCCAATGGATTTTTGTAAATGGGAAGGTTCCATAACTCTGGCTCGCGGAAATCGTCAACCGCGTGGAATAAGATTATTGCGAACCCAAAACTACGTTGAATCGGTATTCCAAAATATAACCTATGTGTTATAAATTATCTTTATACTAAATATTATCCAAATTTGTTAAGCCGTTTCAACATTATAAGTTACTATAACAACAAACATGCGCATTCATGCACGTTCGGCAATATAAAAAAAAAACGTTTGCACCCAAATAATTTTTTTCCTCTCCCGCGTAAACACTTTAATTTCACTTTACATTTGATTCTACTTAAATGTCAAATTACAACGTCAAACTTACGAGCAGAGTGGCGCAGTGGAAGCGTGCTGGGCCCATAACCCAGAGGTCCGTGGATCGAAACCACGCTCTGCTAATTGTTTTTTATAATAAACATAATATTTTTATAATAATATTTTTTAGATCGCATAGTTCTCTGACAAACTGGTCAAATATCATCACTATTTAAGTTCCTCCATAGCTGGACAAGTGTGTCCGATATCAATGTTAACATTCACTTTAACTTTGAACTTAATAAATGCTTTATGTGTGTAGCCCTGCATTTGTATTGTTTCGCAGTAGGCGTAAAGGTTTAGTAGAGTATTCACCTTGAGGATAAAGCCTGTCTTCGTCTTGGGCGGCTTGAACCCCTCGCTTCACACAGGACTCTACATAAATTCCTATATAGAAGGCCTTCGACGTAGCCTAACTGTTGTCCTAAGACAAACAACCAGGACCGGCGCCTTAACGTACCCTCCGAAGCACGAAAACTCTCATATAATAATGCCACCAGCGGTCACCCATCCACCTGTTGACCACAGCAAGCGTTGCATAAATTTGTTGATCGATTTAGATCTCCAAGTTAAGCTCCACTGCGAACGCGTCAACATCGCTGCGAGAGCGAGCATACAAAAAACTATTACAAATGGAACCCCACTCCGTCTGCCTGCTTCCCAGGATGTCGATTCTGATTAATGACAGTCTACTAGAGCACTTCAATGTCCACTGGTACATTTACAATGTGGTCAGCACTCTACCACATACAATCTACCTACTACCATAGAGTACCACTCCTGTTCTAATCTTTTTACACTGAGGTAGTACTAAGTCTACTCTAGTTCAAATGTTCACATAATAAAAAGGGATCTGACAAACAAGAACAGAGTTACCACATCTATAAGTCTTCCGTTTTGATCTCGCAAGTTTATTTTATTATCCTGTGGTACCCATCCCACCCCAATTTTAACGAAATTCCAACACTAAAAACGCCTACACACTGTAAGATTGACGGGTGTCAATTAGGTATATTTTTGATCGGCATTTGAAATATACGGCCGTGTTTTTCGTGTTCCGAAACAATTATGATATGACATCGACGTGAACTCTGATAGGTAGTCAGGTTTCCGTACCTAATAATGTAAACCTCGGGGCATCAATTACGAAACCTTTTGCAATGAGATTTTTGATTGGAAATGCGTCCGCATTTTCAGGTTGATTATAAGTACTGTAGAATGATGTTTGAACTATCTTAAGGAATGCTTATAAAGGCTACTTAAATGTACCAATTATATAAGAACTCTTGCTTGACTATGCCTCTAACATATTTTTATTCAAATACTCCGCACAACCTGTGTACAGTCGATTCCAACTGGGGATTGGTTTTCACACGACATACAATGTATAAGAAACAGATACGATATGAACCTTTCAACGTGGAATAACTGTGTAGGTAAGTATTTGTCTCCAAGGATTTCAAGCAATTTTCCTGAGATAACCTGATTTTGTGCCCATGTAGAGTGTGATTTGGAGAAAATAGACATGACCTAAAAAGGTTCGATTGTTATGTTAAAATCGAATTTGAAAATATTATAATCATTGTTACACTCGACTGTAACTGACGATAACTCAATCTGAATCCCTTTTCGTCAAAAGATGTTTATCTACGAATCAGCATGCATTCCTTAGTACTACTTAGTAAAAAGATTAGAGCAGGAGTGGTACTCTATGGTAATAGGTAGATTGTATGTGGTAGAGTGCTGACCACATTGTAAATGTACCAGTGGACGTTGAAGTGCTCTAGTAGACTGTCATTATCAGAATCGACATCCTGGGAAGCAGGCAGACGGAGTGGGATTCCATTTGTAATAGTTTTTTGTATGCTCGCTCTCGCAGCGATGTTGACGCGTTCGCTGTGGAGCTTAACTTGGAGATCTAAATCGATCAACAAATTTATGCAACGCTTGCTGTGGTCAACAGGTGGATGGGTGACCGCTGGTGGCATTATTATATGAGCGTTTTCGTGCTTCGGAGGGTACGTTAAGGCGCCGGTCCTGGTTGTTTGTCTTAGGACAACAGTTAGGCTACGTCGAAGGCCTTCTATATAGGAATTTATGTAGAGTCCTAAGTGAAGCGAGGGGTTCAAGCCGCCCAAGACGAAGACAGGCTTTATCCTCAAGGTGAATACTCTACTAAACTTTTACGCCTACTGCGAAACAATACAAATGCAGGGCTACACACATAAAGCATTTATTAAGTTCAAAGTTAAAGTGAATGTTAACATTGATATTGGACACACTTGTCCAGCTATGGAGGAACTTAAATAGTGTTGATATTTGACCAGTTTGTTAGAGAACGATGCGATCTAAAAAATATTATTATAAAAATATTATATTTATTATAAAAAACAATTAGCAGAGCGTGGTTTCGATCCACAGACCTCTGGGTTATGGGCCCAGCACGCTTCCACTGCGCCACTCGTAGTTTGACGTTGTAATTTGACATTTAAGTAAAATCAAATGTAAAGTGAAATTAAAGTGTATACGCAGGAGAGGAAAAAAATGATTTGGGTGCAAACATTTTTTTTTATATTGCCGAACGTGCAGGAGCTTTTGAAATATATAACTCTATAAATATTTCAAACTAGACACTAGAGTTTTAACACTAACGACCTTACTTATAAACGCTCCTAAAATTAAAATAATGTAATTTACTTCGGCGCAGAACAGTTTTGCTATGCGCACTACTAAATAAAGTAATTTAAACTTCTACTTCTTTCTTTCAAAATTCATTATGGTAAGTATCCCGTTAATAATGTTAATGTTTCTAATATTTGTGAACATGATAATAATTTAAAACCCTATATCATAAAATCCAATTAAGAACATTCTACTTTTCTAGATGGGGGTTTAAATATAATTTCTATATAAGTTGTTACGAAGACTTATCTCTTTCAGCACATCCTTGTTATCATTCGATTGTTATTGCACAACATCCGATTTCGTCAGTCTCAATCTCAATATCTCTGGCAGTTAATTTAAACTGTTTATTAACGTAGCTGTCAGTGAGTAGCTAGGTATTTCATCGATTCGTGAACGTTTCTCTGAAGTGAGTAGACGACGTCTGCAGTTTTGTAGGACTACCAAACGTTGCGTGTTTTCCGGTAAGCCTACAAAATATAACGTAATTTTTTATGGTATTAATTATAAAAATCAAATAATTAATAGCTCTGAAGTATTGGCCAATCAGTCAGCGAGTGAAGTCAGTTATTTAAAGTAACCATTTGGTTATGATATTCTTTTAAACAATGGTGTAGTTTTATTTTTAATGCATTGAAAATAAGAACGGCTTTAGTGTTCCGTGCGTATTTCCAATGTGTATCTGTCCATCTATGAGAGTGACATTCATTCAACTCTGCTAATCTCTACTGATTAGAGCATTGCCATTACTGAGTAGTTTTGTAACCGCGATTCATTGTATTTTTTGGTAACTGAATTGTGTTTTTACGTTACTGACATTATTGGTAATAAGTTACTACTGTACTACTAGTAATTTTCAATTATCTGATCCACTACTTTCAGTGGTTCGGTATTTTTTTTACGGTTTGTAATGTTGATGTCAATATCGTCGTATTAAGTTCCAATTTTAGTTAAAAAATAATGGTCACCCTATGTCTATTTATCATTCTGAGCTAAGCTCAATTAGTGCACTTCTAAGAAGCTCGACATGTTAATTAATTTCGTCAATCCCAAGTCTGAACGGAATCGAAGAATTCAAAACAGAAGAGTCGAATAAGATTAATCCTTGACTGAACTTTACATGTGTTAACTATCCTATCTCTCAAAGAATTAAGAGAATCAAGAATTGAGAATGATTTATTTCAACCACCAATAATGTTAACATTCTTAAAACTAATAAATTTACATATAATGTAACAATTTGAGTTATATTTTATAAACCCTGGTCTCCACTCTAAGGCTCCATGTGTCGTGGAGATCAGTTCCTTACAAATTGGTTTTAAAACTAGCTGCATTACAAGTGTGTGCATTAATTTTTGGTTAAGATTAGAGATAAAAATTACTTAGATAAATATGTTAAAGTCAGACAGTGTAAACAGTGTAGTCGCATCTTCATATAACTACGCAGTTTATACATAAAGCAACATTAAAAATCATTTTAAAAATAATACAAAAATAATAGAAGAAACTATAGGTTTCACTCATGAATTCTATATATAATATAAAGGGTAAGGCAATTAGCTAAATTGAACATTATTATTTATTAAAGAGGGAACTTTTCGTATAAAAAACTTTGTAGAAACTTTGTATAAATAGATAGATCATTCTATAGTACACTTTCAAAAACAAAACACACATAAACACATATACACAATAAAAAACTTATAGGTATAATAAGTATATCAGACTTGGGCATTCTTATCGCTAGTAAGTGATCTACTCCAGTAACATTTTGATGAAGACGAATTACTAAACTACAATAGACTCTATACTATACACTAAAGCAATATTATTTTTTTAAATAAAAGTTCTGTGCTAAGTCTAAGTAAGTTCAAATCACAATTGTTATAGTAACAAACCTACCTGTTGTCAGAAAATAACTATTATTAGAATAAACGTTCATTAAATCTTTGACGTTTTCAATTACCTACACTACACAAAGGCACACAAACCATACCTGCACTGAGCAGATTGTACTAAATTCAGCTCAACCTCTGAACAGGTATAAGCGCAGTATAACGAAGTTGTTCCAAACACTAAACACGTAATCAGGATCGGTTCCAAACATTCTAAAACACAATCGGTACAGTCTATCTCGGTTGACCTAAGCACCAAAATTCCATTCCAACTTAGCACTACGTTAACACACTAGCTACCGGCCAGTGTGAAACCTAGACCGAATTAGCATATGCAATAAAACTTTATGTGAAACACCAAGTACAGAAGCAGATATAGAAAAACTAGAATGGTTTTGGTCTGTACCTGGCAGGCCATTAAAGAAGTTTCCAGATTGTTATACTTAGACTGGGAAAGGTACGAGTGCAGAAGGTACCTTGCAGACATACGTGCTACACTGTTCTTAACAGTTACGCTGTTAAAACATCACTTATCAGTTAGAACTTGGCGTGAAGTAAAATACTAGTGAAGACAGCACAGTTCAAAAAGGCATCAACAAATGTGATAGAAAATTATTACGTCAGATATCAATAGGATTGAATTATGGGTGGCTGTTAAATCAATTCAAAAAGACATCGACATATGTTTATGAAAATATTACGTCTTGTATCAACAGGAATAAATTATGGGCGGCTGTTAAATCAATTTAAAAAACAGCGAAGAATGTGTCATAAAATGATTACGTCTTGTTTCAATATGATTGAATTATAGGCGGCTGTTAAATCAATTCAAAAAGTCATCGACGTATGTTTATGTAACTATTACGTCTGGTATCAACAGGAATTATGTATGGGCGGCTGTTGAATCAATAAGCTATCAGATTGTTGTGAGATAAGATAGCTCTTTCCTTTGGAAAACCTTGAATGTTTTACGTGGGGTGTTCCGCGATTAAATGAAATGTTATAAAATACACTGAGACGTCAATCTAAACAAAAAAAAATATTACGACGTTAAATTGTATTTTGTATGTTGAACAATGTTTATTACTAAATAAAACAGAATTATACCATTCTACTTCTGCATATACCTAAGACAAAATAATAGTTCCAGTCTTAAACCTTTGGGAACTATGAGTATAAGAGAGGTTCTTACTTATAACTGCTACTTGAATATCAATAATGAAATATAGCACTGCGTGCTATTATTTTGCTATGTGCTGTATTAAATAAAGGCATTTAAAGATAGCAGCGTTTATATCTAAGGACGTTTGTTAGTTACTATTCTACATTCATTGATTCCATGATCCAAGGTATTACGTCTGGACTTTTGGGAAACCCATTCAGATCCACACAATGCAGGTGTGGAAATGGTAAATTAATCTTAGCTATGAATAGACATCTATTTATGTATAAACCCGTCCAATGCCTAGGTTTCTCGGTTTCTTTCTGAACTATGCATAAAAGTTCAGAAAAAAAATACTACCCTTGAATAGTTTGACCAACTAAAAACAAATAGCGGTATATCGCTGGAGTGCACTGGACCTGATAAAGTTAGTTACAAACAAGAGGTATAAAATATACATGGTGTACGCTCCACATGCGACGGGTTAAGATCAACAGAACAGCTTAATTTATTATACTGAACTAGTTGACTGGACAGACGTTGTCCTTTTAAAGCAGCTTCCCTATTATTATTTCAAAAATAATATATAAAACATTCTAGCCTTCATTTAAACTTCAAAGGAAAAATATCCTTTAAAACCTTATTCAAACTATATAAAACAGAATAATTAATACTTTTCATCATAACTCATCACCACGCAGAAAAACCAGCGAGGCGCAGCTAGGGTTATATAAGATAGACGGAGTAAATACTTATAATAATTCAAATGATGGAAAAATACTGGATACTAGTAGGATTTGAAGTATTGATTCTTTACTAACAAAGCTATAAGTAGTTAATGCTTCTCTACATACGTCGAAAGTAGATGGAAACATGCAGCTTATTTCACGTATTATAAAACTTGCAAGTATGTCAGTATAGAAATACTTTTAAGTATCTATTCAAATTTTCAGTACTAATTCTGAGGTGCAGGAGGGTTCTAAATGTTGTGTTTGGTGGTTTAGTTCAGTTACCTTACCATAAAAAAGCGGTCAACCTCGGAAAGAGGGATAATAAGCTGAATTTTCGCGTTCTAAAAGGTCTTAAAAGTCTCACTAGATCTCGAGTCTGCGTTGTAAGCTTTAAAGGTTTTAAAATAGTTTTTTATTATTATCTCGGTTTCTAATGCTCCAATGGTGTTAACATGTATTATAAAACTGTATAGTATGTTACCATTAAATGGTAAATATGTTACCATTATACCAATTTTATACAAATTTCAATCGGAACTTTTTTTTCAAGTGATTACCCTTTTTACATACTGTAATGCTTCACCACTCCATTCATTTCTTGTTTCAGACCAACCGATGTTTGGCGAAATTGTTGGTTATTTAATGGCAAATACTGGCTAAACGACATAATATTTCTTATTACTAGGTACTTCAATAATGATTTTAAGTACCGTAAAACAGAAACTAACGTGTACGGAACCTTAAGTAGGTACCCGAAAGAAAAACGCTGCTTCTAAAACGAGCTTCTAATATAATCTTCCGAGCTATATCGGTGACTTGAGCTCGTCTATGGATCTCCTCATTTCTGATTCGATTCCCCTCTCCATAGCTCGTTGTGCGTCTTTGAGCTTGCTTATGTGGCTATATAGGTAGATAATAATTACTTCAATTAAAATAAACATTATGTATTGCATTTAATATTTTCCTGCATTCAACGTAGTAGGTAATTATTTAGACGTATATTATAAAGATTTCTAGGAAAATGTAATTGTTCGAGGTTCATTTTCTTTAAAGCATTTTCCGCAATCCTATTAGTTTCATTCAAGAATTGTAACATGCCATGATAATAATGTTTATTGACGTCGTGCGTAATTTTAGCGCATCAGTTGTTGTTATTTATGAATACTTATATTTTCATGATTATTACTAAGTATAAATATTAATTGATTCCTTTTATGATTGTTAACATTGTATTACATACTCATTTAGTTCCTAGGACTACTTAAATACATTGATTATATTTACTATTATATTATATTTAATATTATTAGGACTAGTTAAATACATTGATTATATTTACTATTATACAGGGTGTTTGGTAGAGGGACCGACAAACCAAATGAGCGTGTTTGGGGGCCCACTTGGAGAATACAAGATGGCCAAAAAAAATCCCCGACACCCCAATTTTTTTTAACTTATTTTTGTGAATTTTCTCGTTTCCTCCAATATTGTACCTATTTACCACCATAACATTTGTAAAGTATGTTTTAGACCGGATGTTTTTAGTTTTTACAAATTTTACAAAATTTATGGTGGTAAATAGGTACAATTTCGGAGAAAAAGGGAAAAATCACAAAAAAAGTTAAACATATTGGGGGGTCGGGGATTTTTTTTGGCCAACTTGTATTCTCCAAGTGGTCCCCCGAACACGCTCATTTGGTTTGTCGGTCCCTCTACCAAACACCCTATATTATATTTAATATTACTAGGACTACTTAAATACATTGATTATATTTACACCACAGGGTGCATCTGCAGTGAAAGTTACCCTACATAATAATATTTGTGGTATAAAAAGCGGCGACTGTAATACGGTAAGTAATAGGTATATATAAGAATCCTTGGTAATATATACTCCAGATATATATCGTTATTATAATAAAACCCCAAATTATATAAAACTGAGGATCGCTTTTGATATTATTTAATAATCCTATTAAATAACATACTTTACCGCAGCATAAAGCATACATAATCATATACCGTTAAATAATTTAAAAGAAAAATTGGGAGATAAAATACAAATAATAAACCTAACAATAAATAATACATTGGGTTTATGATGACGTTACTTCACGCTTGCAAAATTAAATATAATATAAATAAAATATAACATTATTAATTCTAATGATAATATATATATATATGATTAGAATTTAAAATTTTATGTTTTATTAAATTTACAAGATGATTGTAATGATGATGACGATACTTGTAAATGTGTGGGACTACCCAAACAGCGTTGTCGTGTAATTTATTAATGAGCACTATTAATATGGACTAGAAAGTACCTACACTAACATGCATGCATAAATAAAATTAATAATTAATGTTAATAACCTTGCAAAGTCATTAAAAGGTAGGTACATACAATTGACTTGATGAACCATCTGTAACATACAATGCAAGCATAAATAAATAAATATATATAGAAATAACTTTATGGCTTATTTCAATTTCAGGGATCCTTATGTCCACCACTGAGCCAAAAATTACAAACTTGAATTGCAAAAACGTATCAGCGCAGAGATAAAGATTTCTGAAAGAGTCGATTAAGTTAGCATAACAAATTTATATATTAAAAGTGCTAGTTTATTAAAGGTAAAAACTAATAAATTAGTAGTATACAAAAAAGTAAATAGAAACAAAGTTTAGTAAATAATTATTGTCATTTTATTAGTGTACCTTTACACTAATAAAATGACAATAATTATTTACCAGTACCCGAGAACAAACGTTGCTGCTTATCAAAACAAATATACGCCCCGACACGGAACGAGCCTGGGACCCCGCGCTTGAAGGCAGTGTCGCAATCAACTGAGCTAACGTTTTTCTATCATTAGACTTTATCTCACTATCTACTTGAAACCTCTTTATTTTCATAACTTTACCTTGTCGAACATAAGAAAATTTTATTACTGTCACCACATAACTGACTTTCCGAATCAAACATACCTTTTACGGGTTCCGTTCCGAACGAGCTACTTCAAAACGTAGCCATTTCCGAAAACCTTTACCTACTCGTACATGTAACTGTTAAACGCCAGTATTAAACGCAGAAATGGAAAGGAGTTACGTTTCGGTAGCAGATAGAGAGGGAGGGAAGAGATCAATTGCAACACCTGCGGTGAGTTGGGAACACAAACTAAGGTTGGGACGGAGTTTGGACGGCATAGCAAACATAAGGTGAGTTTGCTGTAGCATGTGATGCTGGTCCAAGTAGAAGTGGATTTTTTTAGGTTCTCCACGATGGTTAATAAAGTTCATAGTTTATAAGGTATTTTTGTAGAACAAGCTTATAATTATAATGTTACTAAGCTATACCTACTAGCGACTTCATCTTCGCAGAAAGTGATGATACAATCTACAAAAAAAACGCAAGGTGTGCGTCTCGGGACGCCCAACAGAAGTGACAACTTAAACTAGTCTTACTGTGGGTTAGAGTGAGAGAGAACGCGTGAGAGAAAGGTAAGCCAGACAGAGTGGCGCCGTATCGCGTTACGTAACGAATCGGTCCACCCTCCCATAAGAAGTTATCACTTTAAAATTATATTCTACTGGAAAGGGCGAGAAGTAATATTAGAAGGAGCGTAAAATCAGAAAAAATCAGACTTATAAGTTACATCTTTTGTGCATAAGTTCGTCTTGGTTGCACCACCATAGTGCTAGGTATATTCTACGTCGTAGTAGTACTTAACGTGCAAGCACCCCAATATTGTAGTACTTGGGTAACGGTTGAATGATCACTCTAGATAGTGAATCTCGTAACAAAATCGAAATAAATCAGCATTGTGTTTCATAAACTGTATTTTTTAGTAATAGTGTATTATGATCCAGCTGCTACCAGCCTGGTACATACCTTTTAGCACATACCTAGAAAAGCCGAAGATCGAGCTCATAGTGGCGTGCATAGAAGAGGCCTATGTCCAATAGTGGCCTGATACTGACTGCTGATGATGATGATGATATTATGATACAAGTGAGCCAAGTTGCTCATAATATACGAGGTTGTGGGTGGCAGCCCAAACCGCAGACGAGGGCAAAAATCAGCCCAGTGCCTTGTGAGCACGTTGCTCACGAGTTTGATAACGCACTTTTTCAACATTCTTGCGACGAAAAACAAACATGTTTTGCATACATCGTTTAAGACTGGGTTTTTATTGCTCTTTTACTGTTGAAAACTATCATAAGTAGCTAAGTACTTCTCTAGATTTTGCAGGTTTTAGATTTTCGTTTGCATTTAGGTTGTAGTTAGTATTTCTGGCGGGGTTAAATCTATCAATTGTTCATTTTCTGTACAAACACTTGTCATTTTTACAGGCGAGCAATTTTTTTCGCGTGTTGAGTGAACATACAGCCTACTTTAAATTGTATTTTTAAGTTATCAAACGTATTTTAACATGTTATACTAAATTAAAATGAAATATTATAAATTTTATTGTTATAAATGCTTGTTTGAGTTAACTGAGGACGTGCACATTCCCCCGAGGGTTTCCTCCTTGCCGTGGCAGGGGGCTCAGTAGCCGTGGCTTGGTCAACATCAGTCAACACGGTAAAGCTAAGGGGAACCAATGGGCCTGCCAGTTATAGCAGATAGCTGGCGGGCCCGAGGTGGGACCGATCCTATGGGCTTTGTCCTCCAAGTCCACATGGGAGCGGTCACTGTATGGGCGCCACTGCAACTAAGGCGGGCTGCGGTGTCGTATGGGCGGCACCGCGGCTGAGCATAAGAAGCCGCGGCAGGAGAGGAATGCCTTGGGGGAGTCTGGCGTCCGTTTGCGTATTTGGTCCCCCAAGGCGGTTGCGGCACGCCAAGTGTTTAGCAACGGACAGACGCGGCGGGTTCGCGGTCGCGTGTGAAATCTGTCCCGCGTTCCCGGCAAAAGCAGCAGTGACAGAACACTGCAGAGGTTTGGTGGGTATGCTGCCCTTCTGGCAGAGACTCAAAGGATTACTCTGTGTAAAAAAATATAGGTACATATGGTATAGAAATCCTAATCATATGTATATTGATATACTAATATCGCAATATGTATATAGCGATACCGACGTAGTCTGCCAATTCCACATCAGCTAACTTAACGCTTTATCCCCGTTCTGTACGATGAAGCAGCCAGATCATTCGTAACTGTGTCACTTTTATACGCGACCCAGAATAGTTCCCAGTGATGCCACTGTCAGCGTTTGTCGAGTACCGCTGTCTACCGGCTACCGGAATGAATGAATAGATTTAATTTTTAGACCGACTTTTTGTTTGTTTTGAAAGTGTGATATAATGAAGTGCATTTTAAAAGCTTCATGTTTGACATGAGTTAGGTACCATCATATTATGCTATATGTGTTGGCTTTTAGAGCCGCATGTAAACGGACGCCTCGCGTTAAATGCACACTTTAATTTATTTATTAAATAGAGAGATGAAAACATGTATCTATAGGGAATTTAATACATAGAACTTTGATCTTGGACCATAGACTGGATAAACTAGACTAGACTAACGCTGTTACTTATTTTCATGAAAATAACGTGTTGTATATTGTGTTTTTATTTTTGCGATAGCAATGATAATCGTGTTATGTTAATTTTGACAAAATACTTGTTAACAAGATTCTCATCACTCCATATACAAGTAATGAAAATATTTAGCTACAAAAAACATTTAGAGGCAACTGTAAAGTATGCGATGTTGGTGCAACACTTTGTCCTAAACATGGTTTATATATAAAAGACGTCTTATTAACATACTCGGAATATGTTCGTGATTACTTAATTCTATAAATTGGTGAAAATGGTTTACATAAGAGTAAAACAACGTAAGCAAGGCATAGCTTTATCCAGCTGATATTAACCAAGGGCTATCTAGTTAGTAGTTAAAATAAGTTCAATTGGAGTGATTAGCAATTATGATGTAATTAATAACAATGATCTGATTCATTTGACAGGCCGGTTGGCGCAGTTGGTAGCACCCCTGCCTTCTGAGCCGCTGGTCCCGGGTTCGATCCCCGGACAGCTCAAACATTTGTGTGCATGAACATGTATGTTTCATCTTTGTCTGGGTGTTTATATGTATATAAGTATCTAATATCATATATATGTATGTATATCAGTCATCAGGTTACCATAGTACAGGCTCTGCCTAATTTGGGACCTGTAGACCTTTGTGTGGATGTTGTCTTATATTATATATATTATATTATTATTATTATTATATTATATTATATTATTATATTTACATTATTCATGATTAAAAACCATCCATTTCATTATTTCCTTGATAATATTTTTTTGTTTTTAGTTTCATAGAAATGATTATGAGAAATTATATGTTTAACCTAAAATTCACGTATCCAAGATTAGCCGCCCCTAGTTTGGAACCCATTGCTTATACATGCAACTGTATTTAAGAAAAAAAAAAAATTATAACAATTTGTCATGTATGTAATAACAAGTCATTCTAGTATTTGTAATCAATAAACAATAAATAATGTCTTGAAGTCATTAACATAGGAAGTTTCAGGCAAACTTCAGGCGTTAAGTTCTAGGAGACACTTCAACTGTCAAGGGTAGACTTAATTTTCAACGTTCATTAATAATTCATCATAATAATAATCCGAAGCGTTCGCAGCGAAGCTTGACTTGGCGATCTTAACCGAACAACAAGTTAAGCAACGCTTGCTGCGGTCAGGACTTGGATGGGAGACCGCTAGTGGCACTATTCAACTGAGCGCTTCCATGTTTCAGAGGGCACGTTAAGCTGTCGGTCCCGGTTGTGTGTCTTAGGACAACAGTCATCAGGCTATGTCGAAGGCCTTCGGGCGGCCTGAAAACTTCGACATGGTTTGGCCACTAACCTATGCACCAAGTCGCACTGGGCCCGCGTGGTAGATTATGGACCAACTCCTCTCTGAGAGGAAGGCTCGATCCCAACAGCGGGAACAAAATAGGCTGATTATGATTATGAATAATCCATGTTACTTCTCATCAGATGCAGAAGCTGTTAGTGAGCAAACCTTATTTTAGGGATTCGTACTCAAAGGGTAAAACGGAATCCTTAACTAAGACTCCGTTCTCCGTCCGTCTATATGTCTGTTCATCTGTCAGGCTGAACCGTGATAGTTAGACAATTGAAATTTACACAGATGTTGAATTTCTGTTGCCGCTTTAACAACAAATACTAAAAAACCGATAGTTTCACGCCTTCTCATCGACAATATTTAACATAATATTTCGTGTGTGAATAGATAAATGCTTTACAGAGTTATTTTACAACCTCTCAACTTAAATGCAAACATGGGCAACAGCTTCAAACTTATTAAGTTATCCCAGCAAGGCATTGCTTGCGTAACATTCCAGTCTAGACTTTACAACAAATGCCTATGTTTATAGCACTGTTTAGAAAGGAACCAGTCCTCTGCCTACGCTTCGATTAACATCAAGACAGTGGGACATAGTTACGGCTTCCTTTATGTTACCTATAGTATGGAATACTATTATTTATTCTGTGCCTTTACCAGGGTTACCAAAACGGGTTTTGGTTCATCATAATGAAGTTTTGTAGCTAGAATTTGCGCTAAAACTTAGTTCATAGCATTGATTAACTCAAACAAAAAAACCTGGACCAATATTACTACTTACTTGTTCATAAGGTACGTGTATATCGTTTATATAATATGCAATAAATACGTTTAGTATAACTAACTAATATAAGACAATTTCTTTATATGCCGTAATGTTTCTGGCTTTGAACTTTTATATCCACATCTCACAAAAGGGTTAGCTATTTATTTGCATAAAATTTTATTTCTTAAACATGGCATACTTTTACTTATATTAAGCATACTTATATTTAGCATAAATAGTTACGCACAATATTATATTGATACATTTTTAGGGACATATTTTTATATCATAACTAATTTATGTATAATATTTGTGATGTGAAAATGATATTTAAGCATAATAAAGGAAAAAGAAAGTTTACAAATTTTGTATTTGCTAAATGCAATATTTTCGTATATAAAATAAACATGTTGGTGGCTTACGGGTGTCCCAGGAGCCACCTTCGCCGTTTCCTAACCTACTGTTACACAATACGTACAATTAAATAATATAACATTTCCATAATGCTTTTTTGGTTTTTATATCTGACTGAACTATTAGATGAATGAAAAATATGCCATTATTACTCGTACTTTATGTAAATCAAATTTAGGGCTTAACCATTAGCCTACTATATATAGGTATATGCTTACTGAGATAGTATGCTAAAAAAGAGTTATGACAAAAACAATATGCGTAACTCATTATTCCAAAATAAGGACAAAAAATAGTATCGAAAGAAAAGGAAGTCCCATAAAGTCATCAACGGATAGCATGTCAAAAGCACTTTACCTTATATTAAACTAGTGACATAATTAATTAATATTTAATAACCTTAACAATCAACTGAAGTTTATATACTATTTATTTATTTAAATGAGGAATAACTATACCCATATGTTATGTTGTATTCTGCATTTAGATTCAGATCACCCAATGAGCTACTACCACATAGGGCTCTTACATACGATCGGCATCATGCAAACGGCAGAGGTAACTGCTGCCGTCGACACGGGTCGACGCGTCGGCTGCAGTCGTCGACCTACAGCGACACTTGCAGTTGTAACGTGCTGACGATGGCTGCCGCTGATCTGCATAGTTAGAAAGTCGACATAGCCTTAAAACTGTTTTCCTAAGACAAACAACCGGCAGGTTAACGTGCCATACGAAGCACGGAAGCACTTAGTTGAATAATGCCACTAGTCCCCATCCAGCTCCAGACCGCAGCAAGCGTTGTTTAACTTGTCGATCGGTTAAGATCGCCAAGTCAAGCTGCGAGCGCTTAAATATAGAACTCTTTATTCTTCAGATATAGATATTTAAATATAAAAATGATAATTCAAATTCAAATTTATATTAATTTAATCAGATAACAATGATCCATGTTTTTCAGTAATTTTGTGTAGGGACTTAAAATATAATGATAGTAAAAATTTACATTCAAAAATATATTGTCAGTCAAACAACAAACATCATATGTATATGCTTTATATCTATACGTATATATTATTTGACCATCAATTTAACAAAATGCCTTGATAAAAAGAAAGAGGCTTTATGCCATCATCTGTAGATTCTGCACCTCAATGCTGCTAGTTTGTTTACGAATGATGGCGTGAAAGCCATCAGTTTGGTACTTTGCAAACATTTCCGAGGCACTGCAGAACCGAGGAAGTCCCAACAGCATCCTAAACAAATTGTTGTGTTGTTTGGATGCGAAGTTCGTCTGAAGAGCTTATGGCATAGTTGAACCATAGATTACCCGTGTACCCCTGGCAATATGCTTTAAAAAGCGTTATTTTAAGCTGGTCTGTATAATTGCTAAAGCCCTACGCTCGCGCTCTATGTCAACATTATATTTAAGGTCGTCGGTAAGGAAGTGCCCGAGGTACTTAAATTAAGTTACTCTTTTAATTTAATCATTCTCTTTCTTACATTGCATACTAGGCCACGCCAGGCAGCATAAGTCTCACAGCTTCTCAACTTCTCTTGTATCGACCATGCCGTCGGACCCAGCAGCACCATATCGTCTGCGTAGCTGACTGTTTACACTTCCATCCACCCGACGTCCAACATGCATGCTGCCTAGTTCGACTATTAGATCATTTATATATAAATTGAAGAGCTTAGGAGTAGTCAATAATGTGCACTACATTATCATACCGACTTCCGTAGCTAAGATGAGGTTAGGACGATGAAAATCAATCATCAATTAATCAGTTTCAGAACTCACATTGACCACACTGATAGTCCGGATCTCAAGCCACCTCCTTACCAGGTGCTATATATGTGATATTAGACATAATATGGGGCAACGAAGCCGTAGAACCGACAACCGTTGGGGTAAACGAGTTCTAGAGTGGAGACCGCGTCTCGGCAAACGTAGTGTAGGACGTCCTGAGGCACGGTGGAGTGACGATCTGCGCAAGACGGCTGGCAAAAACTGGATGCGAGAAGCCCAAGATAGACCTAAGTGGCGTGCAATTGGAGAGGCCTATGTCCAGCAGTGGACTGGTACAGGCTGATGATGATGATGATGGGGCAACACTTTATTACACAGTTTTCATTGTACCGCAATGTTTACGGCTTTAATTCTGTTCGATGCACACATGTCGATGTCATAAAAGTCATGGATGCCAAAAGCATCATCAATATGATATTGGTTTACGGATGGATTAGTGTGCATTATTAAAACAAAATGTTAAATGGTACCAGACATTTGTGCCTAATTTCCCGATTTCACTCGATTATATATTGACGTTAATCAATAGTAATGAACTGGTTATATTTTATACAGATACCCAATCAATGAAGGGTTATGAACTTTATAATAACTGATGGAATAGCTTTATTTAAATTTTAGTGGTAGTAAATAAAAAAAAACGAGACTTTCTAACTATCACCATTTTGATAGTTGACGTCTATAAAATACCAGATTTCTGATTTTCAAATATGAATCTTCTTAATTATGATACTGGATTTCCGCAGAACGCAAGCTAACTCTCAATATATATAATTCTTCTATACGTGTGTTTGTCACCTAATCCTAAACGGCGGGACTGGTTTGGATGAAATTCTGTGTGTATATTTCAATGGGTTCCTGAATGGTTTGCAAAAACAACTATACCTACTAGGTGGAGCTGCTGTCTGTATGTCACTTATTGATGCGAGCGAAGCCGCTGGCGGGCAGGTAAGTATGAATATATAGCTACTAGCTGCGCTCCGCGGTTTCACCCACGAGGTGATGGATGTTGCTAAGGATGAATCAAATATAGCGTATGTTACTCAGGCATAATGTAGCTCTAAACTTGTGAAAGAATTGTTTGAAACAAACAAACAAACAAACAAACACACAAACAACCATATATCTTTCCTCTTTATTATTAGAGTAGATAAGAATTAAGACCAAGGTACGACTAATGTGGCCTGGATTGAACCGGCGTTACTATTCCATATTTCAACATGAAATAGTATTTATTGTGAGATTAACTGTAATAGTTAGACATTATGGTAATGTGGACTTCTTTTTAGATATTGTATTGATGTCTTCTTCTTCTTCTTATTGGATGGCTTCTGATGTCTTCTATAAAACTATATTACGTCACTTTACTTTATTGTCAATAGCATAGACTAAATGGTAATATTTTCCGCAGCTTACACGATATAAAGATTTTTTTGGATATTTTACTCACCTTGGGTTACATTACCGAAGTTTTCATACGGATCCCTATTTTTATCTATATATTATATGGCCTATGTTCATCATGTGAAAGGATTTTTCGAATCGGTCCAGTATTTTTGAAGCCTATTTAAAACAAATCTTTCCTCTTTATAATAGTTATATGCTATGGTTCATCGTTCATTTATTCATAATAATGTTGCCAATGCCATGCCAATTCTCTAAATAATAATGCGTCACAAAAAACAAAATACAGTAAAAAATGCCATATATATATGAGCTTCAATGTCACTTACATATAAATATTTGTGTCCGTTAGTTCTTCAAACGAATAGAAACTAATATATAGTGTAGATTACTGTAGAAGTGTAGATAGTGTAGATGTAGACAAATAATAATTAATTTATCTTGCTTTCCAATTGAAATAAAATTCATTTCTTTTTCCTGTTTTTACTCTTTCTTTGTTATGGAAAAAATTCTATCCTACGCTGGTACTTAACTTCCTTATTAAAGTATCTGGTGGTTAAAAATTACCCTCACGTCGGTACGCTTCAATGTACGCAAGGTATACGTAAAGTGCGTAAGGATTTCTCGTCTGTGGGTGAACTGATATGGTTGTATAGTGGCCATTCCTCTAGTTATGTAGGTAGATGTTTATAGTTCCTAGTGAACATTTCATTTAAGCTCAAGTCATAGTCGCATATATAAGTCTGTCTCTTTACTGTCAAAGTGACGTTCTATTAAACGAATATTTTATTATAGGCCGATTGTCGAGACAAACACAAAAAAACCGAATTCAACACTAAATAATGTGAAATAACTTGTTGAAGTCGGTACCATGATAGTTTAAAAGTGCCTTTTATCACAATATTGTGCACATGGTACAGACTTCGAGTTAGTCAAGTTATTTCATACTTTTTAGTGTTGAATTCGGTTCCATTTGGTAGTAACATTTTTTTCACCATTTTTAGAAGTCCTTGCTACTTACGGGAACGATTGTCATTCACCGTCAATGGTGATATTCCGAGGTATGTAAATTTCATCAAATTTGGTCCAGCAGTATTTAATTACACTCCAATAACTAAAAACTGTTATGCCTATTTTGATGATATTATCATTGACAGTGAGTGACAATCGATACCGTAAGTAGCACGGGTCACTAAAAAGGTTGAAAAATGTTTTGAAGTCGGTTCCATTTTTTGACGCAATATTTTTATTTCTTTTTCAGTTTCAGATATTATTAACATCATTTAAATTTAGTTAACTTCACGAAAAGTTAAACTGAGAAGATGTACATTTGACGAAACAAAAAATAAAGCAAAAGCAACTATAAAAGGTCCTACCTTTATAACACTTATAGATACATATAAGATTTTAATACAATATATGGTATAGAGCATAATGACGTAATCGATAACAATATAGGGGCAATAACTTTGACAGTCACCATCAATATTACACCACTAGACATTATTTAGAAGTCTCTGACGCTCAATATTTTTTTCAACTGACTTCTAATCAATGGTTCAGTATTCTGGTTCTCAATTTATTATTTTCGTGCACATGTTATACAATTTCTTTGTCAAATATGACATTAGTTTAATTTTTTTTTTTTTCTACTATACTTTTTATTTCACTTTCATCAACATCGGATGATTTTTTTTAGACGACACCTTTACCTGCTTCGAGAAGCGTGGCCTCGAGTTCTATGAGACGACATCAATAACTAAAATCAATAAATAAGTAAAGTATGACATTCATATGACGTATTGTCGACATTTCGTACTTCAGTAGTGACACGACTTTTTTAATATTACACAAATACTGCATGTTTACAGAGCATTCCAAACACACAGTCAAACTTGTACACGGGTATTTCAACGCACGAAGTGAAGCTCGATATCTACCATTAATACAGAACCAGTATTGAAAAAAAGTTTATCCTTGTAGGCCTAACAATTTTCTGTGAGATTGTCATTTTCTGCACACTGTGACATGATAAAATGAAACATTACTACGTATCCAAAACACATTATAGGTGCGTTAGATTAGCAATGAGGGTATTGGTGGCGTTGCTCTTTTGTTAAGGCGTTCGTAAAGCTCAAAAACGTTATTTTGCCCCTTTTGACATACACTGAAATCGCATGATTATGCTGTCAAATAGATAGTTGTCAAAAAACAACCATCCTCCGGATGTGGGTCAAACGTTGCACTTTTTGGTGGCATAAACAATTCTTGTTTAGTTTTGCGAACGCCGAACGAAAAGAGTGCAAAAGAACTAAGGAATCTGGTGGTGAAAACACCAGATTTCTAATTAGAACGCCCTTGTGAGCGTATTTAGCATTATTTACGCCAACTTGGGACTATACGAACGCACCTTATGACTCTTTTATTAAGCTTTCGTACTCGCGTATTATTACGTGAACACGCTCCTAACTGCACTATGATTCCCTGTTGTAGTGAACTCATGACAATCGTCCAAGACCCGAAAGCAAACATTTCTGCTCATTACATAAATATTTTGCCTGGACCAGGAATAGTTGTAGTCCAGTAATGTTTAGTACTACTTGATATTCTTAATGTCCAAGAAAAGCCACGGACAGCACTAACATCAAATGTAACATAAATAAAGGCACCCCAAATTCTTCTTATCTGGTAGATTTATCAAATAAATCAAATCGAACACCGCCACGGAAGATATTTTATTAGCAAAATCATCGGTCCGGCCTACTTAATAAATCGGACGACTGAACAAAATAAATCTATTTCGTATGTCCGCTGAAATGAATGAAGACATAATGGCAGTATGAGACTTCTAGTTAAACTTATTTTGGTTCTAATTCACAAGCAGAAGTTTTTTTTATTTAAATACTTTTTGGACTCGTATGAGTTTACGTATGCTACTCCTCAATAGTTCAAACTCAAATTCAAATTCATTTATTAATTGCTCATATGGGTGCACAAGAAAATATACAGATGGAGAAGTATTAATTATAGAACACCATATTTAACAAATGATGTATGCAATTCATTATGAAGGTAATGATTACAAATTAAAACTATAATATAAAATTCGACAACCAAAACCGATTCGACACGTGTTTCGCCTCTACACGAGGCATCCTCAGGAAATGTCGACTCGTCGAGCGCTAGACCGACAGACACTGTCGGTCATGTGGATCGGTCGGAAGTGTCACTAAATATTTTTTTAATATCGGTTTTCTTTTTTTTTGTTCACAAGATTATTTCTGTTAGACAGGTAGTAATTTACACTGTCATAAGTTTTGTCAATTAAGAAACGTTTAATTTTATTTTGAAACAGATTAGTCGATTGGATGTCAAGGATGTTAGTCCTCAAGTTAGGATTTTATTGAACTAATCAGATACCAGTCATAATCACATAAATAAGTGTGTCACTTAGTCTAAACCACGCTCTAGTAGAGCGACGAATACAGCAAAAACTAAAACTTTCTAATGTGATTAAAGAAGATTCGAAGATTCGAACGTTTCATGATTTTGTACACTTTGTCTACACTCGTGCACGGTTACGAACACCTTAACAGTTATTAATCAACCACTATTACATGACTCGATTGAACACAAATCTAGGAAAAAGCTTATAGATGCGAAAACAAAGTTTTTATAATGTTTATTCGCTTTTTAGGACTGAATGGCGGAAAGGATTAAGGTGCAAGTTGGTAGCCGGCTACACGTAGCAGCAGCAGAAGACGTCGTCGCTTCATGTCGCTGCAATCATGATTTCGAACCCGCCTGCAGACTGCAACTGCATATGGCATCAACCATTTGAAAATTTATTTATTTATTTATTTAATTGGTCATCCAACAGCCTATTAACAAACTTAAATAAATATTTTTAGAAACATGGGACCGATTATAGGACAACACGTATAACAATAGAATAATTTTAACCATCATCCCTTTATTAGTAGTTGTTAAGAACATACACTATCAACTCCAGATAACAGTTACTCACAAACTTACTCGTATTAACAAGATATAAAAAATACAAAATAAAAAATTAAGTTTAATTCTTATATAAAAACATTTTAAGCAAAAAACTCGCTACTAAGCCGCTGCCTTTCTGATGTGATGTTCGAACAGAATAAATCTATGTCTAATCGTTTATACGCCATATAGAAGCTTCTACTCACTCGCACTAGGTACGGAAAAGCGGTACAGAAGGTTTAGTTTAAAAGCTTTTCAGTTGTTTTAATAAATAGATTGGTACCCGTCAGCGGCACTACAATCTGCGGTCGAGCAACAGTATCGTCTGCCGCTCGACGACGGGACGCTAGCTTCGTGTCGCTAACTACGAATGGTATTTCATAGAAATACATTGAAACCAGTAGTGTCGCTGCAAACGTCATTTGCTGCGACTTCATGTAGCCGGCTACCAACTTGCACCTTTATGTAAGTGACGTAAATGCGACGTGATACTTTTTCCGGAAGCGCCTACCTACTATATATATATTTATTTATCTTATGGTTTTTTGGAATTAGTACTTAATGAAACAAAATATTGCATTTTTAGAAATAATCTTTACTCATCCTCAGATGGACTTCAAACTCGCGTATTCTGACAAATACGACTCCGTTCGCTTGTTTTACTATTCAACATAAGCATTTTTATGATTTAATCAAATCTGAACCAATTTTAGGTATTTGCTACGTTGATAAGAAACAAACACATAGGCCAAACTTTAGTATTTTTTTTTTGCAAGTGTGACTCTTCTCTATACACTTTTGACGTTGTACCACGTACTATATCCACAGATCAGATCTATACATTTGATCTGTGTCTGTGTATCCCATACCTCTTTGTATTCTGACGCAGCTACTCAATCAGCCCTAAGGTGATAGATGATGATGATGATGATAAAAAGTATCATATTTCCTTCCCTGTCGTATAATCTATCTCTTGCCAAATGTCATCTATATCCGTTTAGCCGTTTAGGCGTGCAAGCGTAACAAACAATTACAACTCAAATGATTATTAACTAGCTAGTTATTTTTTCTTCTGCTAGTTTTGTTCACAATTTCATACATGTGATATTTTACATTAATGCAGTGTTTTTAAACCCGAACAAAAAATATTTAAAAATCTTGTCTCAAGGGTGGTACATTTTCTTTTAAGACAACAAAACCGATTACGTATTTAACCAATATTATTTAATTGGTTGAAACTATCTGAAAATATTCAATTCCAATTAAAATGTTTAAGGCGCGGTCCAATCCTAATTTTATATAAATTTTCGATGCTTTACATGAGATTTTGAATTGCTTACCAGAATGGACGACCTAATGCGAAAATTCAATTGAATACGTGCTAATACTTTTTATATTTATTTTGTACGATCAAATGGTTAAATTTTAATGATAAAAGAGTCCATTGTTTTAGTACTAGTAAATTTCATTGGGAATTCGAATATAATTCATTCATTGAAATATATTTGCCCATAATTGAATAAAAATGCTTTTTCCCACCAAACACGTAAGAAAAATTGCAAAATTTAGGGAATGTTGCCAATTTTTTTCTATCGAGACAAGTTTGTTTAATCGTGTATTGGTTCCCATACTTCATAAGGACGTTTGTTCATTTTACACAACTTTTTTTTGAACTCCGGTTGTTTGGTTTAAGCGTCGCAAAACTAAGTATTCCCGAAGTCGAATCATGAAATTTGGAACTCATTTCGCTTTAAAACTATTTGTCAATACAGTAGCTTTGTATTATTTTGTTGAGAGAAAAGCTGCGCGGTAGCACTCGTGTGGTGATGGATGATGAATCAAAATATATAGCCATATATAGCCAACAAAATATATAGCCATATATAGCCAACAAAATATATAGCCATATATAGCCAACAAAATATATAGCCATATTACATAGCAATCTAATAGTGAAATAGTTTTTAAAATCAGTCAAATAGTTTTTAAGTTAACTCGTTACAAACATACAACAATACAAAACTACGAAAGAGGAAAGGTTCTTATTATAATACTTATAGTATAGATACCTATATATGATTTTAGTTCTTAAAAGCTTATTTATGTCTCAGTTATAGATAATGCGTAACGTAGTTCAAAAACATGTAAAACTGTATCAAATTACCTTAGCTTTCTAGTCAGTAGTCCAACTGTAACGCTTTGATTATAATGAAGCTATAGTAATACGTAGGGTTCACCCTCCCCGCGTTGGTTACGACATGCTTAGATTATAAAACATGTAGTTAACTGGAGGAAATCACTTTTCTAATTAAACGTGAACGATAAGCCGGAATGGATGTAAAGGGTGAAAAGCCCATTAAACTCTTAGATTAAATTGTATGTGATGTTTTAATTAGGTAAGTAAGTGCGAGGTAAAGATATTCAATTAACAAGTGTGGTTTTGATGTAATGTTTTATACGCCCAACATCAATGGTAATTAAGAAAATATTTTACACCCAAATAAATAATTATAAATATCAGTTTTATGCTGCTAAGTTTGGGAAGCTTTTCGATTTACTACAGTGGAATAGTAAATTGAAATTGTTGATATATACATTAATTTAAGTAATTATTGTAAAAGAGAAAGTTGGCTTATTCGTTTAACGCGACACATTGTGTTAAACCTTTTTGTGTAAATGTATATACTAATTAATGACGTTTACATCTCTCATATTCGGTAAGTAGGTCCTTATTACCCCCAAATGGGGCTTGTAGGTGACCAATTAGCGCTCTAGGGTAATAATGGAGCTAGAAAAGTCCTAGGGCGGTTTACATCTCTCATATTCGGTAAGTAGATCCTTATTACACCCAAATGTTACTTGTACGTGACCAATTAGCGCTCTAGGGTAATAATGTAGCTAGAAAAGCCCTAGGTCGATAAGTAATTTAAAAAAAACACTTCACTCTTTCAAAAAATTCGCCACATCTAACCATCATACTGGCAATAAACATCATGCATTCAGTCCAATGACAAAAGAGGTCGCTTCGCTATTCAGCCTTGTCTTCGTATGAGTTTATAGTCATCAATTTTATTTTTGTAATGCCGGTCTTTTTCTACTTACCTTACAATCGAGATGTAAAGCAGAGTAGTTAGCTCGGGTGTAAGCATCAATTGCACCCTCGAACTATAGGCGCTCTAACTAAATATCTCGGGCTGCAATTGATGCCTTACAGCCCTTGGCTACTAATCTACTATTAAAATACAAAATCTTTGCTCAATATCATATCTAGTCCATTACAATACATACATTGATTATAAAGCATACATAGAATAAGTTGAGGTACAGTCGTGCGATTCTGTAATGATTCGTCGACAAGCTCGTGGACGAGCTCACCGATGTCAAATACTTTATGAGATATTGCTCTTGTACATAAAGTTGTTTTTCAACGTTTCTTGTCATCTCGTCATTTGTTTCACGGATGTTGTCAAAGATGCAACGATGTTTGCTCTTACAGCCTTGCGATTCTCTAATAATTCGTCAATGCGCTCGTCGACGAGCTCACCAATGTCAAATACTTTATGAGATATCACCCTTGTAGTACATAAGGTTGTTTTCCAACGTTTCTTGTCATCTCGTCATGTGTTTCACGGATGTTGTCAAATATGCAACGATGTTTGCTCTTAATGAATCACACGGCAGAATCGCACGGGTTGTCACACTAATATTTAAAAATAAATAAAAAAAGTTACGTAAGTGAGGGATGAGTTAATGAATGTGCATAGAAGAAATTAACAGGACAAGGACATTATTGAGAAAACATTAACTTTATCACATTAATATCAATATGCAAAAGTTGTGTAGGTGCGAGATGAGTGTATATTAGTATAGAGTGTGTATATTGTTAGGTTTTTATGCTGAAACGGCTTAACTGATTTAAGTAAAGTTTTGAATTTTGATTGGAGATAGCGTATAGTATACGTAAGAGGGTTATCTCTTACGCTACTTACTCTAGAAAAAATTAGCTTGTAGGATGGGATAGTCATTTTACGCACTGGTTAAGTGGTGGGACGAAAATGTTAAAAAACTATATATTTATTTACATGATAAACGTTTATGATCTGATATGGCTTCAAGTTACAAGCCAGGTCCATGCGAAACTGAAAACTATTCCATTATTGCATGAGTTGTTGAGTAAGAGTATAGAGTTGATTTGATCAGTTAAAGAATAGTCTACCGTCGTAATGCCAATCTTAGAGATGAGAAAATCTAACTTAATAGGAGGTAGGCCCCTTGTGCAAAGGGCAGTCTACTGCTAGATAGTAGGCATTTTGTGGATGATACCATCTTAGTAAGTAACTTAGTACCATTGCCGTGTTATATATTTTGCCATAAAGAGATAGAACGCAAGCATTGCTGTGTTAAGGTGTGCAGGGAACTGTAGCAAGTGAAATTACTGGACGAAAGAGACTTAAAAGACAAAAGAAGTCTAGGGGCAATAAACAGTGCAGTGCTCCGCAACACTACAGGTGTAAGCTCTGGGTGCCATTGCAACATGTCATGGGTCGTCGTAGTACTTACCTACTAACAGGCAAACGAGATGCCAGGTGCGGCACATGTTTGTATTAGGGTTGAATTTTTTTTTTTGTACGATATATAAAGTGATATACGTTTATTAATAAAGGCCTGTGGCCTTTATTAATAAACGTTGCGTAAACATAGACTAGGCGTAACTTGCTTTGTCTTGCTTGAGAAATTGACGGATAGATGTTTTAACTACTCCGGGTTTACTACAAGTTTATTAATAAGGCCGACAGTGTTTTATAATATGGAACAACATCCACACAAGATCTACAGGTCCCAAACTAGGCAGAACCTGTAGTATGGCAACCTGATGTCTGATAAACATACTTATATACATAGGTATACACACGCAGACACAGGTAAAAACAGACATATTTACAAATGTTTGGCCTGTCCAGAGATCGCACCAGTAACCAGCGGATCAAAAAGCAGGGATATTAAAAAAGAAAAATCTAACTAATGGGAAGTATGAAACTGTTTTTTATTTTTCATCAATTGGTTGATATCAGGTTTGATAAAAGACAGTTGAAGTCTCATATCAGGTTCGGCGTCCACTCTATTGCGATATTTTGTCTTCGTGGCTGCATAGGTCTATATATAGGAGAATCCTATTTCGCACAAATATGTTGTTGGGAACGGGAGAAGGATATTCAGAGCCATTTTGCCAATCATTGGATATTCATCACGGATTCTGCACCAAAAATCGTTGAGAGGCGTCGTTTTGAACAGTGACTCCATACTTGTGTCTGATGACATTTCTAAAAGAGATTCTTATATCTCGTTTGACATACTTTCGGGCTTTTCCAAGTTGGGTAAAAAAGGATTATGAATCCATGAATTCAGTTTCATTTTTGTATTCTGTTCTTCGGGAAAATACTTTTCAAAAGATGCGCGCATCGAACTGAGATATTGGACCAATTCTACCAACACATCATCTTGAAACATTTCTGAGTCGTTATCGCTAACAAACTCACTGAGTGACGTAAAGCTTTATATTTCTTTTTTACCAACGCAAATAATCCAAATATCTAATTTTCTTTTGAAGGCAGTTATTTTGTTATAGGCCTGAAACACTGTTGTCTGTTTACCTTGCAATGATAAATTAAACTCGTTCAGTTTTTAAAAGATATCCGCCATAAAAGACAATCGGAACAACCAAGTTTTATCATACAAACGGCCCTTCAAATTAAAAGAAGCATCTGCTGAAAGAAACATTTGTAACTCGGGCTAAGTTCAAATAGCCATGTTAAAGTTTTACCCCGAGACAGCCATCACACTTATGTATGGAGCAGCAGTGTTTTATGTTTGCTGCCATAATCTTCACACAATAATGAGAACAATCGGGATTGTAGTGGTCGTGATTTGATAAAATTAATTATTTTTACCGCTTCATCCATAACTAATTTTAGATTTGACGGCATTTGCTTCATTGCAAGTGCTTGTCTATGAAGAATACAATGGCTGGAACTACAATTAGGCGCTTTATTTTTTATTCGTGACACTGCTCCTGCTGTTTTACCTGTCATCGCCTTGGCCCCATCTGTACAAATGTCAATGCAATTGTTCCAACGGAGATTATTTTCTTCAAAAAATATATTTATTTTATTAAAAATTTCTTCCCCGGTAGTGTTTGTGAGCAGCGGTGAATACATAGGGCATGTCTTCTTCAAAAGAACTTTCATATGGATATCTCATGATAACCAGCAAGATAGCCAAACCAGCGACATCAGTTCACTCGTCCATTTGCAAGGCGAATCGTGTTTTTTGTAGACGTGTAACTAGTTCTTGTTTGACGTAGCTTGCCAGATCATGGATTCGCCGTGAAACAGTATCGTTTGATAGCGGCGCAGTAGAAAGATGCTTTGCAGATTTTTCATCGAGCATACATTTTGTTATGTCTAATACACATGGCTTTATTAAATTCTCAGCGATAGTGTGCACTCCACCTGCTCGTGCAACGCGATAGCTAACTAAATATGATGCCTCAGTGGCCTTTTCGTTGATAGTTTGTGTTACATGCATCATAATTTTGTTATCTTTCCAATAACTGATCTTTTTTACGAACAATAAATTCTTTATTCTTGTCTTTAGACTCGGGGTGTACAGTTTCTAAATGTCGGCGCAATTTGGCAGGAGCCATGGAATTATTAGGAAGCAGTTTACTACATAGCATGCAGAGAGGTGAGCCGTTGGAATCAACAAATCCGAAACTAATAATATATGATTCATCATATTTCCTTTTTTTCGTCTTTGAAACCGTTGAGCTTGACGTCGTGGCAGCATCGTCTGGATCGGTGATTTATATATTCTCCGCGCGTACTGCTTTTGAACATTCAGCGTCATTAGAAGATGTTGTTGCAACACGTTTAACACCTTTAAGCCAACGTTCCATTCTTTTTTATTTATAATGTTACACGTCAGGATGGTGGGGTCTAAATAATGCACAATCGTTACTGTATATAAGAGACTAAGTTTATACAATGAAGAAATGTATAAAACTGAGACAACAGAATACAGCAGGCAGTAGAACAATGAACACTAGTTCTCTAGCTAGCGAGCTTGTAAGTAGGTAGGTAGTTTCTTATCGCTCCGAACGCTAATCGTCAACAGACTGACGAGGCGTTTTTTTTTTTTAGAACGGACTTTAGTTGTTTGCCTGTACCGGCATTTACAGCGTCACCGGACGGTTGGCGAGCGCAGATGGCACTCAGCCAGTTGCGGGCGCAGAGGGCGCACCGCCTAAGGCGAGGGTTGAAGACGCTTCGCCGCAAGGAGAGAAGTAGGCGACATGATCAATTTATCATGACAATTATTGTTTTAAATACATTTTATAGTAATTAGAGAATTGACATAATATTTGCACGCTTGCTTGCAGGCTGAATACTTGACTGTTGTAATTAGTTTTAAGACCTTTATTGTATGTATTCTTGCAAATAAACGATTGATTTGATTTGATTTGATCAAGGGCACCACTAAGGTACGGACCTCGGCTTGGGCCGTCGCCAGGAGAGAGGGGAGTCGGAGAGAAAAAACGCGCGATCGCCGCTTTTATACTTAGTCCAAGACTCGATCTCGAATATTCTCGAAAATACTCGAGTTGGCGCCTTTGATAAACAAAAAACAAAAATAAAAAGAGAAATATAAAAATTGCGTTGTAAACAATCTCGACTTTATTTTTTGAAGTTAGAGTCGAAAGTAGCTTGTTGACAACTATAGCGTCTAATTCAGAGGCGGCTTTTATCAGAGGGACTGCACGCTCATAAGTTAGAGTCTGATTTAGAGGCGGCTTTTATCAAAGGGACTGCACGCTCACAAATATACAAGTATACATGTTGATACCAAACTTATGAGATATTGTACCAGCTATTGTAACACATGTTATACAAATACAAATAAATAAATTAATATACCTACGCGCGGCCGCGGAGTCAAAACGTTCGACCAGAGAGAGGTGTTTTGATTTTTTTTCTAAATTCTTGAGGAACCCCTACAGAGGTATCGCGGAACCCTAGGGTTCCGCGGAACACACTTAGAGTATATAATATATAAGCTATACTAGAATAACTGCACCAACCGGTCGAGTGCTAAGAAATAAAGTTTAGACTAGTATCCTTAGCATACATTTATTTTCGAATGTTATCCAAATGCAACACTGCAGCAAAATCGAAATTTGGCAATGTTCATTTGCTAAAGTGAGTTCTATAAATAAATGTACAAATTAATACTTAAAATTCCAACGTTGTCATTTGATGGGCAGAGTTACTGACGTGTGCGGTCTGTATCTTTTCAAAACGTATATTCAAAGTATTATTTTTGGCAATACGCTCGCATGAACGTGGAATGATTCGGCAAATGCACATGCGATGCTGGTGGTCCGAGGCGTAAACATAAGGCCTGCCTTATGTAGGTATACTTATACCTATATCTTATCTTAGGTTAAGCATACAAGTATGCGTTCTGCTTGTGTCGACCTTTATTTTTATTTTTTATGAAGTCTGTGACAAAATCAATCAAGTCACTCGCTTGACATTAATCATCCGGTTTGCTCATAACGGTCCAGCAGGTCTAGACAAAAGATGTTTCTGTTATCGTTAACGCCAAACGACAACTTCAATATGTATGGCGTTGACATTACCTGTGGAATTATTAAACTAAAAACAATGCAATAAAATGAAACCGACTTCAACACTAAAAAGTGTGAAATAAATTGTTGAAGTCATTACCATGATAGTTCAAAAGTACCTATTATCACAATATTGTGCGCATGGTATCAACTTCGACAATTTATTTCACACTTTTTAGTGTTGAAGGCGGGTTAACTTTTTTTTTGAAATCTTTTTTGCCCCATTTTTTAACTCCTTACTGATTATACTAGGATTGATTGTCATTTACCGTCAATGATATCAAAATAACATCAAAATAGGCGAAAAACTGATTTGATGAAATTTAAATGAAACCACACTACACATTAAATGGGAAATCACCAGCTATTAAATAAAAAAGAATCGATCGATAAAAAGATCCATGATAATGTTGCATTGTCATAAAATTTAAATTATTGTCTAAAGTAAAACTATCCAAACACTAATTTTACAAATGCAAGAGCTTGTAAGTGGGTGCGTGCAGATGATGATGCCATTGGTCGATTCGTGAGGAACCAACCAAAACCATATTTGAATACAAACTCAAAATGGCAATCAGGGATCGAAACGGAGTAGTAATTGAAGCCCTGCTTCAGTGCAATACGGGTGCCTAAGTGAATAAGTTATTATTAGTAATTATTTAAGTTAAGCTGTATTTGACAAGGATTAAGTATGAGCATACAGACCAGACACGCTCACGAAAAGGTGTCGGCAGGCGGTGGCGTCGTGTGGCGGGTCGACATCTTCCCTCAAATATGGTTGAGGAACGCGATGGCTGCCACATGCGTCAACTCGTGAACGGCTGCTGTCTGCGGAGGCCAGTCTGCTCTGAATGCTGATGCAACCTTAGAAACGATATAGCCCTTAATTAAGAAGTTTAACATATAAATCCTGTGGAGGCTAGTAAAAAAGTGGGTGCGTGAGTAAATGAATATGTGAATGAGTGAGTATATTTCTATTTTCTTCACGTTGAAATGGCTCCACCGATTCGGATGAGATATATAATGGGGAAAGCTCTTTAATACAAATCAGCGGGTAGTTCCTGAAGGATCGCTAAATTCTTGTCTCATGCCGACGAAGACTAGTAAACAACAATTTAATCTCTTAAATGCCTGACGTCATCGTTTCGTGTCAAACTTCAAATTTAGTTGTAAACACGTACATATTATGATATCATTTTGCCCCTCCTTAATTGACAAGTTATCTAGTCCAGTAAGGAGTGCGTTCTCAGACTATCGAAATGTCATCAAATGAAACTATAACGAATAAATATTACCAGGTTTGCAAGACAAACGTATAATAATATACTAACAAAAATTTAAGTTATCTCTGTTTTTTGGAATTTTCAACACTTCACAATCTAAAGACTGTGCGCTTATTCCTTATCAGCTGCCAATGCTAATAGGTTCATACAAAAAATTCGAATTGAAATTTAATTAATTTAATCTACCACAGTATAAGTAATAGTACTTATAATCTACTCCGTTTTTTCTCCCAGGAACGGCTAGTTTCTATATTGTACTTTCCTTATTTGTATACATATACAACGAGCTATGGAGAGGGTATGCTCGGGGTTTCTCTACGTGATCGAATCAGAAATGAGGAGATCCGTAGAAGAACGAAAGTCACCGACATAGCCCAGAAGATTAGCCAGTTGAAGTGGCAGTGGGCAGGGCACATAGCACGCAGAACAGATGGCCGATGGGGCCGAAAGGTTCTGGAGTGGAGACCACGGACCGGCAAGCGCAGCGTAGGTCGTCCACCGACACGGTGGACAGACGACCTGATGAAGGTCGCAGGACGACGTTGGATGCAGGCCGCTTCCAACCGGTCCTTTTGGAAAATCATAGGGGAGGCATATGTTCAGCAGTGGACGTCCTACGGCTGAGATGATGATGATGATGATGATACATATACATATTGATATATATTTAACTGATGTAGGTATTTATAGAAAATAGTATAAGGGTACATTAACGGACCGAAAGGCTGTAAAGGCGATGACGCCAGGTTACAGCAGTATGATGGTGGTATGTGCAAATACATGATACTTTATTTATCATAAACATAATCAGCTCATTTTGTTCCCACTGCTGGGACTCGAGCCTTCCTCTCAGAGAGAGGAGTTGGCCATAATCCACCACGCAGGCCCAGTGCGGATTGGTAGACAGGTTAGAGGCCATCCCATGTCGAAGTTTTCAGGCCGCACGAAGGCCCTCGACATAACCTAACGACTGCTGTCCTAAGACAAACAACCGGGACCGTGCTCTCCGAAGCACAAGCGCTCAGTTGAATAATGCCACTAGCGGTCACCCATCTAAGACCTGACCGCAGCAAGTGTTGCTTAACTTGTTGATCGGTTAAGATTATACATACAGATAAACTAAGAAACTAAAGTGTCTATTTCTTATTCTATATTAACAGCTTTTCAATAAATGCATATGAAAGATTACACCTACGGTACTTACATTGAAAAAGGTTTTTTTTATTATTGGTTATTAATAGGCTGGACTGATTTTAACGTGACTTTCCTAGCAGATAGCTGATGCCAAAAGGATTAACATTTGTTTATACTTTTATTTTAGAAAAAGATATTAGAGTGTCGATTCTGTGAGCATTCTCTTAACTAAAAATCTCTAAATTTTTGGTACTTATTTTGTTCAGGCTAAAATCGAAATAAGTATAACACTTTTGAACGACAGCACTAAAATTAAACATTTTTCTTAAATTGTGGGCATATTTTAGACAGTTTAGTCGTCACGTAACTTGGTGCTCGCTAAACTAACCTAAAATATCCCAAAATTGAATAGAATGGTCGTATTTTTAAGTGTCATTCAAAGTGTTAAATGATTTTGGATGTTATTGTTAAAAGAATGAGGACCACTATAACAAATTTTTAGTTTAGTAATTTAATTTTTTTTGAACAAGTGTATCGCTACCTATATATAACCTTGTTTCTCTGTCGGTTTGTTATCTTATCACGCTCAATCGGTTGAACGGATGGTAATGAAATTTGGCAAGGTATTATTCTTTACCGGGAAAGCACATATGTGCTTTACATATGATACTTTTCATCATCATCCATCATCACGCGGGTAAAACCACGGGGCGCAGCTAGTACTACATAAAATGAAATGTGTTTTCTATATGGAAAAGGTGTCGCGGCGACGAACTATATTTATTTCATACAGCCTCGTATAGGTCTGATTTCCTGCGACGCCTGTCTTAAAATTCGCGGCGTAAACATATTTTTTATGAGTAGAAATTACGGTTCAAACTTTTGGTAGAACGTACTCCACTCTGTGCAAATAATTAATGAAGACATGTCACATCTATAACAACTGTCTAATGTCAGTCATGGTCCAATTTTAAGACATTGATTGCAGTTAATAATTACTCTGTCTATTAAAAAATATTGTCGGAAATAGGTCAAGGATTGGGAATAGCTGTAATTTATTTTTGTAAGATCGAGGTCACAGTTTCACAGCATCAATTAAGCCATGTCGAATCGGTGGGTCTTTCATGTTTTTGTGTGAAATAATAACTGTACTAATGTAATATTTAAAATATATATATATAGTGTGTTTGGTAGAGGGACCGACAAACCAAATGAGCGTGTTCAGGGGACCACTTGGAGAATACAAGTTGGCCAAAAAACATCCCCGACTCCCCAATATGTTTAACTTTTTTTTGTGATTTTTCGCTTTTTCTCCGAAATTGTACCTATTTACCACCATAACATTGTTAAAATCAGTTTTAGACCGGATGTTTTTAGTTGAATTTGGTCTCTAATACACCTTCAGGCCACGCAAAGCAAAATTGGTACAAAATTGGAGAAAACGAGAAAAAACATAAAAAAAAGTTTAAAAAAATTGGGTGTCGGGGATTTTTTTTGGCCAACATGTATTCTCCAAGTGGACCCCCGAACACGCTCATTTGGTTTGTCGGTCCCTCTACCAAACACCCTGTATATAATAATAATTTTTCAAATAATAATAACAGAAACGGGATATTTACCGTGTAATCCATTTTGTATGAGTTCCCGATATTTCAGTACTGTCGCAAGCCCCACGATCACCAGTAAACTGTAACATCCCGTTTTGGATGTTAACTCTTGTAAAAGTGACCGTGATAGTTTGAAAACTTAAATAAGTATTTATATTTTAAAAAAAAAGTTATATGATTATTAACGGGATATTTACCGTGGTAAGGTTGTGGAATGAGCTCCCGATATTTCGGCGCAGTTACATGCACCATGTTCACGGGAAGACTGAAGAGTGCGGGTAAACACCCGCAAACCAACCGGTCGAAAAGATAAAAATTTAGGTGCAGACATAACGATCTACCCTCTTTCTTAGTCTTTTGCTACGGTTATCACTGGAACTCGAACTCGATCCTAAGTCCCGACAAAACACACTCACTGTATACTGCGTATAGTATTTTGAACACATTTTGAACGCGGGTTTTTATTTTTAAAACAACCTAATACTGGATTCCACGCACTGGCGAGTTGAAAACCATCACCTCGATTGAAATTCTGGCATTTCGAGATCTCAATAGTTTCCTTTACTAGCCTTGGTATGTAATGGCGTTCGGTGGACAAGATCTTAGGGTTATGGAATTCAATCCAGTGGTTAGGACCCGCGTCCAGCAGATGCTCAGCTATGGCAGATTTGTGTCTTTTATTGTTTTTTACTGCCTTTATGTGTTCCTTGATGCGGCATGAAACAGTTCGCTTCGTCTGTCCTATGTACGAACTTCCGCAGCTGCAGTTAATTTTGTACACCCCGGGATGCTGAAAAGGAATCTTGTCCTTAGGGGAACGGGGGAAATTAAAAAAATAATAGGTTCATAAAGATGATCGTTAATAAAAAACGAGCTGTTTTTATCATGTAACATTCGCTATTTTTTGTCTGGACCAATAAACCCTTAAAAGTTACGAGTAGGACAAATCGTCCCTGTATCTAAACCGATGTGGGCCGAGTTAACCATTATCAAATTTTAAAAGGTAGAACTGGTCCATAGGACGAGTTTCAGACGTGGACGAGCTGCCCCCTAACCCGAAAAATTCGCATCCTCAGACTGGATTCAAACCCGCGTCTTCTGACTATCCGTGTAAGACGCCATAACCAACTAGGCAACCGAGGCTCAAGGTCCGAGCATCGAATTTTAACTCTCTATCTGATGTAACCGTTTCACGGGGACGGAGCGACATCTATTGAACAGCTTTGACAGCAATATCCAACCGAAAGAAGTATTTTTAGAAATACTTAAGGTTTCGTATTGACGTCGCAACCCTCTATACCTTTTATAGTATTACTTTAAACTATCACTACTTATAATAAAACTGTAGAGGTCCAATTTCTGTACAGTGAAAAAATGCTTATAACCGAGTTAGGCAGTGAAATCGAACTAATTTGTTTTTGTGTGTCTGTCTGTTTTTACGGGCTAATCTCAGAAACAAATGGACTGATTTGAATGAAATTTTGTATGGTGGTAGCTTATAGCCCTGGTCAACATAAAGGATACTTTTGATCCTGGTAAATTAAAGAGTTCCCGTGGGATAGTTTAAAAACTGTCATTTCCCGTATTCTGCGAGGCCACGCGGGCGAAGCCGCTGGCGGGTTAGCTACAACATCCGTGAAACAAATGATGACAAGAAACCTTGGAAAAGCAACCTTATGTCATCATCATTATCTCAGCCGTAGGACGTCCACTGCTGAACACATGCCTCCCCCATGATTTTCCAAAGGACCGGTTGGAAGCGGCCTGCATCCAACGTCGTCCTGCGACCTTCATCAGGTCGTCTGTCCACCGTGTCAGTGGACGACCTACGCTGCGCGTGCCGGTCCATGGTCTCCACTCCAGAACCTTTCGGCCCCATCGGCCATCTGTTCTGCGTGCCCTGCCCACTGCCACTTCAACTGGCTAATCTTCTGAGCTATATCGGTGACTTTCGTTCTTCTACGGATCTCCTCATATCTGATTCGATCACGTAGAGAACCTTATGCACAAGGGCGATATTTCATTAAGTAATTGACATCGGTGAGCTCGTCTACGAGCTCGTCTACGAGCCTCATACCTTACCTACCTACTCTGCTTACTTAAAAGTAATTAATACAACATTTAGAATTGGTTATATTAGTGTAAATAATGGAAAGGTATTGTACTGTATTCGAATATTTATATGGCCTCACACAGTTGTTTATTAAAACCGTAGATTGCATTTTTTTAGTTAGGTTATATAATTATTGAATTAGCCTAAAGTATCTGTCAACGTGTTTCCTGTAATTTAATTTACGCGTATTTATGCGGTTTCCTATCTAAGGAACCATTAAAACGCAAACATTGCTAAATTCAATTAGAGTGACATCAATATCCAATTCGTTCCAGTATAAATACAATGGCAAATAAAAAGAGTGACGCGTTGGAGTCGATGATGTGTCACAAATGACTGGTGTTATCTGAGGCTTGAGTAATTTGTGTTACGGCCTAGTAATCATTATTAATAGACATTAAACAATACGCAACTGCTAACTATTTACTTGTAACTCTTCGGCTTTGCCTGTAGAAAACCCAGTGGAACGTTTTAGTTTATACATTTTTTTTTGCGTGAGGACACTTCATTATTTCCATTTCCGTAGCCTTATCTTAGCTATCTTATTCTTCTTCTAGTGCCTCTCCAACTAGTGAAGGCTGGCTGCTCCGCATATTTCACCCGGTCTTTGGCGAGATTGAATAGCTCCGCGACACTTCCGATTCCGGTCCATTCTCGGATATTACGCATCTTAGCTATATTTTTTTATAAGTTCTATATTTTTATAATTATCTCTGTACTTTGCAATTTTAGAACACATCTTCAGACGGGATTTGAACCTGCGTCTTGCGTTCCCATACGATAGTTTTGATGCTCGGACGTAATGTCTTCGCCTAGCGGTCACGACATCTGACAGGAATTGATGGCTGACGATGGTTCTAATCCAGTCCGAGGATGTTTATTTTTCTCTCTAGAACTGCCAAATTTGGTCTAGCGTTAGAGCATTAAAAATCATAATCATACATAATCATCATTAATAATATTTTTTTATCATTTACTTTAACCCTTTGCGTTCCAGTGACGTACATATACGTCAGGTTCATTAATAAATCTTATGTTTTAATTATCATGGTATAGGAAGGATTAAACAAGGTTTATTCTACAAGAATATGCCACCATTGTAACGAACTTAAATAAGTATCATCATTTTTCATCATCATTATCAGTCGGAAGACGTCCACTGCTGAACATATGCCTCCCCCAAGAACGCCACTTGGACCGGTTACTAGGTTCCTACATCCAGCGATTCCTCGCGGGTTTGACGAGGTTGTCGTCCATCTAGCGGAGAGCCGGACTTTACATTGTCTTCCGGTGCGTGGTCGCCACTCGAGAACGTAAGTAAAATAATAAATAAGTATAAAAATATAGAAAGGGATAACCTGCTTTTTAAACCTGCTTCATGAAAATCGTAAAATTTTCTATTATCATTTAATTTTCATGTTAATATTTCATCTCTTGAGGTGCGATAAGTGGATGATAATGGGAATGTTCTTAGTTACTCAAGTCACTTCACTGGTTGGATTAAATATAATTATGCCAATGTCATCTCCTGCATAACGTATTTGCCTTGGCTGGGATGGAACTATGGACTCCTCGTTTTGAAGGACAACTAGTCTATTGGGGTCGTCCAATCATCATCTACCTATCTGGTGCCTTCTGATTATTTTATTCCCGTAGCCTCAACTCAGTAACTTCAATAGTTATAATATATCTAAGCGGTTCCTACCTAATATAATTGTTGAATTTTTTTTTATCTATTACTCCCCCTGAGTTCGAAAATAATCTCTTCGCAGTCGGGATGCGATTCGTAAGATGTCTCTTGTGCAAGAAAGTCTTGGTTGGTACCACCGCAGCTAAATACTCTACTGCGAAGCAATACTGCGCATTACTATGGTGAGAAAGGCACTGTTTATAGCAAGTGAAATAAATACGGGAAAAAAGAATCAACACGCGACGTCCCGGGGCAATAAGCTCGGCTCGGCGTAGAAAAAGCATCTCTCAGGTCATCATAGGGGTGGTGATTGGTGCAGCTTACAGCTGCACTAATGGTCATCGTTTCTTGTTCTTGATTCCATCTTCGTGTTCCATCAGGCGCGAGGATTTCATGAAGCATTATAAAAAAATACTACGCAAAGTCAAGTCAAGTCACCCTATCTCGCCCCATCTGGCGGAAGACTACTCAGATGGGGGGGTTTTAGTGGGTCTGAGCCCCCAGGGTGATGCTAAACACACTCGTTCATATTGGGAATCTGTGGGTTTTAGATGTTATGTTTTTTTGGATTTATTTTTTATGTTGTTTTGGACTCTTTTCGTGCAGCGTTTGCAAAGCTAAAAAAATATTTTGCAATTTTTGGCCCACGTCCGGAGCATGGTTGTTTGTGATCGTTTTTGATAACAATCTATTTGACAGACAGCATAATCATGAGATTTTAGGTGTTATGCTCGGTTTAGCGTTCGAGTAGGGTTTGGGCAAAAGTTGTAAAAGAGGCAATAATAACGTTTTTGAGTTTTACGAACGCTTTAACAAAAGAGCCGACAATGGCAACGCCACCAATGCCCTCATTGCTAATCGAACGCACCTCGAGTAGGACGTCCATGTATTTTTGCTCGTGTCTTCAACCGTAATAAATTGTATTCGCGTATATTTAACGCCTGATGTCGTGATACAGCGGTGACGAAAACGCAAAAATAGCAGATGTGAGAATAGATCTCAAATCAACCGGTCAATATCACTGCTGCCATAACAGTAGGTATTTTAAATATTTATTTTATTATCATTAGATGACGTCACGTTAACTAGGCTCGCGAAAAGAAGGTACCTTACCTTCTTTTCGGTAGTTTACATAAGTATTTATATATGTAATATATATGTATTTTTATATTTTATTTATTTGTTATAAATATTTATTTATTTATATTAAGTTATGTTTGTGTAGTTTATGTAATTTTAATATAATTTAGGTTTACTTTTGACGTTGTTCTTCAAATACATTGCCGTCTATTCGTGTATCATAATTTCTCTCCATCCAAAGGTTGTCTGGAAGAGATCGCTTATAAGCGATAAGACCGCCCATTGTACAACAGTATTAATAATTGTATATTAAATGTATCCACGTTTGTTTTATGTGCAATAAAGCGTTATCTATCTATCTATCTATTTGTATGTATGGAACGTGACTTTTAGGTTTTCTTCTTTTCATTTTATGTCAGAACTATAGGACCCGACATTCAGATGTACCTACCCAATATTTTTTTTCCTATTTAATCCCTGAAAGCTTAGGTACTTTTTTTAGTTCAGGCATTCTCAAATTATACAAAGACAGCATTTTTAATTTATTTATTTTTACGATATGAATATAAAAGATACAAGAGTTATACAACTCAGAGCCCATTCGACTAATGGCCGTTTTCAATATTCTATCTATCCACGGTTAACCTTACTAGAGATAGATATTTGACACTACTTGTATGGACGTTATGTCAAATTTCTATCCGTAGTTATTGAAAACGGTTATTGAAAACGGCCGTAAGAAACGTAACACTTTATTGAGAATTCATGTATGTTATTTTATGTATCAAAATATATTATTCCGATAAATCTAAAACAAATTGTTAAAGTATTAATAAAATGTTTTGCGAAATACCACTGGTTACCAAAAGCGTATTATTTGTTTTAATATTTACGAAAATTTTGCTCGTATTTGCTTACCACGTGTTCGCTTGCTATGAAATACAATAAGTGTGGCTATTGTATTTTTATTTACCTCATCACTCTCACCATCTAACGGGTTGTCTGGAAGAGATCGCTCTGAGCGATAAGACCGCCCATTTTTGCACCTAGTTTTAAGCATTGTTTTTTTTTATTTAATTTTCTAATTTTAAGTCATACGTGTGGTGTCTCAATAAAGTGTTATCTATCTATCTATCTATCTATCTATCCATCACTAGAAACCACTTACTATCATAGGCATATAGATTATGAAATAATTATTAAATATTTCCTTTGTTCCACATTTAGCACTCATGGAACACCTATAGATGCTCAGTGAGCCTAGCATGAATGACTGCGTAAGTGTAACGTAACGTGTCGTTCACGTAAAACATAGATAACTCATAGTTTGTACGCCGTAGCGTGACGTGTTGACGCTTACGATACAAATACTTTTTCGCAAATTGTTTGTGCTACGGCCTCAGGTCCCATATGTGGCAAACCACGCAATGTCTAATTTACCTAGAATTTTAATACTCAATATTTATTTTAACGATTCAGACACTTTCAAGGTGTATGAATGTTTGTTTGGTAGTTACCAAATTATTTTTGCGTTAAACGTGGTTAAATTTAATTTTAAATGTAAATACATTGTGTTTTATATTAATTACAGGTATAAATTGTTTTTTAAATCAAATGACTACCAAATGGCGTGTTTAAAATTATGTGGTTTTTATGTATTTCCCCAAAAATGCAAACCATGAACAATCGCATCACAATCCATTTAGGGACAAGCGTAACTTTCGAATATCAAGGAAGCAAACAGAGGAAGAGTTTATCCAATATTACATTGGGTTGTTTATGATATATATTATATTTTCTATTAATGGTCAAACCATTAATGGAAAATATAGTTAAGTTCAGTTCAATAAATATTAATTCAGGAGGAAAACTGATATGTTTTTGATTCGAGGTATTCCCGTGACAATTATCCATTCACGATGTAGGTAATATATTTCCTCATAAATAAACTACCTCAACAAAAATATTGTAATTTGAAAGTTCATCTAAGTATATCTATTATGTAAAAACTAACCCCTATTATTTCTGGTCACGCTTTAACATGAGAACGGCTTTACTGATTTCATATTTTTTTTAAATGTTTTCTAATACTTCGTAGAAGGTGCTTCCATTTAAAAAAAATATGAATTAGGATAGGCGAAGGAAGGAGGGGGAAGATTACGGCGATGGCGAAGGCGTATCCTACTACGCGAACGATGTCGCGGACAGTCGCTAATATACATATAAAAATAAACCTATACTTCCCCTGGTCACGCTATAACTTGAGAACGGACGTAACAATCTCGCTAGTTTAATTTTTTGTGCTAAATATTGTCAGATTTTCTTATGAAAGAAAAATCAAGAAAAAATGGTTGGTTATGGCGAATCCAAAGGCTGAGCCTACTACTGGAACAAAGTAGGAGCAGTCGCCAGTGCTTAATAAAAATATGTTTCTATATCCAAAAATATAAAAAAAATCTATTTTATCGATGATATCATCTTAAGGCGCGGTCCAACCCCAATTTTAAAATAATCTACGATGCTTTACGTAAGGTTGAAAATAGCTTGTTAGATTGGACGATGTAATGCGAAAATGCGTTAATTTTGTACGTTTTCTTTATATTTTTCGATATATACTCGTACTAACAGAATCGAAAAAAGTGCTGGTTTTTTACCTTTTTGTTTAGTCTATTACTTAAGTACTATACGTAGGCTATGTATTACCTAAAAAAAATATAGTGTTATCGCTGAAAATTCTGATAGTTTCGACGTGAAAGTTTATTTTTGTAGACCTATTCAGGGTTTTTTTCTGCAGAAAGAGAGTTATATTTTTAAATTCTATTCGGTTATTACTTTTTTCCTATCCTTTTTCTAACCTTAATATTTTTTTCATACTATATTATCGATCTGTTTCGTTACACTAGGTGTTTAAAAATTCTGCTTTTTACTATTATCTGGATACGAGCGCGTCTTAAAAAATGTTTCATTAAAACCCCGCGTGATCGAAACACATTAGGTGAAACTCGAGTTGCTGGATGAGTTTCAGGAATATCTCCTAAGAACAGGAAAATAAATAAAAAATGACTGACAATGTCTAGCGTCTCCCTTTCAAATCTATCCCGTTGTTAGTAGTAATTCTAAATAAAAAATAACCGTATGGTTTACAACTGAATTACTCACTCTCATTTATAAAAGAAGCACATATGCATCGGTAATATACGTTGAGGTCAGTTATATACTAAAATAAATAGAGAAAACTCTTAATTGCACATGAATTGAAAACAATAAACAAACTTCGAAACAAATAAAAAAAAATACAATAAAGAAGTACTTCAATATTAACAAGTACAATTTTAATAATTTAATACCGACTTCTATTCTATTCAGTTATTGGAGTGTAACTCAAAAACTACTGGACTGTATTTAATGAAATTTAAATGGGACCACACGAGAAGCACCAGCTTTTAAACAAAAAAAAATTGAGAATCGGTTCACCCGGTATTTTTCGGTATCGAAAGTTATGAGGTAAGAAACATAAAAACCCAAGATAGACCTAAGTGGCGTGCAATTGGAGAGCAGATCATCATCAGCCTGTAGCAGTCCACTGCTGGACATAGGCCATGTCCAGCAGTGGACTGCTACAGGCTGATGATGATGATGAAACATAAAAACAAAAAAAATACAGTCGAATTGAGTACCTCCTTTTTGGAAGTCAGTAGAAAAAAAACATGCATAATTATAGCATGCACTAGCATGTATAATGTTTTATCTCTTTAGTTATCACGAATTTGAGTAGCAGTCCACTGCTGGACATAGGCCATGTCCAGCAGTGGACTGCTACAGGCTGATGATGATGATGAAACATAAAAACAAAAAAAATACAGTCGAATTGAGTACCTCCTTTTTGGAAGTCGGTAGAAAAAAAAAACATGCATAATTATAGTATGCACTAGCATGTATAATGTTTTATCTCTTTAGTTATCACGAATTTGAGTAGCAGTCCACTGCTGGACATAGGCCATGTCCAGCAGTGGACTGCTACAGGCTGATGATGATGATGAAACATAAAAACAAAAAAAATACAGTCGAATTGAGTACCTCCTTTTTGGAAGTCAGTAGAAAAAAAACATGCATAATTATAGCATGCACTAGCATGTATAATGTTTTATCTCTTTAGTTATCACGAATTTGAGTAGCAGTCCACTGCTGGACATAGGCCATGTCCAGCAGTGGACTGCTACAGGCTGATGATGATGATGAAACATAAAAACAAAAAAAATACAGTCGAATTGAGTACCTCCTTTTTGGAAGTCGGTAGAAAAAAAAAACATGCATAATTATAGTATGCACTAGCATGTATAATGTTTTATCTCTTTAGTTATCACGAATTTGAGTAGCAGTCCACTGCTGGACATAGGCCATGTCCAGCAGTGGACTGCTACAGGCTGATGATGATGATGAAACATAAAAACAAAAAAAATACAGTCGAATTGAGTACCTCCTTTTTGGAAGTCGGTAGAAAAAAAAAACATGCATAATTATAGTATGCACTAGCATGTATAATGTTTTATCTCTTTAGTTATCACGAATTTGAAATTTGATCAGAACTAAAAATAAACTAGTCGCTTGAATGACGCCGCTTTATTCCCACAATAACTGGACAGACACTGATTGTGGCGCCCCCTTAATTTTATATTCAAAGACACGTGAACAAACAGAACAGATAGTTTAAACGTCTGCTAATGTATCTTGGCTTCTAGGTACGAAGATCAAATGGTCTATCGTTGACAATGATGATTGATCAACGATAGACTATCTATGGATCTAATTGGAAAAAAACTAAATTGCAGATGTTAATGGCTTTATGACTATACGGAAAATTATTCATAATCATATTTACCACATAAACATCATAACCCTACATAGGCATGCAGTGGCTATAGAAGTAACAATTTAAAAATATATATCGACGTGTACCTAATACTATCGAAGTGAAGAATTCATAATAATAATACTAGTAATAATAATAATAGTAATAATAAATAATAATAATTAACCACCTCTCAACACCCTTCAGCTATTCACACCAACGTTGCCCCGTTAAGTGGGTGGCAAGTAACTACCTGCCTAAATATATTAACATGGGACTGAAATTGACAGGTACCGTTGTCTCGTCCATAGCCCACTATCTACCGTACCACTAATAAGTACATAATAGCCAGGCCATTTTACCCATTTTTGTAATAGATATACCATGTAACCATCCATCCAAAATATATCTGTTTTTATACTACATTGTATTGTTATACCAAACGGGTCTCGTAAGTGTTGGCCACAGCCCCACTTATGCCTTTGCAAAGGACCGGACGTAATCCGTGAAATAAATGGAATAAGATAATAATAATAAAAAAAAAACATAATAAAACCGTAGGGGCGGCTTTGTGGCGAGCCGTCAGTGAGTGGCAACACCGCGGACCCTGATTCTCCCTGGGGCTAAATGAGACCCCTGACCCCCGGCTTGCCTTAATTGGCTGTCTGGGGGTGGAGACGCAAGAGCAAGTAACAAAAAGCTCAAAGGGTGGAAGTGTTAAAGGGCATAACGCCAGTAGTAGCGCTCTAGTGAAACCGCAGCACACCTCTCGACACCTTTTAGCCATCCACACCAACGTTGCCCCTTTTGTCACCATTGATGGTGGCCCTTATGGGGGGCCCGTTTAGAGGGTGGCAAGTCACCACCCAAAAAATTTAAAATGGGACTGAAATTGGCCGATGCCGTAGTCTCTCCCATAGCCCACTATCATCGTTTTAAATTTTTAATTTTAATGTAATATGTTAACTATTATAAATTGGTGTTAGAAATATCCTTTCTGAGAGGCTCTTTACAATAGAATTTTTAGACGTTTCAACTTTAGTCATAATAAGCGCAATATAAAAATATATAGTGAAACTATTTTTTTACCTAGAACTACTAAATAGGGAAACACACCTATACTTACTAAAATAACAATTACTGTATAATACATAAAATACTAATATTTATAACTAGCTGCGCTCCGCGGTTTCACCCGCGTGATGATGAGTGATGATGATGATTAGTCAAAACATGCCCTTGTTCATCAGGGATAATGTAGGATTTTAATGATGAAATTTTTTTTTCAAATCGGCCCAGTACTTTCGGAACCTATTCAATTCAAAGAAACAAACATATCTTTACTTTTAATAATATATAACATAAAAACAACATAGGTTGATACTGATGAATACAAGTAATACCTTTTGTAGGTATTAAAAATTAAATAAAAAAATAATTATAATAACTATCTAATCTATAAGCCCCATGGTGGGGGGATTGCTAAGTTTTTGCCCAAAATAGGCGCCAGCACTTCGGGCACCCGACGCGTCAACCAAACGTTTTTTTTTTTAAATAATACTTATATTCTGCTCGCAACTTGGAATAAAGTAACCGCGTCCCTCAGAGAATACTTGTCGACTAAGGATAAAAAGTAACTTATGTGTTAATTCCGAGTACAAGCCATCTCCACTCCTAATTTCATCCAAAACCATTCAGCCGTTTTTGCGAGATTATACAAACATCCATACATCTAAGCTTTCACATGTTTATTATTACGTACTGGCTGAGCACTGCGATTAGAGCCGCGTGGTGATAGATGATGATGATGAAAATGTATTCTATATATTTCAGTGTCTCGTCTATCTACATATCAAGTTTCATTAAAATCCATTCAGCCGTTTTTGCGAGATTGTGCTACAAACATCCATACATCTAAACTTTCACATGTTTCATATTACGTACTAGCTGAGCCCTGCGATTAGAGCCTCGTGGTGATGGATGATGATGATGAAAATTTATTCTATATATTTTTCAGTAACTCATCACTATCTACATATCAAATTTCATAAAAATAAATTCTGTAGTTTTTTGCGTGAAAGAGTAACAAACATTCATACATACTTTCGAGTCTATATATAATATTAGTATGATTATTGTAAATATTTTGTACATTAGTAAGATCAAAACGCATGGAAACAACACACACACGGGCAAAACCAATTAGAGTCACCAAAGCACAAGCTTTATCTCCTCACACTAATCCGAGCTTTGTTAACATTAAATTAGTAAACTTGGTCAGTTTATGCGACAGGCGGCAAAACCCGGCAGTCGGTGAATCGTGGTTGTCATGCGCACACGCATCCCGCCGCCCGATACGTTTAGTGTTACTGTGAATGCGCGATGTTTTCTGTGAAAACGTGAAGGCTATTCTCTCTTGTTATATATCTGTGATTATGCGTATTGTTTAGTGTTGTGATTTTAGGGTTAAGTTTTTTTAAGCGGCAATATGAAGTGGATTTTGTGAGTATTCATTTATTTTACTTTTTACTTTTTATGCATTTTTTAAATCCGTTCCAAACAGAATTGATAAATGTTTTTAGTACGGAGCTTATTCATATTATTTAAATACCTACGTTATACAAGGCATACATATTATCACAATATATACTATGTATATACAATATATTAATCTTCTATGTAATAAACTCTGGGCAACAGCTTCTTTTAAGACGCAGTGATTTCTCAAATTATATTTAATACATAATCTAATATTAGATTTTGGTCTATAATTTATTATCAAAATCGTGTGGTAGAACTATTTCTTCCACCCGATAATTAATTAAAGATCAAAATATTTAATTTGTGTAGTCAGTACAATTTATGACGTGATACCTAACCTATAATAATTTAAGTTTTTTTAAGGATGTATATGTAGATAAAATATCTAGTTCTGTGGTCGGCCTGTTGTTAAACCTCCTTGAATATTATCGTTTATGGTATGGGATATATCAGTCACCTGTCATCCATATGATTTACCATTAAAACCTAATGAACGAAACAACCGCATTTTTTACCTACTTAAAAAAAGGGGGTTAAGTAAATTATTTTTTATGTGTGTTTGCGGATAACATCGTCGTTTATGAACCGATTCTGATGATAATTTTTATGTTTGGTACAGTAGTTTTCCGAGGTAGTCCTATTTGAATTTCATCAAATTAGGATCAGCAGTTTTTGAATTACAATCCAATATTTCATCAAAGGTAGAACGACCCAGACACAATTGAAATTTGAATTTGAAAATGACATGAACACTTGAGGGGTAACTAAAAAGTGTTTTGCTTGTTTTGATGCATTGACATTCGACATTTGACAATCGATCCCTTAATTAGCAAGGGTCACTAAAAAGTGACTTCAACAAATTTTTTGCACTTTTCGATGTTCAGCCGTTTCCGTTTTTTTTTTTTAAATGTATACCTTACCTTAGAATGTAACCATGACAGCTGCTTGATGCTGCTATATTTCTAATTACCTATTCATTGTTCATTGCGAGTTCAGGAAAGCTAGGCTCAAAGATTTGATAGCTTAGGATTGGTAAGAGACGTCCGTGTAGCAGTAGTTGGTTCGTGTGGTATTTCGGGTATGAGCTCTGGTGAAGGTAACAATGTAGAATGACTAATATTGGAACCAGTAATACTGGGATCTGTAATACGCATAACAATTACACTATCCACAGTCTGTTACCAAAGGATCCTCAGTTACTTTGGCCACATTGCCCGCCGGCAGAGAGATAACATTTACAAGTTGGTTGTTGTAGGCAAGGTATAAGGGAAGAGGCCTCGCGGCCAGTCACCTAGCCGATGGTCGTACCAAGTAACTGCCCTCATTAGACTTTCTGTTACGTTATGACTGCCCTGAGAGAAGCCGAAACCCGAACGAAATAGAACAGTATTGTTCATAAATCCTCGAAGGCCTTTCAGAGACACGACCTTCAATAATGAACTATACGACCGAAAAAAAAATACTGGGACAAAACTTATTGTCACAGGTAAGTGTCTATGCCTATTTTATGTAATCTTAATTAAAATCGTGTCGTAATTATGTTTAAAAAATACAAGAAGTTAAATACTGCAGTCTATTTAAAAATGTCAAGGATTGTTTACGGTTTTTATTTTATTGGTGGTATAAATAAATCAATCAGTTGATCAATCCAATTAGAATTATTTATAATACTTACACAGTTTCAATGTTAATATGACGAGCCTGTGTGACTGAGCGAACATAATTAGACTTTAAATCGACTAATGAGTATACGTAGCTAAAGATAAGCCAAGCACCGTAGTCCAAATTGAATGAACATACAAAAGAGAAATTTAAAAAAAAACCGTCAATCACATAACATTATAATTAATTATAATGTTTATCAATTATAACATTTAACATGGATTAAGGATATGAAACTAGGTATGTGGAACCTGACACGGAATGGCTGTTGCATGATTTTTAGCGGTGATTTTCAGTCGGAACTTATAGTTCAGTCAAATTAGGTGATATTTTGCAAAAGGGTGAAAGTAATTCGCGAATTTGGGTTATTTATGGTTTATTATACTTTAAGAATCATGTCTAACTCAATCCCAACGAAAGTAAGCCTCCGGAAGAGGGTCAAATTGAGAAAAAACTTTGAAATTGCATAACTTCATTCAGGAAAGAGTGGTGATCGCTATATTTTTATACTATACTTAAAGTATTATACTCTACCTTCTTACTTAGTATTTTTCAACCGACTTCCATAAACAGGAAGATTTTTCCGATTCGACGTGTATATTTTTTATGTATTTAACTGATAAAATTACCTATACAATAATGGCAGTAAAAGGGCTAAAAGTACTTCTTATATTATGGCATAATCTACACTTTTTATCTTTGGTGGAGTTCATACACTCAAATAACTATATAGCTACTATGAGACACTGTAAATTATATGAACCAACTGTATTGTATGATGCATGTGTCATCACAAATTATATGCTATCACGATATTAAATGCGGGTTTATGCAACTTGTATTAGGTAGGTATAATATAACATCCTATTATAATTAATTGAGACTACATTTGCAGCTTAGTAGAAGGTGACCTTGTCTGCAAAGCTCGACGCCTCAGGTATACCAAGGCATAATTGTATGATATGCAATAATGTATTTTCTCGGGTTGATACCCGAGAACCTTAGGTCCCTAGTCCAGAATGGCGTTCAGTAGTGAATTATAGTATAATGTCAAAGTACTTAGACTGCGCGGCTACTTACTTTAGTAATGTAATGAATTTTGTATTACTCGGCCTTGTCAAACTCCATTTAAGTCAAGTTCAAAACTAAGCATTCTCCTGGAATACTGGGCTCAATGTTTGAGGTGCTCTATGCCAGCTGTGCAGACATAATAACTACTATTTGCCTTTATTTTAACTTAAGCTATTCATATAATTTTGTAGGGCTATAGATATAACTGGCCCATAGAGTTGGGTAAAAAAAATTACAGCTAATTTATAATTTTTATATTTGTAAACATCAAAGAATACTCTATTTATTATGATCGCTAACTATAAAGCTGTACGCTAAAAATCTCTTGTTAATTCCATAGGAATAATATTTGCAGTATACAAAACAATCTCTTAGAACCTTTCGTTGCTTTTTAATAATAGTTGTTTTAAGTACGCGTGTAGTTAATATGCTTTTAATATGATTCTGGTATTAAATTATATTAGGAATTAAAACGACCGTCCATATTACATATATGACCCCTAAACTATTATTAATCGTGTTAATTGGAATCCAGCACAGGCAAGAGATGGAGTATTATATTAGATACAGCATCATAATATAAATCAACACACATCTTCGACCAGCCACTGAAACGAAGTTGATTAGGGTGAAACATAAGTGGGTTGGATCTCCCTGGTTTTCTTTCATTAAACTCGTCCAATAAACGTCACTCACTCAAACGTAAACGATACAAAACAATAGTGAAATCTTCACGATTTGGTTATTTTATGACTATAGTATGTATGTTTATGTATAATATGGCTCATCATCATCTCAGCCGTAGGACGTTCACTGCTGAACATATGCCTCCCCCATGACTACGATATTAGTATTAACATGTCTACTTGCTAATGCCGACACAAAATAGGTAAACAATTAATGAGGTCTAGAATACCCATGAGTGGCGCAAACTACGTATTGAATATAAATAAATCGTAGCATGGTTATAATAAGCTAACAAACTTTAGCCAAAACGTGATAGAGTAACACAAGTACACACTCACTTACAAACCTTCGCAGAAAAAAGATTATTAGCTAGTCGAAAACTTAGAAAACACTAGTCACTTAGTCCAATAAATTTACTTGGTTACACGATATCATTTAAAGCCAACACGTGATGAAGTACACACATACACACTTACTTACAAACCTTAGCAGAAAAAAGATTATTATGAGTACAATAATTAGCTAGTCGAAATATTAGAAAACACATTAATATTGAGTCCAATAAATTTACTTGGTTACACGATTAAATTTAAAGCCAAAACGTGATGGAGTAACACAGGTTTTGTAAGTAAGTGTGTACCAACACACTTACTTACAAAACCTTCGCATAAAAAAGTATTATGAGTACAATAATTAGCTAGTCGAATACTTAGAAAACACATTAATATTAAGTCCAATAAATTTACTTGGTTACACGATTTCATTTAACCACACACATCGCAATTCCCAGAATCAGAATATGATTTCTGCTAATTCTATTGTATTATTGGTCAAATAATATGGCAATTGGCAAGTCTACGGTTTAAAGCAATTTAGATGTATACCTTTACATTTTTTTCTTTACATAGAAATGAATCATGAGATATAAGATGATGTTAACTCAACGAAAAATAATTAACATGTGTCATTAATTTTACTTCATTTATTTTAAGTAAACGGTGCAGCGTACCCAAATACATACACAATATGTAGTGGTAAGAGTTTGGCAGAGTCCGCCTGGGGACTACGACACCTTTGCCAGATATTCAACTGTGAAGCAGTAGTGTGCAAACGGTATTGTGTTCCGTTGAAAGGCAATGTTTCACTGAAAATACAGGGCAAGCGATTTAACATCTTATATAGTGACGAGAGCAGGCATGCACTCTTGTAGTTTAAAATTTGGAATAGCTTGACGTGTTATAGGCAAGCGCGATGCTTAACATCAGGCGAATGCCTTACTCATCTCGTCACCAATGAACATAAATAAGTAAAACCATCCAACAGAGAAATACATCCGTCTTTAAAATTAATACGCTTAATAAAATCATTAAAACACTCTCAACAACACAAACCAACGGTATTGCATTTATTGATTAATAAAATATTATAACATTATTTATTTTAAATTATTGTATTGGATTAGATCACATTTAGACATAATCTAAAACCACCTAAACACGCTAATTGATTACATACTGATGCACGAATTTGAATTTCATTTTGAAATGGAATACTCAAGATCTTCGCTGGAACCGGTTTTGGTGGTTTTTATTATTGCAATTTACTAATAATATGTAGCCAAATAGCAATATGACGACTTCATCCGATAATTTGATTACGGCATAACAAATTGAAATTTTGTTAATAACTATTACAAAATGTCAATTTTAACGAAACGAAAACCTGGGATGGCTTTTGATTGCCAACCCATTTGCATGTTAGGTTTTGACTACATTGAAAGTTGTTTTTTTTTATCATAATTGTATTCAGTTAATGGCTTTAATGCCTCTTATAAAGACGGTAATAATCATATTAATAACTAACGTATATAAAGCGTCATTTATGTTTAGTATATGTTTTACACGAATTACTAAATGTGTTTGTATAAACTCTACCGCTGCATTTAAACACATTTTCTATAAGGCAGTGTGATCGCTCAGTGGCAAAGGCAAATTGAAATAAATGAAAAAAGTACATTTCTGCATATTCAACAATAAGTTGATAGGGTTTAAAGATAGATATTTTAAAATACATAGAATAAGAGATTTTGATTTTTGATTTTAATTTCGATGGGCTATTAACATTTATCACAGATTTTAAAGACTACGGTCGCATTCGGAAATAAGGTAAATATAATCATCAAGGTACTAGAGAAGTATATTTAACTACATCGTCATAGGTTGAACCTACCTATATATTGTTGTTATAGTCATGTCATCTTCTAAATCTCTTTTTAGTGCCATCTCCTTCAGTATACCTATATTGAGCGCCAAACATTATCAATTTTTTACACCTCCAAAATCTGAATCCACAGAATTCAAAGCAGTCAATCAATCAAAATTCAAAGGACGACGTTGGATGCAGGCCGCTTCCAACCGGTCCTTTTGGAAAATCATGGGGGAGGCCTATGTTCAGCAGTGGACGTCCTACGGCTGAGATGATGATGATGATGATGAAAGCAGTCAATACGAATAACAATTAGCTCAACGTAGTAACTGTTAAAAAGGGGTTTTAACTATATATTGAACCAATCCATCCACTCTAGTAATTTATATTAAAATAGTATCAAAAGTAAAAATAAAAACTAATCTATAAGCCCTAGCGTGTGGGGAAAAGTGGCCTAAACGGCGGCATTGCCACGCTGGATAGCAAAGCTAAGTTTTGCCCAAAGTAGGCGCCAGCATTTCGGTCACCCGTCGCCTCAACCAAACTATCTATCCGATTGAGTTACAATCGTCAACCTTTTATACACTTCTGGACACATCTATTGGCCCACCTTAGAGTTTAGGTTTCGATGGCCCCTACCGAAATATGATTGCTAGATTGAACAAAAACTGTTGATGCAGTTTTAAACCTGATACATTTTACCATCTTTTTCGATCGTATTGTTTTAAATTTGAATTCAAAATACCATACGACATGGAGCTACGCCTAACAAGTCGGATATGCGCCTTGTTAAAGGCAATTGATTTTTGAATAAAAAACATGTTTTATCAAATAAAGGTTTAATTTAATAACGCGTGTTGCCTCCATGGGCATCTACCACAGCTCTCATACGATTAGGCATAGAGTTTATCAACCGCTCTATGAAATTTTGAGGGATCATCTCCCATTCCTCTTCAGCAGTTTTCAACTCCTGCATCGTCTGGGCAACTCGCTGACGAGCCCTAACACGTCTTTTTAGCTCGTCCCACATGTGCTCAATAGGGTTCATGTCTGGGCTTCTGGCTGGCCAGTCCATAACTGTGATGTTCACATCCCGAAGATATTCCCTGACGATGCCGGCCGCATGGGCTCTTGCATTATCATGCATAAAAAGGAAATTTGGGCCCACATAGTCCGCGTACGGTATCACGTGAGGTTCTAAGCACTCACGAATGTACCTTTCAGCATTTAATGTTGGCAGCCGTGGTCCTGTAACAACCTCAAGTTGAGTTTTGCCGCTCGCGGATATACCGCCCCAGACAGTCCATGAGCCACCGCCATAAGCAACCCTCTCTTCAAAGCAGCATTGTGCGAAACGCTCTCCCTTACGTCGGTAGACCTTCTTCCTTCCATCATTGCCATGTAACACAATTTTAGACTCATCAGAAAAGAGTACACGGCTCCAATCTTGCTGTGTCCAATTTAAATGACTGCGTGCGAAATGAAGCCGCTCTGTTTGGTGGGCTCGCGTTAGCTTGGGCCCATTAGCTGGCTTGTGTGGTACCATATCGCGTTCTTTTAACCTTCTCCGAACAGTTCGAGCGCTCACAGATACTCCGTGGAAGTCGCGAAGTTGGTTTTGTATCTCAATGGAGGTAAGGTGACGATTTCTCAAGCTGGTCGTCACGATGAATCGATCCTGCCTTTCAGTTGTGACCCGAGATCGTGGCCTTCCTTGGCGACGAACAAAGCCGCCAGTCTCTAGGTACCTCCTATAAACATTTCGGACCGCAGATCGACTGAAATTAAGTTGAGCACTCACGTTTTTTTGGCTGTGTCCGGCCTGAATAAGTGCCACAGCTTGGGCGGCTACTTCAGGTGAAGTATCCATAGATTATTGATAGAACCTCACCTTAATGTTAAGAATAAGTAATGTTTGTTGCAAAACCAAAGATATCAATCACTTTTTCAAGAATTAAATCCAAGTAAACCAATAAAACCAAGTTTTCTTAGTATTCGATTGTTTGATATCAACAAACAGGCTCCAAATTGTCTTTTGTTTCTTTAAATTCTGTGTTCGAAATTCAAAAAAAGACTATTGAATGAAATTGTGAATGTGCCAGGTTCAAAACTGCATAAAAACTTTTTGCTCGACCTAATATAAAATTTTAGCTAGGACCAAACGAAACTGAAAATACAAGGTGGGCCAATAGATGAGTCCAGAAGTGTATTATAATTTTTACGTATTTTCTTAAATACCAAGGTATTAACATTATTTTTTACCGACTTCCAAAAAAGGAGAAGGTACCTAATTAGAGTGTATTTTTTTATGTTTGTTTCATCATAACTTTCGACTGGGTGAACAGATTCTCAAATTTTTTTTTTGTTTGAAAGCTGGTGCTTCCCGTGTGGTCCCAAATTTTATCCAATTCGGTCCAGCCATTTTTGAGATACATTCCAATAACTGAATAGAATGGAAGTCGGTATTAATTTTTTCAAATTGTACTTGGGTATAAAATTTAATTGTATTCTCATTCCAAAATGCAATGCTTGGGTACGAGATAACGTCAGTGTACCAGGAATATAAAAATACTGGTGCACTATCCTATCCTATCGTATAAGGAAATAGGGTGAGCAAGCATGTCACGGTGAGAAAGCACTTTTGTTACAGTTTCAGAAGCGTTTTTGTATCAACATAACTTCAAATTACGCGTGGATCAACAAGTTCCCAATTTATGGTTCTACCGAAATTAGATTACAGTAGAATTGGGTACAAAACGTTAGGACAGATTTTACCAACAAACCACTTAGGTCTTCTTTGTTAATTAATGTTCACAGTAGAAAGGCAATAAACAAGACTAGCCACACATAAATACTACGCTTTCGTTTCCAAGTATCATTTCAGACTATACATAAACTTAATTAAGTACTTGTCTAGTGCCATAAAAGGGGCTCTACAAAGTCCACGGTCCAAATTGGCAACATGGTTTCGCGAAATGAAGCACGTAGTTGTCATTGTTTATCTTACGAGTATCTTATTTTCTTTACTTTTTTGTGTAATGCTAACAATGAATTATATTCTTGAAATAAAATCCGCAATAGAGTAAACTAGATATTTTTCTTAGCACTATTTTTTTGCATTTGTAATATAAACAACACAGGGGTACCTACACAAAATATATGATAACCGAAAGATAGGATAAATACTATATGGCACGTTCACGTCTTTAAGTAAATTAATAACTCAAATAGAATTACAGTTATTTTATATAAATAATGTATATGGTAACATTAAACAGCCTTCAAGCCCGGGCGGCTTTTCGATATATTGTTCTAACACTGTTCTTATTAAGTATAGAATTTCGTTATTAAGAGAAGTTTTATAATTTACCGTTAAAGGCTGTGTATTGTGCTTGCGTTTCTTGTCCTTGCTGGATTAATGTTATGACTGGTTGGTTGTTGCGGTAGGCCTGGTTGCGGGGTTTGAGCCCCGGACAGGTCAAACATTTGTGTGCATGAACATGTTTCTGGTTGTGTATATTTATATAAGAGTGGGTGTTAGACATCAGTATGTATTATGTATCTCAGTTGCTATCCAATGTTGATTGAAATCGAAAAAAATGGCGGCTCCTTATCAATTTTTTTAGGTCCAACTTACTAACATGTTTGCTTACTAACTCTTTTTGTTTACCATAGTGCAGGTTCTGCCTAGTTTTGGATTTTTTAGGTTTTGCAACCACTAAACCTTGTGTAGATGTCCTATAATTATTATCATTATTGATTAAAGTTTTATTGAGTAGAAACAGACACCTCAATTGTTGGATAAAACTTGTTAAAAACACATGTATTTTGTTTATATTCAGGACATTCTCATAAAATAGTAAATATCAAAACTAACTTAACTTACCTAATTAGCCACATTGTTGATCTAAGTTTCAGGCATGTCCGATGCCCATCCTCATGGAGTTGTATCATGCTATATGGCTACGCTACGATGTAGTTCAATATGAATAATAAATGACAATATAGTTCATTTTTAATTTATTTTCGGCAGAAGGCTGGCGCGCGATGTTATGGAATTTATTTCAATGAAAATTCCTTGGATATTGCATCGCTTTGTTGGCAAACTGGTTTAAATACGCTTTTGAACGAAAAATATCGATTTTTATGTTTTTTAAGCGTTACACAAATAAGTTTTTCAATTTGATAGCCGATAATAACGATGGACTTTAACTATCGGTACAGGGTTCTTTTCCGTCATTTCTATCACATAAAGTTTACTTAAAGATTTATGTAATGGTTATGATATGCGAAACATTAGGGAATTATACATTTATGTCGTTTTATGGAGTCTTTTTTTCAGTGTTTCAAACTTGTTTAGTACACCTAAACAAGTTTGCCAGACCGAATAAAACATTTATAATAATCTTATACATATGCATGAAATTTTATATAGTAAGATTGATTGCAAAATGGATTGAAATTGTAACATTAATATTAAATATGTACAAAAACTATTACAACCCAAATCCAAACAAGCATCTAGAAAACTTCTTAGTAAACACAACTAAGAAGTAGGATTATCATTTGATTTTATAACTTTGAATTATATATAATTTCTTTTTATAATAAAGCAATGCATCCATGAGTTGTCCATTTAAAGGGTATTGTTCCATCGGATGATCATCGGTCATATTTTTTATGTTCAGATATACCACCAGTATTAATTACAAACAACAGGTCCGCAGACTCATAATAAGATAAACCACAGAAAAGTATTATAAAGCGACAAAAGTATCCGACTCTTCCCATCTTTTTTTAGAATATTCCATCTTAGCTACTTTTGTACTTTACTCGTAATATCGAAACTTTTCTCAATAACCGTCACTGTCAGTGCGAAAGGCAAGCAGTTTGCGTTGTGCTAAAAATTTATGAAGTTACGTGACAAGATGCAATAACAGCTGGTTTAAGGTTTCGAGACACACAGACTTATAATACGATCAACAGAATATACTCGTAATAATAGAAATATGATTTAGAGCCCAGGTGTAAATAAATTCATAGGTGACATGACAAACGATCTGCCGTGCATTCTTTTGAACTTTTAAGTTCTGGATTTAACTGAGAACCTCGTGTAGTTTATATAATTTTCTTGGAACGATTACCGCCAGCTTATCAATCTTTTATAATATTATTAACGAAAATATTTATATATAAAAAAATGTGTACAGAAGATATGAAAAAAGTTACTATATCCGTTCCTTTACACGGTTAAAATAAATAGAGAGTTAAAATTCAATGCCCAGACGGCGTTCCTCGGTGGCTTAGGTCATGGCGTCTGACACGGATTATCGGAAGACTTGGGTTCGAATCCCATTCGAGGCTGTGTATATTTCTCTCTAAAATTGTAAAGTTTACTGTATCAAGTTCAACTCCATGAGGAGATGGTCCTTCGTAACGAAACAGAGTAGAATTTCCTTCAGCTGTCGGGATTAAAATCCTAAGAGCTAGGAAACCCGACTTACTAGCTGGTAGGACTCCAGTGCAAGAGGTCGACTTGCTTGGTACCATGGTAGTGGCAGATATTTTGCCGCGTAGCAATAGTCCGCAAGCAATACTACGTTCCGGTGTGAGTAAGAGAGTAGCAAGTGAATTACTGGGCAAGAGAGACTGAAAACTTGAGTTGACGAGCGCAGTGAAGTACCACGCAAAACTGCAGTTCTCAGCTTACCATCATACGATCACGACTTACAGTCCTGTCTATTAAATGCATAAAATTAAAAAAAACACAGGCAAGATACATACACCGCACCGAGCTAGCATATATAGTAGGGGATGCTATTCCATTTGTCACATGCAATATCCATTACATACTCACAAAAAGTTAATTATTACGTGACAAGGAGAGGAAGTTGTACACAGAACACACCGCCTATAACATTGCAACATTGCGCATGGGTACAACGATACGGAAGACGACTGACTAGCGCACGGGCAACCTTCGTTCCTCTAGCCCTCTGTGGTGTCCAATTTTGGACTTCTGCGCTAGAGTTTTGTGCCGCTACCTGTGTTTTTGCTGGCACTGCTTTGCAGTCGTATTCCAAAACATAGGTTCCTAAGTCCCATTCGTTCAGTAATATCACTTGCTGCAGACCCCATGAACCCCCAACACAGTAGTACCCACTATGACTATGAGACAAAATACTTACCTAACATTTCTGTGGCATACACTTAAAAAATACCCTTGGGTGTCGGAAGCATCTACGTGGTGGTAGGGCACTTCTGGTGTCTGCCTGACTTTCTACCACCCTAAATTTTGACAATTTGTCGCTAAGCACCTAACAGTGTGTTCGGGCAGCTTTCCTTGAGAGGTAGTCGCTATTTTAGGTCTAGTGTGTTATCATCTTCGACTGAATCATTACTGCTCATCAAGTAAGATAGTGGTCGAGGACTATCAAGTGTGAAACAAAAAAGTCTAATCCCTCGTATGTTAAGATTGACAAGCTGATGTCATGGGGAATTCCTTTAAATCCGTTTTCCCACGATGAATAATTGTGGAGATACTTGCCAAACAGTCCCAAAAATGTGGGCAAAGAGGACTACACGAGTTGATACATATAATATTTCAACGATCGTTTTTTGGACGAGTTAGAGTTGAGATATATTTATTATTTTTATAATATATTATTTTATATAGGTGGAAGATGTTGAACATCAAATAAACTGGTCTACATGAGGACGAAACAATAACATCAAAAGTGCCTCCATAATTCGCCTAGAAACCAGAACGAAGAAGAACGAAGCTAGAACGATGAAGCAACTTGAATGAGAACCGGTTCAGAAAGCCTTAAGTGGAGATAAGTAATAAATCACTTTTAATTGAAACTCCATCGAATATCTATATGTGGAAATGCAAATATATGCGAATAAATTATAATGCGAAATTATAAATACGTCGTCCACGTGCCAACGTAAATTATAGTCATGACGTTTTAACGATATTGTAAAAATAAAAGCTTATTAATAAAAAGCTGTTGACGGCAGTTCGACTTGCCAAAAATTTCGCTTATTTTATTCACTGTTTTGTATCTGGGTGATTGCTGTTTTTGTGCTGAAGTTTATTCTGATCATCAAATAATATCAGCTGATAATATTCTTACATTGACGACGGTATAACATTAATGCCCGGATTCAGTTTTTTTGTGAACACACCTATGCGAGCGGGACGAACAGTTCACCACACAGCTTTTGAATAAAAAAGGAAAAATTCAAAGGCAATCAAAGACGCTATTATTTTTTTTAGTTAATCAGTGCACGTAATTTAATTATGGTAGTTTAAACACACATAAAAAAGACATACTTGAAAAAATACCTGTAATCAATACAAATTGCATATCAAAATATGCACTTTAGATGCCGAGCTATTAGGTATATCAAAATATATGATTTTGTTTGGGACAGATACTCTGACTACGAGTAGATATTAACATTCATTGGTACATTTCTTAAGCTGCTCTCCAAATTTCATCAAAATTTTACAAGTTTCTGTGCGCAGTTAATAGAGATAGTATTAGAAAACTATCACATTTAGAACATTAAACATTAGTAAGTACAAAGCATAGATCAGTTAGGAGTAAAATGGCTACTTACGAGTATATATACTGTATAAAGTCACAACAATGAATAGGTTTGTTGAAAACGATTGCATATTTTCCAACCTCTGAGTCACAAACTGATAATGTCGTATGAGTTTGTGGTTTATAAAACTAAAATTTTCAATATCGGTCGTGTATTGGCGTCAGATGTACATCATGGGTGTAAAACGTGATTTTACCTGGTTTCCGTTGCCAAGTTTCCATATAGGAAGCTGTAAAGAGGATCTAAACGTCATATTTGTTAAATATTTGAACAGCTACAATTTCGTGTTTGGTGAATTTTGATGACTTAGAATAAAGAGAATTTTTGAGCGAGGTTAAACCAAGCGGTGTTCTCAAGTATTTGCTGTTTTAATTATTATTATAATGCTTTTGTTTAGACCTCAATGGGTCCGTGGCATTGTTTACATTTATATTTTAAACTTTAAATTTTTTTAAATAATTACTAAAGGAATAGAGGAGGACATTTTTTTTCTAGTTAAGAAAAAAAAGTATGTGCTTTATATGTTAGCTAGTAACAGTATAGGTTGTTTAGCATAACTAGCTTTTATTTACATGAAGAACTTGTCGAATTTTAGACTTATTCATTTCTTATTCATTTTATCGAACCATTTATAAAATTGGGATTTAATAAATTATTTGTGAAACTGTCATACTTTGAAAAGCATTTTTGATACACCAGATTAAAGAAATAATAATTAACTGTAAGTAGATGTCTTAATGAGTTAAAATTTTTTTTCTCTTATTTTAATTAGTTATAGATATTTGCCAGAAGTCAAGATACAATGTTTTATTATTTAAAAGAAAGAAAGGAATATTAATTTCTAAAAGAAATATATTTATTTCACCCTAAAATTATTATTTTTTAATAACGATTTTAGTAATACTAAAGATATGAATAACAAAATAGTAAAATGACGCATTCCAAAATTTGTGACTCTTTATTTTGTAAATAACTCGATGCACAATAACTAATTTATTATAATAATCTTAAACAAGAGACGTACAATACAACTAAGTTACTTATATTTTGATATTACTTTATGTATCAACTGTGTAGTTATATGAAGATGCGACTACACTGTTTAAATTGTCTAACTTTAACATAATGAACTAGGTAACATCTTTAAACAAAGTCAAAGCACATACTTGTAACGCATGCAACTAGTTTTAAAACCAATTTGTGGGGAACTGATCTTCACGACACATGGAATCCTACTGTGGAGACCAGGGCTTATAAAATATAACTCAACTTGTTACGTATTAAGTAAATTTTAAGAATGTTGACATTATTGTACTCAATATTGAAAATTTGTCACAAAGCACTTAATTATGTGTATTATATCTACTTATTCTTATCGGTGTGTTCTGAACACTGTCCTTGAGAGCCAGTAACCATGCTAGGTCTAGCGTGACAACACTTTCGATCGCATCAACACTAACCGACAAATGAAATAGTAGTCGAACATAACCTATTAACTATAAAAAATGTTTTTACTTGCTTATTATTATACCTGTTATGTCGTCCGCATCATAGAGGCTTAGGTTGCGGTTAAACTTTAGCCTAATATCATCTTTTACGTCACTTTTATCATGCCAAAAGAAACGCCTTAATATACAACCTATTTATTATCATAATATACGTTCTATAGTAATTGTTTCCTTGTGTATACACAAACATTCATTAATTTATCTATAATTTGGTCTGCTTGAAAACGAAAGTCAGCTTCATTTTCGTTCCACCCACAACTGGTTCTGTAGATGTTCCGTGTTTTTGTTACTTGGAATTTCGGCGAGACCGGTTTGCTAGCAATATACATTTGAAATAACTTTAATTTTTGTTTTACAATAATCACATAAGTTATTATAATTAACACTAATTTGATTAGAATAAATAATCTTCTGTTTGGTATGTACTTCATATTTAACTTTTAAATAACTACCTCGCGTATATATTGATCTTCTTTGCCACCATGTTTAAAAAAATCCATTTCCAAACATTCCATCAGTTTAAAATGTTCAAAAATATGATATGCTATAGTATGATAAAACATACTATAGCAAGTTACAATTTTATCATATGCCTTACCCACTCCTGTTTTTGTCAATAAATATATGTATAGGTAGTTATTATAAAAAGCCGTTATAAAAGAACCACGTTGTACTTTGCTACGCTTTCTTCTTTGCTATGCATCTATTTACCTAAAAACCATAACTGCAAAAACTTGATTGTTGGTTTAGAACTACTTGTACTCACACACCGCAAGAAAGAATCCAAAGACTGTTGACCCACTCACCGTAATCGTTGACTAAGCCGCAAAAAAATTGAAAACATAGTCATGCTAATCGATAATATCAATCATTTTGACCTACAATTACGACGGTATTGATAATGAATTGAAGTCAATGGCCCGCGTTGCCTAAACGCACCTTTTACACACCTAGTTTTTTTTTATCAGTCCAGTAGTCACAGTCACAACAATCAATGAACAAATAAAGCCAAGTGAGTCATTGATTTTGCAGCTAGGGTTATCATGTAAAGATTACCTACTAGAGCTAGGTTTTATGCAGGTCACTAGATGGTAGCTTCTTGCGCACGTCAATTCTCATAATGCTTCTTTTTCTTCTTAGCAGTTCCTGATTACCAGGTGGCCAACGTAGTCTCCCGTAAATCAACAAAGCGCAAGCATTAATATATAAACGACACTGTACAAAGTAAAAATACTGTGCAGAAACATTCTCTTAAAAACTTATTTCGTTTAAACACTGGTAAATGTGTACTTAATCAGATTCAAATGTTCTTCCTGTCTCCCAATGAGGTATACATACCTACTGGATTTAGATGGAGCGTGAAATTTTGTAATCGCCAATGACTGTTTCTTCAAAACCAAACTATACATTCGCATAACCATTTCTATTATCAAGTCTTCCACAAAATAGTCAGTAATATTTTGCTCATAAATTATCTCAGATTGGAAAAAAGTAACTACAAGCAATCATGCACTGCATCTACGTATATCTAGATAGCTACGAAGAAATAATAGTCTCTTCGTAGCTAGATAGTGACATAAGTTTTTAAACTATCACGGTCACTTTTGCAAGAGTACACATTAGAAACGGGATATTTACCGTGTAATCCTTTTTGTTTCAGTTCACGATATTTCACTACTGTTGCATGATCACGAGTTAACGGAGAGTGAATCTAGACAGTCCATACATTGTATTATATATTCGCGCGACTACTATAACTCATGCGAGCAGTATATTATAGTCTCATTTAAAATCGCAGTAACAGTTAAAATATGATCTTAAATAATGTACTAACGAGAGACACTCATGTCCGAAATAATTGATAGGAATAGGTAGAAATGTATATTTAAAAAATATACTTAGTTGTTGTCTGGTCGCCGCGACAAAGAAATCCTAGTGTGGAGACCGGAAACATAAAATAAAATATGTCAAATATATCAATTAAAGATAAATAATGGTATATATTTTAGAATACATGTAACTTTATTGCTGATTACTTGTATAAATATGATTACAGTGCAACCTCATAAACACTGTATTCTTATCTAGGTAGATGCATCATATGAGCTAAAGAGTTTGATTAAAATAATCATACCACTGCATAATGTTAGCTAATGCCTATATTAGGTAGTTCAGCATCACGAGTCTTAAACATGCTATATAATGGTATGTACAACTTGTTTAAAACAGAAGTTTTATAGTTGCAAATAAGCGTGATAGCATAAGTTCCAAAGTTTGAATTGAATATAAATTGAAACACAAGTACAACAAATTGGTAAACAAGCCGTAGCTAGCACGCGTCGCCACCACCGCAGCGCTGTTCGCGAGTATTGTAGAGTATAAAGTTGATGTGTAACAATTTAACAAGAAGTTATTTGTTAAACTAACTGATGGGTATAAAATAAAGTAAGGTAGGAAGTGTGTGGTTTCTGCAAAACTTCATAAATTGCAACCACGAAGACCTTGCGCCCGTATTGAGCCTTAAGACAATCTTAACGCGTTGCATTTCTTAGAGCCGTAGAAAGTTTTCTTAGTATTTTATTATGTTATTGTCAAATATTATTGCTAATGGCGAGTCTACTGGTTAAGTTGGATATAAGTTAATTAATACAATTTGTATTGTAAGAATGACCGATTTATATAATGTCAAACGAGTATCATTCTACATTTATAAGTTGCTTCTAAACCCCCAGACCTCTTAGTTAGATAAAGTATGAGTATAAATAGTAAAACAGTATCAGACCCAGCAAAAACAATAATTGTATACTAAAATTCAAGAAAACAAACTGTATAAAAGTTTAATAGCCCGATTGCGGAAATAATAAGCCACTTACTTGACTTTGACTTTGACACATAAAATCCGCCCTCCTTTTGGGCTTTGCCGTTGTCGGGTAGTTATGTACTTATATACACTCACATCAAAAAGACAATCTAACGACGTGACATTTGTCAAAATCAGTTTAGCGGTTACGTAGTTACGAGCGAATATACGAACGGACATTCATACATCAGAAATGTTTTATTTTAAAATGACTCCACAGATATATTAAAAGTTATCGCATATTTAAAACAAACCCACTTTTATTGCGGCTTGTACATCATTATTTTCTCACAGAGAAACTCACTTGAGAAGACACAGACCTTAAACTTCTAGATTCAATTACTTGAGGGCCAGGAATAAACTGGACCACGAAGGAAACATCCCGAGTTATAAGAACGAATTTAAGACACTGAAGGAATGTATAACGGTAAGTTATGTTTAATTAAACCTTGAGTCTGCTGATGAATAGGAATACATCAACTAGATGTAAGTGATGGAAACAGCAATATCACGTTTCTTTCTTGAAGTGTTGTGGGTTTACTGATGCTTTAAAACCGACTATTCTCAAACCCATTTTGAGGTAGTTTATAAATTGCATTTACGTTACATAAAATCCTAATATATTAATATATGCACCATTATATCTAACTACATGACAAAGCTATATAAAAAAGGTATTAGCTACAGTAACAACGGAAGCTGCCACTAAGCAATGCTTATATGAATAGTCATGCCTTATCTCAGTAATGCGGTCCATCAGGATGTTAGGCTATCGTGTTTCTAACACTAATCGGCTATGGATGTCAGAGGCGTGATTTATCCCCTGTGACGGTATTAGGTCACGTTTCGATCGTATCAAGTGGTCCGTTGGTTGATGGACAAGTGACGAAGTGGACTTCCAAATATAGCTTTGACCTGTCATTGTCGTTAGTTGTTACTTCTGTTGTTTATTCTGGTTAATATTCCAATGGGAGTCTATGAGAGCTAATCTACTCTTAAGTTACACTTAAATGCACAATTTCAATTGATCCATACAAATTATAACAATAAATACGACCTGCCTTTTTCTGCTTACAAAATGTAGTTTTCAAGGGATGTTTTCTTCTTTTTACAAGGCTAAGTGTTGCCAGTCAGGCGAGGTCTAAAGTTGCGTTTCTATTTCGAACAGTTTTTGTGCAGTAACCATGTGCCTTCATTACGACTTGTCATTCAGCAGTTGTAGTATGCGTTTTTGGTACAGTGAAAAATAGGCAGTCTACAGAATAGGCAGTTTAAGAGGATTGTATAACTAGTACTTTCCATACTAAAAGAAGTGATTTTTTTTTCATGTTACTAATGTATCAGTTTTTTTAAGTTCTATAAAGGAAATTAATAGTAGTAAAATCACTGAAATTGGACAATGTTAACAGGTAGAAAAGTATTATTTCTTTTAGCATGGAAAGTACTAGCTATGCAATCCTCTTAATGTTTTAGACAAGTAATAACTTAGGCCAAACACTACTTAAGAATGAAGTCTAGGCAAAACGCGGTTTAAACCAAATATAACATTTCTGACGTACATAGAACAAAGGTTAGATTTTAACGCATCTATATTTCTGTTGAAAAGATGAGTTTGACGGAGTATTATAAATATATTACACGGTTTGTAATAATAACGTAAATACCTACAAATAGAGTGACAAAACAAGCACCTAGTAAGTACTATACATACAATTCTATTGAAACTACGATTAAGTATAACTTGTATAGTGGAAGACTAATGTCATATCAACTCACCAAACAGAAACGAAGACAATATTATATTTTATTGGATTTTATTGGAATCTAACTTTTAGAACGTAATTTTTATGACACATTCCTGAAGGGGTCGGTAGAGGTGTCTCGCTTATTGTAAGCGCTCACATTTCGGTTTCTCTATTGTTTGTATTACGAAGCGAACTTATTCACTTATCAGACACGGTCCCATACTCGGTACTGTTATCTGCTAAATTTTCTCATCAGATGAACACAATAATTTTATCTAAACGTCGTTTATCTTCTCTCACAATATCCACTAACGCTTAAGCCAGTGAATCAACGAGGGAGTCATTATATCAGTACGCACGATTGCACCATAAAACATGTTTCTAAACATATCTATATATACAACAACGCTCTATCTCAAAATGGTTCTCAAGTAATAATTTAATTCTGAATACAAAAAAACAGAATGCTTGAAGTTTTCGTTGCTTATTTGGAGTCCAACGTTTTGCTTGATGGACTTAAACTCAAAATGGACAAGGCAACAGCCTTCCTTATCATTAAATTTCCCCAAAATTGCAATGGGGTATATATAAATGCATTGTCTGGGAGACTCAGTTCTGCTGCATATGCGGTACGTAAAATAAGGGAACTAACAGACGTTTCTACGGCACGCTTAGCATATTTTGCATATTTCCACAGCGTAACTTCATAAGGGCTATTGCTATGGGGTTCAGCAGCTTAAATAGAGACCATCTTTATCTTGTAAAAAATTGCTATTTGAGCTATATACAAAATGGGCCCCACGAATATTTCAGATTCATATAAAGAAATCAAGACATTAACTTTGCCTTCCCTGTTTGTTCCCAAAAGGTATTTGCAAATATAATGAATATTCTTAAAAAATACTTGAACGTATTAAGGTTAATAGTGATATATTAATAGTGATCACCACCCTTTTAATACCAGGAATAAGAATAGTATAGCTGTATCTAGTTTTAGACTTGCGAAGGCTAATAAGTCATTCCTAGTAAATAGTTCGGATTTTTACAATAAAATCCCAAAACACATAACTGAGCTCTCAGAGAGAAAATTCAAGTTGACTGTAAATAGTTTTATTCAACAAAATCAATTTATAATGTCGGACATTATATAAAAGACAAAGATGCTTAAAATACTCCACTTCTGGCAAGTTGTCATCTGCCACCCATAAAATGTAATAATAGTAGTACCTATATAGAACCATTGTAAGTCAAGTCAAGTCTATATAAAAAGAATGGTCCCGAGTTTCTTGCCACTTCTTCTCGGTAGGCTCTATATATTTTGGAACACGGCGGTAGAGTCTAGTCTCGTACATTATAATAAATAAATAATTGACGTTTATAAGTGCGTCTTTGATGCCTAGGATGATCTCAAAATGCATCAGAAGAAACAGTCTCATGATATGTTTTATTAGATCTTCTCGTTCGCATTGCGGGCAATAATGCGGGATGATGCGGGATGCGGGATCTTAGTCTCAAAATTTGTAGTCTGTGTGCCCGCTAACTAAACCATGTACAAAGTTTATTTGTCAACAAATTTGCTGCGATTTGCATTCTCACTACTTTAATGTAAACCTACCTATCTCGCACCAAACAAGCATTATACGAGTAGCATGTTTTAATGACATCCGATTAAGCTGGTAAACATCAAACATATTTAACATTAACATATTGTATGAACTATGCGAACGCGTTTCTATACATTGTCAAATACAAAGTTTGACAACATGTTGACTTGTGAATGTTTTGTCAATGCACACTGTAACAACTATAATAATAAACGGTCATGCAATTTTTTATCTTCATCATAAACAGTACATTTACTTCTTATCAGTTCGATGAATGTTGTGATTTACTGTTATGTTTCATAGTTATTGTGTGATCGACTTTATTCACCTATATTACTGATATGATGGCGCCGTTTTGATAAAAGATACTAACATTTTCTGTGATATTTTTTTTACATCTGCATCCTGATGACTGATATACATAATTATATACATATACACACCATACACAGACCAAACAGACATGTTCATGCACAGAAATGTTGGACTTGTCCGGGGATCGAACCCGGGACCAGCGGCTCAGGAGGCAGGGGTGCTACTAACTGCGCCAACTGGCCTGTCAAAATGACATAAATTGAACTTAATGACATTAATTGATGATTCAAATAAATGAAAGTGTAATAAACGTATGAAGGTATATAATGACTGACATATAAATGTATGAAAAACAAGTACAATTTGAAAAATTTAATACCGACTACCATTCTATTCAGTTATTTGAGTGTATCTCAACTACTGGACCGCATTTAATGAAATAATGAAATTTTAATGGTGCCACACGGGAACCACCAGCTTTCAAACAAAAAAAGAATTTTGAGAATCGGATCGCCCTATCGAAAGTTACGAGGTAACAAACATAAAAAGAAGTCGATTGAGTACCTCCTTCTTTTTGGAAGTCGGTAGAAAACTAAAGAACAAATTAATAATAATTATGGAACTTCGAGTGACTATGTCGATATATATAATTATACTACTACTATATCCGGTTCTTAAAGAAATTTGTGGAGGAGGCCTAAGTTCAGCAGTGGACGTCCTACGGCTGAGAATATGATGATCATGATGATGATGAGTGACTATATTTATTTTTATTTAGTGTAATAATAATAATACTAATTAAATGTATGTCAAAGTCCTAATACCTTATATTGCGTTTAATTTTTTTTTATTAAAGTTTATCAATAGACTACAAGTGCATAATAAGTATAAATTAACCAAAATTTGCATACCTTTTGAGAGATTTTTTCTCTCGATAGGTACGCAAATTTATTTTTATGTAAGTAACAGTCAAATGGCGGCTGGTAACGTTAAACTGAACATCACGGAGCGAGAAGCTAAAGAAGAAGAAATATACAACCCAATCCTAATATTGAACGAAGATTCTTTACGTTTTAATATAATAGAGTGCAAGCGGTAGTGCGAGAACTAATTACAAGCTACATAAAATGTAATGTTCAATCGAAGAGTAACCCTGAGGTCAGTGTGGCTGCTTACCCTGACGTAATTGTAGTGCAATGACTTGTTGCAATTCAACCAAATAAAGAGTATCTCTGGTCTTTATTATATCATTAAATTGCTGCATTTCAAAATTCTAATGCCCTTACAGTCTTGCGTATTACATATATTATGTTATAATAAGCTATCTATCTATCTTCTATTTCCTATCTATACTTATAATAAAGAAGTAGAGTCCAAAAAGTATGTACTTCAAAGAAAAATTAAAAATAATGTGAGTCAGAAGACATTAAAATTACCAGAACAAGCATACGACCTTTTTGAAAAAAAATTTTGTCTGTCTGTCTGTATGCTCACGCATAACTTAAAAACTACTGCACAGATTTCGACGAAACTTGGTATATGAAAAAGAGAAGAGCCCAGAAAACTAAATTATAAACTTTTTATATTTCAACTAGCTGACCTGTCCGCGGCTTCGCTCGCTTGGTCTCGGTCAAGTAGTTGAAGCGCCATTTTGGAATCTCGGGGTCCTGGGTTCTCCTGCTGGGTCTTCGAGGTCATTGATATTCATATTGACTGATTAGGCATGCCGTAACCTTGCTTGTAATGACAAAGTAGCTAGGTATTCTTATCGGTCAATCTCGATATCAGTGATAATGATAAGACAAGCCACTAAGAGTTTCGTGAGATATATTAACTAAAGGCGCCACAGTTGATATGGAGAACGATGGTGTGTAAACTACATTCAATTATTAAAATTATAAAAATAAGCCAGTTAAAGGCTGACATTCACAGTTAGTGCGTGGAGTTTACTCTGAGCTGTCTCGCATGAGTTCGAACTCCAGTGATGGGAGTATACTCGGCATTTCTAAATTCTCATTTGAGTACGATCGTAAACTCCATGCTTACTCCACCGAGTTCGCCTCAAGCTACAGGCAAATATTATTTGGTATCTCATATAAGGTTTAGTTTGGGATATATTTTTGTATCTTGCAACATTGTGTTAGAAGATAGAAACATTTTTTTTTATAAACAGAACTTTACTTAAACCATTCAGAAGGTTAAATATCATTTTCAGCCGACTTCCAAAACAAAATGAGGAGGTTCTCAAGTCGACGCGTATAGTTTGTCTATGCATGATCACGCATGGCTAGTCTTCATGATATCGGTGATCATACTCCCCCAGTGCAGGTATGACATTCCGAATGGACCCCTTCGAGTACCTGTAACGGTTCTTGAATTCCACATCATCATAGTAAGTGAAGGGTTTATATGTAGTAGTTTAGTAGGTTTATTGGACATTCGAGGCAGGTTGGAATGTTCATCCAACACACTAAAATCATCTAATCTTTCCATTTGTACCAAATCTAGAAAGAAAGAAACAAATCATCACTCTATTCATTTTCGTCTAATATCATATAAGCACCTACAAAGTATATAAAGAATAAAATTTGAATCCTAGAATAATTAAAATGGGAAATAAGTAAGTAGGTTATCAAGTAAGACGAATCAAGCAAACACATACAGTAATATAGTATCACACAATACCTAGTAAGTATGAAATATAACGGTATTGGGTACAGTTTCCCTATAAAACGCAAACTTCTACTCATCGTAACAAGCAAACCTTCAAGGGCGGCGTCTGAGCACGGATGAAGTCACCGATTTTGTGACTCAGCCCGTCTCATTCTCCAGTGACTATATACTCGTGCTCCCCTAGACCGAACTCATCTATGAATTTGGAAGTCATTAGAGTTTGAGTCTAGACTCATATTTTGACATTATGAAGTATGAGTTTGAACTCGATGTTGTCTGTGAATTTGAACCAAAGTGACAGTGTCAGGGTACATAGCACACATAACTGATGACTAATGCGGCCGGAAGGTTGTACAGTGGAGACTTTGGACAAGCGCAGCGTAGGTCGTTGGGGTAGACCTATGTTCAGCCGTGGACGTCCTACGGCTGAGCTGATAATAATTAATAAAGTGTCTACCTAAAATATTTTATTATAATACTACTGACCTGTCTTTGGATTTAATAAACAATAAGTATGAATTTAATTTATTCTTATTGTGTTAACGCTACTTTTGAGATTGATTTGAAGCGCAGTATACCAAATTACATTTATTTTTAAATAATACAACTGTTAGTAATATTTTTGAACCTGTACACAATCTTTTGGAGTACAGCAAATTAACTTTAAAGAGGTGAAACTTAGCATTTTATCTGAAAATACAGACACATTTTAGAATGACTTGCGCTAAAATTCCTTAAATCACGGTTTTCCTTGATTCGAGATTTTGTCTTTAACTCAACTTACCAGTTTAATTTTGACATTTAGAATTAATTACTAATTACTTAATCGAGAATTAACAGCAGGCCATGAACTATGTTAACTAACATGATTAAATCTTGTTTAAATTCCACTAATTCGAAATGCAAGCTGTTGGTGCAAGTTGCTCTTATTGTCGCTAACCCGCATAGTCTTTTAAGTTCAGTTATGATCATGGCACTTCCAACAGTGTTGAAATATCGGGAACTTAGGCAAAGCCATGTAATACGATGAATACCTATCCCGTTTTTTATGTTAATACTGGCAAGGTCGTATATTTTCGAAATTATCATTATATTCTTCAAAAAAAATGTTACTAAAAATAAAAACGATTATAACACTAAAAACTAAAAAAGTGTGATATAACTTGTTGATTTAGGTACCATGATAGTTCAAAAGTACCTATTATCACAATATTGTGCGCATCTTATTATGGATTGTCAATTACCCTCAGTACGGATATCATCAAGATAGGCGAAACCCTTTTCAGTTATTGGAGTGTAACTCAAATACCGCTTGATTTGATGAAACTGAATTTGATGAAATTTTAATGGGACCTCCTCAAAGGTATACTCATGCTAATAAAATAATTTGAGAATCGGTCCAAAAACTGGGGAGTAATCGGTGTACATACATAACAATACATACAGTGGATAATAGAACCTCCTCTTTTTTTTAAGTCCGTTAATAAAATAACTAAACTATTGCGAGTTTTGGTTTGGTAGTAGAGCACTTGATACAGCTTTGACACCAAACGTCAATCAAATTTGGTTCGAGGTTACGTGTGTAGTGTACCGGCCCATATAAAATCCTTGGTACCGACCCGCAATCACCCGGAAATATTAAAGATAAAGACACAAACAAAACAGGAAACTATAGCTTGTGGTAGGCAACATGCAGAGTGCGAAACCTTCTAGGCACAACTTTATGTGCCAATTGTTTTTTTCTAATCATTTGATTCGGCTGCTTCATGCAAGCCGATTTAAATATGAAAAGATGTCGAAGCGGAATGACGTTCATGCTCCCGCGCACTACAGAGTAGCGGCCTTACTTATAAACGCTTCTTAACCTTAAATAACGTTATTTAGTTGTGCGCACAAGAAAATTGTTCTGCGCCTTACTAAGTGACGTTATTTAACTTTAAGCAGCGTTTATAAGTAAGGCCGTAACAGTTTTTCTCAGCATCTAATTAAATCTGAGTTTAAAGTTTTTTTGTTTGATGATTTTCGAGAGTATGTAAACTCTAGTCGACAAGTTACCGCCGCGATCTTGCAGCGTAAACTCTCTGAGCACATCGGACATGCCATAAACCTAGGTCGATGGTGTCACCTAAATCGTTTTGATGTCAAATAAATTATTTAAGTTATAAAAAACATTGCATTTCAAATAAGGTTAAGCGCAAAATTTTATACACAAATTATGACATAAATATAATAAATAATGTAAAGATGTATGATGATGAAAAGTTTTCATTATAATGTCATTCTGACTTGTATGCGTTATACCAATAAATGAACATTAAAAGACCTCCATGTCAGTAATACTAATAATCGAATTTCATTAGGTTATTAATTAATTATGTATGAGATAACAAATCATTATTTATTTATTATTTAGCAAAAATATTTTTAGATGTAATGGCTTTATTCGTCGATAAAACTGGTAAAGCCATTGTTTATGATATATTTTGCATTATATAATCTAAGACAGGTTTTTTTATAATCTTAAAATAAAATCTTAAAGTTCGATAAAGTATATCATTTCCTTAAAGTTCGATAAAGTCTAGGTGAAAAGTTAAAAATAACAAATTATTTTGTTAGGTTACATATATTTTGGAGTCGGACATAGGTTAGCAACAGCTCATGCGTTGCTTGATGGTTACGGCAAAATAGTTACATCTGAAAAATGTATAGGCAAATTAGGAGAAGTCTCTTTGATTTTGTTAATTAATATTAATGATATAGTGATATTCATTACTATTTTATATATTTCATTTATTCATTTTAGTTATTCTAATTTCTTAATCTTTCGAAATTCTTTTGAAATCTTTATTAAAAAGATTAAGAAATTGGAATAACTAAATTGAATAAATAAAATATGTAAAACAGTAATAAATATCAGTAACCTTTAAAATTATATTGTTATACTACAGTGAACTGCGACGGGTAGCAAGAAAATGATGATGAATTAATGTAAAATTTCGCCTTCTATCAAATCGACACCCTCCAAATTTCCAAGCTTAGCGCTTGTCTACGTTCAATTTCCTTTACTTGAAATCAAGCAAGCGCACCTCTTAAAAACGTATAAAATTCATTAAAAAAATATATGCACTCTTAAATAAAAAAGTAATCAGTCAATGTATGTGTATTAAAAATTGCTATTATGCGATATGTGTTTAATTAAAAATACAATAGTGAATAAAGAGAAAAACTGTTTTAAAGGTGAAATAAATTGGTATTTTTGAATATTTTTTTAATGTACTCTGGTATGAACTCAAACTCAAACTCAAAACATTTATTCTGTATAGGCCCACGGGTGCACTTACAAATTCTCATTTTACATTCAGTTTTTTCTTATATTGTCAACCGGATCGGAACGCTACCACGACTGAGAAGATCCGGCAAGAAACTCAGCGGGCTTGTCTTTTACATTTTTTGTATCGCCAATTTCTTAAATTATATACCAAATGTTCGCTTATTTTTAGCTCCAGTGTGTTGCCTTATAAAAGAGGACATAATAATGGTATCAGTAGGGAAAAACACGCTACACTTTGACATCTTAATACACGAATAGTCCTGGAGTGATCAGTCAAAGCTGTTTTATCATCCAAGTAATCCGAAATTTTGTAATAACCTTTATGACAGAGTTTAGTTTTAATAGTAATTTTAAACTTATTAATAGGCTAATCTCGGATAATATTGGGTCTTTATTATAGAATCGTATACATTGTCCCATAAAAGAATGATTTATTCTGTGGAGACGCGTTACATGTACGGATAGCTTGTGCTTATTTCGCGTGCTGATGGAAAATGTTGTGTATGTTAAATTATGTTTTTTAATTCCGCCAATGTTTACTAAGAAGTCTTATAAATGTCATATTATATTTTTTAGTTTTAATTTAATCGATGCTTATGAAATAAACTGCTTTTAAAACCATCATTTTTATCGACATCATGATAATGACAGCACCTTGACTCACGAGTCGGGTGATTCATGCGCTTTATAGTCAGTGTTAAGCTTATGAAAGTTATTTACTGTCACTGTGACTGTCATAAGTGTACAGCCCAGACCTTCAAAGCGCTCGAAGCAGAGCTTAACTTGTCGTTTACGACAAATTAACAAGGTCAACAACCATTGCTGCTGTCACGACTTGGATGGGTCAACCATATAGTGACGAGCGTTTAACTGGCATTGGTTGCTTAGGACGTAGAAAGAATCAGTCTGAAAGCGTGTTGTAGATTATATATGGTTCTTCTTTCCTTAAGATAAAACCGAATCTCCGAACACATAATGAGCTGATAATGAACATGTTATATTCATATAAGGTTTATATTGTTTCAAAATTAATCCAGCAGTGTTGTCGATGTTGTGTATAGTTACATGCTAATCTTTTGACGGGATGTAAGTTTGTGCCGTTTGTAGCTTCACGTGAAGGCATTCGTGTAAAACTTCACGCTATTATACCTTTTCAATTTTACGATAATAATCAATGAATCGGATAACGACGATTAAAGTATAACAAATTTTAATAAAAGAAATATTAAAGGGAATATTTAGCGACACTTCCGCTAGAAAAATGCCTTTTGGTAGAGGTGCAGTGTGCACCGACCTCCCCATAATACGTATGCATGAATTATACAGAATGAGTAACATACATGCAACTCACTCAATGAATAATTCTTCGACACGTGTTTCACTTCTACATCACACACAAGGCATCCTCAGGAGACGTTGACTCGGCGAGCGGTGATCATTTTTCCAATGGAACTATCCCTAAATATTTCTGTTTAATATAAAATTAATATAATGATGTGGTCGCCGCGATCTTGCAGCGTAAACTTCCTGAGGATGGGCATCGGACGTGCCCGAAACCTAGGTCGATAACGTCGGCAAATTACGTGAGTAAAGTCGGTTTCAATATTATATAAACATTAATATGAATTTCGATTAATACGAATCAATAAAATGTTTTAAATCATGTTAATTACCTAGTATAAAATAAATATTGATAATATGCATGAGTTCAACTGTTACGTTCATGATTCTATTTAAATAAAATACCTATTCTACATTATATGGGTACCTATACCTACTTACTCGTATATACGCTCATGTCTTATCATTTTTATGAATAACAATGTCAAACACATTCAAAGTTAATACAAGGATGTTATTTTATTAGTAAATATATTTTATAAATACTATTATGGAAACCAAACGTTTTCTTTTTAAATGATGTCAGTGCGCGCATCACGCAAATATTATGTAATTTATTATAATTATAGTTTGGTTACGTTTTTAGTGTAATCTTTGTATAAAAGTTGTAGGACCGTAGAACGAATAATTTTCGAAAGAGTATTAAAATGCCTCTATACGACAAATATAATTAGTAAACAAAAATGCAGTAACAGTCAAGCAACGCATGAGCTGTTGCCAACTTATGTCTAACTTCAAAATATATTTACCTTAACAAAATAATTTGGTATTTTTAACTCTTTACCTAAACTTTATCGAACTCTAAGGAAATGAACACAAAATAATGAAAAATACCTGTCTGATATTATTTCATGCAAAATTTATCATAAACAAAATGGCTTAAGCAGTTTTATCGATGAATAAAGTTATTACATCTAAACATAGTTTTGCTAATTAATAAATAAATAATTATTTGTTATTTGATATATAATTACCTAATGAAATTTGATTATTAGTTTTACTGACATGGATGTCTTTTAATGTTTATTTATTGGTATAACGCATACAAGTCAGAATAACATTATAAAGATGACTTTTGTGGTTAAGTTTGTATGTTTGTTATTTTTTCACGCATAAACATTTAAACAGATTTTAACGTAGGTAGCTTCTATATAGAATTAAAATAGGTATCTATCTATTCTTGATTCTGGATTAATATATCTGTACGTAAATTTATGTAGTCATTAGCGTATGGAATCGCGGTGCGTGGCTAGTATTATTTACGCCCTTTGCGTCCCAGAGACGTATACGTATATACGGCATTTTCATTCATAAATCTTTTGTTTTAATTATCACGGTAAATGAAGGATTAAGGCGCTGCATGATGGTTAATAGACGGCTGTTTACGGGTCGATGTAAATATGGATAGCCGGTCGGATGCGAATGGGACGCACATTGAGGGTTAAAAAAAAAGGGAATGGTAAAAAGCATCACTTACACAAAAACCATGCAAATGACAATATTTTTGTCCTATTTTCTTATAAATTTTGAGTTAGGTTTTTAGTTGGTACATTAGTTATTAGCCAGTTGGATGAGGATGGGCTCGCACGGCTTCTATAGTCCAGGCTTGGCAGCGTCCTTCGGATGGACCGGTAAATGTGGAGGAGGAAACACAATGGTTCCGGGACGCTGTGTCGCAAATCTGTGACGCTAGCATGTCCCGAGCCAAAGCGAGACCTCAAAAACAGGCGGTGTATTGGTGGTCGCGCGAAATTGCTGACCTTCGAGCTAGCTGCGTGGTGGCAAGGCGGGCATACACGAGATACCGCCGCCTACGGCAACGCGATATGGAAACGGAGGGACGGCTATACGAGGTCTACAGGGAGAGAGTGAAGACTCTGCAGCTGTCAATCAGCAATGCAAAGGAGAGGGCAAAGACGGAAATGCTGGAGAGTATCAGTCGTGATCCGTGGGGGCGCCCGTATAGGATGGTGAGAGGGAAGCTGACACCTTGGGCGCCACCGCTTACTGAGACTCTAGAGCCCCAGCTGTTGGATGATGTTGTGTCCGCACTTTTTCCTAACAGGGCGGACCATCAGCCTCCTGCGATGGTGCCACACCACCCAGAGCAAATAGATGGGGAGGAAGATGAGGTCCCAGAAGTGACACAGGGTGAGCTTGGTGCTGCCGTCTTGAGGCTAAGAGGCAAAAACAAGGCCCCGGGGCCAGACGGTGTTCCCGGACGTGCACTGGCCATGGCTCTCATGTCTCTTGGGGACCGATTCAGACGCCTTATGGACGCCTGTTTTGAGGTAAGCCAGTTCCCGAGCTTTTGCTGAGCCAGTTTTTGGTGGGTATACGGACTCCCACATAACCACCGTGCTCCCCCGGGGGCGGTGGTATCTATAAAAGATTTTCCCGGGATAAAAAAAAAAAAAGGATGGGCTCGCACATCGAGGGTTCAAAAAAAGGGGATGGTAAAAAGCATCACTTACACAAAAACCATGGAAATGACTATACGTCCCATTTTCTTGTAAACTTTATGCTAGGATTTTAGTAGATATAGAAACTAATAGCCGGTTGGATGCGGATAGGCTGGCACATCGAGGATGGGCGGGTTTGGGTTCATCCATTAGTAGTTGCTCTGCCTAGCTTGCATGCCTCGCGCTCCTTGTTTTTGATAAATCCAGGCCTTCCTTACTCATCCCGGATGGGTAAGGAGGCGTTGGTCTTGGGGGAGAGCGCAAGTCGTGTAGATCCCCAAGGCAAGTCTGACGGTTACCTTCCCGTGGTGCTGCCTGTTATTGGTTTCTTTCCTTCCGAAATAAACGCAACAGAACACCGTCAGGCGCCGCGTGTATTGTTATCTATATGTGTATGTATATGTATATATTGTTTCTGTATATATTTGTATTATATGTGTATATTATGTAGTTCACAGGGCTATTTAACCCCTTATTAGTAACAAAATTGTAAATGCTCGGTACAGACCGGGGCCGTATTTAACTGCTTGTCATCTGTATTATATGTGCTAAGGTGCTTAGTACCTCTTTAAGACAGATGACAAATTAGACTTACGGTGTATAAATTGTAGTTTTAAGGCAAGGCTACAGATAATTTGTCATGTTTATGAGTAGATGAAAAACAGTTTGGTGGTGTGTGTGTTAAAATAGGGACCCCTCTAACTGGCAAACACCAGCGCCTACTACTGCCAAACATATTGTTACATAATCGAAAATAACCGCTGTCTTTTATTTGGTAGTGACCTCTGTTCCGATAACTCACGTTATTGGAGGCGGGGACAAACTGGCTAGACTAGTTCTAAAACCCCGATGATAAGTGTATCCTTAGACTTCGGGAAAATACCTCCAAGGTATTGTCAGTCTTCTGAACTCTAAACTTCCGGAGGCTTGAGTAGAAAGATTGAAGCCTGTCCACTTCCCAACAATTTTGCTTATGGTCACAAACAATAATTATATCTCATAACTATTATGTCGAAAACTATGCCAAGGTCGAAAGTAAATAGAGACGTCAAAGGGAAGTTCGCCAAAGACCCTTCTCAGGGCCAACAAAATGTTATGCCTGAGGACCGCTCGAGCGGCACTACTACCGAGAGCCTGAAAAACGGCCCTTCTGAGGGCCAAACTCCACGGGGTCCTTCGCGGGATCCATCGGAGGTCCCCATGGGGGACGAAAGGAGGTCGGACGTGGATTCCGTGTTTGAGGAGTCTGGTGACGAGGGTGAAAGCCGGAGGAAACGACCTTACTCCTCGTTCTACGTACCCGGCTATCTAGAGTCGGACACTGAGACCGAGGGGACCGCGGCTGCTAAGGTCAGTACGTCGCGGAGGGGAAGGGCGAAGGGCACCAAAAAAGGTCCCACGCGAGAGGAGTTTCTGAAGCCACTGCCAAAGCCACTGGTGGAGGAGCTGGCGGAGGTCCTGCAGAGCAGGAAATTCAAGAAGGGGCAGGCCGCTGTGGCCGCCGGAAGTCTTCTCGACACTGGAAGTGATTCCGATGTCTATGCCGGGTTCGCTGACCTCAGCGTGCTAAACGCCCAAGAGCTGAGGGCTCAAGCAGGAGGGATGCTCACCTGCATCTTAGAGGTTGCCAAAAAGTCTGGCAACCTAAAAGGTGAGTTTGTTGCTCGCCTGAAGAGGTCCGCGTCGACCCTGAGGGAGGTAGTCGACGCCCTGGCATGTAGGAGTGAGGCGGAAGAGACGCGGCGGCTAAGAGCCGAGAATAGTCGCCTGCGCCTCGAGGTGGAGGCCTGCAAGGCAGAAGTGAAGTCGCTGCGTCGCGGCTTCAACGAAGCGAAGACCCAGGCGGCTGCCGCCACGTCTGCTGCTGCAGCAGCCGCTGCCGCCGAGACGCCGGCCCCCCCTGCTGTTGTACTGGGGGCAGATTTAGTGGAGGAGATGACGCGCTCCTTGACTGCCACGTTCGGGCAAATGCTCAATGCCCGACTCGATGGTATCGAGGATCGCCTCCTGCCAGCGCCGGTACTTCGCCCGCCTCTCAGAGCGGATGCCCAGAAGGCTGCAGTAGCGGTTGCGCCCCCACCCCCAAAACCGACCCCTCGAAAGCGGGTTGGCCGGGCCTCGCAGACTGCTGCTACGCCCTCGACTGCGGCTCCCATCGCCCCCCCAGAAACGACTCCAACTGCTGCTGCCAAGGCGGAAACCTGGGCAACAGTAGTAAGAAAGGGGAAAGGCAAAGAGAAGGACAAATCGTCCTCCTCGGCAACGCCCGCTCCCGCTCCTGTCCCAGCAGCTCGTGCCACCCCCGCCGCCGTGAAGCCTAAAACGAAGAAGGCTTCTGCTGCTGCCGGGCCCAAGAAGGCGAAGACGCTGAAGCCCTTCAAATCCGCGGCTGTTGTGCTGACACTGCAGCCTGAAGCCGCGGAAAAGGGGGTCACATACAGCGCCATCATAGAGACGGCGCAGGAGAAGGTCGATCTCCAAGGTTTGGGGATCGACCGGATCAACTTCCGCCAGACGGCCACGGGAGCCAGGATGCTCGAAATTCCTGGCTCCCAGAGCAGCGACAAAGCGGACAGGCTCGCGGAGAAGCTCCGCGGTGTCCTGTCAGAGGTAGCCAACGTCGCGAGGCCCGTTAAGTCCGTGCAATTGCACGTGACGGGCCTGGACGACGCTGCCACAAAGGAGAAAGTGGCGGCGGCGGTCGCCAAGGTGGGCGGCTGTGACGTACTCCAAGTCAAAGCCGGAGAGATTCGTTGCAGCTACGGCGGGACCGGTTCCTCCCTTGTTTCCTGTCCGATTCCGGCAGCCAAAGTGTTGCTGGCACAGGGCAGGCTCTTAGTGGGATGGAGCTCGGTGCGAGTGGTGGCACTGGCAGCGCGTCCCATGCGCTGCTTCAAGTGCATGGGACTCGGACATACGCGCCCCCAGTGTCCCTCGTCGGCAGACAGGGGGGACCTGTGCTTCCGTTGTGGAGGCGCAGGCCACAAGGCGGCGAGCTGCCAGAGAAGGGCCCCGCACTGCGCGATCTGCGCAGAGTCGGGGCGACCAGCCGAGCACAGGATGGCGGGACTAAACTGTGTCCCCCCAAAAACGAAGGGACAGGCCGCCAGGACCCCGGCCATCCCCCGACCGGCAGCCAAAGCCGCTCCCGAAGTAGTTCGCCGCGCGGCGAGCATGGAGGTTGTGACGACCGATTGATATGGATCAAGTCGGACAGCACAACCTCCTCCAGACGAATTTAAACCACTGCGTCAGGGCTCAGGATTTGCTAATGCAGTCCCTGGCGCAGTGGCGGATTGATTTGGCGGTCGCCGCGGAGCCGTATCACATTCCCCAGTCCCATCCCTACTGGGTTGGGGATCTGGACGGCTCCGTAGCCATAATTGGACGTGCCGGTGGCGGCCCCCCCCTCTCGGTGTTAGAGAGGGGTTCGGGGTACGTGGTGGCCAAGTGGGAGAGGTATGCGGTAGTTGGCGCATACTTCTCTCCCAATAGAACCGTCGCGGAGCTGGAGAGTTATTTGGACCTCGTGGCCGCGGCGGTGAGAAGGCAGGCGCCACGTCAGGTCCTCCTCATGGGGGACCTGAACGCCAAGGCCCAGGCCTGGGGCAACCCCTCCACTGACACCCGCGGGGAGATTGTTGGGGAGTGGGCGGTTGCCGCAGGGCTGACCCTGCTCAACAGAGGATCGGTCCACACGTGCGTGCGACACAACGGGGGGTCCGTGGTGGACGTTTCGTTCGCCACCCCGGAAGTCGCAGCACGTGTCCAGGCCTGGAGAGTGGTGGCGGAGGTGGCCACTCTCTCGGACCACAACTACATCCGGTTTGAGATCGCCACCTCCCACCAAGGGGGGACTCGGCGCGTGGAGAGGGCGCGTTTCGCGCGCTGGGCGATTGGTCGCCTCGATGCCGAGTTGGCTGAAGAGGCGGCTATCGTCCAGTCGTGGCTTGCCGCCCCCTTGCACCCGGAGGTGGACGTCGCGGCGGGCCGGTTCCGGGAGGCGGTGACGGCCGTCTGCGACACCGCCATGCCGAGGTCCCGACGCCACCCCGAGCGCCGCCAGGTTTACTGGTGGTGCTCGGAGATTGAGGATCTCCGAGCGCGATGCTCGGAGACGCGGCGCCTCTACTACCACTGCAGGAGGCGCCGCCACGGCCGGAGGGACGACCAGCTGCCGGCGGAGCAGCTGGCGGCCGAGCAGCTCCTGTATGGTGATGTTAAGGTAGCCAAACAGGAGCTGAAGCTTGCCATCGGCCGGGCTAAGGCCCTAGGCTGGAGTGAACAGCTGGAGGGCCTCGACAGGGACCCATGGGGGCGCCCGTATAAGTCTGCCCGGAATAGGTTCCGGGGCAGAGCGCCCCCTATCGCGGAGTCCCTGGAGCCAGAGCTCCTGGAGAGGGTGCTGGGGGGTCTATTCCCCGACAGCGACCCCCACTACACCCCTCCACCGATGGCCACGCCCTCCTTCCAGGAGGAGGAGGACCCGGCCTCCATTCCGCCTGTTTCAGAGGTGGAGGTGGAGGCAGCAGTCTCTCGCCTGAGAGGCAAGAAGACTGCCCCGGGACCAGACGGGATTCCCGGTCGGGTCCTCACGATCGCCCTCAGGAAGATGGGCGGTCAGCTTCGGGAACTATTCGACGCGTGCCTCACGTCGGGTCAGTTCCCGAAGCTCTGGAAGGACGGGCGATTGTGCCTGTTGCGGAAGGAAGGGCGAGACGCCGACTCGCCCGCCGCATACAGGCCAATCGTGCTGCTGGATGACACGGCGAAGCTGCTGGAGAGAATAGTAGCTTCCCGTATCATCCGGCACCTGGGGGGAACTGGGCCTGGACTTTCAGAGGCCCAGTTCGGATTCAGAGCAGGGCGGTCGACGATAGACGCCCTGCTCTGGATCAAGAGGTGGACGCAGGACGTGGTCGGCGGGGGGGAAAAGGCGTTGGCTGTCTCGCTGGACATTGCCAACGCCTTCAACAGCCTACCGCACGGAACGATACGGGAGGCGCTCCGCTATCACGGAGTGCCCCTGTATCTGCGTAGGCTGTTGGCCGACTACCTCCAGGACCGCGAGGTCCTGGTGGAGGGACGCGACGGTCTGAGGCGACGTCGCGTGTCCTGCGGGGTTCCACAGGGATCGGTGTTGGGACCGCTCCTGTGGAACATTGGCTATGACTGGGTGCTCCGCGGCACGTTTCCCGCAAGTATGCGGGTTGCGTGCTACGCGGATGACACCCTAGTCGTAGTCAAGGGGAGGGACCTCAGGGAGACGGTTCGGCGGGCCACGGTGGCCACAACACTCGTGGTCGGCCGCATACGTGCCCTGGGGCTGGAGGTCGCCCTCTCCAAGACCGAGGCCCTAATGTTCCATGGGCCTCGGGGGGGACCCCCTCCAGGAACGCGGATAGACCTGGACGGGGTCCTGGTCCGGGTTGGGACCCAAATGAGGTACCTGGGTCTCATCCTGGATGGGCGGTGGACTTTTGGGGCCCACTTCACTCAACTGGCCCCAAAAGTCATAGGCGCCGCAGCCGCCCTTGGGAGGCTGCTGCCCAACGTTGGCGGCCCGAGCGCCACATGTCGTCGCCTGTACTCCGGAGTGATCCGGAGTATGGCCTTGTACGGGGCACCTGTCTGGGTGGACGCCCTCGGTCGCGCCAATAAGGCCCTGCTGCGTCGTCCGCAGCGGGTCATCGCGACGAGGGCGATACGCGGGTACCGGACGGTGTCCTGGACTGCGGGATGCGCGTTGGCCGGTGATCCCCCCTGGGAGCTCCAAGCGGAGATCCTCGCCGAGGTGTACCACTTCGTGGCGGCGAGGAGATCCCGCGGGGAGCCTCCAGCGTGGGAGGAGGTGACGCGCCTTCGACGGCGGGCGCGGGCCGCCTTGTTGGGGCGGTGGACGGAGGACCTGGCTCCACCGGTCCCTGGACAGAGGACGGTGGATGCCATTCGCCCGGTCCTCCGGAGGTGGGTAGGGCGGCGATTCGGGTCGCTCACCTTCCGATTGGTGCAGGTGCTTTCCGGACACGGATGTTTCGGCAAGTACCTGCATCACATCGCAAGACGCGAGGCGACCCCCGCCTGTCACGAGTGTGGAGCACCAGAAGACACGGCGCTCCACACGCTGGAGGAGTGCGCCGCATGGAGTCCCATGCGGCGCGCCCTCACAGCGGTCATAGGCGCAGATCTGTCGCTGCCGAGCGTGGTTAAAGCTATGCTCGGCAGCGGCGGAGCGTGGCAGGCGGTGGTCTCTTTCTGCGAGGCGGTGATGGTGCAGAAAGAGGCCGCGGAGCGGGTGAGGGAAGAAGACGTCCTCTCCGACCCGCTCCGGCGTAGACGAACTGGGGGAAGGAGAAGGCGATTCGGGCGCCTTCTCGCTCTATCCTAGTGCTGTGCGGATCACCGGTGGAGAGTCGGGGGATTCTCCACTGGCTTGCACGATCCCACACGTCTGGGGGATGGCCCCAATGAGCCAGGTCATCCCTCCATTGGCCGGGGCCCTTCACCGGTGACGGGCCAACCGCCGGGGCGAGATGGTGATTGCTAACGCTACCCCATTTCGCCCTGACTAGGCGGCAGACTGCTCATCCCGGGTTTTTAGTGGGTAACCTCCTTACTACCCCCCCGTGGGGGTAGTAAGGCCCTTCAGGCGAGGACTCCCACATAACCACTCTGCCCCCCCCGGAGCCGGGTGGTATCCATAAAAGATTTTCCCGGGTCAAAAAAAAAAAAAAAAAAAAAAGGCACATCGAGGATTCAAAAAAGGTGAGGGTAAAAAGCATGGAAATTACAATATTTTTGTCACATTTTCTTACTAATTTTGAGCTAGGTTTTTAGTAGATACATTATCTGCGTCGCATAACAAAACATCAATCAAACCCTGTATAGTCTTGTTCTCAGTATCGATCATACAATTTCTATATGAACTCTTTTTTAAATCTCTTACTACTACCAACTAGCAGTCCAACGAGATGATTAGAGGCCATACAACAAATCAAATGTTGCCCGAGATTATCTGATTATTTTATAATTTTATTTATACAATAGTACCAGTATGATTTTATTTTCAACTTTAGCTATCCATTTTGTAAGAATATTATTAGGAGATTTTTCGTCGGCTGGGTTTGGATTAATCGTTATTACTTTACTTCTTTTATAATTTAATTATTATATAATAATAGTAACCAAAAATAACTTTTTGTATTATATTTGAATTTCGTTCATAAATGGTAGATTTAAATAATTAGTTCATTTAATTGACCTTGAATATATTTATACTTATCGGTGCAGCGTTGGCTTTTTGGTGACACAAAAAATCTAAATGGTGTTGGCTATTACATTGAGAAACCGTACTTTGACAACTTTGGTGTATGAAGTCGGAAAGGATCAAGTAGTTTTTCCTAAGAATAGACAAAAGTGATGGCGTTTAGCCCAGTATTCCAATAAGACAGTAATTGATGGATTGCCTAGAAGAGATCGCTCTCAGCTACAAGACCGCCCATTGTTACACTTAGATTTCAGCATTGTTTTATTTTATTTTAGTATTAAGTCATAAATGTGGTGTCTCAGTATTGTGTTATCTATCTATCTAAGTCTATCACTCAGTTTTGTTTCTCGACTAGACTAGAGATTTGTAGTAAATCCCCAATAAAATTTACTCAGATTTGTACTCAAGCCTGATTTGCTTATAAATGTAGTTCTGGAATAGGTATGGCGGCACATACAGCCGTATTTATAAACAAGTAATTACTTGCTGCTAAGTAATTTCCCAATGAAGTAAGCACTTGAAGATAGAATAATTCAACATAAAATCTTATTCAACAGTCGAGCAATGAACGTTACCTAAAGTAAATGCATGACATAACCCTATCAAAATTGGATGTATCTTTTTACACTTGTATTAGGTTGTTGTCATGAGATTTTAATTTTACAGCATAATAGATCGAAAAATTGTAGTATCTGAGGCTGCTTCTACTCTACTTGAATCAACTTCATATTTAAAACTTACAACAATGACTCCTTTGATGAAAATAGCCTTGACTTAAACATACCTTAACCACACAAAAATATTTCCAGTGAATTTTATCAAACCGATCGTAATATTTGCTAAGTTCATTCGCGTCCAGTCAATCAATCTTGCAATGTGTCGAGTTGAAAGGCAAATATTTATATTACGCTCGTTTTATCCAAATCTAAATTTTAGCTCATGGTGATAGAGAAGTTATTTGAATAACGGCAATTGTATCCATTCTTGAGTGCGGTATCATTGTTGACTTGAGATTTCGGCACGTTCGGCTACCCTCTTGCCTACCGTTTGACCTGACAAGTATGGCCAATCAAACGCTTTGAGGGTTTTACGTTTCAGAATAAATTCATAATGATCTCGTTGTAACAGAGACTGTGGAATCCGTAGAGGTTATTTAGTGGAAAGATGAACATTCCTTGTCAAGGGTCAATTTCATAGCTTTGGTATTCTTAGTAACTACCATTCTAGGACTAACTTCGTACTTTGACACTTTTGATGATGCTCTACATTTGTTTTGTTCTCATTTTATATATTGACTTATGTTGTTTTCCAATGATAGAGAAAGCTGGAAAGTAGTTTCAGTCTTTAGTTCACTATTAAGCAAATCCTCAATTTATACAATGTTTGATTTCGTCATAATGTAAATAAAGGTGTTAATTAGTAAAGGTAGCAACGCAATGATTTATTTGAATGATAATAACATTTTATATTAACCACACACGTCGCAGTTCATAAAAAAGTATGTTGATTTCTATGAAATTTATTGTATTATTGGCCAAATATAGCGAATCGCGAGTCAATAAATATTATGATTGGCACTGCCCTAGAAAAAGTGAAATTTACATTCTTCAATTTTTATAGAATATACATCACAATTATTATACGTAAGATATTGATATAATTCATCAGAGCAATAAGGAGCCGTCCCAAAACCGCCTTTACTTACCTACTTTTGCTGCCAGTTTTCTTAATAGCGGATCTACCCATAACAAAAAATTGGCTAATTCAAAAGTTTGACTTCTTTACCGAAATGTATGGGAAAAGTTTTGCGCAATTTCTGACATTTCTAATACTCAAACCTCAGTCGCTGCAGTAGAGACTTTTGATCCTTATAAGAAACAGGGTCGATTGGCATCAAAAAAAGATTATGTGTAAAATTGACCATTTTCTTGCTGACTGTAATTTTTTTCCAATATATGTTAATGCTGTTCAGAATACCTTCAAAATTTATGGATAGTCTCCTAAAACCGTTTTCCTATAACTATAACGGTTAAGGTACCTGCCTTTACTGTCACGTCTCAAAAATTCACTCTGTATACCTATTAGGGATGTTATTGTTGTCAGTCAATCACGTAAAATGTCTGAACGGATTTGGATGAAATTTGGTAGGTAGAAGATGACCAACTGAATAAACACGTTATGATAACACGATGATAAAATTATTCCCCACTACACATGGGATACTTTCATCATCATCCATCATCACGCGGGTGAAACCGCGTAGAGTGCTGTGGATCCTCGGATAAACTAAACATTTAGTCGAAATATCGAATACAATTCAAAAGTATCGTGTGATAAAATACTTTAATAGTATGCAAAACATTTATTAAACATTTATTTACATTTGGCTGGTCACATAATTTTTTCGTAATAGTTTAATATAACTTCTTTTTCTTACAAAAATTATATACATAATGCCAAAAAAAATTTATGTTACGGTGTTTGGTAGTGTAAGGGCGCGGTTACACCCGCGTAGTGAGGGATGATTATCATGTAAGGTATCCCATTTGCTAATTCAGCGTCTCATTTACCTCTACACCAAATCTAAACAAAATTGGTCCAGCCGTTTGAGCGTGAAGAAGTAACAAACATACAAACACACCCACAAACTTTAGTCTTAATAATATTTGTGTGATCACAAATAACTAAGCTAGAAATACCGGGTTCCTATAAGAAAAACCTATGCGTTTTGGTTATCAGCCTTATCCTCTTGTCATTTTTGTATAAGATGAATGTCAAAAAACTACAGCTAGTAAACTTGTATCGGAACTCGGCTTTAGATTACTAGAATAAACCTAACTGTTTCTGCCAAGAAAACTCGTTTTGAACATACATTGTAGTAAAATAATCAAACATTTGTTTGGTAAGTAGATCCTCCTAACGGTGCAAAGATTAGCAAGTTTAGTAACTCTAGACGAAATTCCTTAGCAATGTATTCTACAGGGAAAGCTATTACCTTATTCTGTGATGATAGTAAAGAGCCCCAGACACATTGTATTCTATGTGTAAATGAGATTGCAAAATACATACTTCGTCTCCAAACAGACTAAAGACAGAATAAGGCTGACTTTGGAAGGTGAATGTTGTCACGAGAAAGTCATGACTAGTATGACGTCATGTGCAGTAGACATGATGAGTATATAGCTAGTCCATCAATAAAGATATCCAAGATATCAAAGCTAAGCGTACCTAATCTTTTGTGACTTTTATCTTTACCTTTTGTGGCCTTTATGAGGGAACGTTTATTTGAAATGGCAGTGGTAAGTGAGCACGTTTAGGGTCTTATGTATTCAGTGGCTCAGAATTATAATAATAATAATAATAATAATATAGCCTTTTATTCAGATCTCTTACAATGGTTTTTAAACTTATGTAAAACTATATAAACTTATTTAGTATCTAACTTTAAAGACTTAAACTTAATATATATTAATAAAATTAAACTAATATTTGGTCCTTGGTTATTTTGACAAGATCTGTTTGCCAGTCGGCAAAGGCCTCCTCCAACCTTTTCCACTCCTTTCTTTCATGGGCCACCCTGTTCCATGTAACACCTGCGACTTGTCTAATGTCGTCGACCCACCTTTTCTGTGGTCGGCCTCTCTTCCTTTTGCCTTCCTTTGGGTACCACCACGTCACCCTTTTGCTCCATTTGTCTTGTCCTCTTGCCAGGTGACCAGCCCATCGCCATTTAACTCTTTTTATTTTGCTCATTACATCAGTAGTTTTTGTTTTGTTTCTGATGATGATTTTTTTAATTCTGTCGGACTTCTTGATGTTTAGCATGCTCCTTTCCATTGCATACTGGCATGTTGCTAGTTTGTTTGAGGTAGCCTGATTTAAGGACCATGACTGACACCCGTACGTAAGGACTGGTAATATGCAGGTGTTAAAAAGTTTACTTTTTAGGTTTATATGGAGCTCCTTATTTTTCATAGCCTCTCTTAAACTCCAGTATGTTTTCCAGCCATTTGTAATTCTTCTGTCCACTTCCTTCTGCATGGGATCTTTTTGAGTTATGAGTTGCCCTAGATATATGTACTCATCTGTATAGTTCATTTCAGTGTTTCCTAGATCTATATTGTGTTTGTCCCCGTTTGTCATCACCTTAGTCTTTTCTGGATTCATTGCCAACCCTACTCTCTCACTTTCTTTTGCAAGTTCTTTTATCATTCTGGTTAGCTCTTCTGCTGTTTTTGCCAACAACACTATGTCATCAGCAAATCTTAAGTGCGATAGCATTTGCCCGTCTATATTAATTCCGAGATGTTCCCATTTGAGGCTTCGGAAGATTGATTCCAGTACTGCGGAGAATAATTTTGGAGATAGAGGGTCTCCCTGCCTTACGCCTTTTTCTACTTTGAAAGGGGTACTTTTCTTTTCTAGTTGGATTCTTGCTCTACTACAGCTGTATATGTTTCTTATTAATCGGATGTACTTGTGTTCTATTCCTTGTTCTAGTAACGCCTCCCATATTTTGTCGTGTTGTAGAGAATCGAATGCTTTACTATAGTCGATAAATGCAATGTAGTATGTGAGTTGGTATTCATTGTATTTCTCCAGAATTTGCCGCACCACGTGAATGTGGTCGATCACTGAATAGTCTCTGCGGAAACCTGCTTGCTCGATAGGTTGGTTTCGTCTAGGGTTCTTTCAATCCTTTTTAGGATGATCTTAGCAAAAATCTTATATATATATCTTATATATTGGACATGAGGCTTATAGGGCGATAATTTCCTATGTCGTATTTATCACCTTTCTTATACAGTAGGATGATGTGTGACTCAGTCCATTGCTGGGGGATGATTTCAGTATTCATTATATCTTCGAACATATCTGTGAGGACAGGTAGTAGGATCTCTTTGCTATGTCTTAAAATTTCATTGCTTATGCCGTCAGGCCCGGGTGCTTTCTCTCTCTTTTGGGTGTCGATAGCCTTCAGCTTGGAGAATGCTGGGGGTGTTCGAAGTATCCTCTAGATTGATTTTAGATTGCGCAGTGTTATTTCGATAAAGGTTTTTATAGTACGAAGTAGCTATTTTTAGTATGTTAATTCTGTTATAATTGAAGTTTCCTCGGGCATCTTTCATTTTTACTATCCAGTTTTTCATTTTGGTCAATTCTTTGAGTGCTTTTTTAGTTCCTCCAGTTTTTTGTATGTAACTTTATATCGTTCGCATCCTGCGTTGTTTTCTACCCTTTCTCAAACTTTCTTTAATGTCTTTACTGATTTTGGCTATTTTCTGTCTTCTATTTTGGGTACTTCTATCATTTATAAGGTGACTTCTTTCTTCTAGGAGCTTTAAAGTGTCTGTTGATATTATTCCTTTTGCATCAGTTTTAGTGTCTGTTATGAGTTTAGTTTGGGTTTTGATAGTATTCTCCATATAATTGTATTTTTCTTGGGTTCCCATTTCCTTAGTGTTTTCTTTAAAGTCACTAAACTCAGTTCTTAAGGCTGTTGTTATTTGCTCTAATTGCTGTTCGTCAAGTTTTGTGTTTCCTGGGTCTTGTCTCGGTCTAGTCTTCTTTGGTTGATTTATTCTGAGCTCGGTCCTAAGTAGCCTATGATTGGTGTTGAAGTTAAATCTTTTAATGACAGTGAAGTTTGTGAAGTAGTTGTTTCTGTTGGTTATAATAAAATCGATTTCGTTTTTTGTTTTACAATCCGGCGAAATCCAGGTCCACATGCTCTTCCGGTTTTTCTTGAACATAGTATTTAAGATTGTTAATTTGTTTTCTAGTGTGAAGTTCGTAATTTTTTCCCCATTTCTGCTTCTGGTCTTATTACTATATGAAAATTATCCTAGTATTGCGTTTTCTCCTGGGCGCCTAGATCCGATTTGACCATTGAAGTCACCCATGACTATTAGGTTTTTATGTGTATACTCTTGAATGGCTTCGTTTAATTCATTGTAGAAGTTGCTTATCGTTTCCAAATTTGATTGCTCTGTAGGTGAATATATTTGTACAATAGACCAAGGTTCTTTATATCCTGGTAGTTTCAAGTTCATGATAGCTATGCGTTCTGAGATTCCTCTAAATCCTTGTACATATTGGTTTAGATGTTTTTTAATAATAAATCCTACTCCATATTGGCCTTGTGTCTCCCCTATTTGGTATAGTATATAGTTTGGGTAGCAGGTAATACTTTCGCCCATTCTTCTTATTTCGCTAAATCCAATTATGTCCCATTTGATAGATTTTAGCGCATATGTCAGTTCCATAAGATTTTCTTCTTTTCCCAGGGTGAGTACATTGAGGCATGCTATGTAAACTACTGATTTTCGGTGGTTGTTGTCTTTGTAAGTTGGAGGGTTGTGGTCGCTTTCCCCCTCGAGGACCAGTCGGCTTGGGGGAGCTCGTTGTTTTTTTGTTTCTTTTTTGCTAGTTACTTTGGTTGGTTTTGGTTTCCGTTTGCCGTTCTGTAGTTGCTATTCGTTTTTATCAGTGTTAGGCATGTTTGAAAGGGAGCTGGATCTATATCTCACTAAATCAAAAGCATTTGTCTTGTTGGTCTTCATTGTGTTTACGGTTTGTTGCTTTTTTGGTTGATTGTTTTCTGAAGAGGGTGAAGCGGATAATCTTCTTTTTATTTTCTCTTGGCTGTTGTTGTTCTCTTTAACAATTACACTCGAGAGCAATGAATCCGGGTCACTTAAAGAATCCTAAAAATCTCAAAAACTAAAAATGCTAGGTTAATGCAATAAATTGTATTTAATAGACAATGTAATACTCCTTAAATGAAGGTATTAAAACTTCTTAGTTATTGTAAAGTTATATCATAAAAAAATCAAATTTGAAAAAGGGCCACTTTCGAAGATGGAACTACGAAATTACAGCATTTGGTTTTGCTTTTGTTTGTAATCTGTCATTTATGTGGGTACATAAACCATGTTGATAGTGCTCTATATTCATTATTCAAGCTGAAATTATGTCGCTTACGCCTGAAGAATGCACCAGAATACTTACAATGCTGGAAACCGGCCGGAGTCAGCGCGATACAGCCAGGACTGTCGGTGTGTCGCTGTCAACAGTACAAAGAGTTCTCCGACGTTACGAAGAAACTGGTTCTAACCTACGCAGACCAGGAACGGCAGAACCAGGTGTACCACAGCACGAGAAGACCGATACTTGGTGAACACCATGCTTCGAAATCGCTTTCTCACAGGAACTGAACTCACAAATCAGTTTCGACGCCTCGGAGGAAGTAACCCAAGTGCATGGACAGTAAGACGTCGGCTTGCTGAATCTAACTTAAAACCCCTTAGACCTGCAAACGGCCCTAAACTGGAGCGTGGGCATCGTATTTCAAGACTAAGATATGCCCAGAGCCACGTAAATTGGAGTATTGAAGATTGGTCAAAAGTTATGTTCTCCGACGAATCAAAATTTATGCTCTACAAGCACGATGGAAGACACAGAGTGTATCGAAGACCAGGGGAAAGATTCAAGCAAGCATGCATCGAAGAAAAAGTAGCCTACGGTGGTGGGTCTGTACTTGTGTGGGCCGGAATTTCTTCTGAAAGTCGCACAGAGCTGGTGATCATAGAAAACGGCTCTTTAACTAGCGAAAGATATGTGGAAGAAATCCTCAATGATCACGTTGGTCCATTTATGGTCAATTTAGGTGAGGATGCTATATTAATGCATGACAATGCCCGACCTCATACAGGTAGGATTGTGAATGACTACCTTCAAGAGATGAACATTACTCGTATGGAGTGGCCAGCGCGCAGCCCGGATATCAACCCGATCGAGCATGCTTGGGACGAGCTAGGCAGATGCGTAAAACAACGAAACCCTCCCCCAATCACGCTTCGTGAGCTCAAAATTGCTCTCACGGAGGAATGGGAGAATATTCCCCAAAATCGTATAAGGAACTTGGTGTACAGCATGCCAAACCGCGTAAACGCAGTAATGGAAGCACGAGGAGGCAATACGAAGTATTAAAATTCAAGAAAATCGTAATAAAGTTAAAAAATTTCATGTTTCTTATTTTTGTTTTAAGGAGAGATCAGCAGTTTTTTTCTTTATGTAATTTTGTGTTAATAAAATGTATGGTGACTCATATTTTTTTTACTTACGTTTAAGGAGTATTACATTGTCTATTAAATACAATTTATTGCATTAACCTATCATTTTTAGTTTCCGAGATTTTTAACATTTTTTAAGTGACCCGGATTCATTGCTCTCGAGTGTAGTTTATCATATTTCAGATAAGCTATATTACCCTTTTGTCTCTCTTCAGCTAACTTGGCTTGCAGCTCTTTTCTTCTTTCTAACACCTCCTTCGAGTAATCCTCCGAAATGTATATTGTTTTTAGGTTCTTTTTGTTTTTGATAATTTCGGTCTTTTTCCAGTTGTTTGTAAATGAGCACAGTACCGGCCTCGGTTTATTGCTATCTCTCTTTCTATTTCCTAAGCGATAAATTTTGTTGATATCATGTTCTTCCATTTTAATATTTAAATCTAGATTGAAGGTTGCTTTGAGCTTATGTATTAATTCGTAAGAGGATTTTTCGTTTTCTTCTAAGCCGAATACTATGATGTTGTTGGTTTTCTCAGTCCTCTTAAGGTATTCTATTTCTTTTTCTAGTTTTTCTACTTTACTTTTCAGGTTCTTATTTTCTTCCATAATAGGGAATAATTTATCATCATTTTTTTCCATAATACTATTTGTTATAGAATCCTTCAATTCTGCATTTTGAGTTTGCATCTCTATTTTCATTTTTTCGAATAATATTTGGAATTGACCTTCCATCATATATTTTCCTGTGTGTAACGGAACGCAATAGTGGAATATGGTAGAAACATTTTTTTCTCAATTGGCAACACTGTTTAATATGTCGGATTTATTGACGTTTATGCCAAGTGTCACTGAGTGAACGTTGTGTTGTTTTCGTGTATTCTAACCTCCGATCCAATATTTGATATTGTGGTTGTAGATCGACGATGGAGTAATCGCGCTTCCCCGTATGTTTATAATCACTTCCAGGGGGTCCCAGCACTGTATCGATGAATACCAGCAGGCAGAAATCACGTTTACTATTTTATATCGCTTAATTTCACTCGGAGTTAATCACTACGATGTTGACAGTTCGGAAGCCGGAAACGGAAAAATCAGGCTCAGAATTAGTATAAATAAATAGTTGTGTCACTATTGGACTATAGTCTCGAACTTTGTATTAATAGGATATTGGCGTTATAATTTGGCGTGCCATTTTCGACTGAGTGATTCGATGGGCTCGCCCGGCCGTTTGTCTTAACTGGATGCTTTGAATACTTGAACGTAAGGGTTAGCCAATGCCATTCGCCTATCCACCAAGCTGCATTGGGCCTCACTGGTGTATTAAAGCCCATACTCTTATCTCTTCAAGATGAAGACCCGTATGCAAGAAGTGGGAAGGTGTATATATCTGACTAACCGTCTTACGGGGACGGAGCGACATCTCCGAACCTCAGTGGCCTAGTTGCTCAATGGCGTCTGACACGGAGAGTCAAAAGACGCGAGTTCGAATCCCGTCCGAGGATGTGAATTTTTCTCCGTCTAAATTTCAATGTTTGAGATCGCTAAAGCAGGCGTTAGTGCTTTAAAAAGTAATACTATAAAAAATACAAGGGTTGCGATGTCAATACGAAAGTTTAAGTATTTCTAAATAATGCTTCTCTCAGTTGGATAGTACTATTAAGGCTGTTCAATAGATGTCGCTCCGCCCGTAAGACGGTTAGTCAGATAGAGAGTTAAAATTCGATGCTCGGACCCGAACCTCGGTGGCCTAGTTGGTCAATGGCGTCTGACACGGAGAGTCAAAAGACGCGGGTTCGAATCCCGTCTGAGGATGTAATTTTTTTTCTCTATAAATTTCAATGTTTAAGATCGCTAAAGCAGGCGTTAGTGATTTAAAAAGTAATACTATAAAAGTTAATATTACGGTAAAAAATCAATCGGTAATATTATCTAATCAATAAATCGTAAATAATTAGTAAGTAAATCGGTCTGTTTTTGTAATTTTGGAGAAGTCAATACTATTATTATATTTTTTTCTGCAAAATCTTGCACACTATCATATCGATATGCCATACCTTAATCATGTATTTTCAAAATCTAACATTAAGCTCCACGGTTTTAGCGTGAATCAACACCTCACATGAACTCTTAGAGACACAAGTTGCAAACGAGTGGTATTCCCATTGTATATACCGTTGCGTTTGCATGCCATTTTGTTTACATCATTTGTCGATATCTGGTTTCGTTTTAGAGGTGAAAAGTATAATTATTTTAAGGACATCGTAATGTACAACATTTGGTGTCAAATTATAACTTACTTGTCCTTTTCTTCTCATGTTTGGTGTGGTAAGAACTTCTCTGACGAAGTGTTTGAATTGAACGCACCTGGCAACTCTTGCAGGAAGTTTTCGCTTTGTTGAACGTGTTTCTTCTTTTATTTATTTTCTTCTTTTCTCTATTTGCTTCAATCTACATTCCATTTGACTCGACATCTGGTCAGCTATGAAAATTTATCAGATGCTGTTCTTGAAATTCAGTTACCATATGTCTAATGTGCGTGTGTGAAATAAGAGTCACTGCAATACCTAAAAATATACAAAAGTTGTATTGAAATTATCGTGAACGTGACACATACTATTCTATTATTACTAACCGGTAAAACACTCACGTTAGGGATCAAATTTGTCGACACGGTTATCGAGCATGTCAGACGCCGCTGCGCACTCGCCTTGAAGACGAGCTTGTGATATGCTCGAAAACTGGTTCAACGTATTCGATTCTGAACGTGAGTGTTTTAGCGGTTAATAATTATCATCATCATCTCAGCCGTTCGTCCACTGCTGAACATAGGCCTCCCCCATAATTTTCCAAAAGGACCGGTTGGAAGCGGCCGGCATCCAACGTCTTCATGCGACCTTTATCAGGTCGTTTGTCCACCTTGGCGGTGGACGACCTACGCTGCGCTTGCCGGTGCGTGGTCTCCACTCCAGAACCTTTCGGCCCCGTCGCCATCTGTTCTGCGTGCTATGTGTCCTGCCCACTGCCACTTCAACTGGTTAATCTTCTGGGCCATGTCGGTGACTTTCGTTCGTTCGACATTCGTTCTACGGATCTCCTCATTTCTGATACGATCACGTAGAGAAACTCCAAGCATAGCCCTCTCCATAGCTTGTTGTGTGACTTTGAGCTTAGTTATGAGGCCCATAGTAAGAGACCACGTTTCAGTGCCATAAATCATCACTAATGTAACACGGTTAATAATATTAAAATTTTAATAGAAATGTATTAGTAAAAAATCACTTCATCGTAATTATATTTTTTTGGTTCAATTACTTTGATGAAGGACTTAACTTGAAGCAATGATAAATAATAAATCAGTTATAAGCAAGTATATAAATTATCTTTTGTAGTCAATAGAGCAAGATTATGGAATAAATAACCTACTTCGAGTGTAGACAAAATCAAGCTAGTTTTTTAATACATCATAAAGTTGGTAGAGAATAACCATTCAATAACTTATTTCACCTTATTTGGCTTAAGTCCAAGAGTGCTGGCGCCTGAACGTGACTCATGCAGGTATAAATGATTTATTCATTCATGTACCGACTAATTATCTCTACGCTGACTTCTCGTTACGTCAGGTTATTTTTATATAGAGCCCTAAAATTATCTTTACCTCTATTCATATGTAGGAGTATTAGGCCACATTTTGTGGACTTATATTTATTGCATTGTTTTTCACTCGAGCCACTACTTTCTTGTTATTCTTATTCTTATTCTGCTAAGGGGTAAAAAGTTCATATAACGTAGCACAAACAATTTGCAAAAAAGTATTCGTATCGCAAGCGTCAACGCGTCGCGTTTCGGCGAACAAACTATGTGTCACAGTTGCCCTATAAATGACAGTTTGTACTGTTTCACGTTACATTATTCTCACGTAGTTATTCGAGCTATGCCCACTGTCTAAGGTCATGCTTGGGGTAAGGGATTGCAAAATCGGTTCTCTGTCGAAGAACCGGGAATCCCGGAAAATTTAGTGTAAGGAACCAGAAATTCCCGGGATTTCCCGGGAATTGGAGGTATTTGTATAATAAACTTGTTTTTTAATGATTTACATAGTAAAAACTAAGAAAGTTCGATGAAAATCTAAAGTGAAAGACAGGACGTTAAAAAAAATAAAAATTAACTGTGTCAGACGATGTTATTAATATAACATAACGAATAATATAACGACAATTTATTAATAATAATTTATTTATAAAAATATATTAAGATTATAACAAATTATTTTTCCCGAATTTTGCGAATGTCCCGGGAATTAGATTACGATTTCACGGTTCTGGCGTAGATTGAAAATCTCGGGAATTCCTGGGATTTCTAGTCCCGGGATTTCCCGACTGCTAACCATACATGGAGTGTATTGTACATTTCTCTGTTTGACATCCCACGTTGTAAGTGTAACGTGTGTTAAACTGAGCATGACCCTGGACCTTCTTTAAAACGACCAGTGTTTTTTATGGTTATTACTAATACCAGACCACACACGCACTAATTTGTATTTAAATATTTATGCTAATGTTGCACCAGCCGACTTTAGATCAGATCACCAACAATAATTTAGGTGTCTAACCAAAATAATATCAATAGAATCTTAGCACAGCATACAGGTTATCCCCTTAACCATATCGTTCTGAGGCCGTAGCACAAACAATATGCGATAAAAAATTCGTATCGTAAGCGTCAACACGTCAACACACAAACTATGAGTTACCTGTGTCACAGTTGCCCTAGATAAATGACAGTTTGTGCTTTTACTCGACGACATGTTACGTCACACTTACGCAGTTATTCGTGTTAGGCCCACTGAATCTTACATAATAATGTTCCTGTTATTATGATGTTTAGTAATTAATGCAAAATTTATATATTTTATAACACGTTATACCCTACATTAAATCTTGTTATCCTTATCTTTTTATAGATCTATACTCGAAGTTTTACCTCCTAGGTGTTGTCAATGACAGTTTACATCATAATCCGGCCATATTTATGCCAATCAGCTATAAGTATGCTAAACAGTTCGTAGTGAGATTACTGATTCGATAGCAATAATTTGTATGCTTCCATGGTATGGGAGTCTGTGAATTTTGATGTTGTGAAATGTAAAGACAGGACAATTTTGTTATATAAAATAATCATCAACTTAAAGCTTAAAATAACTACATATAGAAACCAAGTACATGCGATAACTGTAAGCCGTTAAATAGAAACTATATTGCATACTTTGCTTGCACCGTCGGAACAGCAGTAAACGTTTTTTTAATATTTTTGTTTACTAAACATATTTTTTGGGGAAACACAACCAGGGGGCCTTCTCCCACCTTTTACGAAACTATCATAAATCAGGAGCGTTTTGTAATAAGCTTAGAATAATCATACTTACTATCGTACTCCCACTGACACAAAACGGTCAACCAAATTTAATAGTAACGATGTAATATGACTACTTTAAGAAGGGATTACGAATCTTCAAAAATGTCTGTTGGAACAATGAAACTTAGTGCCGAAAATCATGAAAAAGTATGCGAATTGCGTGAAATATTTGATACTACGTCATCAAAACGTCTATCGTAATCCAATATTATTTTAAGCTTGTTATATTAACGTGGTACCAGATATAATGGTAAGGTTGAAACATGACTGCTTTAAGAGGTAGGAGTATTATGTTTGCGTTTGTGAGCGTGGCAAGGCATATAAACACCGCACACATAGCGAATTTGTAAAGTAGGTTTTGAGAAGACGTTCTTTGGAATATAAATAATATAAACCTTATTTAGATATTTATTCTTAGTCATAAAGTTAATATTTTTATTAAATAATTTATTGATTCAGGCGTTACTTTGCGGAAATCCATTATCAAAAAAAACGATATTAAAAAATATTTAGTGTCACTAAATATTTTTTAATATCGTTTTTTCATTCTTTCTATTAGCAATTTATGCGGGAGGGAGGGTGGTGCACGCCCCCAAATAGGCCAAAATCATTGTTTTCTTTTCAGCGGAAGTGTCACTAAATATTTTTTAATATCGTTTTTTTGATTTTTATTAAATGATTTATAAAGTCAAAAAACAATACGTCTGGATAGTGAGGCCAAATATCGCAATTTTAGAGAGGGAAAATACGTGTCATTACGTGTCAGTACAATCCGTGTCATTATCACCTACATTACACATACACCACGAATAAAGTATACAATATGTTTTAATTTAATACTATATGTTTTATTTTAATTAACCACGCATATTCTAACGGAACTGATTCATGATATAAAAAACTTCGCAATATAGTGTGAAGTTTATAAGAACATTATTCAAAAGAAGCGTACGCGAATCTGTATTTTCACATTAACTTATATCATATAAATCTCAGTTTCGGGTACCTCCATTCCAGAATTTGGCAATGTATATACATGCTAATCTATTTTTTTTTTCACACACATTACCTCCAATATTTCACAAGACTGTGTTAATTATCTACCTGGAAACCCTGTCGAAACCCCGAGCACACATGGACATAGTAGTGGTAGGACTCTTGCGCTGCAGGCCTCCTGCGGAAGTACTACATATTTGCCTGTTATTCAACAGCAGTGGTGTGCAAACATAACTTTGTTTCAAGTTGAAGGGTGACATTTCCAGCGAAATAACAAGGCAAGGGGTTTAACGTCTTTATAACCGACTTCAAAATAGAAGGAGTTTATATGTTCGTGTGTTTTTTGTGTATGTTCGATTTCCCTCCATTTGTAAATCAATTCTCAAAATATTTTTTTGTTTGGTAGAGTATACTTCCGAAGTTACTATTTAAATTTCATAAAATTCGGTGCAGTAGTTTTTGAGTTATACTCCAAAAACTGAAAAGTGTTACGCCTATTTTGATGATATCATCATTGCCGATGAATGACAATCGATCCCGTAAGTACTAAAGAAAACGAAAAAATAGTGAATAAGCAAGTATTATTTTAAAAATTTAATACCGACTTCCATTCTATTCATCTATTAGAGTTTATCTCAAAAACTACTAAACAGAATTTGATTAAATTTCAGTTCAGTACCATTCAGAATTTTAAACTACAACAGTTTAAAGTACTATATGACGATACAATGTGCTCGGAAACATATGTTACAAAAGTATGGAATCTACTTCAGTATCAAAAAGTGTGAAATAATTTGTAGAAGCCGGGAAGCCATGCGCACAATATTATGATAATAGGTACTTTTGAACTATCGTGGTACCGACTTCAACAAGTTATTTCACACTTTTTGATACTGAAGTAGATTCCATACTTTTGTAATTATTTATAAAACATATGTTTACGAGCACATTGTATTGTCATATAGTACTTTAAACTGTTGTAGTTTAAAATTCTGAATGGTACTGAACTGTTATAGGCAAGTGTGCCGTTACCATCAGGAGCGCGATTTACTTGTCTCCATACCGATTAACATACAAAACCACACATATAGGCTTCCCCAAAAGATTTCCAAAGAACTGGTTGGAAGCGGTTCTGCATCCAACGTGGTTCTGCAACCTTTTAAGGTTGCATCATCTGTTCACCTTGTCGGTGGAAGATCTATGCTTGCCCGTCCGTGGCCCCCACTTTAGAACCTTCCAGCCCCATCGACCGTCGGTCCTACTTGCCATATACCCACTACCACTTCAATTGGTTGACGATGAATATATAAAAATATCAAATCTATAAATATGAGAGGAACAAGAGGAAACCTAGGTACCTTTTCGTGGGCTGGGTGCCAACTTGCCACTTGTTATTTCAGATAAACGTTCCGTGAAAAGTGATTAAAAGTATTGGATATACTTGGCTTCATTCCAATATTTATTACAATGGCTTTTGGCAATATGAGTTTTTTTTGCAGTAGTTTAGCAGAATTCTACAATTATTATTGTGTTCACTATATTTGTTTACATTGGTAAGTACTTCCACCAAATACATTACTATTAATATAGTCATTTATATATTTCGTGAGAGAATAGAAATTAGACTAATTATTAATAAAAATACTAATTAATTTCCTCTCCAGAGTCTATTATAATACCTATAATATGTAATATTGTAAGGTATAACCTAACTTACTGCCGATCCTAATAATCTATCCACGGTTTAGCTTACAGATGCTACGGATAGAAATTTGACATATCGGCCTTACAAATAGTGTCAAATATCTATCTCTGGTATATATTTGGCGATAACTGGCGATAGATAGATTATTGGCAACGGCCTTTAGTTGAAAGCTTCTCTGACAAGACTCTGTCTTTGACGTCTATATTTTATAATACGGCACTACATTATTGCTACCAGAGGAGAACACAGGAGAACCAATTCGCTGCCGTGGAAAACACCACAGACGTAAACCAGAACCTCGAAAATGTGACTCGGGTCCTCAGGGAAGAAGGTACGAGATTTTGTTACATGCAGCGTAAGGGCAAGAAGTCCAAGCTTTCGGAAAAGACTTTGGGCCTAATGAAGGAACGACGTGAAAACCCACCCATCACTTTGTCAGAAAAGCGGACTCTAAACCGAGAGATCAACAAGAATGTACGACACGACCTCCGGTGCTTCAATACTCTTTCGATCGAAAGAGCGATCGAGCAGAATCGGGGGTCAAAGGTGTTCGTACAATCTCTTGGAAGAAGCCACCTGACGAAGTTGACCACAGCTAGTGGAGAAGTCGTTGCTTCGAAGCCGGCAGTCCTTTCGGAAGTGGAGCAGTTTTATGGCCGATTATACGCATCGCATGCATCTCGACCTGACCCCGAAAATGATCCTAGAGCCACGTTAACACGCCATTTCACCGAAGACTTGCCAGAAGTCAGTATTGGTGAAATCGAGATCGCTCTTGGACAGCTTAAAAATGGAAAAGCCCCTGGAGAGGATGGCGTTACAACAGAGCTACTAAAAGCAGGAGGTAAACCCGTACTGAGGGAGCTCCAGAAGCTTTTTAACGCTGTCCTGTTCGAAGGGAGAACTCCAGAGGCGTGGATTAGGAGTGTGGTCGTCCTGTTCTTCAAAAAGGGAGATAAGACCCTGCTGAAGAACTATCGACCCATATCCCTTCTAAGCCACGTCTATAAGCTGTTTTCAAGAGTGATCACGAACCGTCTTGCGCGTAGACTCGACGAATTCCAACCACCGGAACAGGCTGGGTTTCGGAGCGGATACGGCACCATAGACCACATTCACACAGTGCGGCAGATTATACAGAAGACCGAAGAGTATAATCAGCCCCTGTGTCTAGCATTCGTAGACTATGAGAAGGCCTTTGACTCGGTTGAAATCTGGTCTGTTCTGGAGTCCCTGCAGCGTTGCCAGATAGATTGGCGATACATCCAAGTGATGAGATGTCTTTACGAAACCGCCACCATGTCCGTCCAAGTACAGAATCAGCAAACAAGTCCCATACCGTTGCATCGAGGAGTGAGACAAGGGGACGTTATTTCCCCGAAATTGTTTTCAAATGCAATGGAGGATATGTTCAAGACGCTGAACTGGAAAGGACGTGGCATTAATATCAACGGCGAATACATCTCTCACTTGCGATTTGCTGACGATATCGTCATCGTGGCAGAGACGCTGCAGGACCTGCAACAGATGCTGAATGACCTGGCTGACTCTTCTATACGCATCGTCCTACGGATGAACTTGGACAAAACCAAGGTCATGTTCAACGAACATGTTCTACCGGAACCGATTGCGATACACGGCGCCGTTCTCGAAGTTGTTCAAAAATATGTGTACCTCGGGCAGACATTGCAGTTGGGAAAAAACAACTTTGAGAACGAGGTGAATAGAAGAATTCGGCTGGGCTGGGCAGCGTTTGGGAAGCTACGTCGAGTCCTTACTTCGCCGATTCCACAGTGCCTGAAGACGAAAGTCTTCAATCAGTGCGTCCTACCCGTCATGACATACGGAGCCGAAACGTGGACACTGACGGCTCGAATGGTCCACAAGCTCAAGGTCGCTCAGCGGGCTATGGAAAGGGCTATGCTCGGTGTTTCTCTGAGGGATCGCATCAGAAATGAAGTGATCCGTCAGAGAACCAAGGTCATCGACATAGCCCACCGGATCAGCAAGCTGAAGTGGCAGTGGGCTGGCCATATTAGCCGTAGAACCGACAACCGTTGGGGTAAACGAGTTCTAGAGTGGAGACCGCGTCTCGGCAAACGTAGTGTAGGACGTCCTGAGGCACGGTGGAGTGACGATCTGCGCAAGACGGCTGGCAAAAACTGGATGCGAGAAGCCCAAGATAGACCTAAGTTGCGTGCAATTGGATAGGCATATGTCCAGCAGTGGACTGCAACAGGCTGATGATGATGATGATGATGATGATTATTGCTACGGTCGCAACATTGTGCAGCAAGTGAAATAGCTGAGCGAAGGAGACTCTAATGCCCGTTGAGCTCAATTTTTTTGGTAAAAATTTTTTTCACCCTTTTACCCTCCTACTTACAGGACCGATTGTCATTTGCCGTCAACTACGATATCATCAATATATGCGAAGCGAAACACTTTTCAGTTATTAGATTGTAACTCAAAAACCACTTGACCGAATTTGATGAAATATAAATGGGACCACCTCGGAAATATACTCTACCAAACAAAAGAATAATTATCAAAATCGAACTCTTCTGTAAAAAGTTATGCATAAAAAAATATATGCGTCGACTTGGGAATCTCCTCCTTTATTTTGGAAGTCGGTTCAAAAATGTCACCTAATTTGGCTTCGGTGTTACCTAAAATTTGGTGAAAACGGGTATAAGACCAACGTTTCAAGTGCAGTATGGATTATTTCAGCAGATTTTGCAGAAGTGGTGCATGAATTCTATCAGGGAGGGGCACGGCAATTTAGGTAACTTGCTACGAATAATAATAAGTCTATTCGTAGGTCACTTGTTAGTATTAAAAAGTCTACGAGATTGTTTTGACAATACACCGTACTCCTATGACCTCTGGTGTCCTGGTTACCTCTGGTGTGGATATACGTGGGCGACGGTGATCACTTAACACACGATGAGCTATTTGCTCGTTTGGTATCCTATGTGATAAAAGTATAAGTAAAGTATAATAAATATAGAAATCAAGATATACATATTGACTTAAACAATAAGATCTATTTCGTATAGTTTTATCACACACATTTTATTTAGAAAAAAGAACACGTTTGCATGTTTTGACAAGCATTGAAAATCTATTGCAATCATTTGAATACGAATCGGTATTTTCGTATTTTGTTTAGTATAAACGATCGCATATTTGGAATACCAATTATATTGCCGACTCCTTAAATAGAAATCTGCGCGTGTGGTGCCAATTTTTTATATTTTATAATTCTGCCACACAAGTTGGAAATACCAAAGTTGATAGAGTAACTGACTGGCCAATTGGCGCAGTTGGTAGATTCCTGCCTTCTGAGTCGCTGGTCCTGGGCACGATCCTGGAGGTCAAAATACTTTAAAATAGTGTAACACAATGCTGCGAATCACACAATGTAGATGGTGACAGTGGTCTTAAATATTAAATGTTTCGTAGTTTATAAAAAGAATAATCCGCAAATAATTTTTACCAAAAGACGGAACCGACTTCAACACCAAAAAGTGTAAAATAGCTTGTTTGAACTCGGTACCATCATAGTTCAAAAGTACCTATTAGTATCAATTTTGTGCGCATGATACCGACTTCGACAAATTATTTCACATTTTATGGTGTTGAAGACGGTTCCACTTTTCGGTAAAAAAAATATTTTGGTTTTAGTGACCGTTGCTACTTACAGGATCGATTGTTATTAACCGCCAATGATAATGTTATGGTCAAAATAGGCGTACCAATTTTCAGTTATTGGAGTGTAACTCAAAAACTGCTTGACCGAGTTTGATGAAATTTAAATGTGGTAGATTTAAATGAGGTAGTTCACCTCGAAGTATACTCTACCAAACAAAAAAGAACTTTTAGAACCAGCCCGCAATGGGGGAGAAATCGGCTAACATACACAAAAAAATACATACAATCGAACATACATCCTCCTTCTTTTTTGAATTCGATTAAAAATTCGTAAATCACAAGACAAATAATTACACATTCTAACAAAAATATGTATTTCCCGCTTACAAATTGTGCTCTAGCCTAAAGTGAGCCGTGAAGTAGTCAAATGTTAGACTTATATAAATAAAACAAATAAAGCAAAATTATTAACTTATAACTAAACTAAACTAAGTGATGGGAGTGTGGTATGCTCTCCACGCTTTGTGGAGAGCATACCACATAATAGTTATTTCGGTGTAAGTAACTACTCTTCAGTACTAGAGTAACCTCTCAAGGATAAGTAATCAAATATAATAATAAACTAATTTCTATAAACCCAACCGCAAACTAAACGGAAAATAACGCATATCAGAATACCATGAGCATAAAAAGTTATTAGAATGGGCGATTTGTTTCACTTAATTTAGATACAGTTTAATCATAACTAAAATAATCCATCATATACCATATTTTACAGTAAATTAAAATAACAGTCCTAATACCATAATACAGAGTAGAAGTAGAAGTAGAAGTAGATATATTTTGTTATTAATAACAAAATATGCCTACTTCTAGACAAAAAATATTGTTGTACCCTTTCAAAAAAGGCTGGATATATAGAGGAAAATAAAACTGTATGAGTAAAATCCACTGTACCAATGCTCGCATAAATAAGATTAGGGTAGCTAAATATTGACGATGACCCACTTTCAATCTTAAAATAATGTGAAGCAAAATTAAATCTACGAGTAATGCACACGCACTTCGGATGCCAAAAGTCATAAAACATTTAATTAGCTAAGCTTACATTGTTTCCGTCACAAAAATAATACACTGGACACTTAGGCACGGTTTAGAATTAAATTACGAAATGAACCAGCTATGTAATACTGCGAATGATTTAAGATAGAGCAGACAGTAGTTCATTTGTCTCATGTCACAAAATGAGTTATATTTGCAGTGCAATTTGTCTGTGACATTTATAAGTCAGGGCCAAACGAAATTGGGCACATTGTGTTTGGTAAGCTAGCTAATGGAGGTGAAACTTGTGATGCAGCCAAGTATATTCCTGTGAGTAAGAAATTGTAATACATTCTAAGATTTACTTTTATTTACTCTGTTTTTGTGAGAACGTATGCACAACGCTTCTATTGAGTCAGAATGCTCGTGAAAGTTTTGGGTAAATCTGCGCGTTAAAGCGTTAGCAAAACGGAGCTTTTTCGGTGGTAGTGCCATGCTGTAACCCCACAGCCACATGGGTCGGCACGACTGGGGAAGTACCACACTCCCACATAATACCGACGTGAAGTAACATAGCTTAATATTGTATTATAGTGTATTATCCTCAAAGGTCGAAAACGCATCCTTTAGACTTCTGGTATTGCGGATGTCCGTGGGCGACGTTATCACCAGGGTGAGGTCACTATAAGGTGAGCCGCTTGCACGTTTGCCAACCTATCCCATAAAAAAAGTTGTGATTTTTAGGCCCGTATTCTAGAAAAACTCAAAACTTACTCAGATCTGTACTCAAGCGCAGATTCACAACTGAGCATCTTCCTAGAAAACCGGCCTAAGTGTGGTAAATAGCAAAAGGCGAGAGTGGGATCGTCAGCTGAGCGGGCATCCATTAAGAAACCATATCGCAGATGCGCAGGAGTGCGTTCTATACTCATATGTCATAATGCTTGCTAAGGTTTATACAAAGAGATATAGTTAAGAGTCATCCAAAGCTTTGTACAGATTGTCTTTAGAAATTGACAAGTTCTATTAGTTAAGATTGCGATACAATAACAGCTATTAGCTAATAAAGTACAGAGTTTAGTTTTCTTTAACTAACTTTCCTATAACTATATTGTCATAAAAACTTCTGTGAGAACTCAAAGTTAAGACGCGGTCCAACCCCAATTTTAAAATAATTTACGATGCTTTACGTAAGGTTGAAAATCGCTTGTTAGATTGGACGATGTAACGCGAAAATGCATTAATTTTGTACGTTTTCTTTATATTTTTCGATATATACTAACACAATTGAAAAAACTGCTGGTTATTACTTTCGTTGGCTATGTATAACCTAAAAAAAAATATAGTGTTATCGCTGAAAATTCTGAGAGTTTGGACGTGAAAGTTTATTTTTGTGGACCTATTCAGGATTTTTTTCTGCTGAAAGAGAGTTATATTTATGAATTCTATTCGGTTATTACTCTTTTCCTATTCCTTTTCTAACCTGTGTATTTTTTTCATAATATCAGTACTGCCCGAACACCGGTCGGGGTATAACGACTAGATGATAGACGTGAGTGTTTGCCGGTTTTACCATTTTCCTATGAATAATTTAAAATTTAATGTTTTATTCGTAGGATTTATAAAACGAAAAAAAACATGTCATATACACAAAAAATAACTATAAATAAGTCTACCTAACAAACGTAAATTAAAAACTGTACTACTGCATGACTACTACATCAATGTCGCATGTCAATGTCATGACGTCATTTAAGCCGCCCATAGAGATGACATCATATCACACAGTGCACATAATAATACCTATAAAATTCTTCAATAAACATTAACACTTCCTGCAGATTAAACTCTGCAAATTCGTCAACGCATTAACGCCTTCAAATTGATAACACGTAGCGTTTTGAAGCGAAGTCAATGCGATAATTACATGCGATAACCATAGTCGTTATAATGGTAGGGTGACCATGACTCACTCATAAAAAATCTAAATACTAGATGCAAAGTTTCTGTATCAGCTTGTTGTAGATATAGCTATAGTCACTTTAGACATCACGCATTTGATAGTGTTGATAGACATAGGTATTTTACTTATTTATTCAATAATATATACTTTTCGCCGATTTCTAAGAAAATTTAGATAGACGAAAATACATTTTTTAAGTACTCAAAACATACAGATCAATTTGAAAATAGTATTCTGAAAATCTTTGTTAGTGACTCAGTAGCTAAAGCTTATATACAAGAACGTTGAATTCCATCTATTTGTTAAAACCTAATTATTATCATAGAGGTCTTGATGTTCAATAATCATATGAAAAACACACACGCCTGGCTCACATGTTTTATTTTTAGATAGATAGATAGATAGATAGAAAACTCTTTATTTGTACACTATAATAAGATATAAAAGAGAAAAACATTTTATTTCTATAAGAAATGTTGTAAACTATAATCATGAGATGTTTAACTTGTTATTGTCTACCGGTCTAATATATACTGTGGAACCTACGAAGAAATAATGTCAGGAAGCATAACTCAGAACAAATTCCACACTAAAAGTCATTCAAACCAAAACGACGTAATATGATTTCAAATACGAATTACTTCCGAGGTTACAAATAGACATGTTCGGTGATTGGTTTAAATTTCAGAAGAAAAGCAGGGATTGGTCCACGCGCGTGCTGCAACGTCTACTACGACAGCTGAGTCATAGCGGCATGAACGATGTTATTGATTTAGCACAACTTTTATTGGGTCATTTTTTAAGGCAGTTACTCTTCCTGATATTATTTCTTCGTAGTGTGGAACAATTATAGTATATAGTAATAGTATAAGTAATCTGTCCCACAGTTGTACTAGAGAAATGATAGTTTGTACTATATACATCAACAATACGGTTACGTTGCACTTATAAAAATTTTTGTGCTAGGGCCACTGCTCCCCTGCCTGACTGCGCCCCTTGGTTTCATACGCGTGGTTTTGGATGAAGATGATGAAAGTATCCTATACTATTATCTGCTACTATGGATTTAAACTAGATCTCTAATGGCCGGTCCTAATAATCTATCAATCGCCGGTTTACCTTACCAGAGATAGATATTTGACACTATTTGTATGGACGTTATGTCACATTTCTATCGGTAGTAAGGAAAACTGTGGTTAGATAGATTATTGGGATCCGTCCTAAATCTAACAAAACTTGTGGTGTCATAGTCACACTTGTACAAAACTCAAGCAGCTCATATCTCAGCGCAGTTACTGTCATTATCTTAAACGGCCGAGCCTTTGATCCAGTTAGCCCACGATTTGCACTAACTTACCCCTAATCACAGAATAGAGAAGCAAGTTAGCTAACTGGGTGAAGATCAGAAATCTATTGAATGATTTTCTCACGGGAATATCGAGGAGATTTTGAATAGACGTCTAAAAAAGACAAAACGAATGTCCAGAAATCCTCTTAGCAGGGGATGAGCTGAGGGGATTTCTGGAATAAGCCGTCTTGCGTAACTAGCTAAGTGTCACACAAAACTTTAGTTCTAAACTCTAGGTAGCACTGCACCTGACATGGACAAGCGTGGCACTTACTATCAGACACAGGACTTGTCCGTCTTGTCATGTGATATGTTATTCAAACTGTTATACAAAATATTATATAATATATATACGAGTAATATTATGGCTTAGAGAGAAGAATTTCATTTAGCTTAAGAGTTTCTAGCTGTTTAGATATATCTAAAGAATTTTTGAAATGGGTCCAGAACTTTTTGAGCCAATTCGTTACAAACATACTTACATACAAATCTTTCCTATTTTTAATATTATATAGTAATATAGTATAAAAGTATATAGTCACCAATGCTAAATGTGTAAATACATTTCAAATAAGTACAATGCATAGCAAACTATTTGAGCCATGTCGACCGCCTCGCCTAAAGCACACATACATAAGTTAGTGGTTAGGTAGTATTATATTTTGCATTACTAATAATATTCTATAACTGCAAATATAACATGTTGCTCACGTCTTGATTTTTTTATTCATAAATAATATTTTAAACATTGGAGAAATAGATAGATTCGATGCTCGGACGGCGTGCCTCGGTAGCCTGGTGATCATGGCGTCTGACACGGGTTGTTGGTGGACGCGAGTTCTTATCCCGTCCGAGGACGTGATTTTTATTTCTAAAATTGCAAAGTTTGGTCTCGCTAAGCAGGCGAAAAAAATCATACTAAATAAATAAAACAGCATAAAATTTTCCTTTCGTAAAGAAGATAAACATCATGTTGGACTCATAAAAATAATAAATCATTGGTATTGTAATTTATTAATAAATAGGAATATAATGCAAGAATGAAATATTGTGGTGAAAGCTATATATTAAACATAAACTGTACTAAAACAAAGCGATGCAATAATTAAATGATATTATATGATCATACGACTATAATGATTACAAGAGTTATTCAATGCTTATCATGCCTCATGAATTATAAATATAGGTCTGAAAACGATTGATATCACAATAAAATTTAAATATGCATTTTATTTTCAATCTATTAATTTTTATCAATGAAGTCACACTATTACCATTATACAGGCGAAAATTTGTAAGTAAGTGTGTTATATGTTTGTTACTTCTTCACGATCAAACAGGTGGACCGATTTTGAAAAAAAATATGGAGGTAGATGAGACACTGGATGAAAACATACGATACTTTTATCATCATCACCAGAGGGGACTGAGGGGACTTGCACTGGCAGATAGCTGATGTTCTCAGGAGTTACTTAGAATTATCTTTTATCATCAAGTCTTAGTCATCAAGCAGATCAATCCTCGTGATGCAGTTAGTTCATAATAAAGTTATGGTGACAATATAATAATATCGTTAGCACCAATCAGAACTCCATTATACATTGTAGTACACAACCGTATGCTTCTTTCACGTGATTTTTTCCATAAGTAGATTTGTACACATTATTATGTATACAGTTTTTTCGGTGTTTTTCATACTTGCATTAAGTTTACCTACTGCGTTATTGCAGCACTGTTCATCGTGCCAGCTCAATGCTCAAATGAGCTGTAATTCTGTTATCTGCTGAATATAATTGTAGGTCTCTGTAAATCAATACGTCAATTAAGCTTGCAATATGTGACCGTTGAGATCGTGTTCAATTGAAGGAACATGATTTCGAAAGTACGATATGGTTTAGTTGCTGGTTGTATTACTGACTGTCGCAGATTCAATTTATTACTTAGAAAGCTTTGTTTTGTGGTATTATTAAACTTTATATATTTTTACTTTACTGGTTTGGATAACTAGAATTGCTTTGTGTAGTCAGTCCTATGTGTGTACGTGTACGTGTTTACTAGACTTCTTCAACGAAGGTCTAGTTCACTATGAATCAAAGACGCTTTCTAATCTGTGATTTGAACTCTAAAATTTATCATATCTTGTACAGGTTTTATTTATTATTTTTGTAATAGACACTATTTCGAGCATATCTAGAATCTATATTGTCTATGATTAGATTATTATGAAAGAAAAACCAAGAAAAGACGGAGGGTTATGGCGAGGCCGAAGGCCGATCCCACTACGCGAACGAAGTCACGGGCATTCGCAAGCACTAAATAAACATTCGATACAGATTGAAACAGTTGCGCATAACTTGGGAATGGCTTAACCGAATTGAATATTTTTTCCAAATGCGGAATAGCCTGAATATATGGAAAAAGCGGGAAACCTCAAGCTTAATGCAATAGGCCAGCACATCGTTTGTAAGACTAGTAAAAAAGAGCCTTTACGTTACAATTTCAGTATTTCAATAACGACGCACAAACCCTTGTGACGCGCAAACCAGTGCTATAAAAATTTAAAGTGCTAAACGTCACTTTAGTTTAAGCTGATCTCACTAAGGCATATATTATTATATTGAATCCCATTTCCAGTACTTTTGTTTGCTACATCACCTTTCTATACACATGTTTCCTATATAGTATATAACTTATACATACAGTATTGTAGCAACGATAATAATAAAAATAGGTAAAATATATTCTAAGTTTTTTCTTTTTCACAGCACACTAAAAACATTCCCTTATTATTTCTCCCTTTTTACCTCACATCTCCATAATGACTTGTTTTGTACACAAAAAGTAGGATTCTATTGAACCCGTCTTACGATGCGGATTCAATATACAGCGATGAAAGAACCCGGTATCCATTGTCATATCTCTCCTTCCATCCAAGACTAACGTTTTTCCGATAACTGGTATACTTTAAAGTGCATTCGGTTTCCTGATAAAAGGAACTATATATTTTGAAGCGTACTTGTTCTGTGATTTGTTGGATAGTTTTTTAACAATTTTATGATTGGTCGGTTATTTTTTTTTTGGGTGTATATATGTATTTATTCATTGAAGTACCTTGTGCTCTTAGAGAAGTCCCAAAATCTCCAATTCTTGCATTATCATACCATAGTAATACTTCATAATATAGGCCGTTGATCGAATGTTATAACGTGCTACACAATGACATTGAAAATTGATTAATCACTATGTAAGACTTTGTTTTACATTGATAAAACAAAGTCCTCTACCACGTCTGTCTGTCTGTTTGCAATAAACTCAAAAACTACTGAACCGATTTTCATGCTGTTTTCACCAATGGATAGAGTGGTTCTCGAGGAAGGTTCAAGTATATAACTTGTCAAGTTTTTGTATATATTGGCTTAAATATAGCGATATTTGTTGGAGGTGTCGGAAAAAATAACACGTAGATATATAACAAAATGATGCATGGTGAAATTGTGTAACTTATATAGGTCTACAGAAAAGTCCGCAATGGCATATGTCTATATCTTAAGGATAACATACTATATTCATTTAAATACTTTAAAATATGGGCAATTATGGATGTTTGTTACTATCCACGCAAAAAGTTTTAATGGATTTTAATGAAATATGGTGTGTAGATAGACAAGGCGCTGGAGTATATAGGATACTTTTTCATCGTCATCATCATCATGCATCACCACGCGGGTGAAACCGCATGGTGCAGCTAGTATTAATATAAAATTGATACTTTCATATTGTAGTTAAACGCTTAAACAAACTAATAAAACAAACAACATAAATATAAATTATAACTGATATGAGAAGTACTTACTAACGGCCAATGGTGTGATCGACTGTTTAACATAAGCTCCTTTGTAAGCGTTTTGGCTCCATACGACATTATTCGTATGGAGCCAAAACAATGGATAAATCGATAAGAGAAATCCACCGTAAGAGATTTATAACTTAGTACGAAGCTGAATAGGGGCGTTGTCAAGTAGTATTCCATAAAATAACATGGTTTTATTTTGCAACTAGAAAACATGCTGGATCTTGATATATTATTATGTATGAATGATTTTGATTACTGAAGTCATTGGGTTTGTCGTAGCGACGCGAGTGGCATAGAGGCTTATAATATTACTAGCTGAGCTCCGCTGTTTCACCCGCGTGGTGATGAATGATGATGATGATGATGAAAAGTACCCTATGTCATATCCCAGGATATACTCTATCTTCTTGCCAAATTTCATCGAGATCCGTTCAGCAGTTATAGCGTGAAAGCGTAACAAACAAGCTTACTTTCCCATTTATAATATTATATTAGGGTGTTAAAATGAATACGGCGAATGTGACTCGCTCAAGTAGTGAATTATTAATGAGAATTTAAAAAATTAAAACAAATAAATACGAATTAGTCACTTTAGAAACACGTAGAAACCTTAGAAACCATATTTATCTTGTCAACATAAGATGAATTATTATGAAACTTCGCTCAGCTTCAAGGAGTTAGAAGACCATTCCAAAATATATAAATCATGAAACTTTTAAATAAAGCAAATAATAAATAAAACTACACAATAAAACCGGAATGCATCTGAAACTAAGGAGATGGGTAAACATTTAGAATCGTGGCGCCTGAATGAGGGGGAAGGGTTCGGGTAGTGCCCCCCCGCAAACCCCACCCGCTGGAGACCATTAGTTTTCGAGTTATGTTTGTTTAAGTATTTTGAGGTTAAGTACTGCATTTCGATCTACTACCACCCCCGCGTCGGCTCTGCAATCCGACAAGAATGCTTGAAATCGGGGTGCTATGAGTCGGTTCTGTCACTGACTTCGACCTATTCTAACTAACTATAACTAACCTATAGGTATGTCACAGACAAGTGACTTTGCCAATTCATTAGATAGCTACTGATATACTATTGTGCACAAATTTGGAACAAAAGTAGTTTGATGAAGCGCTCGCCGGCCGCTGCCGCGGCACGCTCGCAACGCTCGCTCGGCTCGCGCCTGGTGGGTCACAGTTCAAACCTAACCTAACCTATAGGTTTGTCACAGACAAGTGACATTACCAATTCATTAGGTACTAATATACTATTGTGCACACATTCCTACTAGTATGGGTCTGATAATTAAAATTGAAAAGCAATTTGTTATTTTTAGAACTTATATTTTATAGACATAATTTATAGCATTTATAGTTTTGATGAATGGGTCTTTTTTATTTTTAGTCACATTTCTTCTCATTCACGTACACTCGGAAGTAACGGAATGACGCGAGTATTCCGACAGTGACATTACGCTATCTTCGATGTTTGCGTTCCGTTTCAAGAACTTACATACAACGTACATGTCAAAAAAGGCTAAAAGTTACCTAGAAACGTTTCGTTTTACGCATTAATGTCATTTATGTCACCTGTCACTATCAAAATTACGGTGTTTTATTGAAACTTTAAAAACTATTTAGACTATTTTGGCGTGTCTCCGGCAGCTAAAATGTTGTAAATACGCTTTATACAAACCCCTTCAACCCACCCACAGTTTTTGTTTCACCAAATTCAGGGGTCACGATTCTAAAGCCAACCCAGGAGATGTACTACAGAGGAGGTACACAAGCGTTAGCGCCACAACAAAGTGTATCATTTCACTGCTGTTTATGTGGACAGACAATTTGGTTCCAAATATAGCTTCAGTGTAGTTAACCCTGAAGAAGACAGCTCATGCTATATTTTTAGAAGGAATGCTATAAAAGTTAACAGATGACCAATCGTTAACTTGAACAGAGCTAAAGTACGTCTACTGAAATGTTGAGAATTGTTTACAACGTCAAGTGACGACATAAGAAAGCCGTTCACGCGATGCAATAAGCAACGAGACTGCACTATACTATAGAAGCTTTTTAAGAAAATTCAGTATTATTAGACTTCAAAATTATCCACTTACGATAGTACTCTTCAAACGTAAACATAGTCGGAAATGCTAGAAAACTTCTGCTTGGCAGCGATTTTCTAGCACTGTATACTGATCAAGACGGACTTGTATAGTAAAGTTTTGGCACTTTACTTCTCGACTGATTAGCATCATTGAGCACTACGCACTGAGGCATACTAAGGACTGTAAAGTTCACAAATGTGGTTGACTTAAACTTGTTGTGTGTTAAACTTACATAATACATTTTTTTTGTACACAAATAGACTTTTAACTTATTTCTAAATATCGTACATACCGAGAGCATACCGGCTCCTGCAAGCAGCGCCCGTTCACGAGCTTGACACGTGTGCCAGCCATCGCCCTCCTCAACCATATCTGAGGGAAGAGGACGACCCGCCACACGACGCCGCCGCGAGAAGAAGCCTTTTAGTGAGCGTGAATGCTCAAGGTATACACGCATACATAATACAAAAGCCTCAGCTTGTCCTATTTTTTTTTTATAACTAATTTTAATATAAGTCGGCTTTCTCCACCCGGCCCAGGGCCTCCGTCACATCCACATTCCGATCTTTGTAGCCTAGGTTTTACCCTGTAGGTGTAAACATAATTGCTTCACAATGCTGTAAGCACTAACTTGATGCATATCCTAAGGCTGAATTGAGAAATGCTTGTGGAATGAATGTCAGTAGGTAGATAATTGGCATGTGATGATAAATTTGTTTAATCGCAAATGGTAACTTTATTATACGTATGATTTATTTTTTCCTTTGCTTTATTAATTATTCCAAGACGGAGGTTTTACTTTACAGTGCAACCTTTTTATATATTATCTATCTAATTTTTAAATCAGAAGCGCCTGCTCAGCAAGATCAACATTATCAAGCTATAAATAAATATAATACCGGTACAAAAAATACCTATCTACCTAATATATTATGAATAAATATTGTTACACAAGTTGGATCACTTTGCATCTTCTACCGCATATATCATGGGGAGTGTTCCAAGGAACTGTTCTGTTTAATAGCAGCTTAATTTCGCAATCGTACATCACGGCGGAAATTTCGTAGAGATCATGTTGATATCTGGGAGTCCACAACCGTGCGATTCCGACGGCACTTTCTGCCTCACACTACTACTATGTGGAAACAGCTGCCACTTGAAGTGTTACCGAACAGATACGACTCGGGAGCCTTCAAGAAAAGAGCCTATTCCTTTCTCAAAGGCCGGCAAGGCATCCTCGAGACCTCTGGTACTGTAGATGTCCGTGGGCGACGGTTATCACTTACCATCAGGTGAGCCGCCTGCTCGTTTGCCAACCTACCCCATAAAAAAAAAGAATATATTCGCAAAAATATTTTGTGATAAAATTTAGACTTTAATAAACTTACCCGTAATAAGTGTAATTTCAGCTTTTTCGATGTAGATAATAAGCAATCATGTGATTCGGGCATGTACAAAAATCTCCATGCAGGGAGGTTCTTAAATATTGTCAGAATTTTTATAAATTATCGGTAGAATTTAAAAGAATCCGACTATGTGGCAACCCTAGTACGCAGACGTCGCTACCGTCAATCGTCTGTCGGTTAATCACACACATTACCTGTTTTAGCGTCAACATGAAAATAACCGTATATGGTAATCGTAACAAAATGGAGCCCTTACTATGCATTCGAAATCTCACTTTCGTTAAACATTCATTTTAATTTAAGGTTGGAAGAAAAAATACTTTTGAAAACGCGCCTATATTATTTGTTGATTTGTATGAGTTGCGCTCACTTAAGTAAATCTATTAGCCAATATATAACGACTGTGAGATATTCTATATTTGTTCATAAAAATAAAAACATAACTTTAAGCGTATGCTAATTTAATAAAGAATGAAAGTATGGCTTTAAGCTGCATAAGTTTATTCCATTTGAGAACGGATTTAAAAATGTTCAACTCCGCCGAGAGAAGACTCGAATAGGTAGGAGGATTGTTGCAGGAGACGGTCTTGCTTCATCTCTCACGATGGTAACAACCTCATAGATATTTTATTTCATTACCTATTTTATTCAACGCCTACAGGTTTGAAGGGCAGTCTATCAATAAAAGTTGTTGGACGAATATTATTACTTAACCAATATATCGGGGCAATGATCGCATTGCAGTGCATTGCGCTTATCTTCTCTCTGGCTTCATCAAGCTTACTATTAGGGGCATCATTTGCTCGTTTAATAAAAACTTTTGGCACTAATATTAAAATAAAGAGCGTAATTAATAATGTTGGTTGATTATAATATAAGTTTGGTCTTCCTCCATATCTTCTTACTTATATTTCCCTGTAACAGATTGGTGTGTATAATGTATCGTGCCATTTGTTAATGCACTTAGTTTTGTTTTATCTACTTATGGTAAAACTTCATCGTTTATGTCACTTTATGTACATTTGTTTTGTGCGTCGTAAAAGCCACAATACGAATGTTTTTGTGGGCCTTCATTAATATGAAGGCTTAGTATGAACGTCCACTTAATCTGAATATATAATTTAAAGCTTGACTCTGATCCCGTTTTCATTAGCTAAGTACACATTATATATCTGGACCAAATATGTAAAGTCCTGAACAAAAACAACCTTGCAATTGTAAAATTGATTAATTCTCTGCGTCCGATATCCAGTAGACGCTATTTCAACTCTTAAATTAAAATGACGTTTATGAATTTAGGTTAAAGTTATACTACTTGAAACAAACAAAACATTAATAAGTTATTAGAATATTATTTCAAGATAAAAATAAGCTCTGTAAATCCAGAGTATCCATCCTACCCAAATTAAATACGAGTAACTGTCCAAATCCATTAAAAACTCTCTTAGCCGTTGCGGTATACAATGAAAATAATCATACGAGTTCATACATATTTGTATTATACTAATAATACAAATATGTATGAACTCGTATTACATTCGTACACCTTTATAATACCAAAATCAACAGTCGTGCTATTACTATATTTTTTTATGTCAATCGTTGTCGCTTGTAAGTCGCTCGCCTGCGGTGATAAAATGTGGACTAAAGATAGTCCCGAGTTTAAAATATTTTACGTATAGTAGATAAAAGAAAATGTGTATATATGGAATTTAGCTATCTAATTGCACGTTTTATAATAAAACGGCAAGAACCCAAAACCCTGCATCCAAATACACAGCACTCGCCACCCCGAGATATATTGCCCTGTAATTTAGCTAGAAACATTGCCCTTCAAGGAAACATAGTAAGGTTTGCACACTACTGCATCTAAGTTGAACAACTGGCACAGGTGTGGTTCTTCTCCAGTGGGCCGAGCTCGAAAATCTGAAGTGTATCGTAATCGCATCGTTAACGTAGTTAGTACAAACTGTAATTTATCTAGTACAATAGTGGCACATATAACTCATAGTTTGTACTGAATACGTAAACAATACGATAACGTTACACTTAAGCAGATTTTCGTGCTCGGCCCACATCAGGACTCTGCAAAAGTCCTAGCACTACAAAAACATACTAGTAACAAGTACATTATTATATTAGAGATCGTTTCAAAGTCATAACAAAACGAAATAATATGAGTAGTCTGTAACCAGTCTGTTTCACAGTAAACGAACAGTTCAGTAAATACGACCTGACGCTTTTGCCATTTCAATGCAAAACTGCTTTGCATGCGACACTATAAAACGCGGAGAAGCTACATCTCAAGAAACCGGTATCAAAGTTTACGGCTAAGGTGCTATTTCTATATTATTTATACGGGACCTGGACATGGTATTGAAATAGGTTAATAAAATGGATTCAAATACCCTACTAGGTACTAATATGAAATCATTGGGTAGGATCTAGTACGTTTTTCTTATTAAAGCCATATTCAAGCGTCTCACGTAATAATACTGTTCTTTCCATTTTAAAAAAGTAGTAGGTACCTACCAAACATATTATTTTATTTTCCCTGCCATCATCTTATTCATTATTTAGGTGACCAGCAGGCGTAGACAAAAGATGTATCTGTTGTCGTTTACGCCAAACGACAACATCAAATGTATGTAGGCGTTGACATTACCTGTGGAAAGGTCACGTGATGTCACGCTAAGTTCGTAGACACTAATATATATATATGACAAAAATTAATATATGATATATAATGTGGTATACCTTGGCTTCTCGACCGGTACCAGGTTATGGTTGAGTTTCGGGACAACCTGTATAAGTAATATTGTTTTAATAGTCTTTGAATAAGTTTACAAACTAATGAAATCAGGATATACTGTACTGTGTCACCGCCTATTACATTCATCGCAATCAGAAGCAATGACCGTAAGCCGAAACACTCAAAATCAAAGGACATTCATGTTTTCATCACAGAAGATGAGAGGAATCACCATTCTATTATTTAAGTACGCATTAAAAGATATAAAACAGTAACTTATGCTGAGAACAAGAACAAAAAATATCTCAAGAACTATGTATATTCTATTATTGGTAGGTTTTACATAAATAGGTTGATAAAATATGTCTGGTTTATGATACCAGAATCAGACTTTTTGTAAACAAGTTATTTTATTTGCATGTTATATAAGGTCGTGACTTTTTGTGACTAGATGTTTAAAAGCCCATAGGAATATTTTCACTTTATACCTGCAGAGCTTTTGCTTTTGTTATCTTGTTCAGTTAGCATTCCTAATGATTAAATCCATTCGAATAGGCAACTATATTCATTCAGCGACAAGAATATCTGAGCATGATATGCATGATATAACTTAAGCTGACAATAAGAAATAAATGTGTCAAGAACTATGTATATTCGCGGTTATTGCTCACCAAGGACAGGTTTAACATAAATAGGTTGATAAAATATGTCTGGTTTATGATATCAGAATCAGACTTTTTGTGTACAAGTTATTTTATTTGCATGTTATCTAAGGTCGCGACTTTTGGTAACTAGATGTTTAAAAGCCCATAGGAATATTTTCACTTTATACCTGCAGAGCTTTTGCTTTTCTTATCTCGTTCAATTAGCATTCCTAATGATTAAACCCATTCGAATAGGCACCTATATTCATCGACATGAATATCAAAGCATGATCTTCAGAGACATTACATTTATTAGAGAGAGTAAATATATAACGAATAAAAAACCCAACTAAAAAAACTTATTGGTGAAAAACTGAACAAAAATTTTAAAAATTACGTCATAGAAAATGTACAGTTAAAATATTATTCACTCGAACGTAAAGCAACAGAAACAGAAAACTCATGATACTCGAGAACGTGTTATTAGCCACAAAAGCGTAAAGAGCCTGTTACAAGGTGTGATTATAGATGACTACCTTGTGGTTAACTAGTATTTAAATACTCATGAAGTATATACGACGGACATGCTGATTGGTAGAGTAAGATCCGATTTTGTTGTGTACGAATTTAGAGATCAGTGGCGCATTTCCGTAGTTGACTTGACATTTCCTGCCTACAAATGTGTGAAATCTTATTATTATGTGCGTTATTTTTTCCGATCTATTTAGTATATTTATAATTTATTAGCTGCGCTCCGCGGTTTCACCTGCGTGGTGTAGGATGATGATGATGACGATGAATCAAACATAGCGTATGTTACTCAGGCACAATGTAGTTTATACTCGGTTTGAAACGGTTAAGTAGTTTTATGTGTATCCATTACAAAAAAAAACAAACAATCGTATATCTCTCCTCCTTGTTTTTAGAGCAGATAAGGGTTAATACCAAGGTACGAAATGTGTGGGCTGGTATTTACCGGCGCCGTGATATTGCACATTTCAAAATGAAAATGTATTTATTGTGACACTAACTGTAATAGACATTATGGTAATGTGGACTTCTTTGTAGATTTTGACGTCTTCTATAAAAATATAGTACGTCACTTTGCTTTATTGTCAATAGCATAGACTAATATTATATGGTCAATAGTTTCCGCAGCGTATGCGATATAAATACTTTTTTTGGTATTGTTTCTACTCTTTGGGTTACATTATCGAAGTTTTTTAGTAACATACGGATCTATCGGTATCGGTTTCTAATCGGTCCAGTAGTTTCGAAGCCTATTCAATTCAAACAAACAAATCTTCACTCTATATAATATTATAATTTATATATTTTTACTCACTGTAATTTTTTATATTACTGAAATAATCTACATCATTATAAATTGCTCTTTTTATCTGTGGGTGTGTTAGAGATAAAGGAGGACAAGCATGAGTTCACTATAAATATAAAAGTTCGGGTGTAGATAGATAGATAGATAGTACTTTACTATGACAAAAAAAGCATTACAATTAAGAGAACGACAAAGATAGTATAACAATGGGCGGCCTCATTACTAGTTATCTGCCTAAAGAAATAATATCATACATAATCAGTCCATTATGCTCCCTCTACATTGTTGGGCCATAGTCCACCACGCATGCCCAGTGCAGCTTGGTGGATATGCTAGTGCCCAACCTATATCGAAGTATTCAGACCGCCCGAAGGCCTTCAAAATTTTTTATTTTTTTATTTTTTTTGTCCCGGGGATATCCTTTATGGATACCACCCACCACGGGGAGGGAGGTGGTTATGTGGGAGTCCGTATACCCACCAAAACCCCGGGGTGTTCCGTCACTGCCGCCCTCGGCGGGAACGCGGGACAGATTTTCCACACGACCGCGAACCCGCCGTGGCTGTCCGTTGCCGGACCCTTCTCTTCGCGGCACGCCAGAACACATGGCGCGCCGCAACTGCCTCGGAGACCAAACTCGCCAACAATGGGCGCCAGACTTCCCCGGGTCTGGTCGCCCGTGGTCTCCCTGCGGTGGGTCGGATACGTAGCCCCACCGCCTGCTACGTCAGCCACAAGGGATAGCCCCCCCGCGGCCCCCCCTCCTCGAGTCTGCACCGAGCGCCCGGACCCCACCTCCTCGAGCCTGCACCAAAGTGCCCGGGCCCCCCTCCTCGAGCCTGTGCCAAAGCGCCCGGGTCCCACCTCCTCGAGCCTGCGCCAAAGCGCCCGGGCCCCACCTCCTCGAGTCTGCGCCAAAGCGCCTGGACCCCGCCACTCCTATGTGGACTTGGCGGCCAAAGCCCATAGGAGCGGCCCGCCTGAGCCGGCCAGCGCACCCCAACGCCGGCGCGGCCCCTGGGTTCCTCTTGGCTTCACCGTGGTGTACCTAGCCACGGTTACTGAGCCCCCCCGCCACGTCAATGCGAGAACCCTTCGGGGGGGGGAAGGCCTTCAACATAGCCCAACGACTGATGTCCTAAGACAAACAACATGGAGGCTTAACGTGTCCTCCAAAGCACGGAAGAGTTCAGTTCAATAATGCCAATAGCGGTCACCCATCCAACTCCTGACCACAGCATACGTTGCTTGTTGATAGTTCAAGATCGCCAAGTCAAGTTCTGCTGCGAGCGTTTCCATGGTGGCATGATTATAATTAATTTTTCAAATTCATAACCAAGTTTATGAATTTGAAAAATTATGTTATAGAACAAAAACGAGGTCCACCTAGTATTTAACGGTAACCTCTGTTACTAAGTAATGTTACGAGAGTTTATTTTTCAGTTGCTTACGGAACCTTAAAGACAGGTTCAGTTAATTATGGAGTATTATGGGTACATTTACTCATAACATAAATTATACACTTCAATTGCTTCTCATTTCGCATAAGTGGTGACACTTGACTGAAGAGATATCGATTTTATATCTTATTACATTGTAGAAAAGTTTAAGTTTTGAATGGGTGGATATTTTTATCGTATGACCACAGAATACCTAATGTGTTCCTATTATAATATAATGAGTTGATGATGGTGTCAAGTAATTGCATGTTCTAAAGGAGGCTGAAGTTTAATGTAATTATATAAAGAAAAACATGTGCAGATTTTTTTTAAAGGGTACATTTCAATATTGTGCATTGGTAACTCTTATAAGTGAGAAAAAAGAACTTTTAAAAGCTTACAAGAGGTCAGTACACCCATTTACTAGTATATAAAGTTACGAAATTACTTTCTTAATTCTTTACAAATCTACAATAGTATTCAGACTGAAACACATTATTTGATGATGTGAAACATTGTTGATGATGATGTGCATGATGCTGTTTATTTATTATATTGATGTTATATAACGGTCCTTATAAACAATTTAATCAAATAGCGTTTAAGTTATGTATAGTTTATAGTTACAGATATAAAACTGTATATATTTATTTAACGATTCTATTTATTTAGAAGTTATTATGTTTTGTTAAGTAATACCAAAATTACTGCTAATGCTTCGTTGCATACAATAGTGGTCTACAAACTGGTGTGGAATAGTGGTGTACAAACTGGTGTAGAATAGTGGTGTAGTACAAACACTAACTCACTTACTATGAGCTTCATAAGGAAACTCGGACTCGTACAACGAGCTATGCTTATTGTGTTTCAACCAAAAATAGTTGTTATATTTTTAGTTGTATAATCATTTCTTCTGACTGATTCAACAATCAACTTAGAGCCGCGAACCACTGCACTAAAAACTTGCAGTTTTGACAGTTGTTGCCTTTTATATTAACTAAGCATTAACTAATACTTCATCAGTTAAAGAAGTTTTGTTTTTAAAATTATCGCTTCAGGTGGTAAGGCGAGCGAATGCAATGATCAGCTAATACATCATATAAGTTAAAGGAGAATTGACAAAATAGAAGCCTAACTATATGCCTTTAGATCGTGTGTAAAAATTATTTATGAAAATTAACTTATTTAATTAAATAAATATTCTAAATAGGATCTAATAGCGTTTTGTATGAAGCCTTACATATGCTATACACTGTGCTTCTTGAAACTTCTAATTAATCCGATACATAAATTTGAAGCAAGAAATTTCCATTTGATTAGCTTTCGCGAAGCCATTACAGGAACTTGATACCACATTCCGCGGCATTTTGTAACATAATGACGATATTACTGTAATAACACGCCGCTCTTTAATCTCATGTTATGTATATATAAAAGAGGCTTTATATATATACAGAATTATTAACTTGGTGTGATAGTATGTATTTATTAAGAGGCTTCTTAGAGAGCTAGAGACATAGCCACCATCAGTGGACAGACTAGCGTTTGACCGTTGTCTCATCGGATAATCGTGATGACACTGATGACGCATTGAACCATAGATAGATTTCCAGAATGGAAACTGGAATTAATGAAAAAAAATTACCTAAACATAGAACCGACTTCAACAGACTATACTGCAACGTCGCGCTGTCCGTATTATTGGAGACACTGAAGTCACTCAACACCTAGAACCCATACAAATGCGTAGAGCTATAGCTTCTCTAAGCGTTTTTTACCGGTTGTTTCATGGCGAATGTTCTGAAAATCTTCTCATCTTGTTCCTTCCTCACCATTCCAATCCCAAACTACTCGTTCCGGCCTAGCATTGCATCCTCATACTGTTCAAAATTTCTTACCACGAACCAAAAAGTCATACCTCTGTCGTGTAAGTAAATTATGGAATGCTTTGCCGGCGTACGTATTTCCTTGCAGCTATGACCCTGGGTCTTTCAAGTGGGGCGCGAAAAAGCATCTCTCAGGTGATCATAGGGATGGCGATTAGTGCAGCTTACGTCTGCACTAATCGTCATTGCTTCTTGATTCCATATTCGCTTTCCATCCGGCGAGATCGAGTCACTTTTATGAACCATTATAAAAAAAGAACACTGGAAAGTGTGGTTTAACTAATTGAAATCGGTACCATGATAGTTAAAATGTACCTATTATCACAATATTGTGCGTATAGTACCGACTTCCATATGTTATTTCACACTTTTTAGTGTTGAAGTCGGTTCTATTTTTAGCAGAAAAAAATATCAACCTTTTGTAGTGGCCCTTTCTACTTACGGAATCGATTGCCTTTCACCGTCATTTACGATATCATCAAGATCAGCGAAACACTTTTTCAGTTATTGGATTGTAACTCAGAAACAGCTTAACCGAATTCAATGAATTTAATTTAAATGGGACCACCTCGGAAGTATCAAACAAAAAAGAATTATCAAAATGATGAACTACTCTGCAAAAAGTTATGCGTGATCATACATAAAAAATATACGCGTTGACTTGAGAACCTCCTCCTTTTGTTTTGAAAGTCGGTTGATAAACTATTTAAGGTTTTCGATCTGGTAGCTAGGTAGGCTGGGGGAATATCTAGATAGTGTATGTATAGGATAGTGATATTGTCCCAACTACATAGATTGCCCTTGGTTACTATCAGCCGGATAAATTATGCCATGCTTGCGTTTTTTTTTCATCATCATCATCTCAGCCGAAGGACATCCACTGCTGACCATATGCCTCCCACATAATTTTCCAAAAGGACTGGTTGGAAGCGGCCTGCATCCAACGTCGTCCTGCGACCTTTCTCAGGTCGTCTGTCCACTGTGTCGGTGGACGACCTACGCTGCGCTTGCCGGTCCGTGGTCTCCACTACAGAACCTTCCGGCCACATCGGCCATCTGTTCTGCGTGCTATGTGCCCTGCCCACTGCCACTTGGTGACTTTCGTTCTTCACAGATGCCCTCATTTCTGATTCGATCACGTTGCGAAATTTCGAGCATACCCCTCTCCATAGCTCGTTGTGCTTACTTATGAGGCCCATAGTAAGAGATCACGTTTCAGTGCCATAAGTCATCAAGGGTAACACACATTGGTCGAAGACTCTTGTCTTGAGGCACTGCGGTATTTTTGACGAGAAGCCTTCACAAAGTTTCCGGAAAGCTGCCCGTTACTTTACGTACCTACGTTTTTTTTACTCTTATGTTAACCATCTTCAGGAATATATAGAATTGATTTACGAATATATAGAATTAAATAATCTCGAACATATCCCGAATATATATTAATAAAACATACAATTTATATATAAACTATTGTTGTGCCTACATCGCATACTTTACAGTTGATTCTGAATGTTTTTTGCAGCTAAATATTTTATTACTTGTATATGGCGAGATGAGAATTTATTGCTGCGTATAGCACATTTATAGCGTAATCAGTCTTGTTAACACGCATTTTGTCAAAATTAACAGAACACGTACGATTATCATTGCTATCGCAATCATAAAAACAATATATAACACTTTAGTTTCATGAAAATAAGTAAAAACGTTAGTCTAGTCTAGTTTATCCAGTCTATGGTCCAAAATCAAAGTTCTATGTGTTAAATTCTCTATCTACATGTTCTCATCTCTATATCTATTAAAAAAATCAAAGTGTGCATTTAACGTTAGACGTCTGTTTACATGCGGCTTTAAAAGCCAACACACATAACATATGATAGTACCTAATTCATGTCAAACATGACGCTTTTAAAAAGCACTTCATTATATCACACTTTCAAAACAAACAAAAAGCCGGTCTAAAAATGAAATCTATTCATTCATTCCGGTAGTCGGTAGACAGCGGTACTCGACAAACGCTGACAGTAGCAACACTGGGAACTATTCTGGGTCGCGTATAAAAGTGACCCAGTTACGAATGATCTGGCTGCTTCATCGTACAGAACGGGGATAAAGCGTTAAGTTAGCTGATGTGGAATTGGCAGACTACGTCGGTATCGCTATATACATATTTCGATATTGGTAGATCAATATATATATATGACTAGGAATTCTGTAGCATATAATATTATGTCAAGTGATTTTAAGTGTATTTATAAGTATTAAGTACGTCTTTTTCGAAAATTTTATACATCAAGTACGACTTTTGATAGCCAGTAATTTTTATTCCTAATTTTGATACATATAGTTTACTTAGCGCCCGCGGTTTCACCCGCGTGGTGATGAATGATGATGATGACGAAAAGTATCATATGTGTTAACCCAGCGCCTCAGTAACCTCCATACCAAATCTCTGCATAATTGGCCAAGCCATTTGAGCTTGAAAGAGTAACAAACATCTATACATACAAATTTTCGCGTTTATTATATTAGTAGGTTTGAATTACGTTGCTGTTTTAAAATGCATTAGTTTTGTACAAACGTTGTTTACATTTTATATTTTAAAAGAAGTTAATCAAGATCAATACTAAACATAAAACATTAAAAATATCTAATTATAGATAATTTATTCACTATGGACTACGTCAACCAATCAATGAATAAACGAGTGTGAATTCGTAAGAAATGACGGCACTTATGAGCAATACAAACAAACCTTAGACATGTATAATATTATTTACTGCCGTGCGATTCTCTAATAATTCCTCGACGAGCTCACCCCATATATAGTATTATCTATGCTCAGCCCTTGTACACAAGGTTGTTTTTCCAACGTTCCTTGCCATCTCGTCATTTGTTTCATGGATGTTGTCAAAGATGCAACGATGTTTGCTCTTACGGCCTTATTAATAAACTTGGCTTACACCCGGAGTAGTTAAAACATCTATCTGTCAATTTTTCGCTTGCAGTAAATGTCACGCGACGCGTGAAAGCATGACAAAGCATGTTACGCCTAATATACGAGTAGGTTTACGCAAAGTTTATTAATAAAGGCCTTAGAGAATTGAACCGATGTATATTTGTTTCCGATATCTTGGTACTTAACGGTTACGGTTTCTGTTGTTAATTTTCACATTATTCGATCCGGTATCGGTATCGGTCGCCGATACGATATCGGGGCAAGTAAATTGAATGAAATATGTGCTTACCTTTCGCATTATTCGCGCCGATATCGAATATCGGAGCCGATACCGATATTCCCACGGCACCATCGGACGTGCTTGGGCTGTCTGACGATGTTTGTATGTTGCTATACATGTATCTAAATTGCCTCTGTGCGCGCGGCCGTAATTTTGAGCTCGTTATATTTATTCATGTTAGGTTAAATTAGATGAATTAGACTTCATGTCTGTTCCAACTTTATTCTTCGATCACTTATTCAATTATAACAAATCAGAGACATTCAATGTTTTTTTTTTTTTTGACGCAGAGTAATGCTTTATGGATACCACCGGCCCCGGGGGGAGCACGGTGGTTATGTGGGAGTCTCTGCCAGAAAGGCAGCATACCCACCAAACCTCTGCGGTGTTCCGTCACTGCCGCTTTTGGCGGGAACGCGGGACAGATTTCGCACACGACCGCGAACCCGCCGCGGCTGTCCGTTGCCGGACCCTTCTCTCTTGCAGCACGCCAGAACACTTAGCGTGCCGCAACCGCCACGGGGGACCAAGCCCGCAAATGGACCCCAGACCCCCCGAGTCTGGGCGCCCTAAGTCCCCCTACGATGGGTCAGGTGAGTAGCCCCACCGCCTGCTACTTCGGCCGCAGAGGATAGGGACAGCGGCGCCTCTCAATACCGACAGTCCTCTTCCCCTGCGACCCCACCGCGTCCGCCATCTAACGGTGGCGGCCCCGTCAAGGCCGCGGAAGGCAGGGAGACCGGCTGAACGTAACACCGGCGCTCCTCTCCCGCCGCGGCCTCAAACTCTCAGCCGCAGCATTGACATTAGACGCAGCTGTTTTATAGGCGACTGTGGTGGTGGATGCGCGGTGGCTCAACCGCTCGCCCGTTGCGCATGCTCCGACGCCGTCATATTTATATATATTATTATTATTGAATTATTTGTTAAGAATTTGTCTCAAATATAATAGATACAGCAAATCAAATTATCAATTTTTCAATTAAATTTTCCTAGTTGGAAACGATTTTACGTAAATAATGTAATGATACCACATCATATCGGATATCGGCTATCGGCGATCGGCGATATCGGATCGGATAATGTATTAACGCTCTCATGCCGCTTCCAATATGTCCCGAATATTTCGTAAAAACAACATGTCTAATATTTGTGATCACAACAGTAACAAAAAAATGCGTCTTTTTTTTAATAACAATGTAGAATATAATGATTTCATTTATTAATTCGGACTATACGATTACAATTTCATGCAATGGAGTATTATTGTATAGACTCGCATATATAATCATATGTTATAACCAATTGTGTAATAATGGATAATTTGTGTAATGACGTTCTTATTACAATTTAGAATAGAAATATTCCGTTTGTACCAAATGTCGAATATTTTAACTGTTTACTTAACCGTGTCATAGTACTGTAGGTACTGAAAAGAAGTAAAAGCTTGAGTTTGGTAGGTTATTTTAAGGATATAATTGGGGAACACTGAATGAACCAAAAATACAAGTTAGGATTAATAATATATAAAAGTAGTGTTCCTAGCAGTCTCCTATTTAATTATATTGAAAAAGCACATGAGCACTGAAATTTGGTAAAGTTTAGTGAGTTTCGTAACTCTGTCGTACCTAACTTACGTTTATAATTATGGACTTTATTTAGCTTGGCCCGACTCTTTGGAAGTTATATAATAGTATTAAACTAATAGGTTTAAAAATTATATTTGTACCAAATATTTTGGTATCAAGACACCCCCCCCCCACCCCTCTTAGGACTTTGAATGAATACAAAATGCATGTGTTTTTCAAATTGTAACAAAATCAAATTGAAAGACACACGCAGAAACTTTTATCACAAGCAAATATTCTGCACCAAAATGTTATGTTTGTTACCTCATAACATTCGACTGGGTGAACCGATTCTAAAAATTATTTTTTTGTTAGAAAGCTGGTGTTTAACATTTAAATTTCATCAAATTGGGTCTAGTAGTTTTTGAGTTACAATAACTGAATAGAATGGTAGTCAGTTTAAATTTTTTCAAATTGTCTTTTTTTACTAGAAGCTCTACGAAAGAAAAAGAACACCAAAAACCAATTATGAATTTACTAAAGCTTCAAATATACCGACAAATATTAAGTAGATGTCAAGAGAACGTTACCAAACTAATAAATCGATTAGTTGCAAATTTCAAATTACTACTTCATTACCTTAATGGGTTTTAGTATTAAAGTTGTTCATTGTAAAACCTGTTCTTCTCGCGTAATTTTGTATTAATACCACAGAAGTTGGTATATCTATGTCACCTACCAATAATACCAAGTACCAACTCTCGTTAACGACTTCTGTATTATGTGTGGCGTTTTTGTAAATGTTTTACGAATATTTTATAATTGTACTAATATTATTTTGTGGTTTTAGTCACAAATGAACAGATAGGTCACGAGACGAAGTACATTTCACAAAAGTTCTTGATGTTCAATCTTCCTGACACATATAACTACACAAGACATGCATGTCAATCGTCTACTGGTTATGCTTACCCATAATTGACGCAAAGGTTAAGCGCAGGATTACTAGTTCAGGGGCCCTACTCCCACCTCTTGAAGTAGTCTTGATTCAAACTTACCATTAAATTTGGTACCACCACGTCAATATAGCAAGCTTAAAATAATAATGGATTACGAAAGACGTTTTGATGACGTAGTATCAAATATATACACTCAATTAGCGTACTTTGACGTGACTTTTGACACTAAGTTTAATTGTTCCAATGTCAAGTTTATGTAGTTTCGTACTCCCATCTCATAAAATAGCCATATTACAACCTTGCCATTAAATTTGCTTGACGATTTTGTGTCGGTGGGAGTACGATAGTTAGTATGATCATTCTAAGCTTATTACAAAACGTTCCTGATTTATGATAGTTTCGTAAAAGGTGGGAGTAAGCCCCCAGTTCCTACTTCAAACCTACACATGTTACTGCTACTGATTGCCTTTAAGTATTATAAGATAAGATAAGATAATTTATTGATACCTTCAGAGTTACAGGTCACAATTGATCAAATTACAAAAAATAGTCATACTACCAACAGTAATATAAAAAATAAACATTAGGTAATAATTTTAAAATAAAAGAATCAATAATCACTTATTATTAAGTAGGTAAGTTTTAATGTCATAAAATAACTTAAAAAAAAACAATATTAAAATCGTTATTTATAGTTATAAAATAACCCAAGCTTTTATTGTATACTTACGGTGTTGTTTGATAAAACTATGGGTAGCACTGCAAATTTCGTGACCATGGGTAGCTCTTACCATTATAGAAACAGAAAGAAAACCAGACTACAGATAAATATTGTACTCAATCAATGTACTAACTGATTTTATACAATATTTTAGATTTCACTTTTGATATTGATGTTCACTTTTGATATTGATGTTTACTTTTGATATTGATTATTGATGTTCCAAAGATCACAATCGGTGAACAGTGCTTATAAATTGATAATGTTTACAAATTAAAGCGTTTCGAGAGTATAAACTTTAAGAAACATACTTAAAACTTAAAATTATTGATCTGGTTAAAGTACTGTAGACTGTATAAACTGGTTAACTCAAGATCTCTATAGAGATCTAGATAGAATCTTGTTGAAATCATAAACTCGAACTATTTTTATTTTTATTGCCTACTTTGCGCTAGGAGCTCTCATTTCCAGAATCTAGATCAGAATGTTGATTAGGGCGAACGAAACAAATAGTTTTATTATCTGCAGGGAAATGTTTTCAGCTGATTTGCAATTTATTATAAACATTAAATTGTTTATGAGCTAAGATCTGTTTTAGTAAAATGTAGGTTAAATAAGTACTATAAACTTAGAATTTATAAACAGTGCATAAGAAAAACTATGTGCGGTTGTATTTGATCTAGATTAACAGTTGTAGTTTTGTTCTAAGTTTCTCGTCTATTTTTAGTGCATGTTAGTTAGTTTACTAGCTTGACGTTTTCGTAACTAATAAATATTCTATCAATAGGACCTACGACTATTATTTCTTCGTAGAATAGGACTTATGAATAAGTACCTATATAGAGTATTCGTATCGGTACGTAAAACAGTTTAGTTAAGTACTATTTATATAATTAGCGATTAAAGTACAATGAATATAATTTAGTACAACTGTTATTAAGGAGCTGAATAACTGATTATAAACTTGGTACTGTTTATTAAAACATTCTTAACGGTGGCCCTAACAATATAATTTTATTTTTATCTTACTTATTTAAAACATCAACGTGTGATTCGGAATTCGAATGTCTATATATCGGGTGTCCAAAAACTCAACGATAACTTGTACCAGGCGAGAAGCAAAGGTATACCAGTCATGATCAAAATAAGAAAAGAATCCACGTCACTTAGCCAAGCGATAGTAGACATTTTGCGAAAAAGTTCAAAATTTTTACAGTGTTTTTTTTTTATAATGTAGTCTGAAATAACTGTATTATATAATCGCAACCACAAATCAAAATAAAAAACTTTTTTAATTAAGTAAAATAAATTTAGTTTTGAAGAGTTATGGTTTACAAAATTATTGTTAACTGAACTGGAGTACCAAACTCCAAGTTAGAAAAAAAAAATTCTTAATTGGTATACATTGGCTTCTCGCCCGGTACCAGGTTATCGTTGAGTTTCGGGACACTGTCTTGACTATACAATGTGTCTTCCATAACGAAGGAGGTTCCTCATGGGGACGGATCTTACGATTTTTCTTCCACTTCGCTATATCGCTTGACATGGCACTTTCAACGCTCCGTCATATAATTTTAGGAAACTAATTTCACTACATCTCCACCCTATTTTGGGCCTTTTTCTTCATCTTCAAGTATTGCGATAGAAAGCTGTAGCCGTTTTTCTTCTTGAGGCCTTAGACCTGAGCGTTATTCGCGACCGCTGTGGGTAGCGAAAAATACCACGTGGAACTCGATGGGTAAATAGTATGAAGTTCCATAACTGCAGCGAAACTTGTACCGCCTAGTGAGGCAATATTTTCTCTTGTTTGGCGAAACTAGTTCCGCCGCCCCGCTAACCGTTATATCGTTAATAATAAACTAATCGTTATAGCGCTTTGGTGTGAACAGTGAAATTAACGCATACCCTTTCGGATTTCTCTATCGCTCGCGGCAGCGAATAACGCCCAGGTTTGAATAGGCCTTTATTTACATGCTGAAATATGTCTACGAACGTATTGTCAATTAAGATTTAATAAAATATATATTAAGTAGGTATATATTATATATGTCTATATATTAAGATGCCAAGAAAAATATATTCCCGTATCGTATATTGTAAAATAATGAACACAACAAGAATTAATAACGTTTGAAGTAAAAGATAATAATCCAATTAATCAAACCCCTCACTAAAACCTGAAACAAAAAAAAATAAGTATTCATAGCGATTGATATCGAATTTCTATACTGGGAGTGCTTTCAATTAATACCTTTTATACAAACCACATACGAATATATAATTGAATGAAAGCAATTTCATGTACGAGTAAAATATAAACATGATGAGAAACGATTTACATACAGGTTGTAGATACTAGCCACAGGTTGAATAACTTCGCTTGATTACGTTATATCCTTTCACAGAATACAAAATAACTTATAGATGTTTATTTCGTCTGTGGAATTCAATATTGCGACCGTTTATTTCAGCAAAACTATGTTAAAACCAGTATGAGCAGGTATCCTATCGTACTAAATAACTAATACCTATTATAAATGCGACATTACAGTTTAGTGCATGTCTTTAATAATTTCAAATCATTTCAGCCATAAACAAGAACAAAAAGCAAAAAAAAATAATTAAACTTTGTATTATGTGCATTCACATAATTTATGTGCTAAATAAAGTAAGTATTTATGTATCAATATGTATTGTGTCGATAACATACTGACATTACTGACAAGATTTTTATCAGTATTATATTAGCCAAATTTCAACCAGAAAGAAAAACAAGCCCATTGCCGCAATTTCTCTCTATCTCTCTTACTAATAATAATGAAGTTACATCAATAATGACAAAAAATAACTTTGCGATAACATCAGTAGATTAATTCTTACAAAATAAATATAAATGTATAAATTGTTGAAAGGATATGGAATTTTTGTTAATACTAAATTAGTGCACTCGCAGCAAATTTGTTTTGAATCGATCAATAAAGTGAAGCAATGCTTGCTACGTGCCACAGAGATTGTCAGAATACGCGGGTTCGGATCCCATTCAAGGTTATGACGTAATGATTCTGTTTAAAGGCGCTAATGCTTTAAAAATCATTCTGTTATCCATTTTAAAATTCGTCAAATGTCTTATAAAGGTACTTCCTATGGGTTGTCTGGAAGAGATCGCTCTGAGTGATAAGACCGCCCATTGTTGCACCTAGTTTTAAGGATTGTTTTTTATTTTATTGTCTAATATTATGACATAAATGTGGTGTCTCAATAAAGTGTTATCTATCTATCTATCTACTCCCATACTGCTTTGGGAGCTTACACCGAATTGATCGTATTCAGCCGAGTAAAGACGTTTGACATGCCAATAATTTTGAAATTCGCTACACGTTCTAATTGAAAGGATCTATAATTAGTGACGACAGTGATTTTACTCAGTAATGTTTAATTATGTATTCATGAAATGGAAATTGGAAAGCTTCTAATCGAAATATAAGGTTTCCTTGGAAGATAATTAGATTTACCTTACCTTGTTTCTGTGAAATATAATGTCCCACTTTCTCCGTTCTGCCGACATAAAATTGAAAAAACATGTTTATAAAACCTTAACTTAAGTATACATGTTCATTACAAATGTAAGTATAGCTGATATAATATGTATGTATTTCGTATTAATTTTACACGTTGTTAAAGAATATTATAGTACAAAGTAAAAACAATATCACGTTATTTCAAAACCTATTTCAGTCATAAGTAACTGGGCTTTACCTTTTAACTAATGACCGGTCCCAATAATCTATCTATCGCCGGTTTACCTTACTAGAGATAGATATTTGACACTTTTTGTATATGAACGTTATGTCAAATTTCTATCGGTAGTAAGGAAAACCGTGGATAGATAGATTATTGGGATCCTCCATAAGTATGCCATTTTGTACGTTACTATTTGAGAGAGAAACATTCACATCCTCTGACATCAATACGAAAGTTTAGTTTTGAAATAACTTTCAGTTGGATAATGGTGTCGCTTCGTCCAAAAAAAACTTTAGATTGGATAATGGTGTCAAGCTGTTCAATAGATGTCCCTCCCTCCCCATATAGAGAGTTAAAATGCTCGGACGGTAAGCCTAGGTCGCTTAGTGGTCATATAGTGTCTGACACGGTTTGTCGGAAGATTCGTCCCATGATGCTAATTATATTATATACCTAGATAAGTATATATACTTTCTAAAATTGTAATTTTTGGTGTCGCTAAGTAGGGGGTTAGTGCTTTAAAAATCATAACATAATAATAAAGACCGATCAAGTGCGAGTCAAACTCGAGCATGAAGGGTTTCATACCATTGGGTATAAATAAATCTCCCATACAACGTACACGATTTTTTGCCGTTTTCATAGGTACGGAACTTTCGTGCGCAAGTCTGACTCGCACTTGGCTGGTTTTTAGTATTTGTTGTTATAGCGACAACAGAAATACATTAACTGTGAAATTTTCAATTGTCTAACTATCAGGGTTCATGACATTCAGCCTGGTGATAGACGGACATACAGACCGACAGACGGACGGTCAGCGGAGTCTTAGTGATAGCGGGGTTCCGTTTTACCCTTTGGGTAAGGAACCCTACTAATATGTCGTTTTTATTCAAGTGATAATAATAATAATATTTTTTTTATAATTAGACTGAAATTGGCAGGTGCAGTAGTCTCTTCCATAGCCCACTATTTTCTTATCACTAATAAAATCATATCAATATACTTGCCATTTTACCCATTTTGACCGGATGAAATCCGTGAATATTTTGAATAAGAGGAATAATAATAATAATTTATTTCACTAAAAAGTTATTACAATCTTGCTCTACTTACACATAAAGACTTAAGCTTAGAAATATGCCGTGTATTGTTGCAATTTGGCGTGCACTAAGAAAAATTTGTGTTTTAGATTCAGCGTTTCCTTCATATTGTACAAGGGTATAATTTTGACGTACGTAGCCTGTGTTACAGCTAATAATACTATAAATACTACTACTATTATCAAAGATCAAATAATATCATAAAACAGGTAATTAATGTATATACAGTAACATTTATGATGACTTTGAACAATAGATTTTTCGATCTATCGCTTTTCGAACTCTAGGTTTAAGATTAAATGATAATAAAATTTAATAAAACAAAATGTGGACAGACCACCTGATAAAAGTCGCATGACGACGTTGGATACAGGCCGCTTCCAACCGGCCCTTTTGAAAAATTATGGGGCTCAGATGATGATGATGATGAAATAAAAAATGAGTAACTTTATTGAGAAACGTTTAGAAATGAAAGTTTGAGCTCTAAAGAATGAAAAAGGAAGACGTTTTTTTCAAAAAAGTACATACACAAGAACAAGGCAACAATAATACATATTTAAAAATAGTTTTATAAATAAACTAAATACACTTAAACCAGCCTAGTTATTCTAGGATCGCTGCTATGTTGGTACAGTGCTGGCAGAAAGGGTTTGACCTCATCATTATAGTGCTGATTTTCCCACAGCGCTGATTTTCAGTTTAAATAGGTGAGTGTGGAGTATAAAGTGAACAAAGTGATTAGAGCTGATAATTTATATGACCAGATGCTAGGATGGATGAGAGGCAGATAACTGATAAAGAATGGTACTAAACCTAAGGTGATAAGTGAAATGAAATAGGAAGAACACCGAGAACGTTTTCAGACCAAATCGGAGATTTCAGCCATGATCCAAAATACAGAATAGGTATCTATTAAGATAACAATATGAATGATGAAGCACTCGTAGCGGAGCATGACTTGGCGATCTTAACCGATCAACAAGTTAAGCAACGCTTACTACGGTCAGGACTTGGATGGATGACCGCTAGTGGCATTATTCAACTAAGCGCTTCCGTGTTTCGGAGGGCACGTTAAGCTGTCGGTTCTGGTTGTTTGTCTTAGGAAAACAGTCGTTAGGCTATTTCGAAGGCCTTCGGGCGGCCTGAAAACTTCGATATGGGTTGGCCACTAACCTATCTACCAATCCGCTCTGGGCCCACGCGGTGGATTTTGGCCCAACTCTTCTCTCTGAGAGGAAGGCTCGAGTTCTATCAGTTTGAACAAAATGGGCTGATTATGAAGATACCAATAGCAGGTATACAAAAATCGCAAGTTAAATCAATCCTCTGTCTCCTCCTCTCCCGAAGACATTTGTAAATTTACAAACGCATATAAAGTGTTATGAGACAGCCTACACAATTTTGATTTGAATTGAAGACCCATTTCTATAAATAAATATCAATTTAACATAACTAACTAATCTATAGGATAAGGTATATATTAATAAACCAGTTCCATAAATTTAGACCAGTTTATTATGAATACGTAACGATATAAGCACTCAGTTATTAAATTTTCCTGAACGTCTTACCTTAATTGGTCGTTCTCGGAAATTCAGACCCCGAAAGTGATTTCTTATTTCGTCTTTCAACAGTACTTTGTATAACTGGAATTGAGTATTTAATTCAAGGTGAAATGTACGAAGCTGAACCAAAAATATACTCGAAACTGATTCAATTAAGTGAACAGGCGCGTGGTTTTCCACCGTTTCATTATTAATGCCTCATGAAAATATGGCAAGGAACCCCAGGAAAGGTGATAAATTTTGTATCAAAGAAACAAAATACAATAAATGTTATCGAGCATATTTTATTTAGTGTAAATAAAGTCTATAACAAGCACAATTTGAAAAATTTAATACCGACTTCCATTCTATTCAGTTATTGGAGTGTAACTCAAAAACTATCGGACCGAATTTGATTTGATTTTTGAGAATTGGATCACACTATCGGAAGTTATGAGGGTAACAAACATAAAAAAAACTTCTCCTTTTTGGAAGTCGGTAGAAAAGGCCATATGAACACCAACATTTGCAAATTTTATTGTAAATGAATTACGTAATTAGTGGCGTCATCTTTTTATTTTTAATTTGCCTTTTGATCTAGCTTTGAGTTTTATTTTTTCTTACGATGATGCGGTGTAATTTATTCTGTTTTTTTATTTGCTCCGGTTTCTTAAAAAAACTCATTCGAGCAGATTAAATTTATACATAGCTAACATTTGTAAGGGCAAGCAATTATTTTATGTTCTCATTTTTATTTTTTTTATGGCTCTGCTTTGACATAATTGCAGTTAACTGGAACCAAAAACGGGAGAAGCCGCTGGTCTTCAAAACATAGTATGAAGCTTCGTCGAGGATCAGCTGTGGTTTTCTCTAATGATTCATCGACGAATCATTAGAGAATGAACGAATGTTGTCAAAAATGCAACGATGTTTGCTTTTAGAAAATCGCATGGCTGATGCATCAATTTGTACTCTCTATTATATCAATATATTTTAATGCTTATTGTTTCAAAAATGAATTAATAAAACTTATTTAACTGTAAGCCTCTAAATAAAAACATAGTAACAAAGTCACGGTTATTGGTCTGCATTTTTAACTAAACTATTTATAAATATACTAATATTAATATGTCTACTAATATTAATGTGCCTACAATATCTTATTATATACACATAGACACTGATTTCAAATTAATGTGTCCTCTTCTTTATCGGAAGTGAATAATGCTAGCGCCGATTTATAAAAAGAACTAATTCCATCACATCCTTAGCTGACCCGAAAACAAATCATTTAAGGAAATAGCCGTTCACTTAAACCCATTTATCTTAGCCTAGATCCTTTACTTGACACATTAGGCACCAACTGGGACCCTTTCAGGCTTCTGTGTGGGCCCAGAATTATATTCATTTGTTTAAGTAAGTTATGTGGGCATTTGAATGGCATGTGTGCCATATTCTATTGGGATTTGTAAAGTAAGTAGTGTAGTAATTTATTGACCGCCCCGGTAGCTCAGTTGGTAGGAAGCGCGAGGTCCCAGATTCGATCCCGGGCAAATCTTTCTCATCATCATCAGCCTGTAGCAGTCCACTGCTGGACATAGGCCTCTCCAATTGCACGCCACTTAGGTCTATCTTGGGCATCTCGCAGCCAGTTTTTGCCAGCCGTCTTGCGCAGATCGTCATTCCACCGTGCTTCAGGACGTCCTACACTACGTTTGCCGAGACGCGGTCTCCCCTCTAGAACTCGTTTACCCCAACGGTTGTCGGTTCTACGGCTAATATGGCCAGCCCACTGCCACTTCAGCTTGCTGATCCGGTGGGCTATGTCGATGACCTTGGTTCTCTGACGGATCACTTCATTTCTGATGCGATCCCTCAGAGAAACACCGAGCATAGCCCTTTCCATAGCCCGCTGAGCGACCTTGAGCTTGTGGACCATTCGAGCCGTCAGTGTCCACGTTTCGGCTCCGTATGTCATGACGGGTAGGACGCACTGATTGAAGACTTTCGTCTTCAGGCACTGTGGAATCGGCGAAGTAAGGACTCGACGTAGCTTCCCAAACGCTGCCCAGCCCAGCCGAATTCTTCTATTCACCTCGTTCTCAAAGTTGTTTTTTCCCAACTGCAATGTCTGCCCGAGGTACACATATATTTGAACAACTTCGAGAACGGCGCCGTGTATCGCAATCGGTTCCGGTAGAACATGTTCGTTGAACATGACCTTGGTTTTGTCCAAGTTCATCCGTAGGCCGATGCGTATAGAAGAGTCAGCCAGGTCATTCAGCATCTGTTGCAGGTCCTGCAGCGTCTCTGCCACGATGACGATATCGTCAGCAAATCGCAAGTGAGAGATGTATTCGACGTTAATATTAATGCCACGTCCTTTCCAGTTCAGCGTCTTGAACATATCCTCCATTGCATTTGAAAACAATTTCGGGGAAATAACGTCCCCTTGTCTCACTCCTCGATGCAACGGTATGGGACTTGTTTGCTGATTCTGTACTTGGACGGACATGGTGGCGGTTTCGTTAAGACATCTCATCACTTGGATGTATCGCCAATCTATCTGGCAACGCTGCAGGGACTCCAGAACAGACCAGATTTCAACCGAGTCAAAGGCCTTCTCATAGTCCACGAATGCTAGACACAGGGGCTGATTATACTCTTCGGTCTTCTGTATAATCTGCCGCACTGTGTGAATGTGGTCTATGGTGCCGTATCCGCTCCGAAACCCAACCTGTTCCGGTGGTTGGAATTCGTCGAGTCTACGCGCAAGACGGTTCGTGATCACTCTTGAAAACAGCTTATAGACGTGGCTTAGAAGGGATATGGGTCGATAGTTCTTCACTAAGGTCTTATCTCCTTTTTTGAAGAACAGGACGACCACACTCCTACTCCACACCTCTGGAGTTCACCCTTCGAACAGGACAGCGTTAAAAAGCTTCTGGAACTCCCTCAGTACGGGTTTACCTCCTGCTTTTAGTAGCTCTGTTGTAACGCCATCCTCTCCAGGGGCTTTTCCATTTTTAAGCTGTCCAAGAGCGATTTCGATTTCGCCAATACTGACTTCTGGCAAGTCTTCGGTGAAATGGCGTGTTAACGTGGCTCTAGGATCATTTTCGGGATCAGGTCGAGATGCATGCGATGCGTAAAATCGGCCATAAAAGTCCTCCACTTCCGAAAGGACTGCCGGCTTCGAAGCAACGACTTCTCCACTAGCTGTGGTCAACTTCGTCAGGTGGCTTCTTTCAAGAGATTGTACGAACACCTTTGACCCCCAATTCTGCTCGATCGCTCTTTCGATCGAAAGAGTATTGAAGCACCGGAGGTCGTGTCGTACGTTCTTGTTGATCTCTCGGTTTAGAGTTCGCTTTTCTGACGAAGTGATGGGTGGGTTTTCACGTTCCTTCATTAGCCCCAAAGTCTTTTCTGAAAGCTTGGACTTCTTGCCCTTATGCTGCATGTAACAAAATCTCGTACCTTCTTCCCTGAGGACCCGAGTCACATTTTCGAGGTTCTGGTTTACGTCTGTGGTGGTTTCCACGGCAGCGAATTGGTTCTCCAGGTTTAACTGGAATGTTTCAGATCCTGCCATTGGTTTGGAGCAGTATTGGTCGGAGCCTGGACTTCATCAGACGGACACGTTGCGCCTTGAAGTTGATATTCAGAGAGTCTCGGACAAGTCGGTGATCGCTACCGGTATTGAACCTGTTGATCACGGAGACATCTCTAAATATGTGCCTTTTATTCGTCATGATGAAGTCAATCTCACTAGTCCTAGTGTCGGGGCTTAGCCACGTCCACTTCCTTTGGGGCTGTTTCTTAAAGAAGGAGTTCATCAAGAAGAGCCCCTCCCGTTCGAGGAAGTTGACGAGCATTTGCCCCCTATGATTTCTGCGTCCAAAGCCATGGCATCCTACTACCGATTCGCTAAAATTCTGTACTCCCACTTTAGCGTTAAAGTCCCCCATGACAACGGTGTACTGGGTCTTTGTAGTGAAGTGGTCGATATGTCATCGAACATATCCTCCACTTCATCGTCCGAGTGTGTCGAGGTCGGTGCGTACACTTGCACCACCTTGAGGCTATACCTCTCGGTGAGCTTTACAATAAGGTACGCTACCCTGTTCGACACACTGGACACTTCCACAATGTTGTCAGAAAGGGACTTGTTTACCAGAAACCCAACGCCACCTTGGGAGTGTTGGTCTCGGAAGTACATAAGGTGGCCCGATTCTAGGGTTAAGGTGTGGAGACCCTCTCTTCGGAAAGCTTTGTGTGATAAGCAGAAATCTCTGAGACTTTGATGTTGTGATTGTTAAAGTCCATGCCTCCTGCTACAAAGGGAACCCTAGAGCGGGGGAATGAGTTTGTAAACGTTAAGTTATTTTTTATATTCGGATATATTTAGCACAACACCCGTAAAGAGATCACTTCCTTGAATATTAACCCGTTGAATGTCTAGCCCTCCAGAGCCGTGAACTTTCCATGTCAGTGACATGAATGATACATCATTTACTTTGTATTAAAATAATATATTATATCTCATAATAGAGGAATGATAAAGTTGTTTTCTTATTTTGACATTATATTACACATAAAAAATAAAACACTTCCATTAGTTTTACACTAAAAGTTACACCATATTCGGATATAAGTGCATCTATCCCATTATGATGTTGAACTTTTAATAGTTTTAGTTTTTTATAAGAAAACGTACCTTTTTGTCAACGAGTCGCATTATTCACACTGAAAGCTACTTGCTGTGATTGGTTATTGCAATCCGCCCATCGCGGGTGTGCAGAGTGTAAACAATATTTGAAATCGTAGTTAGAGTGCTTATGCAAAGAAACCGATTATAATGTGGCTATTGCCGCGAGGGTGCAAATTTTTCAATTTGCCTTATTTTCAATCTGAATTACGCATACAATTTCTGACAATAAATACTCTTCCTGTATGGTTTCACCAACTAAAAGCAAGTTTATGTATTAGTGTATTGAAACAGTAAGTGTTAGTCACAAACAAGAGGAAGCTCATGACACGGTTTGGCGTATTTGTACTTGTTACATAGTGTACGCCCGTCACTTGTTGGGTTAAGGTCTAACATACTAAGACACCATTGCACCAGGCATCGGTTATAACTCGATGCTCGGCAGCGAGAGATCGTGGTAGGCGGTGGCCACCTTCTGCGAAGCGGTGATAGCGCAGAAGGACGCCGCGGAGCGGGTTAGGGAGAATGACATTTGAGCTGACCCACTCCGGCGCAGACGAACGGGGGTATGGAGGAGGCAGTTTGCTCGCCTCCTCCCTCCTCCGTAGTCACTGTCACGGTCACTGGTGAAGAGTCGGGGGACTCTTCGTCGGCTGACTCTTTGTCGGCTGACTCTTCGTCGGCTTGTACGACCCCGCACGTCTGATGAGTGCCCTTGGTGAGCAAGGGCTTGAAGGGAAGAGGACAGCATTTCCACCCTCAAAAAAAATCGGTTATAATCAATTGATATTTTTTAACCCAGAAGTCTAGAGGTTTCACTTTACACACCTACCTGCAAAAGCAATCCTTTTACTTCATCCCATATCAGTACCTAACGATCTAAATGTATCAGAAACTTGTACATTTAAGACCTGAACACACGGCGCAAGTTTTCTTTACAAACACAATAATTAATCGTATAATAAATGCGGCTACTGGTTACGCTCGTTATTTCAAATCCTCTGAGATGCCTATTGGCTACCTAAATGCTTTGAAATTGAATATATAAAAGAAAATCATGCGGGGCAGTTTTTGGGGTTATCGATAGGTGAAAACTATTCGAATTATTTTTTTAGACACACAATCAACAACAATAGGTAGTCATGGAAACCATTATCGCGCCTAAAGAAGATTTCAATTCAAAACTACATTATCTATGATAAAGCGTTCGGTGACGGTTATGATGACGAGAGTTCCTTGATTTTCTTCACCCAAAAAGTGTTCAACGCGCCTAAAGAAGTTTTCACTTGAAAAGTTTTTTCACTAACCTTATATAAAGCCAATGATTAGTGCGTAATGGCGGTAAGGTCAGGTGTCATATATAAATAGGATAGCTGTACCTAGTTTTAGACTTGCAAAGACTAATAAGTCATTCCTAGGAAATTGTGTGCGTTTTTACAATAAAATCCCAAAGCACATAACTGAGCTCACAGAGGGCAAATTCAAGTTGACTGTAAAAAACGTTTTTATAAAAAAAGCTTACTATAAATTTCGACATTATATAGAAGATAAAGATGCTTGGAATACTCCACTTCTGGCAAGCTGTCTCTCTGCCACCCATAAAATGTAATATTTGTAGTACCTAAGTAGAAACATAAGTATAAACATCCATATACAAAGAATGGCCCCGAGTTTCTTGCCGCTTCTTCTCGGTGGGTTCTATATATTTTGGAACGCAGCGGTAGAGTCTTTAAAGTACATTATAATGAAAAGTTGACGTTCATAAGTGCGTCTTTGATGCCTAAATTGAATAAATGATTTTGACTTTGACTTTGAAATTAATACGAGGAAAGTAAATAAACTCAGACTAAATAAACTCTTTGTTAATAAAATTTGGCTTCTTACATGAAGTATATATAATAAACATCTCGCAAATGCGGAAGTAGTTTTTATATCATAAACACACACACACACTATAGTTTTGACGGCTTAGCTTACGAAGTAGTTGCGGTCTACGAATAAATAATAGTCAGGAACAGTAACTGCGTTAAAAAAATGACCCAACAAAAGTCGTGTTCAAGTAGGCGGGGCTTAAAAGTCGTGTTCAGTACGTCATCAGTCGGACATTTTACTTGCAAGCGAGCACACTTCAAATCTTCGCTTACATTTTCATTTTTATCATTGTGAACTTCAGTTGTGGATCATCATGCCAGCATTCGTTGTGAAGTGGTGCAGAAACAATACACGATTTAAATGTCCAGGGATCACTTTTACTAGTAAATAATAGCAAAATTATAATTATTCAAAGATGTTTAAATACGGTAACAAATCGAGATGGTCAATACTATGCAAAATAAAGTCAGTAAATTTTATTTAATTTAGGATGTATTTTTTTTCTTCAGGACTAATGATTGAAATGTATGTAATGTGCAATGGTTTTGCTTGTTATGTTTTATTCTCGCTTGCTTGCCGATTCAACGCGGCAAGATAAGTGCATAGCTGCACTTAAGCTAGAAAAACAAGTGTATGACTGCCTGTGAAAACCAGCATAGTTATGTACGTTAATTTTGACTGAAAACAATAAAATTATACATAATAAAAAAATTATGGACCATGTTACACAAAACTGCAGTACCTACCTACCAGTTGGTACAGTAAGTACCTACTGTTTTTTAAATTATTTTATCTAAAATATCTGATGATTTGTCCCGAAGAAACATCAACATCTTTAAGAGCCTTTATTCTGCGCAGCGCTACGCGAGTTTAGGTATTTTACATTAGCGAGTTACTTACTAGCGCGCCCTACGGCAGTGGCCCGCTTGACCAAAATAGCGCGCATTAATATTTGGATCTTTTTTATCTACTTTGGTTTTTATGTCACAAATAGACGTAGGTCAAAAAGGTGAAATAAAATATCACACAGGACACATTTTATTTTTAATATCGACATTAATTAACATAAAATGATAATTATTAATCAAGCACCTACATGTTATCTACAAGAGCATAGACTAGTAAAAAGTAAAATTTAACTCATGTACCTACCAAAAAGAGATGAGAATAGTAAATAAAACAACCATCAAATAGTTCCTGCTACCAGTTTGTGGATCCAGCATCAGGTCCTGGTCACCTGCTAGAAAAAAGGTATCGCTATATGAGACGATTCATACGATCCCAAACACGGTGTGTCTACTATTAACCATCACATAGTTCCTGCTACCAGTTTCCAGCTCCAGCATGGATTCCTGGACACCAAGTATAAGCATAAGAAATTTGGTTAATACCAAAATACTAGCCCCTCAAGGGTCGATGTCATTATAACAATGAAATTTCTATTGTTGATGCACTAGATGTCATATAAAATTATTTGTTAGAATCCCACTTAGAAATGTTACCTGAATAAGTATCGGGAAGTTTTGAGTGCACTAATATTTAGTTGTGTAAGCGCGGGCGTCAGAGCGATACGTCCTCTGACCTCTCTCTAAGAGGCCTTAGCCGCGTCTGACGATTCGTGACTGGCGCGACCGGTTTTATGATTGATTTTTAAAACGTGTGTGTGTGTAGAAACCGCTCGGCAATAACAAACTTATAAACAATTTCTAAATATGTAGTCTGTGGAACTTGAACTTGTTAAACAAATAATGTTCTATTACATCAGGTAAGAATAATTGACATAATATACTACGAGTATATCAATCATTATTATGTGACCCTTCAAATACTCAGCAAAAACGCGAATTCAAAGCGTTTACGCTCTAAAGAAATACTACAGACAATGAACAATAAACGATTGCCTACAGTTAGTATGTAATATACTATATAGCATTAAAAAAACAGTTCATTGTTTGGTCAAATTAAAGCACGTTTAATTTTACAAGCTAATGAAAATTCACCCTCTGCAAATTTTAAAGTGGTTTAGCTTTGCTAATTAATTTGTCAGTAATATCAACACAGTGCTTTGCTACAGGAATTCTATAAAGTGATTGAATTTTCTAAATTGATAATGAAGGTATTCTGTGACCACTGAAAAACATCCAGCTGGCAAATAACGACTTATTTTTTTTTGGTAAAATGTATAAGCCTAAAATGTTTCATAATCTTTCTTTACTACATTGCGAAGAATCTCTTCTAATGTCTTCTAGACAAAAACTTAATAAATTAATCATATTTTGCGGGGATTCGAGATTTACGATTGATTTATTATTAAGTTGGTCCAGTCCACTTGTTGCATAACATCGTCCACGCCGCTATGACTCTGCTGTCATTGTAGACGTTGCAGCACGCGCGCAAACCAATCCCTGCTTTCCTTCTGAATTTAAACCAATCACCGAACATGTCTATTTGAAACCTCGGAAGTAATTTGTATTTGGAATCATACGTTGTTTTGATTTGAAGGGCCACTTTTTGTGTGAAATTTGTTCTGAATTATGCTTCCTGACAATTATTTCTTCGTAGGTTGCGGTCGAGTATTTTGACCGGTTTCTTGACATTCAGGGCTACGTTTTCAGCGAGCAGAGCAGCAATAGCACACCTGGTGCGTCCACGCTTGCACTATGCCTAAAAAAGCTGACACACATCAAAATTGGCCCCGTGTATTCTAGGCATATGCAATACTTTTCAAACGCCCATTCAACGTGTTAACCCTTCTCCGCCGCACTTGACAGTTTCCAGAACTCGTGATCCCCAAAGGAATGAAAAATGGCGTAATAGTTTGTGAAACTTTTGAAATTGGAATAGTTTGTGCTAGTTGCGATTGGCGTTCCAAAAATGTGCCTGCTTCTTTTTCGAAACATGTCGTATTAATCAATATTCAACAGACTTCCAAAAGGAGAAGATTCTTAAATTGATGCGTATATTTTTTTGTGTATGACCACTCATAACTTTATACAGAATAGTCCGATTTTGATAATGGTTTTTTTGTTTGATAGAATATACTTATTAGGTTTGTCCCTTTTAAATTATATCAAATTCGTTGAAGCTGTTTTTGAGTTACACTCCAATAGCTGAAAAGAATTTCGCCTATCTTGATGAAATGCTTATTGACGTAACTAAAAAAGGTGTTTTTTTTTCTAAACATTTTACCGACTTTATCCTAAAATAACTTGTCGAAATCGATACCATGGGTACAATATTGTAATAATAGCTACTTTTGAACTATCATTGTACCGACTTCAACAAGTTATTTCACACTTTTTAGGATGAAGTCGGTTCCAATATTATGTATAAAAAATTATTTAGTAAATACATTTCGGTACACACCAAACCTTTCTTTCCATGCAAATGTATTGCCATTCTATCTTCCTGGTTTTGGCCATAAAGCTGTCACCGTAAGCAAGCCGTTTTTTTTCTATTTATAAAGAACAAAGTTCTCTAATACATTTACAGCTTTAGGCAATTTACCCCTATCCTATATAGCTTCCGATATCCTTAGATCTACATCTAGAGGTGCCGGTTTAGGTAATTTTTCATTTCCCCATACTCACTGCAGCATCCTCTACCTAGTATTCTCCGGTAAATATGAAAAAATATTTTATTCCCACATCACATACACTCCCTCTCCCTATGACTCCTTCAGAGAAATCCTCGCTTCTCCTCCTTATGCCAATCAGTGAGCCAGTAAGTAAAAGGTTATTGATCTTTACAGGAACAGGACAGGAACGTAAACTCTTCTTTGTCAGTTGAAGCTCACGGCATAAAGGTATAATATACAGCATTACAATTCCCTAATTCCCTGTGTCACAGTAACATAACAAGTATCCAAACAACATAAAAAAAGATTTGTACAAAAAATTCGACTGGCCAGGTGAAGTCAGGGTCTGTACCAAATTAAGAAGTGGGCCTATCATTTCTTTAGTAATATTGATGTTACTCTGTACACTTATTTTACCTTGAGATAATGCAATTCACTAAATGTGTTTCAAAATAATATCAAAAGGTTTTTGAATATTTTATGAAGGACATCGTTAAATAGAGAATAACGACGCGTACGTAGGAGCTAAAAGGCTACCCTTTTAGTCACAATATTGAAAGCTCCATATTTAATCAGATAACATGTTAATGGGCTTATATTTCTTAAGCCTCTTCAACTTAAATGTACGGCCTTGTTTCAAATATAGCCTAACGATAAAACGGTTTGCTTGTTCTGATTGATATTATTTTGCTTAAAACATTTTAATGGCTTTTTAAGGATTCTGTACGAGACTACTAAAATACTTTAAATAATTACGATTAAAATTTATATAATAACTTTATATATTAAGTACTTAATTAAGTTAATTTAACGATTCAGGCGTTACTTTGCGGAAATCCAATATAAAAAACGATATTAGAAGAAATATTTAGTGACGCTTCCGCTGAAAACAATGCTTATGGCCCAGTTGCGGTGTGCACCACCCTCCCTCCCTCATAAACTGCTAATAGGAAGTATACAGAATAAACAACACACAAAATAACCCAATCAACCAAAAACGATTCGACACGTGTTTCGCCTCTACACGAGGCATCTTCAGATGTTGACTCGTCAAGCGCTAGACCGACAGACCATAAGCGTTGTTTTCAGCGGAAGCCTAACTAAATATTTCTTCTAATATCGTTTTTGACTTACCTATCTAAGTGTTCGACGTCAGTCTGTTTGTTTGCCTGTATGTATGAGTGTCAGTCTGTTTCTAAAATCGCTACAGGAGCGAGGCGGCGCGGCGAGGAGCGGGTGAGGAGCGGGCGAGGGGCGGGCGGTGGACGTACCGGGACATGTCACGACGTGATTCGCTCCTACTCCGTGTCTGTATCGGTGTCATTTGGCGTACTTCGACGCGTTTCATAAACGCAAATGTGGACGTCTCCTGGTCACGCGGACAATAGCGAACATCCTTTGTAAAAACTGACTTTGGATGAATCGGCTCGTAACACGTGACTTAGATATGTGATAGTACCCAGATCAGTGTCCACACTGTCCTACCGTACAGTCTGTGCTTTCAGTCTTCGGAATGGGTTGAATCGTAACTGCAGCTTGTAACAATAATTGTTCACGTAACAAATTACGTCGGTACTGACACGCGTGTCTGTTACGGTCACAGGTTAATGTTTGGTAAAATGTTACAAATGTGGACGCAGCTTTAAAGGCAGTATTTTAAAACGTTAAAGTAAAAATGTCGGTTCAAGGAAATAAAAACTTATAATAATTATATCAAATAAAAATTGTGAATAATCGAAGTGTAATTACTGCTCCTTTTTTTTCTATTATTAGAAATTATTTTATTTAACATTAGGTTTTTTATATTATTATTCCAATTATTTACTGTATAAACGCATATGTAGTATAGTATAGTGTAGTAGTGCATTAGTAAACTAAATAATGAAACGACTCAGTTGTTTCCCTGATAGACGTATCATGCCTGCCCAAGTGAAAAAAAAAATTAAACAATGATTATGTACTACGACTGTTTACACCTATGTGTAATTGCAAATATACTACTGTATTAATTGTAAATAATTATATAGTATTATTGATATTGAAATTAATATATTATGTTATATTGTTTCAGGTACATTACCGCTTTGACAGTACTAGATGTAAGGACTGAAAATATGTCAGGTGCGTATATTATTTATTAGTAACGTGGAAAAGTACAAGTAACTAGTGTTCAACTAGATCAACCAAAACTTTGCTGAAGACAGTTTGGATAGGTGCATAACCAGATGAGCACTTCCCTTCTTGGGAAAGTGTGTTCAGTTGACAGTCGCAGTTGTTGACTTAAGACAGCAGTCGTTAGTGTACGTTGGAGGTATTTGGGGGAATGAGAGCTCTGACTCCAGAGCTGGCTACAAGACTATCTGCCAACCCGCACAATGACCGCATAATGAGTTATGGTCCATATTCCTGTTTCTGAAATACCTGTGTCCCAGCATGTGTTTAACATCATTCCATTACATTCTTAGTATGAGAATGTCTTGAAATGATTATATATATATTTTTTAATATTTTTCCTTGAGGAAACAGTTCCCATCGCCATCGAGACGCGAACAGATGGATGATGGGGCCGGAAGATTCTAGAGCGGAGACCACGGAACGGCAAGCACAGCGTAGGTCGTCCACCGATAGGACGATAGGACGACAAGGTGGACGTTGAATGCAGGCTGCTTCCAACCGGTCCTTTTGGAAATTTGTAGGGGAAGCATATGTTCATCAGTGATCGTACTACGGCTGAGATAATGATGATGAACTTTTTTACACCGTCCATGTAGAAGGGTATGAAACAATCAAAATCTTAAGTCGAACTGTACGACTCATTGAAGCGTAATGAAGACATTGTTAAGTATATCCATGCTGGAATAGATGTGGTTATGTTCACAATAGTTGATGATACGTATATACGAGTACAGCAATGTTTTCTGTGTTTACACTAAGATTTATTTTGTTAGCATTTAATTTACACCCGAAAGCTACCGTGACCACTGCCATTACTACTCGATCAAGATTAGCTAAAGCAGCTGCCACTAATATAAGGGTGCGTCTCGGTGCCTCGTTTAAACAGATAAGGGAGTTCCTAAACCGTCTAACGTGGATTTAGCCTAAGCCGACTCCATATAACTACACTATTTACTCGTAATTCGCAATAAGCCGTTTGGTCGACCGTTCCACCCAGCCGTCGTCATTGCGCTTTCATCCGGTATCAAACAGATGCTATACATATAATCTAGGCTACGAATAAAATTTAGATTGATACCTGTATTAAATAAAGTAACCATCTAGAGCGATATTTTATATATATACGATCTAAATATTAATTTATGCTTTTAAGGCTCGGGCTCTTAAACTTGGTCGTTTTGATTTAAATAATGTGCAAATTCATTAAACTTTTTCGTGAAAATAAAATCACAATAATATAATACAGATTTAAACGAGCCTAGATATAATTATGTCGTATGAGTCAATTAAAGGACATGATAATAAAATGATTATCTAATCAGACATGCAACGAATGGATTTTTTATGTGTATGTATAACAGTGTTTATACACCTCTAGTGACACTTTGAAGTAAAGGCGTGTAATTTTTCTTAGAATACAATTTAAGTATACTTCTATATTTTCACATTAAAAAAATTTAAGCACTTTATAGCAGCTGGTACAACTTACTTAGGTAGATCAAAGAGAGCATGACTAGTAGATGGGGTGCTGCTACTAATTCTGCAATTTGTTTGCTTCTACTTTGACAAACGGCTGTAGATAAGAACTTCGTGTTAATGGAGATATTTGTGTTTTAAAAGTATTCCGTGATTTAATTCTTCTGTCAAGTTTCAAGGAAAGGCATGTTGAGACAGTTTAATGGCTTTAGTATTTTCCGTAATTAAGTATGACTTTTCGAAGGTTCGTATAATTATGTAAAAAATCATGATTTAGAATTAAGGAGGTGTAGTGCGATTGGAATGATATTTCATTTCAATGATAGTCTGTAGGTACAACCTTTTCCCAACGGTAGCGGTTAAAATAATGTTTATCACATCTATTCAAAAAGGGCTAGCTTTTTTCTTGTATAGACGTAATAAATAAACGAAAAAAAACAATTTTTGTTAAGTAAAAATACGAGCGAAATTCATTCCGCCTTCGGTCGTATAATAATTGCTTACTCAAAGTCGATTCGAAATTTTAGTTTTATGTAGTTTTATAAATAATGAGTGTGTCTTTCTCAAGTAATGAGAATAAAGTAAAATTGTTACGATGCATGTCCATAAGTAATTGTTTAAATAAATGAAATAATTTCTAAATATTTCTATTTTATGTCTCATTGTTCCTAATGCATGTAAATATATAAACGTACAATTTATTATATTCATATTACTAAGTTAAGCTAAGTTGCTCTTACTTATTTATTGTTCTGTGTTTGTTTGTCGCCATTCTACGCTCAAGATACAAGAAAACACTCTCGCCTTAAAAACAATAGTTTAATCCCTAGGCAACAATTTTACATTTGTGTGCGATTCGGTCTTAATCATTTTTCATTTGTTTCAGATGATATAAATTTACTACCACTTGATCTTGTGGGTGAGTTTGGTGGACTCTCAATACAGGACGACTCAGATGATTTTGCTCTAAATTTTACTGGTGTATATACAAAAATACCAGTAAACAGGCTTGATTATGCCGGCAAAACTATTACTAGTCCATACATCATACAAATGGGGTTTAAACTAACCAAATCAGTCTCCAGCTCAATATTTTCGATAGAAGATAACAATGATATAAAAATGATGGTGCAATTTGAACCATCCGGGACTAGTACTACAAGGATGATATTAACTATCCCAAATACAGATGAGATAAGCTTCCAAATTGATGATATGATAGGTGAACAAAATGACATAATCCTACATGTGTTAGAAGATAAAGTTGAAGCCTACAAAGCCTGTAATTCGATAGGCACTTCGGTAGTTTATGGAAATAAGCAAGTTGAATTTGCTCAAGATGATTTTTTGGTTTTGGGCAACACAAAAATGTATCCTACAACAGAAGTTTTCGAGGTAAGTACTTTTTTATATTTTGGCTTCAAATGGTCACTGCATTGTTAAGATAAGTTAAAATACATAAAAGGTTACTGAATGGTTAGAAAATATTAACCGAAATACGTATTTTGGAATTTCACACTTGCAATTACATAAAACAGAACAACGGGCGATTTCTATCCACGGATTCTCTTACAAAAGATATATATAAATTTCAACTGAGTTCTTTGCGAATGGTGCCAAATTTCAATATCTAATAAGGTAGAGAAATAGGATAGAGAAACCGGCTATTAACGGTGAAATAAATCCACTAGATGCCACTTTAAAAAACCTACTATTTTTGAATACTCGGAGCCAACATATTTATTTGTACTTGCATAATTTTGTAATAATTTGTACCCGAACAGTAACCAGCCAGGCTATTACGACTGTGACCTACCCAAAGTTACCTCAAGTTAGTTTTGTCCGAATATAAAATTGCAACTCCTACGATTCTGCAATTTTACCAAACTGATGTAGTTCATGATATATTTAAAGCAGAATCTCATTTCGTGCCAACAATGAGAACCATTATTTCCTAGTGTTGCCTTATATTTCAGTAAATTGTGTTATTCGTGAAGAAAAACAAAAGCTAGGTAGATCTTTGTCTCGTTTTTGTCTGAGTCATTATTACTCCGCTAGTCATTGTTTTGAAGTTGTACATGTAATAAATTTATTATGACGGCATACTTTAACATCTTATTACGATGAAAAGTTATGTTTTCTTTTCTTAAAGTTTACAAATGTAATGTTTGTTGTAAGTATAACTAAGGAGGCTTTAGTTTCGTCCCACTACAAAGGGTCATCGTAGATAACAACGTAGACTTAGCTTTGTAAGATACATACCCATGAGTAAGCCAGGTCAACAATATAATGATAATCAGCCCCAAATATCTATAGATAAGGTAAAGGTTTCATTACAGTCAAATAAGCAAATCAGCTCAGAGTAAAATTTAAACTGAAACATGTACTTATAAGGAACATTTAACACGTCTGCACAACACGAGAGATAGATAAGTCTGGAGTTGAGTTAGGTAATTAGGTATTTCTGAGGTCACTAACTTAAACGAACGAAAGTCACCGACATAGCCCAGAAGATTAGCAAGTTAAAGCGGCAGAGGGCAGGGCACATAGCACGCAGAACAGATGGTCGATGGGGCCGGAATGTTCTGGAATGGAGACCACGGACCGGCAAACGCAGCGTAGGTCGTCCACCGACAAGGTGGACAGACGACCTGATAAAGGTCGCAGGACGACGTTGGATGCAGGCTGCTTCCAACCGGTCCTTTTGGAAAATTATGGGGAGGCATATGTTCAGCAGTGGAGGTCCTACGGCTAAGATTATTATGATGAAACTTGAACTATTTCCGTTGTCCGCCCTATGTCCGTTTTCTGTGCTTTGACCACGTGACTTGAGGTTCCTTATTATTGTACTATGTATGTATGTACCAATTAAAAATGATAAATTATGTCATGCAGAAAAAAAATCTTTTATATACGTATCGTTTTTAATATATTTACTACAAAACATATCGATTGTGTCATCACTAGCTAAACATGCTCATTCATATGCATTTTTACATAGGAATACAATTCTTAGCTTACTACTAATACCACTGTGGCTATCTCTAATATGTGTCTAATTTTAAACGTTAACAATAATACATTACAAAAATTCAATATCCGAGTACAAATATTTCAGCTCAGCACACAAATAATGTTCATAGCCACGGATATATCCCTGCTGATCTAAAGCCTTCAAAACGAATGAGTTCTAGCCCAGGCTCCCTCGTTTTAAAGGCTATAACAGGATACAAAGTTTCAAAAATATAAAGTCACATACAAGGGTGTCTAGAATTAATGTAACATGTTATTATTAATATCTATATAAAATGAAACTTAACTTTGATCGACTCTACCTAGCATTATTTTACGTGAGCTCACATTGCAAACAAACCATGGACTATACCAACACTAAAAAGCGCAATCAACGCTCATAGAAGAGTACTTCTCATATTGCAGTCATATTTATTTAGATTGCGTGTTGTACTAACGAGGTTATAATAATAATATCCGTGGTAAACTTAAACATGTGGACATATAAGGACCATATCACAACAAAGAAGCTTTGGTATACCATGAGGCAAATTGCAGCTATTTATTGTGAAATGGCTCCACTCTGTATAAAGTAGCATACAGCACACTCTGTCTGCCGAGTATTTTGAGTACTTAAATTAATTCATTTAATATTATGTTCTGACAAATTATAGATGGACTAATAAGATCCGGGTCAAAATGGCGAGAATTAGCATATAATAGTCCAGAATATAACATGGTGAATTTATTTAAACGCAAATGCACATGCTTGGCATTACATACGAGTACCAGTTTCGTACAAAGAATTATTTAAATCACGATCTTCCTACCGTTATCCCCCCTTTCAATTGGGGTTGTATAATATATCTTTCGGAAACAACGTATGTAGATATTACTGTTAAACATTTTTCATATTTTTTGTATTATAGCCTGTCTGGCGCTAAATTTCCTTGGGAATCCCCGTTGCTTTTCAAGAAGAGCGTTAACCGGAGGAATTCCAATAACTTAATTATAAATACTTTCATGGATGCTTACAACAAAAACGGTATTAACCGCCCCAGCGGTATAGGCTTTGCGTTTATGAAGAAGTCAGTATGTCAATCAGGGCAAGAAATTATATGTCAATAAAATACAAGTTTTCAAACTGATATGGTAATGCAAGAATTAAAATAAAAACGGGATATTCATCATGAATTGTATTTAGCAGCTTATTTGGGCAGCGTTCTGGAAACTCGAAGTTTTGTCGTCAAAAATACCTCAGTGCCTCAATACTCAGTCTTTGACAAATGTGTTACCAGTGATGACATATGGCCCTGAAACGTGGTTACTTACTATGGGCCTCATAAGAAAGCTCAAAGTCGCACAACGAGCTATGGTGAGGGCTATGCTCGGGGTTCTCTACATGTTCGAATCAGAAATGAGGAGATCCGTAGATGAACTAAAGTCACCGAGATAGCCCAGAAGATAAGACAGTTGAAGTGGCAATGGGCAGGCCACAAAGCTCGCAAAACAGATGGCCAATCGGGCCGGAAGGTTCTGGAGCGGAGACCACGGACCGGCAAGCGTAGCGTAGGTCGTCCACTGACAAGGTGGATCGACGACCTGATAAAGGTAGCAGGACGACGTTTGATGCAGGCCGCTCCAACCAGTCCTTATGGACATTTGTGAAGGAATCTGTCTGTATTCAGCCGTGGACGTCTTACGGCTGAGATGATGATGCTCAAAATAAATACAATATATGAAAAATATCTTGTTTTTAAAGTTAATACGAGTACATAATTGAATTTACCGCATTGCTACACTTGTTTCATTATTTAGAAAAAAACAAACATAACAAAACCTGTTAACCTTTCAACAAGGAACAATTGAAGGTAACCAGGGTCGGGACCTTAACAATGTAATTTTAATAGGTACAGACAACTGCAATAGAAATAGCTATTTAATTCCACAGTAGTTTTAAACTGAATATAACATATTCTCTACCGACTTCTAAACAGGAGGAGGTACTCAACTGTACTTTTTATGTTTGTTAACTCATAACTTTCGACTGGATGAACCGATTCTCAAAAATCTTATTTTGTTTAATAGCTAGTGCTATTGCTTCCCGTGTGGTCCCATTTCATCAAATTCGGTCCAGTAGATTTTGAGTTATACTCCAACGACTGAATAGAATGGAAGACGGTATTAAATTTTACAAATTATACTTGTGTTTTTTTTAGTATGTAGTAGTTATTGTACGCATATAATGTAGCTATAGCTACCTTAGAGCTCTGACTATTGCTAGCTTTTCGAAAGCATATAATACAATTTGATATTTCATAACACAGCATTTCCATTGTTATCAGAAAGGACGTGGATTTCCTATCACAGTAATTACGTTATGTTATTAAGCAAGTATTCTAAAATAGCACTGATTCCCGTGAGCCTTCACGGGAATCAGTGCTATTTTAGAATAAGGGAAAGTACGCAGTTATGACATAATTATGATATACGAGGTTTATGATAACATATTTTTTTTTACTTTGTTGTTATTTTCGTAAGTATTAGATATTTAAATATTATTTTGACGGTTTAACATACGCGTTAAATGCAGTCGAGTATCAACTGGTTTCGTGACTTGTGTCAAGTTGTGTGACTCTTTATAGAGTATACGCGAACCTGGTTGCGTCCGTGCTTGCTCGAAACCGCTTGAGATATTCGATTGTACCTATGACGTAAGAAACTGCTTGATGTACTCTATTGTAACTATCACGTAAGACACCGCTTGATATACTCGATTGTTCCTATCATGTAAGTACCTATAACTTAATCACCGTCAAAATATTATAAACGTCAACTGAATACGGATACTACGCGAGCCGTACTTTTAGAATGCTTTAAACCAGAGATAGGTAAGAACTAGAAAGGTTTGAAAAAAACGATATTAAAAAATATTTAGTGACACTTCCGCTGAAAAACATTTTTTCAGCGGAAGTGTCACTAAATATTTTTTAATATCGTTTTTTGATAATGGATTTCCGCAAAGTACTCGCCAGTTTGAAAACATATCACAATAACACTATACATGGGAAGATATGTTCGTTTTGTGTTAGTTACAACTTATCGCTCAACAGATGGACGGATTTGGACGACATTGGTGATGATGATTGTTCATATCCAGAAATACATATAAAATATACGCTTACACACGCATTTTCCCTCGCACTAGGTTTACCTAGGTAGTGGGCGAGCCAGATAACACAAAGAATAGATGGCCGATGGGGCCGGAAGTTTCTGGAGTGGAGACTAAGGACTTGCAAGTGCAGCGTAGGTCGTCTACCGATACGGTGGACAGACGACTTGATAAAGGTAGCAGGACGACTTTGGATGCAGGCCACTTCTAACCGGTCCTTTTGGAAATTTGTGGGGGAGGTCTATGTTCAGCAGTGGACGTCCTACGGCTGAGCTGATGATGATGATGCGGATTACCTGTGTTGCGGGAAACATGGATACAGAATAATACTTCACACTACCAAAGACACAACGACTAACATTTCTGGTCATAGCACAAATATTTTGATAGAACCCGGGTCATCAAGGAGTTGTAGTGTTGTAGTGCTTTTATTTAATTCTGAGACTGATCAAACACGAGGCTCACCTGGTGTTTAGTGATAACCTCTGCTATATTATAACCATAACAGATGTATTTAGCCACAAGAGACGAATTACAGGGTGTCCGTCACCCTGATACAATAAGTAGTTTTTTATATATTATAATAAGCCTCCACAGACTCCAGGCTCCGTGTCATTTTTTGGATTTATGCGAATTTAACACATCTAAATATAATTAAAAAAGAGACAACAATATAATAATATAATATATAGGGTATTTGGTAGAGGGACCGACAAACCAAATGAGCGTATTCGGGGGACCACTTGGAGAATACAAGTTGGCCAAAAAAAATCCCCGAACCCCCAATATGTTTAACTTTTTTTTGTGATTTTTCCCTTTTTCTACGAAATTGTACCTATTTACCACCATAACATTTGTAAAATCTGTTTTAGACCGGATGTTTTTAGTTGAATTTGGTCTCTAATACACCTTTAGGCCACGCAAAGCAAAATTGGTACAATATTGGAGAAATCGAGAAAATTCCCAAAAAAAAAATTGAGTGTCGGGGATTTTTTTTTAGCCAACTTGTATTCTCCAAGTGGGCCCCCGAACACGCTCATTTGGTTTGTCGGTCCCTCTACCAAACACCCTGTATAATACTATGACTTTTATGACTGACAATACCATACTTCATTAGGGGTAGGATTTTATGTTAAACTACTTAAAAGGATTGCATAGCTAGTACTTTCCATACTAAAATAAATAATTCTGTTTGATTTAATTTTCATGTAATCATCACATTGTTTCATTTTTAATTTTTATTTTAAGTTTTAAAAAGGAAATTTATAGTACTTTGGAATACTGAAAAAATCTGAAATTACATGAAAAACAAAATCACAGCAATCGGACAATGTTAAGAGGTAGAAAAGAGTTATTTCTTTTAGCATGGAAAGTACTAGCTATGCAATCCTCTTAAGGGCTATATCTTTTCTGAGTTTGCATCAGCATTCAGAGCAGATCAGTCTCCGCAGACAGCACTCGCGACATAGCAGTTCACGAGTTGACGCATGTGGCAGCCATCGTATGCTCAAACTTACTCTTTGTCAAATACAGCTTAACTTGAATAACTACTAATATTAACTTATTCACTAAGATACCCTCCCGTATAGCACTGTAGCAGGACCTCAACTACTACTTCGTTTCGATCCCTGATGGAATCATCAGGGACATTACGTAGTTAAGTCTCTTAATGATAAATCGTCCAGAGTCTTTCTAGAAGGACTTTCTGTCCTGCCGGTAGGACGCAACTTAGATAGGATTTTTTAGACAAACGGTACTGCTGGCAGTACCAAAAAAGTACTCGTCTTGCATCTTGCGATAGTCTGTTTCTTTCTCTTTATAGACATGCTAGTTCCATCATCGTACCATTAGTGTAAGCAGGATGGCTGCGGAGTTTAGAGGTGGATGGCGCGTTCGTTCTCTGGCGACGCACTATGATGCTCCAGGCACGGATAACGCATGGGGTCGTCAACATTTTGGGGAATCTTTTGGAATATCGCGTCGTATTTTTATAGAGTTGTGAAGTATATTAAAAAAAAATAGCAGAGCCGATTGACGCAATTGCCGTTCATCGCGGTTTTTTTAATGTGATTGATGACGGAATACGGAATACGCAGTATTAAGTGGCAACCTCTGTCTATAACAGTTGCATTTCGTCACAAGTAACGAACTGCATTGTGCCCATCACCCTAGATATAAAGTAGTTAAGTCTCATACGCCTGTGGTTTCGCCGGCCCCCATACCCTTCAAACCGAAACTACATCTGTGTAGCGATTTGTTGTGCTAACCGTGCGAAGTAGAGTCGAGTGCCTTGTAATAAATTCGTCGTTTAAAAAGGATTTGTAGTTTCAAATGCAATTTCAAGAGTTTTAAGTTGCGGGTGCCTTGAATTTGGTCTGACTGAATGACATATTTATCGCGGAGTGTCAGGTGCACTTAGCGGGAGAGCTTACCTCAGAGTCTCTTCAAATATGTGAGAGTGTATTTTTACCGCGACTCTGTATGTAGAATAACTTAAAAGGTACATTTTTATGTAAAAAAACTTCCATTCTGTGCGATAGGTGCAATACATAAATTACAATTTCAATGGTACTTTATGCGTAGCTAAAATAAAGGAAAAAAGAAACAATATTTACGTTGTTCAATATTTAATTAAAATATTTTATTTACCACCTATCATAATGTGAATCATCAAATACTGAAACATATCCAAAGATTTATTGACAACATATAAGTCACCCTTTTTGTAAGTAAGATTATTTAAAGGTTGGTGCAATGTACCTCCTTAATCGTTTTGCTTATAATGTCGACAAATTAAAGTAGAATGCATCGATTTTCAACTAGAATTCATTCACATCAAAAAATACTAATAATCAGCAAATTATTTTGAATAAAAATGAAAAATAACTCGATACTTTATCTACTCGTATCTTGTAAGATTTTTTTACAACTTGTAATTTTAGTATTGTAGAAAACTTCGTAACATGGCCTGGAGCAAGGGAAGTGTTTTGAATTTCAACGAGATTAACAATAACAAATCAGAATTTTCCTAAAACAACTTGTTTCTGCTTCCTCGACTGATCCTTAGGTTTAATTACAAGTACAAAATACATGGACCATGGCAAACTTTTGCATTATAAATGTATGCATAATTTTTCAATAAATACCTGTAATATTTCCATCGTAAAATTAATTAATCATAATCTTAAGTAGGTAGATATCAACTCTTCAACTTAAATATGGAATAGCTTCATTCACTGGTGAGCTAGTCATAACATGACTCCAAGGTTATATTACAGCAGGTAACTGTACATTTAAGCTTTTGGGAGATCTGTTTGTACTCCTAATTTAGTTATTATTAATTATTATTATTTTTAATTTTAATTTTGTTCTCATATTCGACGTTACTGCCGAAATATTCTGATTACGATTTCTGCCTATGCAATGGTTGCCTGTAAGAAATTACTTTTAAGCCGCCCATTGTTCAACCTCAATTTTATATTACGTGTTTTCTTATGTTGTATTGTACTTATATTTGTGTTCAATAAAGTGTGTTCAAATTGAATTGAATTGAATTATTAAACCCCCAAAGAAATGAGATGATAATGGGACTTCGAATAACAACATATAAATACAAACAAACAGGCAACGACGACAAATTACTTCTTCCTATTAAAATCACCTAAGTACGAGTACATATGTTCACATTTTTGTTATGAATTAAAACAATGCCACATGCAAAACTGTTCACTTTTTACTCCTTGCGTACACAAACACTAACGGCCTTACTTATAATCGCTACTTAAATTTAAATAACGTCACTTAGTACGGCGCAGAACATTTTTCCTTTGGGCAATACTAAATAACGTCATTTAAAGTTAAACAGCGTTTATAAGTAAGACCCTAACTAATTTCAGCAATGCATACATTTAAATCTTAATTAAACCAAAAGCAAGATATCACAAATCTAGCACCAATTAAATGGAACCTAGAAAACGATTCATTCAGAATGAATTTGTACGAACGATAAATAAGGCAACACATGGAAGGAAACGGCTTGCTTTTACAATTTTGTCTGTTAATTTGTTGTCATTTTGTATTTTTTGGCAAATAAATAATATAATATTATAAGCTATTATTTATAATTAAAGTAATATATAATACTGTATTATTTGGATTAAATTAAAATATTACCAAAATTTATGTAATATTGTACGTAGATAGTTATGGAGATTAACTAATTTCTTAAGGTAGATTTGCACATTCAGCCTACGACGAGACATTCAACAGATACTAAAGATCATAAAACTTGTAATCACGTGACTAAGAAATTTGTTTAAACTACACACTCGACCTACCTCGTAGGGCAGTCTATGTTAGTAAGCACCAAATGCAAATTACCACGTTAGTTTTTTAGACTGACGCTAATATTGACGCTGTATATTCGTACACTGAATCAACTTAATGAACTGACTGGTCTCAACCTAATAAAACCACTCACAACATCTTGTCTATTCAATCATAATATTTTTTTGGATTTTTTCTAGGACATGATACATGTACGTCATTTCTTTTTTATTCTCAAGCCAGCAGGGCTAGGTGAGACGAGCCACAGGTATTATTTTTTTAGATTTCAAAAACTTCAAAAAAGTGTTATTTATGTATGTTATTATTCTTATGGTTTTAGCACGGTAGTGTGATAATATACCGTGGTTATAGCGTTGCGCATAGGATATCTTAGTGCGACGTTAACGAAAATTTTTATAGGGATTATTTAGATAATTTAATAAATACATCCATTTATGATGTACGTATATATTGTAAGTATAAGCAAAACGAGGGTTGTGGAATACATTTATATATTGCATTGGCTTTTTCGAATGAAATCGAATGGGCGAAATGCTAAAATGCTATTTGCTGGGATGAACTTTCGAATACTATATTAGAGGCCACTGAATTAAATAAAATCATCGACAACCATCTATGAGTCTTTTTCGTCATCTTTCACAGACTTCTTTTGCGTATTCAGAACGCGCTTTATCTTGCGGGTATATTTCCAGTAATTTTTATCACATAATTAAACGAATGAATGATTCGATGAATAATTGAATCAACGATGAATGATAGATTTATCGTGCTTATATTTTGTCACAAACACAGGCACGTGAAATTTTGATTGTCAGGTCTAGCTAAGTATTTAAAAATGTTTATACGTAAATTAAATATGTTAATAACCATTAAAGGCTTCAGCATGTTCTACCTTTCGACGTACATAAAGTGAAAGCTAGACTCTGACAAACGAAAGTTTAGTCTGACGTACCATATTTGTAACAGCTAATTGTGATCAGTTGAATAAATTATCTCGATCCTCGGGTATTCCATTATGCCTCAATAAAATAAATAACAGGCTTGCTCTATTTCACTGTAATAATAATAATAATATTTTATTTCATAATTTTAGCACTTACATAGTTTTGAACTTATATAATATGGCTAGAATGTTACACAAAAAATGTTTGAAGTGTCTGTCGCCGAACTAGGCTCATCGCCTGTGTTTCAGCATACAGCGCCCTCCCCCTATTTTATCTCATGAAGCTAGCCTGGTATTAATTACTAATAATCTTAAATATATTTAACTTAAATCTGAGGCATATAGTTAACAATGTAAGTACACTAAACATAAATAGATTAAAACGTTAAATACCAAAAATGTTGAAAAACAGTTAAAAATGTTGAAAATGTTCCTCTCTGTGTGTACAGTGTAATTGCATGTGTGAGTGTGAGAGGGTGTCAGTTGTGAATCAAAACTAATTAAGGACCTAGTATTTTAAGTACATAACTTAAATATGGAAACAAAAAGAAACAAAGACTGAAACGGAACATACCTGCTATTTAAGTGAGAATAAAATAACAATTATTATGAGTTTAATGTCTGCATCATAAAATAAACGATATTTGATTGGTTGAAATTTTAATTTATATTTATCTTTCAAACATGGTAAGATTAAACTACTACCAGTAAATAAATATAAACTGTGATATGTATCTATGATATTACATTCAAAAGCTCCTCTGTTTCATCATAACTAAGTGTTTCCAACCAAGACGTGACTTTGAATTTAACTTCAGATCTTGACAAAGGATATATGTTAAGGCATTTGTTTATTTTGTTGTAGAGATAGGGACCTAGAAAGTATGTGAAATGGTGACTGAATATTGTTCTGAGTTTATCCGGCAGGGTACAAACATTATATTTCCTTCGTCTTTTTTCCATGTGGGGTTCAAAAGTTATCATGGAGTGTTGTCTGAGAATAGTGCTCAGAATAAAAAGTTGTCGAACAGAAAGAACGTTACAAGACTCATACAATAAAATAGTAGGAAACCGAAAAGGTCTACGAGTGCTGACTTTCAATACAGCTCTTTGGGATATCTAGAGGAAGTATGGTTGTTTTCGGTGCGCCTCCCCAGGATGAAATGCAATAAGTAACGAGTGATTGACATAAAGCTAAATATATTTGTTTCATTAGGTTTGATTGTGCAATAGGTTAAGTTTTTTTTAAAATAAACATGACTTTACGAATTCGTCCACTTAAGTTCATAAAGTGTTGTTTAAAACTTAAATTGTTACCTATTGTAATACCCAAGTATTTAATTGAAATAGAAGGTTCTATAGCTCGACATGAACAATTAGCTATATTGTTCAAAATACAGGAATAATTATGTGCATATAATTTTAGGTTGTTTAGAACTTCGAATTGAATACGTTAAATATTTGTTTTTTTCAATGTTGAGCAATAAAGCGTTTTCGTGTAGCCATTTCGTAACGACATTGAAACCTTCTTGAGCAGCATCGAAAACATCGCACCATGACTTGGCAGCAAACGTTAGAACTGTATTATCCGCATAAGAAATTAGTTTCCCATTTCGAGGTGCTAACGAAAAAAAGATCGTTTATATAAATTAAAAATTAAGTAGGGCCTAAGATGTGACATATAGATAACGTTTGTGACAGGTTGGATAGATTTGTGTATGCGATAAGGAGATTGAGACTAACAGTATCCACAGAGGCAGCTCTCAGTGCATATCATGGGTACGTCTCTTCAGTACTCTCGTATGGTCTTTTGTTGTGGGGTGATGCGATAACTGTCGAAAAAGCTTTTTTAATTCAAAAAAAATGTGTACGTTCCATCTGTAGAGCCTGGTTCATGGACAGTTGTTTACAACTGTCCATGAACCATTATTTAAAATGTTAAAAATTTTGCCTTTAGCATGCATGTACATAAAGGAGTTATGTCTCTTTGTTCGACAACATCCACAACATTTTAAGAAACATGTAGATGTTGTGACAAGAAATGCAACTGTCAGAAACAAACTCAAATTGTACACACCACAATGTAATCTTCAAGTTTTAAAAGAAAATCTTTTGTAAATGCTATTAAGGTGTATAATAAGCTGCCAAATACATTAAGACTTACCTTTACCTATATTCAAAACAAAACATTACAAATGGCTAAGCGATAATTGCTTAAAGTGTTAAAGAATATAATAAAATATGGAATTTAAAGCGTGTAGGTATCTTAGTCTAAGATAGATTAAGTTATTGACAAAGAATTATGACATTAATGGTAAAGTGAGCTGAAATAATTATGTTACGACCGAATATGTTGAAAAATTAGAATTTAATATTTTTTTATTCAATCGTGTACAATCTTATCGTATTTTTATTGTCATTCAAATTATGTATTTCTTTTTTACATTATTTTTAATTAATTTTAAATCCAAATTTTAATAATTTAATGCAATGTTCTTGTAATTGCTTCCACTATATCAAATAATGGTGACGTATAGAGTGAGGCAAGGTGTTCACCTAAATTTGCACACTATGTTATGTGGTAGAATGCACTTGAACCATGTATATTTTACCATCATACATGTGTGACCACATTTGTAAACTACATTCTGGCAAATAAATTAATTTGAATTTGGATTTGAATTCACTCCTATCCAATAATATATATTTTTTTCAATTGGCACGTATTTCCATTCACAAATTTCGTATGCATGCTGAAAATTTCAAGTTAAAAATCTTCTCAGTTCGTTTCTAAACTACTAACAATAGGTATAACCACTTCCACCACAAAGTCTAACACCTCCAACATGGACTAAATACCCGATTATACTGCATCTGGCGCAGAATCCCGAACATTTTCAATTTTATAGCGGTCTTGGCTCAAAAGAAAATCCAATTTTCTTGCCCTGGGATCCGTTTCTTATTTGTGGTTGCGCTTGCAATGGGACAATATTACATACAATCTGGTCTCAACTTTCAATGGACTAGCCTGAAGCTCAAAAATAGGGATTTCAAAAGCTATTTTTGTAGAGGTGGTACCTAAGGATGTTTTTAAAGTGACTACGATAATAAATGCTAACAAAAAATATGTAGGAATTCGATGAGTTTTAATTCTTGTTTCACCCATATACAATTCTTTATTCCGACTATTATTTTGTAAGATTTATTCAAGTATAGCTTCTTTATTATACAATATACAATGATTTCACTGGTTCATATAATTATGGATGATCTACAATTTTTCAGAAATATATAAGAAAATTGGGTAAAAATTTACATATCTTGAGAAGAAGTACAAATCTGTAGACATTTTTTGATCATTCAAATTGTGTTAAAGTCATTTAAGTTTACTTTCAAATTTAATTGCTACTTCATCTGTCTCCTTCAATCAAACTGCATCCTTAGAGAGATTCTCGAGATTCATTTTGATACTTATATTTTCTTCGCATGTAAATAGACGGTGAATATATTGCTATTGTATCCCATAGTCAGCATTAATTATCTGTGTAGGAGGATTACATGAATTCATTAAGTGTGATAAAGAAAACATGAAAGACCTACTACGTACCTATGTAAATAACCAACTATATTACTCTCACACCATTAACTTCGTTTTGTTTTATAGTACCTCATAAAAACTAATCCTGTTGAATTATTTAGTTTAGTCGTTAAACATGTGTCAAATTGAACTAAGTCGCGTCGCTAAGGAACAAAAACTAGTTCTTTACCTGAGCCCATTGCTACAAAGTTTCGAACGTTTTTGTAAGGTATAATACACAAGTGATAGCGTGCGATATTATTTTCATTATGAAGTCACACTAGTACAAGTATATTGAACATATCGTTTTATTCAAATTTTTTGGAAATTTCCATTAAGTTATTGAAACAGAATTGTATTTACCTAATTACTGAATGATTATATTTTTTTACACAAGTGATAGCACTGATATTATTTTCATTATGAAGTCATACTAGCACAAGTATATTGAAAATATAGCCTTATTGATAATTTATAGAAAATTTCGATTAAGTTATTGAAACAGAATTGTATTTACCCAATTACTGAATGATTCTATTTTTTTTCACAAGGGATAGCGTGCGATATTATTTTCATAATGAACTCACACTAGTACAAGTATAATAATATGGAAAGTATCGGTTTATTGAAATTTTATAGAAATTTCAATTCAGTTATTGAAACAGAATTGTATTTACCTAATTACTGAATGGATACTTTTATTAAATTCTATAACATCAATTTCGTTATAAAACTGATACATTAGTAAAACAGCAAACATCCCCAAATTTATTCAGTCTCAATATGATTTTGTAGATAATTTCCAGGTTATTGAAGACTTTAATTATGCCGTATGGACTCAGGAGGATGCCATATGTAGCCAGAGGGCAATCGGATCGATCTCTGGTACATTTTATTTAAAATGAGACCAAGACATGTGATATGTCTCTAGAGATTAAAGTCTTCGTGACCCTTCCGAGATTAATATAATTACAATAACTATTAATTTAAAGATAGTGTATATTTAAAAACCTGAACCTGAAGTACCTTAATATACATTATTTGTTATATTATTAATAGTAAAGGATAGAGCAGAAAAAATCAAGTTAAACTCGGGTTCGAAATATAAATCATATTTTTTTTGTAATCCGTGTTTAGTACTTACTCTTCTTTCTTTAGACTTGCTCCAAACAATCACCCAAACATTGGTCTGAGTCACTTTGTGAAGGATTTGAGTGGGGTTTCGCAGTGAAGTCCTTTACGTTTTGTTTGAACTTCTTTGAAAAGAGATTTGGAGAAACAATTGATTTTATACGATTGAAGTATCGCCTTTATACGATGTAGGTATAATATATTTGTCATAAAGTGCACAAAAAACCAAAACAATAAATAGGTAGTTCAAATGCTATTACCTTTATTTAAACCATATTTATTATATAATTACTGTATTAAAAGAACTAATTGCCATAAAACATTGTTTTAGTTAATTTGTTTCAGTTTCTTTTTTTTTAATTTATTTCTTCTTTATTACATCTTTAACACCCAAATAACAAAGCCTTTGGCACTACTTATCCCGATTAAATATATGTATATAGTTCCCAAGGAACGCGAAACTTTATTTCACCTTAGTTAGTTTAAAAGTGTCTAAAAACTTGGAGGCGACTAATTTATAATATAGATGTATGATTTTACTTCCTAAAAGCGCTAAAACTACAGTTGATCTGCAGTTACTGTAAAACTTATGGGTAGTGGTATTACAGTGGGGCAGTAGGTATTACAGAAATACGCTATAGCGTATAGCGTATTTCTGAAATACCTCTGGACTCATCCAGGCTTGAATACAGATCTGAGTAAATTTTGTATGGCGTTTACTGGCGTTAAATTGAGTGGATATACTCACGTCGATTTTCACAACAGCCGTGCGATTCTCTAATAGCAAACATCGTTGCATCTTTGACAACATCCGTGAAACAAATAACGGGACGACAAGAAACGTTGGAATATCAACTTTATGTACAAGGTTGATATATCATAAAGCATTTGACATCGGTGAGCTCGTCGACGAACTCGTCTCACCGATGTCAAATGCATAAACATGAGAAGTATTAAAAGATGCGCTTACGTGTATCAATATACGTATTTTATAGTTCGATATATTCGTCCATTAAGAGGGAGCTATTACATGCATATAGTATTTATCAATAAATTAACACTACTGTATCTCTTGCTCTATTTCCGTCGTCAACAAAACGATTACAAAAACAATTACGAAACACGTAGAACTTGTGTCTGTATCTTTCATGTCATGTATCTTTCTTAAGTCAACTGGTTCCTATCTTTGCAAAAAGCATTGCATGTGGATGTAAGACACTTCGGACAGCAGCTGATGACGCTTATCGAGACAGGTACATCTTAACGTATTGCTTTATACAGTTGTTGTATCAGATAGCCCGCCCAAAGCTTTATAAGTATGCAGTACTTTTAAATAATAACGTGTTTACGATTATTCAGTCTGAGAAAGCACGCGGCTTAGCAAGTAGGTACAATTTGAAAAATTGAATACCGACTTCCATTCTATTCAGTTCATCATCATCATCATCTCAGCCGTAGGTCTATTCAGTTATTGGAGTGTAACTCAAAAACTACGAGACCAAATTTGATGAAATTTAAATGGGACGGGAAACACCATTTCATCGCAAACAACGACATGATCTGGGCTCTGCTCTTAATCTCTATAAAAAGGATTTAGGCAAGTTATGTGATCTGCCACGTAGTCCATACATACTTAGATGCAGCGAAGGATGCCCAACTACGAGGTGAAAAGACAAACTTTTTGGAAGGTGGCATGCAGAAATAGGATGGCAGAGAACTGAGCGTCGGGCTCTATTACTTACATTAAATATTGGGTAATTCTATCAACAGGCGAATGTAGGCTTCTTATGATGACAGTCCACGGCACCCAAGTTTAAAGATTGAGTATAGATACGTAGTTACTAATTATACTACATATTTTAAAACAAGTACTATTTGAAAAATTTAATACCGACTTCCATTCTATTCAGTTATTGGAGTATATCTCAAAAACTACTTGACCGAATTTGATGAAACTTAAATGCGACCACACGGGAAGCACAAGCTTTCAAACAAAAGACTTTTGAGAATCGGTTCACCTTATCGAAAGTTATGAGATAACAAACATAAAAAAAAACACCATTATACCTCCTCCTATTTGGAAGTCGGTAGAAAATAGTTTTGTTTTCATAAACCTTTCTTTGTTTTTCTTTGTTATTAGGAGACGGTACAAGCACGCGGCCTACCTAATGTTAACCAGTTACCTCTGCCTAGAACAGATGCATTTCGTCACAACTGAGGAACTGGGGGCTTACTCACCTTTTACGAAACTATCATAAATCAGGAACGTTTTGTAATAAGCTTAGAATGATCATACTAACTATCGTACTCCCACCGACACAAAATCGTCAACCGAATTTAATGGTAAGGTTGTAATATGGCTATTTTATGAGATGGGAGTACGGAACTACAAAAACTTGACATTGGAACAATTAAACTTAGTGTCAAAAGTCACGTCAAAGTACGCGAATTGAGTGTATATATTTGATACTACGTCATCAAAACGTCTTTCGTAATTCATTATTATTTTAAGCTTGCTATATTGACGTGGTGGTACCAAATTTAATGGTAAGGTTGAATCAAGACTACTTCAAGAGGTGGGAGTATGGGAGGCCCCTGGACTGCGCCCGTAAGCCTGGTCAAGTCTCACGGGCCTGTAATTTTGCCAACACCCACACTCTTTAAACCAGAACAAAGTAATTACATTACTGTTTTAAGGGAGAAATAGAATAGGTTTTTATTTGATTTCGGCAAGATTTATGATTTGTAAATGTGTATCTACATAAAATATTGCTATTGTTAGATAATAAATATTTTCCATCACATTATACTTAAATTACATACTAAGCACTTTTTTTTCTTTTAATAGACCTTAGAAATTCGTTTTTGATCAAGTCTTTTTAAATTGAAATAAAGAGGCTTTAATCCCTGGGGCTACTCATTATTAAGTTTCTTATATACGAAATTTTTCATTACCTATTTTTTTTCGTATCGTTACTTCGGTGATTCATTCAGAAGATAGACTGCTTAAAATTTGCCTATTAATAAGTTTAAAATTACTATTAAAACTAAACTCTGTCAAAAAGGTTATTACAAAATTTCGGATTACTTGGAGGATAAAACAGCTTGGGACTGATCTCTCCAGGATCTATCTACTCGTGTACTAAGATGACAAAGTGTAGCGTGTCTTGCCCTAATGATACCATTATTATGTTCTCTTTTGTAAGGCAACACACTGGAGTAAATATTTGTAGTACCTAAGTAAAAACATTGTAAAAACATCTATACATTTAAAAAGAATGGCCCCGAGTTTCTTGCCGCTTCTTCTCGGTAGGCTCTATAAATTTTGGAACGCGGCGGTAGTCTTTAAAGTACATATAATGAAAAATTGACTTTCATAAGTGCGTCTTTGATGCCTAAATTGAATAAATGATTTTGACTTTTGACTTTAATGAAAATACTTAGGGCAATTTAATTCAAAACTAGCTGACATGACAGCGGCTTTCCTCACTTCACTCATAAGGATAGAAATTTCTAAAAATTCTACTTTATAGGAAGCATAAAAAGCGTGAACATAACTGTCAACATTTGAAGTTTAAAACCCCAGGTATGTAACTATACGAGCGCAGTAAGAGTATTTGACTCGTCTCTTAGAATCGTCTTGGCCAGATTATGATGATTTCTATTGTTTAACATTTTTTTTATTTTGCTTTATATAATCACATAAACGTTTATCTTGTAAAATAAGAATACAAATAATCAATATGCGTAAAATGTTGCCGAATACATGATAGAAAATTTTATTATTAATTTAGTACCTGGTACATTTTGCGATACGGTGGCGTGCAAATATAACACAAATCTTTTCAAGGTTAATATATCAACGATGGCGTTACCATTTTATTAAAATAAACGAGCGTCAAATAAATCAAAATATTAGAAATTGTAAAAGGCAGTTTTTTTTTGTAAAGGTAGTTCTGAGACTGCGTAAAAAGATTTATCAGACAACCACATTTTCAGTTTTTTAATTGATCTAGTTTTGAGTAACTCTAAATGTCTTCTGGAACATCATTGTATACGCGTATACACATTGAATAACAGATTTTTTTGTATAAGGCCATCTTCGGGACCTTTGGCAAAACAATTATTTCTCGATGTATTGTGTTTTTACGAAAAATGTCCAGAAACTTTTTTAAAAATCTCAGGATGTACTCTAACAAATTTAGCGGCTTCTTAAATTGTTTCCCTTTGAAAACTCTTTAAATAATGGCTTACATGATTCTCAGAGTGAAATGCCAGAAAAGCTGTAAGACTCGTTTCTGTGCCAACAGTGCTTTGTGCACCTCTGTTGAGTTTCCCCACAATGTGAAGCCATAGTTTAATAAAGACAAGTACAATTTGAAAAATTTAACACCGACTTTCATTCTATTCAGTTATTGGAGTGTAACTCAAAATTTAAATGGGACCACACGGGAAGCACCAGCTTTCAAACAAAAAATAATTTTGACAATCGGTTCACCCTATCGAAAGTTATGAGGTAACAAAAATTTAAAAAAAACGGTCGAATTGAGTACCTCCTACCTTTGGAAGTCGGTAGAAAATACATATCCACGGTAATATCGTTATATAGAAACGTGGTCTTGTCTAGAGTTATTCAGTGTAAAGTAGCTTCATACGTCTTTTGCCATTAGCCTGCACATGTTAGAAACTACGACACCGAAGCTAAACGTGATCTCATTCTAGTCTATGTCTCGTTAACTGAAGATTTATAGCCGAAAAACGTTCCTGTTATATTCTAAAATGCTATAAATTATTGCAAATGCGAATATGTGAAATAAAGATATAAATATAATATTAATGTTTGTGGCAAAACCATGTCGTATAATGTTTATGACTTTAATAAGGCGCCTTTAAAAAAGGTTATGAATAAGCAGTACAATTTTAGAATCTGTTACATCTTCCTGCATAGAAGTCGTAAAATTCAACTATACTGAAAATAATTATTAATAAGTACTTAATTGACCAGGATACGAGGCAGCACATTTATAACATAGCTGGCAAATTGTGGGTGTTAACTGTTTATTTTTGAACAAACAGCAAATAAAGAATAAAAAACTTTGTGATTTTCTTTTTTCTTACTGTATTTTTTTTCTTTATTGGTCTCGTACTATTGTACATTTACCATTATTTAGTTAGGTTGTTGTAAATATTTGTTCATCAAGTTGCATCAAGTGCGATTTTTATTCAGTCAGAGTAATGTTATGGTCATTTAAATATGTCAGTCATTCAGCCACTGTCCTGTCTATGTCACGCTCTAGTAAAGCGGTAGATGCATTACTAAAACTTTCCAAGGCTTCTGACGAAGAAAACACATAAACAATGTTTTTTGATTTTAGGTCTGCGCTCGCCCACTATTACGTTTATTAATAAACCACTACTATTTCACGTCAAATTTAAAAGAAACAGAAATCAAGGAAAATTAAATAACACCCAACGATTGACATTGTTTGTTTTTTCTCCGTCATTCTGATTATTCCTTTACATGACGTGCTGTAAGACGTCATGAAATTTTGTAAGAATGCTTCTTGCCCAATTTCATGATTCAAAGGGTCAATGGGAAGTACCCTTAGGTTTTAATCCCTTGTGAAATCGCAAATTTATGAAAAACACAAACAAAAACACAGAAACTGTTACATCTTTTGGGCACTTACAAGTTTGATTTTTACACAGCTGAAAGACTACAGATCCTACTATTAGAAATCATTTGATATATATTTTATTTCTACGCATTTCTTAGAAAAAGGGTCTTGAATAACCGACAAACAGAAAGATATATACACAGATGGACAACAAAGTGATGAGTCAAAGTCAAAATCATTTATTCAATTTAGGCATCAAAGACGCACTAATGAACGTCAATTTTTCATTATAATGTACTTTAAAGACTACCGCCGCGTTCCAAAATATATAGAGCCTACCGAGAAGAAGCGGCAAGAAACTCGGGGCTATTCTTTTTATATATGTTTTTACAATGTTTTTACTTAGGTACTACAGATATTAGCTCCAGTGTGTTGCCTTACAAAAGAGAACATAATAATGGTATCAGTAGGGCAAGACACGCTACACTTTGACATCTTAGTACACGAGTAGATAGATCCTGGAGTGATCAGTCCCAAGCTGTTTTATCCTCCAAATAATCCAAATATTTGTAATAACCTTTTTGACAGAGTTTAGTTTTAATAGTAGTAATAATTTTAAAGTTATTAATATGCAAGTCTCGAATAACATTGGAAATTTTATTATAGAATCGTATACACTGTCCCATAAAAGAATGACTTATTCTGTGGAGACGCGTTACATGTACGGATAGCTTGTGCTTATTTCGCGCGTTGATGGAATGAGCATCACTCCTTTTATCAAAACTGCTAATGTTTTTGTTTACATACATTAGATTTTCATAGATAAACTGAGAGACAACAGTTAGAATGTTTATGTCTTTAAACTTCTGTCTAAGGGAAACTCTGGAAGCTAAACTGTAAATCGCTCGTATAGCCCTTTTTTGCAGTATAAAAATGGAATTAATGTCTGCAGAACATCCCCAGAGCAGTATGCCATAAGTCATAACGCTATGGAAATAACTAAAATAAACTATTCTAGCTGTGTCTACATCAGTTAATAGTCAATTTTTTTTAACAGCATAAGCCGCTGAACTAAGCCTACTAGACAAATTTTTAATGTGGGGTAACCCCATTGCAATTTAGCGTCTATAGTAATTCCTAAAAAGACCGTTGACTCCACAAGGTCCAACCCTTTTCCATTTAATTGTATATTGGATTCTACTTGTCTCACATTTGGTGTCGAGAACTTTATACAATTAGTTTTCTTTTCATTGAGGAGAATATTATTTGTATTGAACCAATGCGCAACTTTAGCTAATGCATTGTTAACATCGTCATAGTTTAATAACTGCCTTTTAATTTTAAATAACAGTGAAGTTTCATCTGCAAACAATACAATCTCGTGATTCTTCTCTACATAATAAGGTAAGTCATTAATATAGATTAAAAATAAGATGCTTTATAGATTCGTTTTTACTTTTGAAGTACGGAACCCTAAAACACCTGTAGACACTCTCACAATGTTTTTGTATTTTGAATTCCTTAGCCTTGTACCTACTACAAGGAACCTATAAAGTCGGCTAATGATTGCGCCCCTTATGTGGTGACCCATTTAGTGGGTGGCAAGTCACCACCTGCCAAAATATTATAAGATGAGTCTTTATTTGTCAGGTGCCGTAGTCTTCAGTAGCCATTTACCATAAAATTAATGAGTTCATGTCAATAGCCCAATAGTCCTACTATTTCACCAACTTTTTGTAATAGATATGTAATACCTTATCAGAATAGCAACCTACTTTGTTGTGGCAGACAATTTTATTTCAACCTACATATTTGCATTCACGAGTCCTTAAACATTGTTTAAAATAAAAAAAAATACGCACTGTACAACGGAATGTGCAGTAAAATAGGTAAACCTTATTACCTACCTGTTTTACCGCAAATTGCGTTTTATAGCACCGTGTGTATTCTTTACAGGGTTTTTTGTTTAATTTGCATAAACAATTGTCATAATTCCACCAAAAAGTTGCACATTGCGAGAATAAATAGACTGAATGATCGAACTTCCCAAGTGTCTTTGCTCAATACGTTAGTCTCATTTTAATACGAGAGAATCAGATAAAATACGTAGTTCCAATTTTCACCGCGTGCTCGAGGCGCTATATGCAAATGTGCGCCATTTTCATTATGGAGTAGTTTTTTTCATTTCATATTAAAAATGTCTTGCTTAAATAAAAGGGTGTTGCGACTTTTCGACTGATATTTCTTAACAAAATAGGTAATTATAATGTAGTTAACAACCGCGAAAGTCTAAAACAAAATAGGTGATATTAGTTTAACAATTATTATATAGGTGATAAGTGAGGTATATGGATTGCGTGGAATTGAATTTAATATAGACTTGGCACCACCTGATATCTTGAATGAAGCGCAAATTACAGACAGCCCCAGGTCAATCAACTTATAGGGGATTCCAATAATCTTTCTATCCACAGTTTTTCTTAGTACCGATAGAAATGTTACATAACGTTTATACAGATAGTGTCAAATATCTATCTCTAGTAAGGTCAACCGGCGATAGATATATTATCTCTCGATAGTACGATTTTAATGACTCATTTGTTATACGAGTATTAGATGTTTTGACTTTACATACAATAAGCTGGTTGTGTTTAAATAAATAGACAAGTAAAGTAACGCATGATCTTCCTCCAAAACTACAAATCAATTTGAATCACAAAACAGTGATACTCGTACGCTGGTGGATAACTATAGCTAAACACGAATAAACCAATTATACTGAAACAAAACTGACTAACCACTAAAACACTCTGTTTCCATGTCATGTAACAATTTCACCGTTTCGATAGGCGGCGCATCTCAACACTAGCATAACGTGAAGTATATGTGTATAGTGTAAAAGCTTCAAAACTTATCACACACGCACACAAGCATAGTGTTTTATATAACATTGGGATATGATAACTAGGTATTATATAAAATATGCACATATACTTACTTGTAACAATGTTTATTAGTTATATTTGTAATTATTACGATACAATAAGTATTTGTGGAGCCATAATTTGCAATTCATTTCGTTTTATTATTTTTGTTTCTATATTTAAAAACGCATAACATGATAAAATTAGTAAAAGTTTATTTTTAACAAATATGATTAAGATCCAGAGATAAATTGTATTAAGAGTAAATATGGGGTAAATTGACGATATATCGAAAAAATTACATTTAAAATTTAAAATTTAAATCGAGAAGTGAGTGAAAACCGAGTTCTTCAGCAGCCCCTCACATAGTAAGGTTTTATTTGTCACTCTCTTATAATTATGTTGCAATTGTTTTACCGACCTTTTGTGAAAATAAAATATATATAATATATATAAATAAAATAAATATTTTTGATTTGATTTGATTGATTGATAGCTGTCACCATAGGCCATTCCTTGGTTCCAAAAAGTTAACCCTCATGTGCCGCAGAACCCAATGATGAGTAGTGATGGCCAAACTATTCACCAGTTGTGTATAAATGACAGCTCCGTTAGCTTAGTCACTACCAACCCTCCCTTCGAAGCACGGTGACCCAGGTTCGATCCCTGGCCAGGGCAAATATTTTTGTGATTAGCGGAAACATTTAATTTTTCGTCTTGGATGTTCTGATGTTTTTTTGTTTCTCCATGGCTACCGCGACACAGGGAATATTAGTGCGGGTGGGTTGAATGTGGCAACATTACATTTTTTTGTTCTCACGTCGGCTCCAGAACTAGTAATTAGTATATTGGAAGCTACTTAATATTCAAATACTTAATATTCTAATTTATAGATCAAACTAGCTGCGCTCCGTGGTTACATCCGCGTGGTGATGATGATGATGATGAAAATTATTCTAAATGTTAAACCAGCGCCTCATCTACCTCCATACTAAATTATATCGGAATTGGTCCAGCCATTAAAGCGTGAAAAAATAACATGCATATAAACACAAACCCACACAAATTTTCGCCTTCATAATATTAGTGTGATAATAGACTTAATTTCTTTATAAATATTTAGCCATTTCTCCGATTTCGATCTCTGTTAGGTATTTACTTTTTCGATAATTACTCTTTCTTCTCCCTTTTACTCTTTCGATAATTTTACTCGAGAGATAAGACCCTGCACACACAATGTTATGCGAGATCCAACGGGATTCTCCTTAAATTTGCCTCAGTTCTCAACCGTGAAATCCAATGATTTAGGAGGTTAAAGCCTTATCATAATCTCGCACGTCCCTCATATTTCACGCCGAGTTAGTGAGCAACTCTCAGGGTGCGATTTTCCACTATTCAAAACTAGTTTATTTGCGGCAGGGTTATTTTTGTAGCAGGTTCCGTTGTTCGTTTCGTATAGAGTTGAAAATAAAGCGTTTATGATTTTTTTTCTTTGTTTTAGCATTTTACGTTTCAAGGATTCAAAACAATAAAATGGAATCGGTACCATTTACCCATCCTAACTTTTAGGGTTTCGTACTCAAAGGGTAAAACGGGACCCTATTACTAAAACTCCGTTATCCGTCTGTCACCAGGCTGTATCTCATGAACTGTGATAGTTTGACAGTTTAAATTTTCACAGATGATGTATTTCTGCTGCCGCTATAACGACAAATACTAAAAAAATAGAATAAAATATTTTAGGGGTCTCCTATACAACAAACGTAATCACGTTTAAATTCACGAGCAAAAATATATTATGTTCGTTTTTATAGATAATGGTACGGAACCCGTCGTACGCGAGTCCGACTCACTCTTGGCCGGTTTTTAGGGTTCCGTGCCGCATTAGAAAAAGAAATTCTTATAAGATAATTTATCAGTCTGTCCGAATGCCTGTCTGCCAAGACCATTTTTCCCAGAAACGCGTAGTAGCATCAAGTTGAAATGTATATCTAACTCAAGTATACCGTATACTTGAGTTAGCTATACATTTCAACTTGCTTCAACTCTTTCAGCTGTGAAATAATCATCAGTCCTGTCGTATATTTTGCGATTTCGCAAGGGAATCAAAACTTATAGTGTACTTCCTGTTGACCCAGAGTCATAAAATTAAGCAAAAAGCACTGTTCTACAGCATGTATAAAGGAAAAAATCTGAAAACTTTGAATATGTAGTTCAATATTAAAAAAAATACTAATTCACTATTAGACACTTATTATGTGCGGTTGATATCATAATCGTGCCTAGGGATCGAGCGGTAAAGTTGTTAAGTTTGCATCTTAACCTAGTTTGTGTTTTAGTTGGGACAATAATGTTAGATTCTTTATTAATGTACGGAACCCTCGATGCGCAAGCCCAATTCGCACTTGGCCGGTTTTTCAAATGAATGTACAGTCAGATTGACCACTTTACAAACTCACAAGTTGGTGATCGGACTCGTGATGATGTGGTCGAATATGTTACACACTAGACCTAGATGGAAGTTTTATAGTCATCGTTAGTTATATACTTAGTATAATTAAAACTGCCGTATTTATAAACAACTAAAAGTAATTATTTAGCAACGATTTTATTAAACATTGAAATCTATAGAGAGAAAAAATCATATCTTCGGACGGGATTCGAACCCGCGTCTTCTGACTCTCCGTGTCAGACACCATTGACCAACTAGGCCACAGATTTAATTTTATTAAAATTAAAAATAAACGAGTTATTCAATAAATAAAAAAATACCCTTAAAATCAAGATGGCGGATGATGCAACGGATCGATTACCACGCAAAACAAAATTAAGACTACCAGTGACCTTCCCCAACAAATTCCGAAGGAAATTTTCTACTTATATTTTTTTCCGGGCCAAATTCAAATTTGACTGAGCTAATCGTCACTTGAAATCGAAAGCTAAGGGTATAATTATCCTTATTTGAAGCTTTCACAAAAACTTCTTGGTTAGAACGAAGTAATAACTCTCTGTATTTTCAAAGTATGTATGTGCTTTGGAAAGTTTGTGTTTTCTCCAGTTTGTTCTACCGTAAAACTTTGCTTGTTCTACGAACATTCTTGAAACCGTGATTTTGTATGTACGTGGGTAACGCTAAGGTTTAACTCGAGAGTAGGCGGTGTGTGATAAACCGGAACAGTCACGAAAACGAGTTTTGTTTTTCACACTTGACACGAGCTTTGTTCTTTGCAATTGGTAAAGAAAATTTCATTACTAGTTTTCAATAGCTTTGCAATTTTTTTACCAATTTTGGATGGTAATAGAACCTGCGTCTTCCGACAATCCGTGTCAGACGCTATGACCACCGAAGTATACCGTTCGAGCACCGAGTTTTAACTCTATCTGATTTTAATCGTCGTATGGGGATGGAGCGTCATATATTAAACAGCTTAACAAGCATTATCCAAACGACAGAAGATTGTTTCAAAAACTTTGACAATCATTGTCCTATGTTCAGACCTACTTTGCCACGTGTATGCTTTATTTTTAACGGAAAAGTTAACAGTGTATTGTAGAATAAAACAATTCTTGTATGTAATATAATGTAATAATGTAATGTCTGTAATATAATGTATATAATGTAAATTTAATTTTCAGAATAAAAAATATTTAGGTATTATAAATATTTATATGTTATTCATTGTTAATCGTTTTTATTTTATTTTAAGTAATCGGAACATAGTTATATTATTTGTAAAAAAACGATATTATAAAAATATTCAGTAACACTTCCGCTGAAAAGAAAACAATGATTTTGGCCTATTTGGGGACGTGCACCACCCTCATTGTTTTCTTGTCAGCGGAAGTGTCACTAAATATTTTTTAATATCGTTTTTTGATAATGGATTTCCACAAAGTAACGCCTGAATCAATAAATTATATTATTTGTATTTTTTAATAGCCGTATCAGCACATTTTTTTGCAACTTTAACTAGCTACATGTTATGGTTCCAAAGACACACTCCTTTTAAGTCAGGACAGACAAACAGGCTGATATCAATTGGGTACAGTGTCAAAGCCCTAATTTTTTTTTAAATTGTATTTATTATTAAGGCAGAATCCTTTCCCAGCAGAAACTTTAGAAATATCAAAGTCAACTTGATTCAGAAAGAACAATAAACTGACGGACGTTTCTATTAAAACATTTTCGCGTTTCTGAAGTATTTTCTTACCTTTGTCGGGAGCTAGGAAGCTTCTGTTTAATTTAACAAAGAATTACAATAACAAGTTTTAATATCTGTTTAATAAATTGTTAAACTTTACCAGAACTCGGATAACCTCTGTTCTATGTAAGTTGTACTACTTAAGCTCGGTTTGGTGCAGACATTATAAAGGTTTTATACAAATATTTTAATAGTAGATTGTACAAGTCGTGCATAAAACAAGCCACTTGGTCCAAGACGTTTAACAACCGGAGCCATTATAGTCCAGGAAAAAAGCCGTTTTTTGGTATACTCGCAAACTCGCACTAAATATCCGATCCATTTTTTATAAGGTCACTTACTGAGAATAATATCACAAAATGCTGATCAGATCCAGGTAGAGCATTAAACCGCATCTCGAACAAGTACAATTTGAAAAATTTAATACTGACTTCAATTTTATTCAGTTATTGGAATGTATCTCAAAAACTACTTGACCGAATTTGATGAAATTTAAATGGGACCACACGGGAAGCACCAGCTATCACACTAAAAGAATTTTGAGAATCGGTTCCCCCAGTCGAAAGTTATGAGGTAACAAACATAAAAAAAAACATACAGTCGAATTGAATACATTGAGTCCTTTTTTTGGAAGTCAGTAGAAAAATTTTTTTTACTGATATCTCGGAAACTGCACTTTAGGGCAACAGTTATTGAAACTATTACGGTCGAGAATAAAATTTCGCGTCTTTTATCTTATGTAAAATTTTGTGTTACAAGTGCAATTTGAAAAATTTAATACGGACATTTATTGTATTCTTTTAGTAAAAATCAGTGTAACTCAAAAACTACCTCGGTTTACCCAGTCGAAAGTTATGAGGTAACAAACAAAAAAAACATACAGTCGAATTGAGTACCTCCTCCTTTTTTTGGAAGTCGGTAGAAAAACACAGTCGAATTGAGTACCTCCTCCTTTTTGGAAGTCGGTAGAAAATTACCGTTCACGATTTATGGCCCATTTAATTAACCCGTTTTTGTGGGACCAGAGGGGATGGGAAGAACGATGTTACGTTTTTTTGTTGCTCAGTGTGCTCTACTCTACTATAAAAAAACAGTTTTATTTGTGTGTGTTCTTTTAATAAAAAAATATGGGCAAGTTTTAACCTTAAGGTAAACGTCAAGCCTGCTTATGATAGTTACAATGTCTCGCAGCGCATTAAGCTTAAAAGTTCAGGGTGGCGTTGCACCTTATTAGTAACACCTGATAACCACATAACACTAGGATTCGCCCTAGGATTCTGCTCTCAACATTCTACCATTTTCTTTCCTCAATGCTCTCGACACGGGGCGTAAAATAAAACACCAATTTTTAAAATGCATACATATTTTAAAATTGCTTTTCCAATAGTAGCACCATATTTTACAGTTTGAAAAATTACTCTGACGCAAGGTGGATGTGAAAGGTACAGGATAGTTGTCATTATGAAATATTAACTTTTCGTAGTGCTCTGCAAAGTGTACGCGGTAATGGAAAAAATACTATAAAATTCAAATCTGTAAATTTCTGCGCGCTCTTAAAATTTGTTATAAATTGTTTACTGAACTGTCACTTGAGTGGAAATGGCTCGATACCGCACTGCTTTTAACCGTTGTACAAGATAGTCTCATTCCTCAAAACCTATGCAAACAAACCCGTGATTACATTGTAGTTAGAGAAATGACCATTATGATACGTTAAACTTAAAAACGAATATCTTGGATGACGATACAGAATCCGTTATTAGGAAATGGCTCAAGCACAAGACCCAGTGGTAAACTTAACTAAAACTAAAAGTAGAGCAGACGCATTTCAAAACAAGTGACGCAATGCCCGTCACCCTGAGACAATAAGTTGTTAAGTCTGATGTGCCTGTAATTTCAACGACAACCATACCTTCAAACCAAAACACAGTATTGCGAACATTACTGATTCATGGTAGAAAAAGGTAGTACTTTCCCAGACGAACTCATTCACAAAGAGTTGTACTGCGGTTATGATTTATACACTAGATTTTACAGTGAAAGTATCTAGATGGCATTGTAATTATCAAGGGCAGGTTTGATGCTAGATCAGGTGAACCACAAAAACAGATCATAGATCAACATCAAGATAATCTGATCACGTGTCCGCTTCTACGATACAAGCCCTATTAATAGAAGAAGGAGTATATTGGCTAGAGTCTGTCACATGATTCCAGTGTGGCTTGGAGGATAGTTTTTCAGTGTTTGTCTTAGTCCGGGAATTCCGTCACTCTTCATTGTGCAATATTTCTTTAAAAAATTCTTTAAATTCTATTTAACAACTGAGGATGGAATTCGGTATTGGTCTCGTGTTTTTTGAGTATATTTTCTTAGTATTTGAGTTATTTGACTACTCGGAAATGTTAGGTATGGCCTAATTATTACTGTTCCAAGACCAAGAGGGACGACGGCTTAAAATGCCACGGTCATCCAAGAAGACAGTTTGCAAAGTTTACTCGAAACACAGTTTATAACTAGTTCGAGAGCCTATTCATTCAACAATCTTATATGTAACAGTTTTATGCCAAATAAATAAAATAAATAAATAAAGTTTGCTTAACCGTATTTGATGAGCTTAGAACAGCTCTGCTAAGAGCGTTTTAAAACAACTTCACGAATTACTCGTTTTTTTCAAGGTCTCGTTACTATTATAATTTAAATTATAATGAAATGATTAATATCATGATACGAGTATGATATGATTTTTTGAAGCACTAACGCATGTTTAGCGAGCACAAACATTGCAATTGTAGGGAAAAAATTTATACATTCTCGGCAGGGATTAGAACCCGCGTCTTCCGAAGATTCGTGTCAGGCACCACAACAGCTAGCTGCCACCAAGGCGATCCGTCCGAGCACTGAAAATATCTTTAACCTCCTAAGACCCCTTGGACAAAATTTTGGTTTTTTAATAAGTTGATTTTGTCATATGTACAACGTGGGTTCGAATTTCGTCCGAGGATGTGTTATATTCTCTGAAATATTGCAATATATGATAAAATTAATAGATTTCAAATAGTAGTTTTAGGTAAAAATATAGGTTTAAATAAATATTAAATATTATATTTGATAGCCATGTTCTCATGGAAATGACGTATGTTTTATATGATAATACATTTAATACAAGTGCAATTTGAAAAATGTAATAGCGACTTCCATCCATATTACATTGATAAAAATCAAACCAGCTTTCAAACAATAAACGAATTTTGGAAATCGGTTCACCCAGTCGAAAGTTATGAGGTAACAAACATAAAAAAAAACAGTCGAATTGAGTAACTCCTCCTTTTTGAAAGTCGGTAGAATTACTATATAAATCGCCTTGTCATTATCTTGGTTAGTTAGTTTTCATCCGACAGTGTTCTTAGGATATTTACCTATGTAAATATCCTTCGGTACAATAACTAGGTTACCTTTAGGTTGCCTTCATGAGTGTTTGTATGAAGGGTGTCTAATAATGTACATACATAGGTAGATACATACATAGATAAATAAAGTTTATTTAACTAACAAGACTGTTTTATAAGATATACACAACTTTTCTGATACAGGCTACAACTAATACTTTATATAAAAACGAAAATTATATTCTTTTGTGTCTAACAAAAATCGACAACTTTCGTCATATATCACACCGTCACAGCCGCTCCTTGCGTCACAAAAAATATAAAAATTAAAAAAAGAGATACACATTCCTCAAAAAACTTTGGGCGAGCAAAAACGCAACTTTCTAAACGCGGCGCAAATTGTGCAAAGTGCGGGGTGGCACTTGAGAAACGAGGCATTCAAATGTCGGGGCCGGTGATGTATCTCTGGGATATATTGCCGTACTTTTTGTAAAAGTTTACAGTTTCACGCATAAAGCTTAGGCAAACCTAGACGAGTTGTGTGACTGCAATGCACACAACTCGTACAATGCACACATGCAATGATGACGGGAATGCACAGGTCATGTACTGTCTATTCTAATATAATAATATATCTACTCTAATATAAATACTAATCAGATCTCTCGAATGTAAGATCTGAAAAGTCTGACAAGAAAATAACTTTAAATTGACATCTACTACCTTTTAAAGGTTGAATACCTACCTTGAGACTGGACGCCAGTTACACATTGATTCTCTATTTAAAATATTAAAAAAATTCTACTTTGAAAAACTCTTTTTTATTGTCTGATCAGACTTGAATGGACTCCTACACTATTTTGCTTATGAATGTGAGCAACGAGTTCCATGTGATTGGACGCCATGAAATAGCATAACATTAGTGTCATGCTATTCCACTAACTAATGTTTGACATGCATAATTTAATCCTATTGTAATTTTAATATAAAATGAAATAGAACAATCTCCATCAACGAATTACTCTAACTGCGGTACGCAAAATCTTAAAGTGACCGTGTTGATCATCTAAAAGTCTTAAATTTGTCAGGATTTAAAATATGTAAAACATACGGAGTGAGTTGTTAAACTTGTGTTATTTTCAGCCTTTTTTTCAGTATGTTGGCCAATAATTATAATTGTATTCCACAAACACTGTTAAATTTGTATGTATGATTTACTTCTGTGTATGACTCAGCCTAAATGGCTTAAAGTCAGTCATAATGAGTTTATCGAGTATCCAACATCTTCAGTGAACCAAACGCACTGAATTCAGACTAATTTTAACAAAGTAAATTTGTCTGTTGACAACTACACAGACGACTTTTGATACCCCTGCAATACAACACTCGAAAAGATGTACAGTCGGTTTAGTCGTTTTGGTATGTCCAAGGCTAAAAATTTACAGATGGGGAAACGCTCTACAAATTAGCGGGTGCGAAGGTCTTTACACCTGGACGGTTTTATACAAAATACGGACAGTTAGAGCTTTGTTAAGGCGTCAGCTCGTGTGTGTCCAAGACACGTCCGAACCTTTTCTGTTACAGTGAACATTACGGTCTGTATTGAAATTTAAATTACGGCACGTGAAAAGGCACCTACACTATCTATTATTTTTACACCCATCCAAAGGTTGTCTGGAAGAGATAGCTTGTCAACGATAACACCGCCCGTTGTACTTTTCTATTTTTAAGATTTATAAATTTGTGGAGGTTTAAGTTGGTGAACGTGTACCAAGAAAGTGCAATTTGAAAAGTTTTACACCGACTTTCATTCTATTCAGTTATTGGAGTGTATCTCAAAAACTACTGGACCGAATTTGATAAAACTTAAATGGGACCACATTGGAAGCACCAGTTTTCAAACAAAATTTCAAGAATCGGTTCTTCCTCCTCCTTTTTGGAAGTCGGTAGAAAAAGTACGTAGGCGTCACATTTAACAAATACAAAAGACTGCAATATAATAGCAACTGTCTGTGGCTTCGTCCACGTGAAAAAATTTTATCGTGCTTTCTCTTGAAGGGTCTTTGAATTTAAATCCGCTCAACTGACAGTGCTAAATAACATATATCTATCGCATTTGGTAGCGACCTTGCCTTCGAAGCGCGGGTCATAGGTTCGGTCCCTGGCTGGGGAAAATGTTTGTGTGATGAGCAGAAATATTTGGATGTTGTGTTGGGCTTTTGTGTGTTCATGCCTAATGCTAACAAGGAATCCTAGTACGGGGGTGTATAAGTGTGTCAAAAAACAATTATATTAGTTAGATAAATCAGTTTAGTCAGGGGTTAGTTGAATTACACGAGGCCAAAACATCACTAGTCAAAAGATGTTACCTGAGTTTGAGATACATTTCTGCCGATTCCTTTAAGGATGGCGGGCTGATGATATCTCTGTATTTATACACTTACACAAGCTATTGAAAGAAGAAATTCTTGGGTTACCACAGGTACCAGGTAATAATTGAAATAAAAACAACTTCCTTTTTATTAAATTTTGCAATTTTAGAACTTGGTTATTTTTGTATGCATGTATTGAAAATAATAGTCACAATCATACTCGTAATTCTGTTTTTCTCTTCCCGTCCGTCCAACTATTCATAGTTTTTTCTTCATATAGTAAGCCCGGTTTTATTTCTCCTTGACACAAGCAGTGTGTCATGCCAAGCCTCCGGGTCACGACCGCTAGACGAATGGACTAGTCCAGAGCCCACTGTATTTCATCGCGAAATTATGATTTTTCAAAAATTTCTTAAGGAATTTACTTAGAAATTTTTTGAAAACATCGCGTAATAGAAAAGCTATATATTTTATACTTAATGAGTAACGAAGAAGATCTCATGTCGTTAAGCCCTACCTGGGTTGCACTACAAACTATTAACGACAGATTGCAGATCTTCGATACACTCAGTACTGCATCGCAAGTCCTGACAAATGGCTATTCAATCTCATTGATTATATTGTATAAACATAATCAATAATTATGTTCCTACTGCTGGGACTCAAGCTTTCATCTCAGACAAGGATTTAGGCCATAATCCACCACGCAGGCCCAGTGCGGCTTGGTGGTTAGGCTAGTGGCCAGCCCATGTCGAAGTTTTCAGGCTGCCTTGAGGCCTTTGACATAGCCTAACGACTGTTGTCATAAAACAAACAACCGGAACCGAGAGCTTCACGTGCCCTCCTAAGCACGGAAGCGCTCAGTTAAATAATGCCACTAGCAGTCACCCATCCAAGTCCTGACCGCAGCAATTGTTGCTTAACTTGTTGATCGGTTAAGATCGTCAAGTCAGGCTCCGCTGCAAGCGCTTCATTATATTGTGTGCAACAGCATAAAACACCTCTTAGAATTAGCATTCCGAATTTGTAGTGCACAAATCTGTCTTGAATGACCTATCACCTAGTAAGTCGGATTTCTTCGCCTCTAACGATTCACATCCAAACAGCTGTTTGGGAGAATATTGGAAATAAGACATACAATTTTGCTTAGTTACTCATACAGTCAGCGTTTTTGACCCTCAGAACAAAACCAAAAAGAAGGTGGCACTGCTATTTCTCTAATCGACTTGTTTAACACGTATTTAGTACTATACTTCCATTACTGATAAATATTACTTAATTAAGAACTTCACTGAATAGTGGGTGTTTGAAACAATCACTTTCAACCTAAATATTATATTATTTAGATACCGTACAATTATTAGAGGTTATACTTTCACGTTCATTGTTTGAGGTACCTTCCCATTAAACGCCTACAATCTAAACTTAATACATATTCAGTATGGGAACTTCGACCCATTATCTGGCTTTAGAGAGTCTAATACAATATTTAAGACTAAAAACTTTCTCATAAAAGTACAGAAAACAACTAGTTTATGGATCAAGTATACGGTTAAATTTATTTATCGACATTAGGGGTTTGAGCCGCAATGTCTTTAGGTACGTAACTTTTGTACTCTTCTTTATAATAATACTAGTTGCGTCCTGCGGTTTCACCCGCGTTGTGATGGATGATGATGATGATGAAAAGTATCATATTTGATTAATCCAGCGCCACATCTACCTCCATATTACCTCATTTATCTATAATATGTATGTATTTAGAAATATATAAGTATGTTTATCAGTTGTCTAGTACCCATAACACAAGCTCTGCTTAGCTTGGGACTAGATGGCGTTGTGTGATAGTTGTGGAATATTTATTTATATCAAATTTCATTAAATTTGGCCCAGCCTCTTGAGCGTGAAAGAGTAACAAATATCCATACATCCATGAATCCATCCAAACTTTCACTTTTATAATATAAGTGGGATTATACTACTATTTTGGTTTGAAAGTATAGTCTTCCTTGACATTTGGTATTACCTGCATTTCATACATTTGTGACGATAGATGCCAAAGTTAATTCATAGTGAATGTTAAATACAATTTTATTATACAGTTAATAAGACGTTATTCTATTGGAAATATGACGGAAGCTAAACATTTTGCAGTTGCTAGCATTGTATTTTAATCTACCCATACATTGTAATATGGTCTTTACTGACTAACTGATACATCAACTTAGAACATAAACCGCTATGGCTACAAACTAGATTTTTAGCTGTAGACCTTTTATATTGTATGGATTCTCTAAAAATAATTATTGGAACTTTCAGCTCTAAGGGGATGTAGCTAGCAATGCCACTGGGGGTTTCGCTCGTATGTAATATAGGCACTTTAAATTCTATTATAAATAACTTTTGTCTAAGAAGTGATTTTTAGTCAACATTTTTAGTCAATATGTAAAAATATATAATTTTGTGTTTTATTTTTAATTATCCTTTTAAACAGCTATGCTATGCTGTATTGTTATTGCTCTGCAGCTATTTAATTTAATAGCTGTATACATTAAATAAAATAGCGATTAAACACTTTAGACACCAAGTAACCAATATGTATACATATAATTTACGATTGAAAAAGAAAACATCTGAGCACAACAATAACTTCTGTAACAAATATTCTGTAAAACAGAAACTTTTGATACTGACAATACTGACTCCTGGCTGATCAGTAAAGCAAACATAGTGCGATTAAGTGAACCTTTTGCTTTGTTTTTTACAATCCACATCAAGTTATTAGCAAATTAATGTAAACATGTTATATAGATTTTGTATAACTTCAAAAGTCATCAGCCCTAACGGTTTCCCAAAACGTTTTCTCGTTCAGAAAATATAGTTTCTGCGATGAATGGGCCGGAATTTGGTACGTTTGGTGCCGTAATATCCGTTGTGTCATAACTTCACAGCTGCTTCGGATCCACTTCCTCTTTCCAGGAAGCTAGAAACTTTTGGATGCGTTTATTATTACATAAAACACAAGTAAACGAACATGAACTTGAATACGACTAGCCAACTTTTCCTGTCGCATATTTTTGGTTGTCAATGGTCCCTATAGCAAGTTCCCAATTATTTAAATTGTACGTCTGAACTTATTATCCTTCATGATATTATTTGTGATGTGCTTATGTGTGCGTTCAAAAAGAAAGTCAAAGTCAAAATCATTTATTCAATTTAGGCATCAAATACGCACTTGTGAACGTCAATTATTCATTGTGTTGTACTTTAAAGACTCTACCGCCGCGTTCCAAAATATATAGAACCTACCGAGAAGAGTCGACAAGTAACTCGAGGCCATTCTTTTTATATCGATTTTTACAATGTTTCTACTTAGGTACTACTAACATTACATTTAATGGGTGGCAGATGACAGCTTGCCAGAAGTGGAGAATTCCAAGCATCTTTGTCTTCTATATAATATCGGACTTTATATGTTTATATGAATAATTTATGTTGTGTGAATATGGTTTTTTGATTAAAACGTTGTTTATAGTCAACTTGAATTTTCCCTCTGTGAGTTTAAGCTTCCTTCTTCTTCTTCTTTAATTTTCTTTTATGTGTTTTGGGATTTTATTGTAAAAACGCACACAATTTCCTAGGAACGACTTATTAGTCTTCGCAAGTCTAAAACTAGGTACAGCTATCTTATTTGTATTCCTAGTATTAAAAGGGTGGTGATCACTATTTAACTTATAAAATTTTACGAACATACATTATATTTGCAAATACATATAAGGAAGGCAAAGTTAATGTATTTATTTCTTTAAATAAATCTCTCAAAGATTTGCGGGGACTATTTTGTATATAGCTCGAATACGAGTATCACGTTTTTGTAGAATAAAGATGGTATCTATATCCGCCGCTGAACTCAGTAGCAGTCCCGTATGACATTACGCTGTGGAAGTATGCATTATATACTCGTACTAACCGCGCCGTAAAAACGCCTGTTATAACGGAGTGTGTGTTTGTGTGTTTTTATGATTCGTATGTACTGATGACGCATGTGTCATATAAATCGTCATCGTGAGAAGAAAAATTGATCGGTTAACCAGTAGCAATTAGAGAGGGACCTTACACCGTGAACTCATCGACATTCGAATAATAGTAAGTAGGAAAGATCTTCTTTTTCAGGCACAAGGTCACGTGACGTGTGTATTTCAGCTAAGTTCTTCGACGAAACCCAGCCTTGTTATCATGTTTAGTTACACAATCGCTATAACGATATTTTTTTAATGTTTATTATTACAGATTTTCGTACTTTATATATATACAAATCCAACAGACCGCGTTTTATCATAAAAAATACTTATAACATGTATGCTATTTTTAACACTTTTAACATAAATATCAGTAATAATAGAATTAACTTATTAATTCAATTTCCATATTTCGTTTTTTTGCCTGTTAACTATTCTCACAACAAAATATCATATTCAAACTTCAAACTTTATTGGGTTATACGTAACATAAATTAAATACCCAGATAACAATGTAGTGATAAGTGATGTAATTATCAAATTGTTTCTGTTTTCAAGCCTCTTTTTTACGCCAAGTCCAAAACCGACACTTGCTTTCACTATAGTAATGTTTTACTCGCTGAAGACTGGGTCATAAAACGTGGAAGCGGCCTACCCTTACTACGAGTATGATATATGTCCAGTCTGGACAGAATAAAAAACATTACTATAGCTTGTATTTCAGACACCTAAGCTTACTCATTATATTCTTTAATGCCTGCGAGGAAGTCATAAAAGTTTTATTGTTTTCAAATAGCTAAATAAGAACACTTAAAAAGCTATATTGAACATTGTTACATGCCATTGATATTTAATTACGGATTTGTCACACGTACATTTTAGTACTTTACGTTTTTGCAGATACACGCCTAAGAATTTGAATATAAATTTTCGATTAAAATTCAAAGAGGTGTCCACAAAGTGTATTTAAATACATGAGTGAAATAAAACCACGTTTTTTTGGAATCTATCAATGAGCTGATACGGAGCCATAAATAAAAGCACTCGAAAAGATTAAAGATAAACGGTTACTGTTAGTTTGTAACTGCAACATTTGAATAACTTTTACTAGTTTAGCATGCAAAGTACTTCTTGGGTTTTACTTTACGTTTTATTATTAATATTACGTTTATTATTACTTTACTAATAAAAGCCTACCCCCAAACCAAAAACCACCACAACAACACCAAAAGTAAATAAAATTAAGCCTAACATTGTACTCCTGTTTGTAGGGTATGGGTGACAGTGAAATTTCAGGCACATGAATCTTACGGCCTTTCTCATAAACGCTGCTTAACTTTAAATGACGTTATTTAGTACTGCGCAAAGGAAAAATGTTCTGCGCCGTACTAAGTGACGTTATATAAATTTAAGCAACGTTCATAAGTAAGGCCGTTTATAACTTAATATCTCAGGGTGATTATTTTTGGGTATCAGGGCATCAGTTACATACTGAAGTTACCGCTTAACACCAGGTGAGCTTTGTGCTTGTTCTGTAACTTCAACTTCAACTTCAAACTTTATTGGATAATAAGTAACACAATTTGAAAATCTTAAATATAACATTATTTATATATAACATTAGTAACATATATAAGCCCCATGGTGGGGGGAAAAGTGGCCAAAACGCTGGCGGCATTGCCACGCTGGATGGCAATGCTAAGTTTTGCCCAAAATAGGCGCCAGCATTAGAATGGGGCTTATAGATTAGAATGTTATTATTATTATTATTTTATTTAATTTTTAATTACTAATAAATGGTAATTTACATTAGTAACGTAATGACATTATAAAAAAGATACAATTAAAAAAGACTTCAAATTTCAGTTAAATTGTTTGTTTTTTATGCCCTTATGTGCTTATTTATATATCCATAAATACTATATTCATATTGCCGCCAAAACTTCTGCTTCGAAGCAGTGTAGAAGCCATATTATTGTATTGAGAATACGAAGCGAAAATAAAATACGAATGAAAGAATTGAAAATTAATGTGACCCATAGATAATTAGAAGAAGAAATATCCTCATTATAATATCGGCTGAATAATGTATTACGCGTAATGAGTACATTGTTTTCTGAATGCAAATATTATAATTGAAATATTATCTAACACGTGTCTACCACATCCACTAAGCAAAGTATTTCTCAGTCGGTATTTCCTACTTCATGTTCCAGTAACAGCCCTTTCCAAAGCAAGGTGCGCTGGACTAGAACTAGTTCGAAATCAAACTGTGGTAGAACTATGTTAGTTCAGTCAGTTTGCTAATGTACTTCGTCATACAGTTAATCGCGTGCAAGCTGCTACTACTGACAGTCTCTCTCACTACGGGTTGGGTTTTAGAAAACAAACTTTACACTTCACACATGTTAGTTAGGGATTTCTTCCCAAGGTGAAATAGACTACCTACTAAAAAAAATTTAGTAGAATAATTTAATTTACTTTTTAGCTCAGTGTGTGATTGCTATTGAACCTACATGCTAGGTACTCATCAGGTAAAAGCTGTTTTTCAGTTCAAAGAATCTTTTTTACTCATTAAGTCAATAATTGTCACTTACATGAGAACTTATAAAAATAATGTATTAACAATATTTATATATATCGTCGTTTGTACCGTCCGTTAATTACAAAATGAAGACTCATTGTAGGTACATAGGTAGATTATTTTAGAAGCGAATGATCACTGATTATGTGTTCAGCTAGCTTAGATTTAAAGACACCAAATGAGTCTACATTTTTTTACCAGTAGCTTATTATATAATTGTGCTCCCTCATACGCAATTGTTTTCTTCCCATAATTATTGGTCCGCACTTTTGGTTATGCTAAGTAGTTGGGTCTTCTAGTTTTGCGTGTGCGTGCATGTGTTACCCTTGCAAATGCTGTTTCTGTTTGGATGGTTTTGCTTAATATTTTACGAATTAGTATACGAGTATGTATAGTTGTTTTATATTCATAAGTTTAGTTTCCTTGTAATGTTTTTCTGTTGCCGTCAAATAGTGATAGTGAAAGAGTATTTTTATTATTTTATTCTGTTTTATTTGTAGTTCAGCTAATTTAATCTTAGAAGTACTTCCCCAGATTTCAATAAGGTATAACAAATGTGGTTTAACCAGTGAGTTTGTAAAAAGTAAAACAGATTAGATGGGGTAGGCACCAAACAATATGACGAAGGCGTTTATGACGTTTTTAGGGACATGTCCTGTTTATATAGGGACTAAATTTTGATACATAAATCTTGTTATACTTTATAACAGTAACATCCTCTTCCGAAGTGCAGTGCATTTCATTAAGGGCTTTATTTTAGGGTCCAAACTGGACATTACATACATCGGTTTTTTTTTTTTACAGAGATGTTTATTTAACCAGCGAATGTTTCCTCAAATGCTTATATATTCGCTGAGCTAATTATATAATGAAAACCAAATGTACCATCAGAGGGAACCATTCGTACCCCCGCCTATTTTCTGCTTATTGGTGTGTAATAAAAGCTTATTGTAAGTACAAGTTATTTTTATATATTTTTTACGTGGTTATCCTCGGAACAGAATTAACTAACATATATTAAAATACAATAAGCAGGTTTTAACGTTGTATTGAAAAAGCTGAGGTATAGATAGTTTAATAAAATACACTGAACTGATTTAAGATTATAATATAAAACTAAGGAGGTAAACCTGTAAGGTATACCAGAAAAATCTTATTACTATCAACGCGTTTAAAAGAAATGCAACTTTTATTGTAATAAAAAACAATAATCATATTCCTAACAAAATCATAAAATTTCTACAAGATGTAGGAACAAAAGATTTTTACAATGGAATTGCTTTTTATGCCTATCATTGGGCTATACAATAAAAGGCGGAGTTAGCTTCCAATGCACATGTGCAAAGCAAAACCTTTTTCAACTGTAGGGTTATTATGTATCTCGGTTGCTAACAAATTTTCATTGAAACCGACAAAAAAGGCGGCTCTATGTCACTTTTGTCAGCTCCAGTGATCAACTTACTAACATTTTTGCTTACCGAAGTTGTCAAAACTGACATAGAGTGGCCATTTTTCAAGATTTCAATTAACATTTGTTAGCAACTGAGATGCATAATAGCCCTGCTGGTCAGGCATACAATTGTGTGATAGTACCATAAGCAAATAGTAATTGGAATCATACTATGCACGAAAAATTTATTAGTGAGTTAGAGCCGACTTAAATTAAAATATTATAATCGCAAAAATATTGCTAGAAATGTATGATGCATGTCTGTGTATGTATAATATTGTGTATTCATTCTTATGTTTAATTGATACTTTTATTATTACCTCACGTGAGAGGGTAAATTTATCGCGAATTTGAAAATAAGACCGGGTCTCCCTTAAGTAGCAAAGTGCCAGAACAAACGGACCGACGACGATAGCAACAAATTTTGAAACTTAACGGTGGTAGCAAGCTAACCGTGAGTTTGCACTGCCTAAACATTCACATTAAAACATGTTGTAAACACTGCTTTATGTCAATGTACTGAGTAGCGTACGCACTGTCACACAACATGTTGATGATCTAAGCATGTTGCGAGATTCAGAAATCCTCTACAGTTTTCTGCAGTGGAAACGCAAACCTCCACAAAACAATTTGTGAGATTAATTATGTCAAACAAGTTTCAAAACATTACATGTATAATGTTATTTTGATACAAACCAAGGTGTAAGAGACAAGAAAGCTCAAGATTATTTGACACTAAATAATTTTTCATGCATAGCAATTAGTCTCAGACAAATTATTTTGGCTGTAAAATCATGCTAACAGCACAGTATCATGGCATATAATATGACATTTATTATTATATACGAATAATTGTATTTTTTCCTTGATTAAATCCAGAAGTCAAAAAGTTCTGGTCAACAGCGGATATACTACACAAATAAAGTTGTCTAGCCAGTTTATTATTTTTCTCATAAAAACGTGCCATTCCCGAAAGTCGTGTGCAAAACAGTTGACTAGCTTCGCACATACAAGTACACTCGTATCGGAACTTGTCTAATCTTGTACATCAACTATTTAAAGGTATCAAGGTTATGCAAACCTTTGCTCTCATTACTTGCACCAGCACCAGTATTTTTAATCGAGCACTTCCGTGATTTGCAGATCATAATGCTTCCGGCCGCCATTTGTCATAGAACAACAGTACTAAGGCCTTATCAGAAGCATTAGGGTGGTCCAGACCTTTATTGTTATACCAACTTAGCGAACCTGGAGTTATGTTCCTCTTTCTAAGATAAAGACCCTGTGGTCTATATCCTATATCCATATCAGTTGAAGGTCTATACTGGCTAACTATGACATGTCATAGTCAATGTCGATATCCCACTAGAACATGTTGTGTTCCTTTAAAGAAACTGGCTGAGCCCGTGGCTACGCTTGGGTGGCAAATATATATCTCATAGAAACATGTGTTATTTCAAGTCATTACCTACGTATGCTACAAAGTTCAGTCATATTTTTTCATTATGTATTCATCATAATACGCGCTAAAACTTCAAAACCATTTGAAGTTTTAGCGCAAACGAGAATCATCTTCTTATTCATGTAAACAATATCAAATATTTTGCAATTATAATACTACCGGTTACAATGTTTTGCATATTATATTAAAATTTGATGATAATTGTTATACAAATTCAAATGTTTTATTAACATGAAACATATTCAGGTAAATACAGTCAAGAAAAGAGTTATCAGGCACTTTTCATGAAACTATATTGCACAGATGGACCTGAAAATGTATATACTACCTACACATTTTATTTACTAAACGTAAAAAAATATTATTGTTGCCGCAAATAATACCTAAGTTTATGATTATCATTAATCACTAGTTATATATGGCATATGTTTTTAATGAACATTTTTTTTATAACATTGTATGTTAACAGAAAATGTATCTCTAAAATTGTCTCGTATGACTTTACATTTTTTGTAAATATAAGTACCTACCTATAGTTAATTAATAGTAGTATAACATTTTGGTTTAATTAAGATAATGCTGATTTGTTATTTAGGTATTGCTATATACTTGTGCTAGAAATAAATAAAATATAAAAAAAATACAATTTAAGAAAACATTATCTACTGTCCAATTGTAAATACCTACTTTAATAATACTGTGTCCAGACTGTGAGCTAAATTCCTGTTTATGATGGATAGTTAAAACTGATTACGATATTTTATATACCTTATTATCATAGAGTAGGATTTCTGATATACAAGTTTCTGGCGTTCGCGTGAAATAAGATTATAGCAATCCCTGAGCAACACTGCGGAGAATATGAATAAAAATGAGCATCGGCTACTTGCTCCATTTTATTGTATTATGTATAAGCTACTCCTCTCCAAATCTCATCAAAATCCGTTGGTCCATGCAAAATGAGATTATAAACATATACCCTTACTCATAAACTCCTGCTTTTATATGCAGTATGATCTCTACAAGATATTAAGGCGCGGTCGTATCCTGATAATAGTAAAAAGCAGAATCTTTAAACATCTAGTGTAACGAAACAGATCGATAATAACCTATGAAAAAAATACTTAGGTTAGAAAAGGAACAGGCAAAGAGTAATAACCGAACAGAATTCATAAATATTACTCACTCTCTGCAGTAAAAAAAACCTAAATAGTTCCTATAAATATATCCTTAAAAATAAACTTTCACGTCCAAACTCTCAGAATTTTCAGCGATAACACTATATTATAATAATAATGTACACTATAATAAATTATAAAAGTAATAATTATGAAAGAGAATAAAAGCAAGAACACGTTTGCATCATCTCTACATTTATGTAATACATTTATTAGCTAACGGAGGTACCTACTGCCCCATTGTATATACTGTGCCAAGACCGTGAGGAGTTTCTTTATTAGGGTTTTCTGTTGATTAGGGATAGTTAAACCTAACTACAATATTAAACGTCTTTTGAAATTTCGACACCTTACCGTGCATGTCTCATAAACTCGTAGATGTCGAAATTTGAGCGTCAGTTTCATTAAACTGGGTTCACGTCGTCACATAGGTTACGTCATATTTTTAATCTTCTATCCGAACAATGAGGCACGCGTCGCGTCGGTGCCAAATATATCTTTTCACCTCATTTTCATTTTGCAGATCAGGAAAAACTAACTCTCACAAACACAGGGTATCCTACCGTGGGAGTTAGGGTTCTAAACAGATTACCTTTGTTAGCTTTTATTTAAATTTGAAATTTGTATCTTTTTATAATCATAATATCACTAACTTGTTATACAGCACTGTGTGCTGTGTGTAATTTTGAAATTAATTTTTATTGAGTTTAATGTTAGTTACAAAATTGTTTTTTAGTATCAATAAAATGCTTATTATTATTTTCCCGTGGGTCTAGATTATCTACTTTACCTTCTTTGTTTTTTGAAATGATAAATTCAATTTAAAATGATAAATACTTCTTTATATTTTAGGTATAATTATAATTTACCTATAGTGATTTTGAGTTTTAGTAATCAATAGACTTATTAATATTATTATATTAACATAAAAATAAAAGAAGTTAAAGTTGATTTCAATATAACATTATTACTAAATGCTTATGAAAGTATTTACGATAATCAAACAAATTAATTCTATAGTTTTAGGATGTGTGTCTGCTTGTTCCGGCTAATCTCCGAAATGGCTTGACCCATTTTAATGGGATTTTCACGTGCAGATCTCTGATGTGATAATGCTTTACTTACTACTTAGGCCACTAAGTTTATTTTGGAAAGAAAACTAGGGTTGTACGCGGAAAACACTTTGTGTTAAAGTAATTTACCTCGCAGGTGAAGCTGCGGGTTCTCCTAATAATAATTCTAATTTAAATTAGATTAATTTATTCCAAACCAGTTGCAATCCGTGGTTTCACCTGCGTGTTGATGAACGATGATGATGGTTTTGTTTTTTATATTTAAACCACCGATATAGCAGAGCCAAAAATAAAAAAAGACGTATTTAAATCGGTAAAGCCGTTGTTTAGTTTTAGCGAGACTAACGAACCGCAATTGATTTTTAGGGTTCCGTACCCAAAAGGTAAAAACGGGACCATATTATTCGCTGTCCGTCTGTCTGTCTGTCTGTCTACTAAAAATCCGATTTCCGTAAAAACGGCAATAAAATCATGTCTGTTGTATTGGAGATTTATAGAAAATGGTACGGAACCCTTCGTGCGTGAGTCCGACTCGTACTTACCTGGTTTTTATATATAAGGTTAGTTGCGTCCCGTGGCTTGAATCGCGTGAAAATAGTGAATAATCTTACGTTATGAAAGGATATCGTTATATCGTTCTATTATTATGCAAGACGATTTACCAATATTTAATTTTGAAAATTTATAATTATTGCAGTTAGTGTTTTATTGAAAATCTCAATCAAATATACATATAATATGTCAACTTCCAAGCTACTGTTGGCAAAATAGTTAGTTTCGTTATATTTTTTTTCTTTGTATTATAAAAAAATTACCAAATAATGGAACCGTCTTCAACACCAAAAATGTGAAATAACTTTTTGAAATCATCAATAACTTTTTGAATCATGATAATTCAAAAGTAGATACCTATTATTACAGTATTGGGCACATGGTACCGAATTCTACAAGTTATTTCACATTTTTTGGTAAAAAATGTTTCTTCGCCGTTTTTAGTGGCCCTGACGTGACGGGGCGATTGTCAATGATGATATCATCAAGATAAATCAATACTTTTCACTGATTGACCGAATTTGATGAAATTTAAAAGGGACCACCTCGGAAGTATACTCTACAAACAAAAAGTATTTTGAGAATCAGTCCACGAATGGGGGAGAAATCGGCTAACATACACATAAAAATTACATACACACTAACATATAACCTCCTCCTTTTGAAGTCGGTTAACAAACTAGCTGACATGCTAACTAACGCTGTTGCTAACGTTCCATGACGTTTCACTCAATTATGTTTCTTCTTCTTCTCGGGGTGCCATCTTCTAATGAAGGTCGGCGATAATCAGTGCAATTTGAACCCTCGACAAAGCAGCTCTGAACAATGAACGGGTGCTTTTATTATACCACTGGCGTAAGTTCTTCATCCAGGATGTTCTTCGCCTACCAGCACTGCGTTTGCCTTGTATCTTGCCTTAAATAATTAACTGTAATAACTCGTACTTGGGATTTCTCATTATAATGTTTAATGTACTCGTATGTTTAATGTTTCTTAACAATTTTTTTTTTGTTCCAGGGTACAATTTCAAAATTGAATATAATTCCGGACGCTGACGAACTAATGCTAAAGACGCTTTGTAGTGACGTAAGTACATAAAACGTTTTATGAAGTTCAATCATTTAATTTTCACAACAATAGTTGTAACCATACTGTTTATTAGCATTCTTGGTTTAAGTTCAACATGAAAATTCGATTTGATCAATTACCTACTGGAATGATATTTAATAAGTTAATATATCATTCACGTTTAATAATTTGCAAGTAATATATTTTGATTAATTTGTAAAATGTTTTGAATTCACTTTAAATGGCTTTTTTAGTGATTTTACCCACAGGTAACTTGGTTGGTTTAAATATAAACATAACCGTATATTTCAGATTTAATAATAATTTAGGTATAATTAAGTTTAAAGTAAATTACTTATTCCCAAATGTATGATGATACTCGTAGCAACCAGCCGTTTATTATGTTATGTATAAAATTAGCCTTATAGATGTCAATATAAAAAAAAAAACATAGTGTTATTAATTCTCGTTTTGCAAGAGACATGGAAGAACAAAAATTCCTTGCATTACTGATTTTTTTTTATTTCGATAATTGTAATATTATTTTACTAGTAATTTCTATTAACAATTATTATGTGTTATTATATGAAATGTTTGCTATATATTTATTTTTCACACCCATATTTTATACGGAATAATAATATATTTGTATTTTTCAGGCTTCCAAATTACTTGATAGATTATTAGTTAGTATATTTTTGTTATATTATTTGGTGTCATAATTCTGCTTCTTGCAGCTATACTTGTTCATAACCAGGGCTCTCTACTTTTTGGCTATCAAAATTATAAGTTAGGACCAACATTGTAAAATAATTGATTATTAAAATTCTCCGCTGATAGTAAAAACCATTGCACATTAAAACCGAAAGGTGCGGCGAAATGGAAGCGTACTCTTAGTAATTTTGATATAAATTATTTACAAACGTGTTGCAGTGAATACTGACAAAAATATAACAAAGTAATTAGTAAATTTTTAATCCAGGTGATCCAAAGTTTATATTATATCAAAATGCAGCGCTCGCACATAATATGAACGTTGGTTTTGAATTGATTTTGAAAATTTTGAATTTTTGATTCTTATTTTGAATTTTGAACAATTTGATTGTTGCAATGAATAGCAGATCAATTACGTATCTCAGTTGCAATCAAATGAAATTATGAAAAATAGAGGTTTTATGTCAATTTTGAAAAGTGAGCAGATATTATTTGTTAGTAAGTTGCTGATATTATGCTAAGCTCAATCCAAGAAGTTACTCTATACGAGAGAATAACTCAGTGTGGTATAGCACATACTTTTAAATATGTGATAAATACCACCACATGTTTTTAAATATGTAACAAATTAGCTGGAAAAACGAAAAAAAATATTTATTTTTACATATTTCACAGGAGCGCAAAAATGTTTGATTTATGCAGTACTAAAATGGTTTTGCTAAATTTTTTTAGGTAGTTGCATAGTTAAAAGTTTCGAATAACTCCATGCTCCATAATGCTAATTAAAATGCTACTTTTGACGATATCACGGTAAATTAAAAGGCCTATTGCTGTACCTATTATGTTTATTTTCTTTAGTTATTATTATAGTATAAATATATACATTTCATGAATAAAAGAAATGACATTAAAGTAACTGATTAGTAAACTGAATTCTGTTGTTTCCTAGGTTTCTGTGTCTGTTTCGCTTGCGTTTCTATTTCGTTGCAATGTGCTACAGTCTGTAAGAACATTATATTAAATGACATTAATTACAATCACAATGTTGGATCTACTTGCTGCATTCTTTTTGGATACAAATTATTAAAACAATATCTCTCTTGTTATGTTAATGATTCTAAACCTTAATGACGCGCGCTATATTATTTTCTATATATTTATTTATATTATTATAAATATTACGTGTCATATATCACACCTACCTCCGCTTCAAATTATTATTTTTATGAGGCTTGTTTGTCGTCTTATTACATGATTTTAATATACTAAAACTAAATACACGTTTATTTAAGAACAATTTATTTTCTTTTCTTTTGACAGTTACAGAATAAGATACTCAACATGTTTTTTTAACCCCAAATATTATGTTAGTATTCAGCTTTCTTTAAAAGTTACGATTTTGTATGAAAACCATGTAATAAAGACACAACTAAAATTGTACTTTCCTATAACCAAAAGTGATTCATCTTATTATGAGTCATTTTATATCGTATCCTTGTAAATAATGCTATTAACATAATGTATTCTTTCTTTCATAGCCAGATTACAATACTGAGGATACTACAACAGTAAGTGTACTGGACTTTATTCATATAGTTTGATAGCACTAAAAAAAAAACTACTATAAAGGTACATAAATAATAAGTTAATATTCTCAGCAGTTGAATAGTATTGATAAAAATTTAAAAGAAGAAATTCAGCTATTTGTGGGTTTTCAAATCACGAGTCTAGAACACTGTTCTGTCTCTAGACTATGTATAAGCTATTACAGCACCACTAGTGGTACGAGATTTGTCTCCGTCGTACAATCGTTCGATTATCTATAAAATATTTTCCATTACATAATACCTTTTTATATTATACCTTTTTAGTTTACCGATTTTTTATGTGAAATTAACGTTATACAAAACCTGCTGAAAATTATGAGAACACTTCAAAGTACCTCCCTCATTTACTAACTGTATGATAACAAAGAATTGGCTTTGTACTTCACTAACATAATTGTACAATTTTCTAGGACAATGATATACCGGCGAACATAGTAAGTCCCCAAAATTTTAATACTTTTTCTATTAATTGGCGCTTAAACTTCTGATCGTTTATTTTCTTTCGCTTTGCAGTTTACATAATAAAATTAACAAATCGTAGTAAATTTGGATTTTACATTCGAGCTCGTTTTCCACTGTAAAACAGTAGAAGGCGGGCTTCATTCAAGTAATTTTTGAAGGTCTTATATTATTTTATGTTAATTTTAGAAAAGAGGAGATGGAGGAAGTTTTGATGAATACGACACGTACCCTACTGGTAAGTTTTTAAATTTTTAACTATATTTCTTCAAATTTTTTCTATACAATAAAACATTATAAAGTACGTACACTGAGAAAAATCTTAAGCTGAAAGCGTCGTAACAACTTGCTTGGTATGAGTTATGACGGCAAAAACCGAAAACTAAACGAAAAACAAGTAATAAGAACAAAAATGCCTACTTTGCAGAAAACGATATACGCCTTACAGTTTACGGCGATTTCAACAAGTAGGAATACGATGAATATGACATGATATACTATTTGTTTAGACGTACTATCGAACAGATTAGCCGTAATGAAAAATCAGTAAACATACTAAGTACGTAAAAACGAAGAGCTGATGATGATTTTAAACCTTTGTAAGGCAATTTTAACCGTATGTAAGTTGCAATAGGAAAAACCGGGAAACCTTCTTGGGACAATATCTACTGCATCTAAGGTTATATTATTTGACCATCGGCGTTTTGTACCCTTGTTTACTGTAAAGTACGCCTTACGTTACTATTGCTTTAACATTAGGTTAAAGCTGTTCTATAGTTTAGAGACGATATTTACTCGTATCGTTAATAACTGTGTATACACTATCGAATAGGGCCTATTCACTAAATTGTAGTAGACAGCACCAGTGACTGTAATTGTTCAGTGGTAGGTATTAGAAGAGTTACCTTCCGTTAATTTCCAGGGGCAACTTTCTGGATTTAAATTAAACCACTTCTAGTAGCACTCATTTAGTCGAAGCAAATAAGTACTTACTTTAAATTGGCGCTTAGCCCACTGTTTCTCGAATACAAGCACTTCTATGTTTTAGAGAGGAACAGCGCCATCTAGCGTGGTCTACCGTAGTAACATATTGGTTAGTCAACACGCTCAGAATAAAGTTCCTGACAATAAAGCAGCTAACCGTGCCTATCGAGAATAGCATTGCCTGGTTTTGAAATATTTTAGTAGCACGCTGTGATAAACAGAAAGTAGCATCGGTTACATGTGAAAATACCCCACAGTATAAAAACCAGTATCCGACTTCTTAATAATATTTTAAATGCGAAAGTTTGTAAATATGGATGTTTGTTACCCTTTCACACGGTTTCACAAAGCCAATTTTGATAAAATTTCCTATAAGGGTAGATGAAGCGATGGATTAACACTTATGATACTTTTCATCATAATCATTATCGTCAATCACCATGCGAGTGTAACCGCGGGGCGCAGCTAGTAAATTATAAGTACCATTCTTCTACCTTTTATTATAGTGATGTGCAAATGAAACTAAACTTTTAATTATATAGATTTTGTTTTATTCTTGGTATTCGTTGTAATAACAACTTTTATTTGCATTTAGATAGGTTAGCAGACTTACTCAATGCACATGTTTGTAAACTCACCACGAAATGAATAAACTAAGCGGGTACAACGGCACCGGTTTCCTCTAGGATACCTCTATCTTTACCTTACTTGTTAGATAAATATCTACTGTCCGCAATGCCATCATAACACCATGAACATTTTGTGATGGTATCATTCAGGCTTTTCAGTTTTCACTCAAACAGCACTGAACACGAACAGGAAGTTGTTTGTGGTACGATAATTACTTATTTTTTAAAACCTATGTTTATGATACCAGTTTATCTACGTTAGCAATGTAGTAGTCTGTAACACTTGCACTAACATTCAATTTAAATACTTACGGGCAAAGCAAGTAATCACCGAAATGAGGAGATCACTTTCACGTACGATTCGATCGTACGATAACAATAAAGACGCCTGAAGCAAAGTTAGATCTTGCCCTCTCACAATGGTCTTACATAAGAGTGTTAGCATCTTAGTAGTAGTAATTTGTACCTTGCCTTGATATGAAAATTATCTTGCACCGTTAGTAAATGCCATTTTCGTCAAATATTCAGGGTAAAGCGATTTTAGCGTAAAGGTAAAGCGATTTTAACAGGACTGCTTATTTAACAGGAGTAAGGTCCTTTCAGAAAGTGCCTTACGGTATGTCACATTTAACTGTTTGTATCAAGTAATAAATTTTCGCTCAAGAAAGAAAAATAAAAGTGAGTTTGTAAGGCGTAAGCCTTACAAACTCACCTCACGTAATTACAATTCAAGCGTGTATGAACTAATTCATTTTAACTCAGAATTCGATTTTTCTCAGTGTATGCTTAACATTTAACGTTGTATATTGTACTAGCTGCGACCGTGGTTACACCTACCTGATGGTGGATTATGATGCTGATAACGAAACGTATCCCATGCTTTATCCAACGCCTCATCTACCTCCATATCAAAAAAAAAACCCACCTCTTTTTTCTTATTACGTGATATGAAACCTTTTTGAGAATTCACGTTTGTATTTTTTTATGTTCACTTTTATATGTCTGCCCTGCTGCGGAGGGAAGGAATTAAATTATATATAACTTTTCCCACCGCATTTTTATAAGGGAGAAATGACAAACTTTGTAACCCGTTTATGAACTTCAAAGAAAAATGAAAAAAATGAAGACTCTTTCTTCATTTTTTTCATTTTTCAAATATTTAATAATGAATTAAGGTATAATAGAAATAAAATATTCATTATTGTTTTGACTATGTAAAAACAGCATCGGCCCAATCTTATCGATAATATAAAACAATCGACAAAAACAATAAGGCCAGTGGTATGTTTTTCATTCTTTTCTCTTGTTTAAAAGTTGCATCATTGCTAAAAATATGTGAAATACTAAATTTTCACTTAAGATGACATTCATATCGTGATTTTTTTAGAATCGACTGTGGCTGAAAAAGGTGTAAAAGGCGATAAAGGTGATCTAGGGGAAAAAGGATTTAAAGGCGAGAAGGGCGAAAAGGGGGACTTCGGTTCTAAAGTAAGTATTTAATTGAATGTGTTTAACATTATAGGCAATATCAAAGTACATAATTATGTAAATCTGAAAAATGGCCACAAATTAAATGTACAAACACAAGTGTAATTACTGAGTAAATCATGATCTATCACAACGGTGCTTAAACGTCATAGAGCACCATTATTATTTGTGGTACCTAGTTGCTTACACACGTACGCTTCGACGCTAATCAACACTAACCGAGACCTTTCCAACTAGCAAATCAGGGTTCTTCATCGCTTACGATTCGTATCCCCTCCGCGCAGGGATGTTCCACGACGTAATCCAAGCGACCAACGAAAATGTCGCGTACCACCAATCGGCCTAACGTGAATAACTGCGTAAGCGTAAAGTAACGGTCACGTGAAACAGTACAAACTGTTATTTATCTAGGGCAACTGTGACACAGATAGCTCATAGTTTGTACGCCGAAGCGTGACATGTTGACGCTTTCGATACCAATACGTTTTCGCCAATTGTCTGTGCTAAGGCCCCTGGAGTCGTTCTCGGCATAAAAATAAATGTACGCAAATAATAGTTTCATTTTAAATTCTTATTAATCGCCAAGAATGATAAAAAAGGACTCCTTCATCTTTATATTACCTTCTTAGCAGAAGAGAATCCGTAATGCCAAGCACGCTTGAGTGATGTGCGTGTTGCATAAAGTGTTCTATATATGATGGTGTATACGCGTGGTAATGGATGACGAAGATGATGAATAAAATATAGCATATAATGTCACTCATGCAAAATATAGGTCTACTCTATACACTGGTGAAAGAGTTTTTTGAACCGGTTATGTAGTTTTAGCGTTATTTGTTACAAACTATAAAATCTTTCCTCTTTATTATTAGAGTAGCTTAGTACTAACACCAAGCTACGAATAATGTGACCTACTTTGTACCGGCGTTAGTATTGCATATTTTAACACGGAAAAGTAGTTATTTTGAAATAACTGTAAAAGTAAGACATATGCTATTGCAGATATTGATGTTTTCTATAAAACTGCAGTACATCACTTTGCTCTATTGTCAATAGTTTCCGCAGCGATATAAGGATGTTTTTGGCATTTTTTTGGTACACCATGGTTTACATTATCGAAGTTTTCATACGGATCTCTAACTTTTGTTTAAAATATTACCTATATAACCTATATATACACCTAAAATATTACATATATTTAGCGATAACGAAGCTTTATAACGGCAATCAAATTTTAGAAATCGGTCCAGTAGTTTTTAAGTTTCTTTGTAACAAATAAAATATAAAAAAACAGAAACACAAATTTTTTCTCCTTATTATAAGAGTAGACTAGGATCGGATGTACCGGCGTAAGTATTGCATATTTTAACACGGAAAAGTAGTTATTGTGACATAACTGTAATATAACTTTGTAATGTGTAATATGTGTCAGTAATAAAATTTTAATTCTAATTCTAATAATATTACTAGCGACTGCTTGCGAATTCTTTCATGAAGTAGTCGGCCTCTACATCATTTCACATCTGTTCTTGATTTTTTTTATGTAAGACCCTTCCAAGCAGTATTAAAAATAATTAAAATAAAATAAATAAATGAAATCGGTAAAGCCGTTCTCAAGTTTTATTTAATTTCTTTTATTTATAATACAAAGTGTCAACATAACATGTCAAACTTTAAACTATGAAAACAACCCACCCCTAACTGAACCCGGTGCAAAGATGCCCATGACGCTGGCTGCGTTGCCACGTTGAATTCTCAAGTTATATTGTGACCAGGAGAAATAAGGGTTTCATTTTTATATATTTTATATATAATATAGATTAGTATAGAATAGTGTAGACAACGTGTTCAACGCCATGTCAGTGTAGTATGCCAGTTTAGTATGATGGAAATGTGTGCATGCAGTGATACATATGGAGGTGGCATACTTAGCTTCTTTACCTTTAGCGAGACGCGAAAAATTATACTTCATTTTCGTCCGTGACTTGCAGATTTGAATCTCAGTCGTTTAAAATTAATAAATATAAATATCATTTTAATTAAACCAACTTTTAGTATTATGAAATGAAATGTATTACAGGGCGAACCAGGGGAATCTATCAAAGGAGATCTTGGACCTCAAGGACCTCCAGGCTTAGAAGGACCATCTGGAAAACGCGGCGATGAAGGGGTAATTAGATATTATATTATATTATCAGAACAATTCAACATGTTACTTCTTTCATTTTTTCTGACCATCTGTCAAACTTACAATATTATTATAATTATAATTTCAAATTCTTCATAACTGTACAACCGTGCGATTCTCTAATGATTCGTCGACGAGCTCACCGATGTCAAATACTTTATTAGATATCGCTCTTGTACATAAGAATGTTTTTCCAACGTTTCTTGTCATCCCGTTATTTGTTTCACGGATGTTGTCAATGTTGGATGTTGATGCAGCGATGTTTGCTCTTAGAGAATAGCACCGCATCTGTTTTGCGTGGAGAAGTAACAAATATTTTTGTGATGTTAATCGGTGATAAGACGAGTGAGTCGCTCATCTCATGTTAAGCGTCACGCTTGCACATAATAGATCCATGCTATTCTAAAATATTAACTTCAAAAGTCCAGCATGGCAATCCCTGCATGGCAAATTGCGCTTGTCACCTTGAGATATAAGATGTTAAATCTCTTGCCCTGTAATTGAGCCGGATACAATATTGCCCTTCAACAAAACACAGTAATGGTAGCACAGCTGAATAACTGGCAAAGGTACTTGTTACTTCCTCACACGGACTCTGCATAAGTCGTAACTATATAATACATACACACAGTAACTTATAAAATTTTGCATTTTATTAATATTACTTAGAAGAGATATAAAAAAACCAACGGGCCAACTAAAACCCTTTATCCGGCTGCCGGTTGGTTTTGATTGTATTTTAAGAAATCATGTTTATCTATCTGACATGTAATTTTATTTTTCAGAAATGTTCATGCTCAGAAGGTCTGGTATCCACCTTGCTAAAAACAATGCCGGAGATGAGAGGACTTCCCGGCGAATCTGGTCCGCAAGGCGTGGAAGGACCTCGTGGCCTGACTGGTTCAACGGTAACTTAATATCCCAAAATATATAGTATAACTAATCTCGACATTTTAATGACTTTGGATAGACCGTGTACATGGGTAGACAGTCCACCCGTACATAACTTTAGACATTAATTCATTTCGAAAAATGTTAAAAGCTGTTAAATAATAGAATTTAATAATAGTCTCTTTGGTATTGTTTCGTACTAAACCACAAATTAATTTTGATGAAACTTGAGAAGCTCTAGTGTTTTTGGTGGTAGTGCCACGCTGTAACTCTAAAGACGAATGGGCCGGCACGACCGGGGAAGTACCACATTCCCACATAACACCGAAGTGAAGTAACAAGTACTTGCTATTGCGTTTCAGTCGGTCTGTGGGAGTTTCCGGAGGCCCGATTCCCTCCTCCCCTTTTCCCTATCCTTCTCCCTCCCGCTCCAACCTCAAACCTTCTATCTCTTCCTTCCTATCTTCCTTCCTCAAAGGTCGGCAATACATCCTCGAGACCTCTGGTATTGCGGATGTCTGTGCGCGACGGTATCACTTACCATCAGGTGATCCGCTTGTAGTTTTCCAAGCTATCCCATAAAAAAAATTGTAAAGGTTCTTATACTTTTTATCGCAGTTATAGATTTCGGTCGATTGACATAGAGTTATAAAAGTTATGTAATTAATTTTTTTTAGGTATTTGCGCAGCTTCTGAGCGGGAAAACTCATGAACCTCTAGAAATTACTATTTTATTAATATCAAATGGTTCATGATCACTATAACATATATCCAGGATCCAGAATTTTAATATTTACTCATTCAATGAAGACGCACGTAGTATTTTTTATAGGCAATTCTGTCGCAAGTCGGGCAAGTCTTGCTTTTGATGTTAAGCCCTACGATTGCCTATGAGAGTTGCAATGCTACCCAAAACATCTGGCACTGCGGTGATAGCAACCAAGACAGTCTTTTGCACAAGAGGCCTACCACTTAGTTGATTACCTCGTCTTACATCTCGCATCCCGACGGTGGAGTTAATATTCTGCTCCTCCCATTAAGGCGAAATGGAAACAACCCCTGGATCCTTCTTAAAGCTTATATTTCAATTGTTTATTAACTTTCTATGAAATGAGGATCTTTACCATCTGCTACGAATGGATTCTGAACTGTTTATATCAAATTACTCACCGTGATTCAGATGCCTTAAATACTGACTCACAAAATATTTTAATTAGTCTTTTCATCGACTCAGTGGTTGTTCTTGTGGCTTTTTTGAACAACTTAAAAAAGGGATAAAAAATTTTAAAGTTTACGAATTCTAAATTTTACAACCGCGCCTGCAGAACTGCTAATTCAAAACTTTTTTGGGTGGTAGCACGACGTCATTCTGGCAGTCCTGTAGTAGAAAGGAAAGGTCAGGAAACTCTTGTGCACATTTGCCGATTGTACCATAATCCTTATATACTTACATCATCTTACGTCACGGCCTGTTTATCTAATCACTTTTGATGTACAAGTAGATTTCATATTTATATTAAAAGCTCGTATTTTAACAGGGTAAACAGGGCCTTCAAGGAGAAAGAGGTCTTCAAGGACTTAAAGGTGAAACTGGTGAAAGAGGCGACGATGGCACACCTGGACGAGATGGCTCTCCAGGCTCGAAAGGGGAACCTGGTAGAGACGGTGCCCCTGGACCTTCTGGTGAACAAGGCAAGCCTGGACCACCTGGACCACCAGGAACAGGATATGTGGTGAGCACTTTTTTATGTTGAAATGGGCACATTATTTCACTTGATGTAATCGTGTGGCTTCTCCCTTGAAAAAGCACGCTTTCCCATGATACTTATCCTCTCTCACTATATAGACTCAAATTATAATAACTAGGAAATGAAAACGCTTATAGCTAATTTCATTCCGTAGAAAAAATAAAAGCTACAAAGCTTAGTAGATCTGTGGCATATCTACATGAGGATAAAGCACGCGCACCTCGCAGGTTTTACTCGAAATGGCAATAAAAACATCACATTATAAAGCGCAATTTATAAATTTTTAAGATAGCAGGAGAGATAAATATGAAAATACGTGTAATTTTACGCCTGTGCTTGAACTATTTTTTTTAGTCGTCAGCGCTTTTTTTCGTTGGTAAAATGTAATAGTAAAAACATCTATAAATAGTTTTTGATATATTTATTTAATCAGCTTATCAGTATTCGATAAAAACTCTTACTTATGCATGGTATGCTCGCTCCTCATAAAAACAATACAAACAAACATTCTCAACAAAACTTTTAAGATCTAAACTTTATAGTAACATAAAAAAGAGAAGTATCAGCAAAAAGAAAAATCTCTGCCTACTTGAATAAATTAACCACACATGTTGCAATTTCTGCAAAAGTCGGGTTAATCTGATAACTTTAAAAAAATCCAATATCTCTCGCTGAGTAGAACGTAGTACATATTTCGTACAATGTATTATGATTCGCCAGGTTATGTTTCTCAGTTTGTGTATCTCTGTAATGTTGTGTATCTGTTTTAAGTACATAAGTTGGACAAAAAAAGAATGAGAAAAGAACCTTGAAAGAGAGACTCATTGTCTCTTTCATCCACTAAAGTTCAAAAGGCTCTTTTTTGAGCTTCTTATTCGTAAAATAACTGTTATTTAAAGGTCATTTAACACTTACCAAATTTATGGAATATAATAATGTACAAATATATATTTTTACACATTTCTATCATAAATTTTGCTCAGAACTCATTTTGATAGGAAACAGAAGCTGACAAATTAGCCAGACAAGTGATAGTTCCTGGCGAAAAAGGTGACCAGGGACCACAAGGACCGCCAGGGCCTGTCGGGCTAAGAGGTGAACGAGGTGAAAAAGGTGAAAAGGGAGAGCAAGGAGTAAATGGAGATAAAGGTGATCAGGTGAGAATAAAAACTCTATTCATTATAATTTGTATTGAAGAAACCATAATGTTTAAGTATACTGTGTATTACAATAAGTCTGAAAGTTTGTAATTTTAACTCAAGGAAACGGACAAGGAATAATAAATACGCGGGGATTCTCCACGTGATCGAATCAAAAATGAGAGATAGACGGTAGACGAACGAATGTCACCAGAATAGCCCAGATGATAAGACAGTTGAAGTGGTAGTGAGCAGATCATATAGCAGGCAGAACAGATGTCTGATGGGGCCAGAAAGTTCTGAAGTGGAGACCACGGACCGACAAGCGCAGCGTAGGTCCTCCACCGACAAGGTGGATAGACAATCTCATATAGGTCGACGTTAGGTATAGGCTCTTTCTGCTTCCAACCAGTTCTTTTGAAAATTTATTAGGGGCATATGTTTAGCATTACACGTCCTGCAGCTGAGATGATGATTGTTTAGAAGATATCAACTAGTAAGGCAGATGAGCTTTTTTAGTATTACAGTATACATACATAGAATACCTAAATATTATTACTATGTAATACTTTTACGCATGAAATTCGAGAAATCAAATGTAAACCTTCTGACAAATACATCTGCTACTGGGCTATTTGAACCCACGACTCCAGAATGCCGTTCTCTCTCTCTTTGCCTAGTAGAAGTATTGCTTTCGATGGTTTTGCTTGGCTCGTCCGTAATGAACCAGGAGAGAGGAGGAAAACAGAAATAAAAATACGTTATTCAACGTTAGGTTTATGGCTAGTTTTGTGATAATAAGTAATTTTACTAACAAACAGGGGCATAAAGGATCGGAGGGTCCAAGAGGTGTGAAAGGAGATACAGGTGAATCAGGGGAAGATGGCATGCCAGGAATACCTGGTAACCACGGCAGAGATGGCGAGAGGGGAGAAAAGGGTAAGTCAACCTGAAAATACCCAGTTTTGATGATAAATATGCATTTAATGCAAAGATAGGTTTGCCTTCGATAACAGTTTTTTTTTTATAAATAAAGGCGAATGTTCCGCAGGATAATAAACAATTTTCCTCTTGGTTTCTGTATTGCGGATTATTATAACATAATTATTTGGAAGATTTTTCGTAAATAACATTTGAAGGAACGAATAAAAAACACTAGCTATGCCACGCGGTTATACCCGCGCAGTGACGGATGATGATGATGATGAAAAGTTTCCAAGGGGTTAATCCAGCGCTTAATCTACCTCTATATCAAATCTCATAAAAAAATGTCCAGCGGTGTGAGTATAAAGAAGTACATCAAACAACAAACATACAAACACACAAACTTTCGCCTATGTAATATTAGTGTCATACAAATCTGAACTATTCGTAAATATAAAATAAAAGTTATATTCCTCAAGGGAACCTTTTGTTCCAGTGTTTTAGGTCATATTCTACGTAAAAAAGTACCTATATACTATTTTACTGACCGTAATAACACTAATGGCGTTATAAATGTGCAAGTTATTGTATATAAGTATGTTTGTTGTTTTTCACGGTAAAGCGGTTCATATTGAGGTCGTGTGTGGAGTTTAATAGATATAGATACAATTTAGAGTGGAAATAGCTGATTCACTGGATTTAATCATCGTCTACTATTTATGCCGATTGTACTTTTTCCTGTACCTTACCTTTCCCCTGGGGGTTCATTATAACCTTATTAACGCACGCTATGTCGCGGGCAGAAGCTAGTGGACTTATATAAAAGTTGTTAAATGAAGAAAACAGCAATAATATTTATATATATTATAATATATATAATTCTAGATAATGATAATCGGTTTTTCATGTTTTTTTATCATATGTGTTCTTTTTATATTTTTTCTTTCTATTTCTACCTCGCTTAGAGCCTCCAAGTCCAGCAATAATGTTTATAATGGGCCCCGTACGAAATTTTGGTAAATTGTAACGTAATCGTGTTGTCGACGTATACAGTATACAAACTATCATTTATCTAGTAAATTCTAGTACAACAGTGGCACAGATATCTGATAGTTTGTAGTATCAACAATACGATTAAGTTACCCTTTCGCAAATTTTCGCGCTACGCCCATTGCTGTGGGCCTAACACGAATAACTGTGTAAAACGTAACGTGTCGTTCAAGTGAAACAGTACAAACTGTCATTTATCTCTGTGTACTGTGACACAGATAACTCATAGTTTGTACGCTGAGGTGTGACGTGTTGACGTTTACCATACGAATACTTTTTCCTAAATTATTTGTGCTACGGCCTCTGGCAATAAGTCCTTGGATCGAAAGGTAATAAAGTCTGTTATATAATACTTATTAAACTCATTTTTACAGGCGATACTGGTGATAAAGGAGCGCCAGGATTAGCAGGAATACCCGCCAGCCTGACTGAGCTATTAGACCCAGATATGGATCCTTACGAGAGTAAGACTAATATAATTACAATTAATATTGAATACAACGTTATCTCTTATCAAACTATAACATTAAAACGTATAGCGCTATTTACCTGCTTACGCTGTCATTTCGTGATATTCCAATTGCTGTGGGCAGGCGTAGCTTTTACAAGTAAGGTAAACCGCTTTTCTGTCTTATAGGCAGATTTTAAAGAATTCGTCTTAGTCATTTCACTATAATTCAAAATCTTAGTATACCATTGAAAGATAGTATATCTTTGGTACTTCTCCCTCTAGTTGCTGTCTTGTGTTGATTGGTTTCTTAGCTTTTTACAACTCCTCTTACACTTCGTTTAACCTAGTGAGCTGCCGACTATGATCAAATTTGCAAACCAGATTCGCAAAAACCCCGCAAAAAAACAAGTGACTGTCGCTTTTTCGTTGATATTACCGATCTGGTATCTTTCAAATGATATTTTGTTATGTAAAAAAAATTTCCAGGTCCTTTACAGCATCAAAAAAACGAAACATTAGCTGAAATCTATTGTATATTTGAATAGATAACATTTTTAATTGGATCCTTATTTGATTTGGCCGCCTTGGCATACCTGTATGCCAAGGCGGCTTTACGAAAGTTTTGTTTGGAATACAGGTATGCCAAGGCAGCTTGACGGGACGGTGTTCAAACTCCTTGTTAAAACCACTTACACTATTTTCATTTGAACAATTAATCGTCTTCAAAATAATTCAATCCTAAAAAGACAAAGTATTAACATTCCAACCCGATTTTACCAATAAATAGTTACGAATGTTAAATGGATACAAAATTCTACCCTCATCCAAACAATTTACTGTTTATCCATACCTTTCCATTCTAGTTCAGAGATAGATAACCTGAATAAATTTCAATATCAAACGAGTCATTCTGGTCACGTAAATGTAATAACGTAAGTAAGTAGATTGAATCCCCAAACATTTTTTTGTACTGTTGCCTCTATTGGCTTTGATCCTTATCCTGACTCAACGCTGTCACAGCATATAGTATCTCAGTAGGGCATCATTATGATATATGTACAGCAAAACCAATTAATCGAAAATTATAGTAATATTTTACGAAAAATATACTGCATTTGTACGGTTATTACTTAGGGTGACCATACTTAGCTTGATATACTTAACTTTATTGTTACTCTGACAGAAATAACAGACAATGGGCATACAATTTGAAGAAGACGTTAGTGTGTTTAATCATTACAAATAATCAAACTATACCAAGTAAAGTTATACTCAAACCAGTTTTTTTTTACTACGGCAATGGCTGCGACGGTTGCAATAGTTGGTGTTGCTGCTCTTGAAAAACGATCTCCATGCTTACTATCCAAAGCCCGTAATAAAATTGGGACTAACAACAAGTGCAATTTGAAAAATTCCATTCTATTATTTTGGTAAAAATCTGTTATTGGAGCGTAACTCAAAAAAATACTAAACTGATTTTGATAAAATGTACATACCACACGGAAAGCGCCAGCTTTCAAACAAAAAAATAATTTTGGGAATCGGTTCACCCAGTCGAAAGTTATGAGGTAGCAAACAATTAAAAAAAACAGTCGAATTGAGTACCTCCTCCTTTTTGGAACTCGGTAGAAAATTACTATTTTATGACTGATGTTACAAGTTATTTTTTTATTTTGGTATTTTTATGCGTTAACTTCTGACATTAAGTTGTCATACTTGTATTGACGTTGCACATAAAACAATTCATAATTACCTATATGTATAAATATAAAATCTGGAGAAACAAGGTACATATAAGAAGTCATACCGTTTAATTCATAAATGTTTCATTAATTATTATAACTAAAATATGTTAACAATATGTTGTTAGTTTACAACATAACAAGGAATACACACGCGTCACAATGACACAATGTTCTTAAAGGGTTTACAAGCTTCAGGTTTTTATAAGGTGTTTGTCGTCGTTATTAAAACATATTCTTAGTGAATAAATACATGTACATTGTTTTCTTTATACATAAATATACGCTAGCCATTACGAATTTACGTTGCATATTTGGTGCACAGAGATGTATAAGTATTATAACTAATATTTATTACTTAATCAAGACAAGAGTCATTGACCAATGTGTATTACCAGTGATGACATATGCCACTAAAACTTGGTCTCTTACAATGGCCTCATAAGCAAGCTCAAAAGCGCACAACGAGGTATGGAGAAGGTTCTGCTCGTGGTTTCTCTACGTGATCGAATCAGAAATGAGGAGATCCGTAGACGGACTAAAGTCACCGATATAGCCCAGAAGATAAGCCAGTTGAAGTTGCAGTGGGCAGGCCACATAACACGCAGAACAGATGGCCGATGGGGCCGGAAGGTTCTTGAGTGGAGATCATGGACTGGCAAGCGCAGCGTAGGTCGTCCACCGACAAGATGGACTGACGACCTGAAAAACGTAGCAGGATGACGTTGGATGCAGGCCGCTTCCAACCGGTTTTAGAAATTTGTGGGGAAGGCATATGTCCAGCAGTGGATGTCCTGCGGCTGAGATGATGATGATAATGATGATGATGGTTTATTACTTTGATATTTTCTTTAAACTGTCCCTTCAAGAAAACTGGCTAGTTTTACTACCGTGCATTTATCTGCTGTGACTACGGTATAATCAGTTTGTTTGTATTTTGAAAGGTTGACTATTTCCGTCCCTTTTTTAAATAAAATGATATGAAAGAGATAAAAGGCATCTGATACAGACATATATCTTAAGAATACATATTTATGTTTGTAGTATAACCGCTGTTTTTGTATTTTTTTTGGTTGAAAGAAACAAATTTCATATCTCTTTTATCTATATCACTGTTTTTTTATTATATTTGCTTTTTATAACTCTCGTTGTTTTAAATTTAGATGAAAGAATTTAGGTAAGGTATTGTTTATTCTTGCACAAGCTTTTCATTATATTGTTGTACCCTTTAAACTAAATTGATTTAAAACTGATATATTTTATGTTTTATGAAATTTCAGATGCGCAAATAGTGGAAAAACTAAGAGGGTTGAAGGGTGATACGGGGATGATTGGTGAAAAGGTTTGTTGAACTATTCATTTTATTTTGCTGAAGGGTTGTATTATAAAGGCATTTATAAAAATGTCTATACATGTAGGTATCCACGAAAACTTGTCGCGTCGATAAACTGATTTTTATCTAACGTATTTATATCTATCGTATCTTCTATCTTGCATGGATCTAAGCACGAATGCTATATCACTGTCGATTATTACTGTAAAATTTTATCTTCTTGATAATACTCGCAATGTTGGATAGGCAATTTCTCTCGGTGGGTATGTGCCGTATTAGGCCTCCAAGCCGTAGGCTCCAAACACAACTGCACGTATGCGTCCTACAGTACTGATATAAATACGTTTCTGACACACCGGGTGTGACTGAGTGCCCTAAGAGGTGTACAGCTCTACTACTTTTTTAATTATAACCCAGATTTTATTATATTATACCCGATGTTGATGATAAAGTATTATCAAAAAATCTACTTGTCAGATCTTGGAAAATTTAAATGGGATCACACGAGAAGCGCCAGCTTTCATGTAAAAAAATTGGTTTACTAAGTGAAGGGTTAGTAAACCAATTTAGTTATTTGTTAAGATCAAACACATAAAAATTTATAAAAAATTCACACGAATTCAGAACCTCTTCCTTTTCTGGTAGCCAGTTTATCAACTGTCATCAGACTATCAGTCTAGTTAGTCCACTAATTTCCTTGTTGTTAAACAAGAAAATTAGTGGAAAAAGGAAAAAAAATAACAAAATTATTAAAAATATTAAACAAGAACCAATACTACGCAGATTTGTGACATTCAAATGTTTGGATACAACTACTCTAATGTGACACTTAACTCGAGTCGAACGACATGCTCATCTCGAAGCTCGCGACTGTAAAAAGTTCAACAGGCTTACTTGTTTTGCGATACTCAATATTACTTTAAGAGTTTATAGTAGTATAGTATCCGTTTTTACCAACACTTTAGAAACACGGAGGGTGTCATACTGAATTTCGTCAACTTTTAATGGTGACCACACAACGCACAAGCCTAGCGAGCGTAACGAGCATGCCGCGGCAGGGGCCGGCGAAGTGCCAGAATTAGGACAACCTACACCTCGATAAGGATATAACGCAGCACTCTTTAAACTTAATTTTACCTTAAAATTCTTGTCGAAGCAATTTCTTGTCGAACTATGTTTTTTCGAGCTGTCGAAATTCAGCATGACAGCGGAATACGGAAGCCGAGGTAGGTGACAATTTTTTAATGATATGTATCACTTTACTTGTTATGGCATGGTCCTTAAGTAACCTGTTATAACACAGGGGTTAATTTTATGAATATTTTTTTACATACTTATATATGAAAATCCAAAGTCATACATACATGATATGCTATATATACATATAATACATTCACTTATTACTTCTTACTATAAGCGTCTTATAGATTTGTCAACGATGAATTTAAACAACCATTTGTCTATTGAAGTTTGACATTTGTTTCTTAATATTCTAAATAATTTAATTTAATATTGTAATGTTGTTTTTTTTTCTTTTTCCTTTTTATGTGTGGATTTTACGTAGATAATGTATTTTATAAAGGAGATATTGTTTGGTAAGGTTATTGTAAATGTAAATATATGTAGTTTTTTTTTATTATATTTTTGTGATGAGTTTTGAACGTTGCACACCTCTATAGGGGTAAGTTGTAAGGAACATTTGTAATTATACCTACTTGTAATACCTTTACCTACCTACAACTGGCAATAAATAATTTTGAATTTGAAGTATTTTTAGAAAGTATTTTAATTAAATACGATGTTTATTTGGTTGTCTTGATAAACAATAACATTATCCTGCTTTCAAAAGTGAAAAAAACTTTACATTTAATACAAAGTTCCAGAAATAAACTAACCTTATTTGTCCTTACCTTAATATATAAGATACAGAAAATTATTTGAAAGGGTATGAACGGTGCTAACATTAAATAAATTTGTTCTAGGGGTACTTTATCATAGAATATCATATATTAACGCTAACTAAAGTTTGACATTTAATCTTATAGCCATTATACCTCTAGTCTTTTTCTAGTAGGGTAATCCGTCAATACTTAGGAAGTATCACAGAATAGGATATAGAAATGAGCAGTAAGAGTTCTAGGTATTCCACGTCCATATAAGGTATTTGTTAATTAGTGCACAATATTGAACGGGGTGGTTTGGAATCGATAACTGGTCATGAAAGTAAAATAAAATAAATACATAATATTTTTATTATTATGTTCCCATATTCGCCGCTCCACGGCTAAGAGCCATAGTGCGACTGAACGCACGACCCGACGCACCGCTAAATCGCAGAATAGATAGGTGTATGGCGATTAGAGTGTACAATACTTTACCTGACAATATCAAGGGAATTGCCCTAAATCCTTTTAAAAAGAAATTATTTGACTTCTTATTGAAAAAATGTTATTACTCTATAAAGGACTTCTTAGATGATAAAAATCTAACATAGGTAATTATATATTAAGGTTTGACATTTAATTGTATTAATTGACAGAAGTGACTTTTCAAACAACCATATCAATTGACATTCTTAATTATTATATCTAAAATCAGTTCGTATTATTTTTAATTTACTGCCTGTTTAATTTTTTTATTATTTTTGTGTAGATTCTAAAAACACATAAGAATAAATTTTGTATAAAACATTTGCACGCCGTTTAGGTTGAGTTTTGTTGGACATGTATTATGTGCTTTATGTAATATTGTACCCAAAACTAAAGCAAATAAATATTCATTCATTCATTCATTCATTCACATATTATACCTACCCACTTAGAATAGGTACAACGTGCGGACGATGACCCGCCCGGGCACGCCATCGTTTAGGTATAGACATCAGCTGCATAAACATTCGCGTCTAGGTAGGTTCGTACGTTGTTCTACCTATTCTAAATGGGTAGGTATGTCTTACGTAGTCACTGTTGTCTATTATGTGATATAGCGGCGTGCGTTTAGCCACGCAATGTTTATTAGTTATATATTTTGTTCCCATACCGTTGTACACTTCGGTAGAACGTATGATACAGTTTTTTTTATCCTGTCGGTAAAATACCTTCCTAGAGCAAAAAATCTTGTGTTCTTCTACGCGGATCGTTATTCCAGGGATCCAAAGGAGATCATGGTATACAAGGGACTGCAGGAACACCTGGGGAAGATGGACGAGACGGTGAAAAAGGATCAATAGGTCCCCAAGGACCGAAAGGAGATCTTGGACCTATGGGACCAAGAGGACACAAAGGTGACCAAGGAGAACCGGGACCTCCTGGTCTAGTCCCAACTTCGCAGATAGCTCTAATGAAGGTAAATATACCTATCACTTGTGTTATTATTCATTTGAAATGCTTTAGTAATTTTGGTGTCATCATTTTTAGGGTACTGTGCGAGATCACTACCCCTATTGAGCTGACCTTTCACTCTATTAACTCTGTTTCTCTCTCCTACCTGTATTTAAGTTACCCAAAACATTTATTTTATGTAAGTTATTATTTATTTTTCGGTATAAAATAATATTAAACGAAAATTCAATACTTATTATTAATAAACACTACAATAATACATTAATAACCCTAGAACCACAACATGGGGTCATGGGTGACCCCACGCACACGTATTTTTATTTTAATTTAGCGAGTTTTGCACCTACAACACTGTGCGTCTAGGTACCTTCCGTAATTGGTAATCAGTGGCCCGTGACGCATGGGGGGGTGCGCACGCTCATTAGGTTCGGAGATATTGCAGTTTGGGGTCGCCCGCGACCCGTGTTGTGGTTATCGAAACTATTTTTTTATGATTAACTGTGTTGTGATTTCACGATTATTTCACGCATAGTCTTTCAATATGGCCTCAACGTCACGATCCCTTGAAAGTAATGACATTGAGCAACTTTTGGAGGAATATGAAGGTGAAACCTCCAGTTCTTTGGACGAAGATGGATCTGAAACTGCAGAAAATGAACATATATCCGAACACTCCGATGAAGATGATTTGTTTGATGTTGAATCTGGATCAGATGATGATGATGTTCTTCTGTCTGATTTCTGTATGGGCAAAAATGGTTATACTTGGCGAAGAACTCCGTTCACTGTTCCTAATACACGCACTGCAAGTAGAAACATCGTGATAAATCAACCTGGTCCTAAAGGTATCGCTCGCGACGCAAAAACCGAGTAAGAAGCGTGGAAGCTATTTTTTCCAGACGAAATATTGGATATTATTGTGATGCATACCAATACACAAATTGACAGAATGTCTGAGACCATAAAAAACCAACGTTACACTTTTAAAACTGATAAAGTGGAGTTGATGGCTTTATTTGGATTAATGTATCGTAGTGGTTTATACAAAACAGCTAAAACAAACTTGTCCGAGTTATGGTCGATTGTGGATGGTCCACCTATTTTCAGGGCCACAATGTCAAAGAACAGGTTCGAATTTTTGGTAAATTACTTGCGGATTGTACAGCCCTACGTGAAACGCCGCCTTGATGAGGTCAAAAATTTGCCCCAATCTCTTAAAGTGATAATGCTTCATGTTTTGGGAGTAGATGAAGAAAACAGTGCTCAGGTAGCCCAAGCTCGATCAACTTCAAGTTCCCGCTGCTATTTATGCACTAGAGCCAAAGATAGGAAGGGCAGAGAGAAATGTGTTAAGTGCTCCAAAAATATATGTGCACAACACAGGTTACCTATTTGTCACCAATGTATCTAGATTTTCAGATTTGTACTAATTTTTTTTCTCTTAAGCATTCCATTAATATCCAAAAAACCTTGTAATAATTGGTAAGTTTATTAAAGTTTAATATTTTGTAAGTAATATTTTATTTTATTTTGGGGTCACCCATGACCCATGTTGTGGTTCGTTTAATTAAATTTGGATGTTGTAGTTGTAGGGTTAACAATATTATTATATATTTAATTTATTTAATAATAACGAAATTTGTATTTGATCTATCGTATGAACGGTAATACATTCAAACGCCAAACATAGTGTGATTGTAGTTAAATTAGTGAATAGAAAATAATGGCAAATGAGTATTAGGTCACTATGTACATAGAACAAGGCATATGCCTTTGCATAGTGGTATGGAATTACTGGACCCTTAATCAGCGAGTTTGGCTCTCACCAGGGGCCTTACTATCAGCTTCATGAAAAACATGCAAGTCACGTGCAGTTCTTAAACCTGACATAAATACCTAGTTCTGAATGGAATCATACCATGACGCTCATTTAGGTGAACTTCTTGAGTATTGTTTTCTCAAAGGTGAACGGGATAGTATTGTCTCTGGCATTCTGACAATTTACTATAACCAACATTTCAGATGTCGAGACGTTTGTGAGCTGATAAACTGAGTGGTTATAGAGCGACATGTTAACAAGTGTTCATAAAAAAAAACAGGTGAACGGTTCTTCTGCGGTTCTTGAATAGTCGGCCTGGGCAAGCCTGCTTTAACGTTGTCATGTTACGAATAAGCCGGGCAGTTTTCTACAAATCCTGTTATAAGAGCTATTATACCATCCTGTGACGTGAGACACAAGTTGTGCTATTGCCACAGAAGAAATAATTAATGGTGCGATTAAAGGCCTACGCAGACCGGGACGGCATGGCAATGATTTTTTTTTTACGAATGGACATCCAAACGTATTGTTATAGAAATACGACATAAATTGATATGTTTAGTTACGAAAGAAATTTTTTTTAGTTTATTTACGAATCAACAAACAGTACACAGCAGAAGTACAAGATTAAAGCAGTATAAATAAAAACAGTTAATAGCTGGTGTACCATCATCGTTGACCACAGATTGAAAACTGCACGGCATTGAAAAACGCGCCACTGCGGTAGCAACGTCATGCCGACAACGCCGCCGGCGCTTGTTGTGACATATACCGTCACCGTGGGGTGAGGCGCATATAAAATAATTAATGTTAAAGCCTGTGCACCTTCTTCGTCTACAATAATCGATATGAACGCCAAATCTCAATCTACCATTTTAAAACTGAGGCAAACTTTGTCGTGCCGCGGCATGCCGTGACAAGGCGCTGGAAAGCCGCGGTATCTAAGCGGGTAGTGTGCGCTGACTGACGGTAAAATCCTTTGCCATCCCGTCCCGATCTGCGTTGGCCTTAAGTTCGAACCTGCCTATGATAGTTGCAGCACTACCAAGCTGAATTACTGCTATGCACTGCACTGTCTTTATCACCCCGAGAAATTGCCTTTTGATTTTCATTCAAACATTAACTAGCTTATGCAATCTCATGAGAACAACTAGGGAATAATACAGACTAGGACCTCAGTTTCCTGATGGGGCCTAGGGAAACCCTTCTATGAGGAGCGTATTGATACACGAATGTGTGCGATATGTATAAACTCCTTTTTCAGAACCTGTGTCTGTATTGATGTCATCGCAATGCCAGATATTCTTCAAGTAGTATTGTGCAAAATTTATAAAGACTGGAGGTTGTTATAACAAAAAATACCGAGCAAAGAACAAGGTCTCGGGTTGGAAGCTTTGATTGACATTGCAATTGTAATGAGCTGGCTGGCGCATAATATCAGGCAAACGGCTTGACCGTCTGCAATACAATACAATACAAATACACTTTATTCACACCAAAAATAGAAATGACACAAAAATATAATATATCTAATACAAATATGTACATAGGCTAGGTACATAAAGCGGTCTTATCTTCAATCTAGTCACATTATATGACAAAAAAAATAGATGTTCTTGGGTCTTGTACTTTGTGATACTTGTACGTACAGACATAAATAAACACAAAAAATTAGGAGCACTGATTTTTTTGTACGCACATTGTAATTGGCATATAATTAACTTGACTTTTTAGGGTGCCAAAGGAGATCGTGGTGTACAAGGACCAAGGGGAAGTCGTGGTCCTCCGGGGTACACAGGAAAAACTGGTGCTACTGGCAAGCCTGGTCTTAAAGGAGCTAAAGGCGATATCGGAAAAACTGGACCAATGGTAAGAATTATTGGTTTTCCTATCCACAAAATCCTTATGGGACCTCTTCTGCTGGGATCTATCTAAACATAAAAATACAAAACGGTAATCAAATGTATTGTATTGAGTCTGGTGAAGTTATAAGAAGATATGTTCACCAGACTCAATAGTTAGGATAAGAAGATTCCTATTCTTACCCATATCATATGGTTTCGGTACATTATGTTTCGATAATCTCATTTGTACGTGTTTTTCTAGCTTTAGAGCTCAGTTTTATGCGTTTTAAGAGTCATGTTTGCCACCAAATTTGCATAAATACGCTGCAACACATTGACGTGAGTATTGATAATCTAGGTACTCATTCGGCACGTTTGTATCTCTTAGTCACTTTTATTACATCGACAATTCAAAGGGTAATTATGGAGCTGTCCTAAAAAGAGAGGAACTGAACAGCAAAGGGAAACTGACTTAAACTTAAAAAATGTGAATTCATAAAATACGATGATGGATAGACCGTATTAATGCCTAACTGATAGCCAGTGAAAATGTTTCTTATTATAGGGACCTATAGGACCAGCTGGTTGGAATAGGACGATTGGAGAAAAAGGACAAAAAGGAGAATGTGCTGCACCGATCAATATTACAAAGGTACTTAAAAGTTTTTATTGAAGCTTCATACGCCTAATATAGCCGATGGAGATAAATCTACCATCATGTCAGATGAGTTACTGGCCTTCATATATAGTATTACATCTAGGCATCCAATAGGTATTGAGTAATTTCCCACAAAGTAAGAGTCCAGACAGATATTTTACATAAAACTAGCTTTTGGCCGCAACTTCGTCTGCGTAGAGTATTTTTATAGATATGAATTATTGTAACAAACAAGTGCTATATTTATAGGTATTGCCCGCCACTACGTGAAATTTGACAAAAGCCCATGTACTCATAGATACTGTATTTTATAGTATTTCTTTAAAAAATGTTGATCACTAATTCGGAGACGGGCACATAATTAGCCAGGCTAGTTAGAGGTTTCATACGTGAGCATGCCACACACAACTGGCCATGGGAGAAACAGTACTGCCGCCTAATCAACTCCAGCGAATTTCAAAGCTTTTCTCCGTGATTTACTACAAAAGTCAACGCGACTCAAACTTTAATGAGGCCTGCCGACTTAAATCCAAACAGGTAATTTCGGATCCGATGTACACGTGGCCTCTCTTTCTTCTTTGGCCTCAATTAATATTTTGTTATATAATATCATGAAATATCTTAATACAAATTTTCACAACCATAAGTTCAAACAAAAATTTTTTTATTCAAATTCATATCCACTATTTCAGTCCTCTAAGTCATTCCTATCACAAAATCAAAAAACTAAATTTTTTTTAATTAGAAATGAAAATTCTAAATACAATTTTTCACACTTATAAGTTCAAAAACAAAGAATTAAACAACTTTCATAGAAACGTTTGCACCCCTTTTTAGCCCCTTAGGGGTTGAATTTACACCTCTACCCACCATGACAAAAAAGCTCTCCAAAATTCAAGTTTCTACGACCAGTGGTTTATACTGTGCGTTGTCTGTCAGTCAGTCAATCAGGATTTGGTTTGATGGTTTGATGATGATAAATAGATTAAAAGATATTATTATTTTTATAAATATTACTGCAAATGGTATTCATGAATTAGTGTGGGTACAACTCTTATTATGTGATTTCGATATTTTCTGCAAACTGACTAGGAAAACAAAATAATTATGCATGATTTCATTTCTATTTTGTTTTAAATTTATTTCAGCTCAGAGGTGACAAAGGTGACAGAGGAGAACCTGGTACTCCTGGCAATGACGGAAGACCTGGACCTCAAGGACCAGCTGGGATATGCTCTGAATGCAACAAAGTACCTGTAATAGGGCCACCTGGTTCACCCGGCCCACCTGGCTCACCTGGTTTATCCATAGCTGGTCCTAAAGGCGAACCAGGGGGCATTGTATCGCAGAACACACTTTTTCTTCACGGTTTTGGAGGCGAAGGTGATTATATACAATCGATCTTGATTGTATCGGACACTCTCTCGATCCTTCTTTTTCTGGATTAGCGAAAAAAAGCTAGAATAATCGAAAATGTTTTAAAATAGTTATTATTTCAAAATAATTATTGACACAAATTTGAGACAATATGATAAGAAGTTTATTTTGGTTTCGTTGAAACCTCTATCGATGTAATGATTAGCAATCGATACATGAAAAACCAACGCCAATGCTTCCTATAAATTCACCGAGAAATAAAAGGTGTCAAATTGGAGCCGTACACCTTAAGGGACCTTGTTGTCTCAAGGAAAAAATATACATCCTCAGACGGGATTCAAAACCGCGTCTTCTGACAACCCTTGTCAAGCGCCAAGACCACTAAGCTACTGAGACTAGAGTGTAATTTTTTTTCCTAAAATTGCCTAATTAGGTTTCGTCAAACATCGTTGCTCGTAAAATCGCATATAAAAATACAATATTTCATATTCGCTATATATGATTACTTCATTGGAACTGAAGTCGGGTAGACAATGAATGTATACATTTTACAGGTTTCCAAGATGATGATGAAATGCACGCTACAACCACTGTTATGTTTAGAACTACAAAGGCATTAATAAAGGTGAGCAAATCATTCGTTTAATATAATACCGAGCTCAATATCATACTATTATTATTTTTTTACGTCAATATCATACTATTATTATTTTTTTCACGCTAAAAGAATAATAACTAAATAGTAAATATTCACTAATAATGAAATTGACACCGTGTTCAGCACGGGTTATTATCACAAATAAAATGACATAAAAAAATTAATAACCCCCGACACAAAATAATAATGGAATTTGTCATAGTGTTATTATTGTATTCTATACTAGTCAAGCCCTTTCATTGATACCCATATTGAGGGAGTTCTGAAAAAATATGTAATCTGCCATTGTGTGGCGGCGGCCCTCATGCTATATTATATAAACATTGCTATGAACACCCCCGACAAATTCTCCTTTCAAACAAAACAAAATCAAAATTGGTTCATCAGTTCGGTAGCTAAGAGACTAAAAGATACGCCACACACACACACACACTAACACACACACACACATACATACTTACATACATACACACTCACCTCCCCCCCCCCCCCACACACACACAACTATCTTACTCAATGTACACTGATGGTGCGGTCGATATTATATACGTAGTCGGTATTGATGCTATGTCACACTAGACCTAGAATAGCGACTAGCTCTCAAAGAAAGACGGTACACGCTGATAAGTGCTTAGAAAATACAATAATCAAATTAAACGACACTAATAACTAAGACAAAAAGAGCAAATTTTTGAAGTACAACTACGTACTTCGATTTTGTTTAGACCAATTAACGCATACCATTATTAGAATTCTGTTAGGCCTAGCACGAAACATTTGTGAAGAAGGTTTTATTGTCTAAACGTATCCAATGCAAGAATGGGTCACGCTGCGACGTACATACTCTACGTTAAATATCAAATAGCTAACCTACCCTTGAAAAGTCATTGTTAAATGATTACTCAGAAATTCTATATTACATTTAAAATATTTGGGTCACTAGACCTGCATTACTTTAACAGATGCATACAACCTGATATGAGTAGTTCTGGTTGTATCAAACACAAATTAGTGATTTCATTCGATTTTGCAATAGCTCATTATGGTACATGTGTGTAATGTTGGTGATTACCGCTGAGGCGCCATTAAAGCCCGAGCCGTTAGGTGAGGGTCTTAAGAGAGCCCAGGACGGTACATACATATCAATACAGACGTGTATCATACAACGTACAACATACCTGTAAAAAAAATATTATTAAAAATAATTTTATTTAAAGGCGGCATAAATTAATCAGTTTTCCTATGCGCGCGCATCTAACAATGGCGATCATTCATAGACTAAAAGAATGGAGTTAATTTTTTTGTTTTTTCGCGGATAGCGTTTTAGCCACGTACAAAATGGGGAATTAAAAGTTTTCTATATTACAGAGAAAACAAAAGTTATATTTGAGTGTAAGTTTTATAAATTTATTAATTAATAAATTAATATTCTTAATTATTCAACTTGTAGGCGTTTAATAAATTAAACGCCTACAAGTTGAAATTATCTATTTAAATACGAAGTTGCATGAAATGAGTAAGCGTTAAGTAGGTATATAATTTATTTGTACTATTAAACACGATCTTTTTTGTATCGAATTTTTACAAGAACAAAACAATTCAATCAATATATTAAAAAAAACTCTTTAGCTCATTTGTGAATGATAGCAATGAAAAAGTCTCAGTTTAGTTACAGGTGTCATTATGTGCCTAATTGCGGTGAAGTTAGAGCCACTTTATGAGCAAGTGTAATTATGTTATGTGCCCTGTTGTACCACACAGTTTGCACTGTACCTGTACTGTGTAAATTTATAAATAACATTAACATTAAGCTATTATGATATCACAATTCGCAAGTAATTCGTAATAGAAGCTTAATTTGCAAGTAACGTGCAAATGAATCGTACTATAAAATAATAAAAGTGTGTGAGAGCTGGATCTGTCATGGGTAACCGTAGTGCTTACCATCAAGCCCACGAGTTGCCAGTCTCGTCACTAGATCACATTTTTTTTTTAAATTCACACAAGTGTATTCAGGTCCCAAACTAAGCAAAGCCTGTATTATGGTAACCTGATATACATACTTATATACATATACACACCCAGACAGATCAGACATACATGTTCATGCACACAAATATTTGACCTGTCTGAGGATCGAACCCGCGATCAGCGGCTCAGACGGCAGGGATGCTACCAACTGCACCAACCGGCCAGTCGATATTAAATAACATATGAATAAAAAACTGTATATATTATGTTGCCATATTTATTCCGTATACGCGATTTTTACATATAATCGTAGGTATACATTGCGTAAGGTTGGTGGCACACATCATATTATAATCAGATCGCATAAATTTGTACTAATATCCAAATATATATAATATATTTTTTGAATAATATCCAAATGTATGTAATTTTGGTCCATAAGCAAAATTGAAGACTCAGTCATAATCATCTTACAGTAAAAAAATGACGCAGAAGATACATTATATTGCAACAGATTAAATAATATTTACAACCGCATATAATTAAATGCGGAAAAAAGTTGATTTACCTGAGATTAGTTATTATGTTAGTATATAGCGCACCATTTGCACTAGTACTGAGTTAATAAAGGTAAAAAGAGGACTTCTAATCAGATATGAGTTATATCGCAAAAAGTTTTATCATTATTTATATAACCAAAAAAAACACACTGAACGGCCTACGGGTCACTATTCCTTCAAAAGCTCTTGCTAAAAAACAGCATGACTGTGTTTCCTCAACAATAAGTGACTATACACATTTTAAGAGTCATATTCATTAATGTATGCTTATATAATTATTATAATAAGTACTATATTCTCATTACTTACAGAATCTTTAAAATGATACACTTAATTCCAAGAACTCTAAAAAGGCTCGACATGAAAGAGACAGTTTTTGTGGCTCTTGTATTATGCATACACATTGATTTATATAACCATATAGTGCAATAAATTCAAACCTAAAAAAATATTATAGTAATTAAGTGATATGACGTATTTTAATGTATGTCTGATGTGTTAGTTGACTGTCTGACGGATTATATAGGTTATGTGTGTAACCACCCTTATCGCTAAGAAAATAAGATATAAAATATGTACATAATTGTTTTCATTTTATACAGCGAACTTCAGAAACTCCACTGGGAACTTTAGCGTACGTTCTCCAAGAGAATATATTGTTGATAAGGGTCGAGCGGGGTTGGCAGTATGTTAAGGTGTGTACGAATTTATTATAATCTTTATTTTCATAGCAGTTTTTAGTGTTTCCCTTCTGCTCGAGCAGTTTTGTTTATTTTATTGTTGGGGTATTCGCTGGGTAGAGTTTAAGATTAATTTTCAAGAAGTAAAACATATGAATATAATGCACATACAATAATATAGTATAGCATACAATAGATCTAGTAGGATGTATATCTGTCGAAACCCAAACATAATACTGCTTCAACGTTATAAAAGAGGAAGTGTGTATATGTGAAACTAATGCCCGATTTCACCAACATTTTAGGTAAAACCTAAGCCAGTTAGGTAACACTTAGTAGTACCAAAATGTCACCTAACTTGATTTAGGTGTTACCTAAAATGTTGGTAAAAAACGGGCATATATCAAAGAGCAATAAAATTTCATTGGAAATCAATTGTTTTCTTCTGTAAAAACGTCACGCGATTGAAATATTCTAACAAGAAGGAAAAGTTTCATAACCGAAACGGGTCCTGTATGTCACATAAAACAAAACATTGTTCCCAATGAGAGTGATACTAATAGCAACATAATTATCCATGAATGATTGTAACAGTTAGAAGTATACAGTTTGTGTGGTTTCCAGATGGAAGGTCTGCTCACTAGAGACGCTAGAGAGACAAAGACTACACCAATGTCACCGCCAAATCCAAGCCCGTACAATGATGAGACGTCAGAACCAACTCTGAGAGTGAATGCAGTTATACCATCAGAGCCAAGCTCGAGAATATTCCATAAGCCGCCAGAGTCTCCAAGGCCACGTCTATATCACAATCCTACGTACTCAAAGAACTACGTAAGTACTCGTACATACTGATGGTGATGTAACATAACCTTTGCCAGGGTCAGAAAATTCTTATAAGTCAGATTGTTTTTTATAGTTTAATACGCAATCATATTACGAACACCCTGAGTCGCTTGATGTTCTCCATCGTCGTATCTCGTCTTTTTTTTTTTACTTCACATTGCATAGTGAGATTAAAAATCTCACATAATAAGGAACACTGATTTTGCATCAGTGTTCCTTAAAAACCCAGTTGAACGTCTTTTATTATTATATTTCAGATACGCTTAGCAGCATTGAACGATCCCTACTCGGGCAGGGTATACGCGCCAAGACGGATAGGTCATAGTGCAGCAGACCATTTGTGTAACCAGCAATCTTCGGAGTACGGTAGCAACTTTAGAGCATTCTTGACAAACAGGTAAATTATCACCGTTTGTAATAGTTATTTGTTATGCAAAGCTGCATAGTTGGTTTTTGGTACGAGCACTTTTACGACATTAGGCTGAGCGTAGCAAGGGTTTCCAAGGTACGAGATGTAATAAAATAAAATAACTGTGCAGCCGACTATAGCTCACTACAGCGAGGAAAACGCTAGGTGCAAAATTAGTTATTAAATTAGTGTTTATTCACTTTACAAATTAAAATTACAGTGATAATATTGATAGTTAATTTGTAGAACTGTTATGCTTGTGTTTGTCACTTGTGTACTATTACTAGATAAATAATAATAATAATCATTTATTTCGATTTAGATCATATAAACACAGGGAATTAATAATAATAATAATAACAAATAAACATCATAATAAAATGTCCGTAAAATAACTGAAATCAATGAAATAATAATTAAAATAAAATAATAATAATAATAATACGTACATACCTACTTACATAAATAATTTAAGATTTTTCATTCGGTTCCGTGCTGCCACCTGTGGCCGGCCATTGCTATTATTCAAAGAAATGAGGATGGCGCACTGACTTGAAATAAGTATTTAATGCGTTTTCAGTGAACTTTCATATATATGAAATATATATAAGTATAGAAAAGTATGGAATAAAAAGGTTCTAATTTTAAAAATTATTTCCACTCTACGGATTTCTACGCGGACAAAATGCACGTTTGCACTAAGTTTGACAAACAGAATCTCTCCGTGGTTATGAGGTAAAAAAAAAATATTCAAAACTTTCAAATGTCTTTATAAAGTGAAATGATAATAAATATTTTTTAACCCCAGTCATATATATATTAAAAATAACCACAAAATACAGTTTATACATAACAAATGCTTTGGTTATGGGTTTATCATTATAGAGTTAGAATAAAAATAATTTAGGTTACATACATAAACTTTGTAGGCAATAAAATATTACTATGTACTTTATCATTTTTGATTGCAGGGTAATGAACGCAAAGACAATAGTACATCAAAGAGAACGACGGCTACCAGTCAGAAACTTGCACGGCGAATTGCTATTTGATTCCTGGGACAGTATGTTTAATGGATCAGAAGCCAAGTTCATACATAATCCAGTTAATATTTACAGTTTTAACATGAGAAACGTCCTAATAGATCCGCATTGGTAAGTATAGTAAATAACTAAAAACTTCAAATAATATACTACTCGTATCGTCTCGAATATTGATTATTAACTACTTGAAAATGAAACCTGACTGAATTCAATTGAGGTTTTATTTTGAATATTTTTACGTTATTTTAGCGAGCACTAAGTTACGTAACGACTAATATGTCTAAAATATACTCATTAATAAAATTGATTATATATTTTTTTATAATTAAATATCTAAGATCGGATAATTTTTTTATGTATTGTTAAAACACACATTTCAAAAGTTTCATTCATTGATTGGATTCCGGAGGAGTTCAAATGTTACGCCTATACATCATTAAAGAGAAACATCTATTTTTAGTGCTGTCATGCGGAAGTGTTTATACTTATTTGGATTTTAACCTGAACAGAATAAGATCTGCCTTAATCAGATTTATAGTTTACATAATGCATATAGAATCAACACCATTGTTTTCAAACAAGCTAGCCTATAGAGCAAACAGAAATGAAATAATATTAAAGAGTGATCTGTTTCACACACAAACTTCTTGGAAAAAAATTACAAGAAACCAAACTATGAATGAAGAGTATAAAATAAACTCTGTTAAAAGAAACTAAACTGTGTTCGTAAATGAACGTTAGTTTTCAACAATATTGTTTTACTTTTCTAGGCGACATAAAGAAGTCTGGCATGGCAGTGATACTCATGGTATTCGACAACCAGACGCATTCTGCAACGAGTGGGAAAGTGACAGCCCTTCGGACTATGGAGTAGCCTCATCTCTTAAGAACGGGAGGTTATTAAGTCAGAAGATGTAAGTATTGCCCCAACTTGGCTTCCCAACCCAAGTTTCGTAGGGTTTACTCGCTATGGTATAGTATATCATTATTCTTTGCAAACTCTGTCCTTAGGGTTAAGGGTTAAAGAAAATTTAAGCATTGATATCTCCACATTTTACCTCACAAAGCGACTTAAAACTTTGTAGATTGGTTAGTGCCAAGAGGCAGCGCAATGTCATGTAGGACGCTCTGATTTAAAACTTACGTAGTGAGATGTATGCGAGTTGTATTAATCAACCATAAAAGTCTTCGCCCTAGGCAGCGTGAATCTCTGGCTTAGAGAACATGGCCGTGTCATTGGTGTTAAGCTTCATCAGGTGAGGATTAAGAACTATCCAGTATTACCTTAGGTAGGTGATACAAGACGGTTCTTAATCCTCGCCTGTGGAGTATTTCACTTAGTGTGCATTCGTCTTTCAATGGTATTTTGGTGGTATTTTTTTGCATTATAACGTTTACCGATCATAACCCCTTACTAGATTCCCCTGTGTTGCGGGAGGCAAGAACATACATTTGAAACTTTGAAAGCAGGGCCACCTAAGCCAACATGCTCGCATAATACCTGCCAGAGGATATAACATCGATAGCAATAACCTATAAATTACATGGGTTGGAGATGGTGATTTAAAAAAGTTCGTATAATGCAACTATTTTTCTATTTATTTCAGAATGAGCTGTGATAATAAGTTAATAGTCCTATGTGTGGAAATAAGTGTAACAGCGATAAATGAACATCAGAGATCGTCAAGGCCCAGACGGAAAAGGCATTTCTTGTAAGTAAACAAACATAGAAATACTCACGTAATATTTATCGGATAGGTCCGACTATAGTTTCGACCACATTCGGTGGTCTTTTTCAAGGAGTACTCAATATAGTGCATCCCCCCCCTATTAAATAATACGTGAGTAATCCCGTATTTCTAATTAAAAATGTTTCAAGATATTTATTTACAAATAAATATCAAGGTTTTAAATTAGTTGGTAATAATAAACTGGCAAACGGTGCTATTCAATATATAGGGTCTCAACGCGTATAGGTTTAATGCTTAACTATATAATAACATATTTTTCAAAGTAAATCAGTTTAATCAAGCCGTTTGACCAAACGAAAGCGTCCCGTCTGTCAATGATAGTTCAATGCCATTCAGAGCTATAAAGATCTGTTATTTCCGCCCGCATAGCCCAAGATTATTTTATTTGGCAAGAATTTCTTGCTAGGATGACATCCATACTGAACACAGCATTATTTGCTTTGAACCTAAATCTAAATCTAAAATATCTGGCACACTTTTGGTACCTACCACGAAGGGTTCTTGATGCTTGTCCAACCACCGGGGGACCATTTAAATCGAGTGAGTGCAGTACGTCTGTTTAACTTAAATTCAATCAATTCAGTTCCATTTACATTCAAAATTCCCTTGCGTTCAACCACTGTTGCATGAAGAGAGGATTAACATACATATTATTAACTTCCATATATAACAACTAATATTATAAAGAGGAAAGATTTGTATGTAAGTATGTTTGTAACGAATTGGCTCAAAAAGTACTGGACCGATTTCAAAAAAATCTTTCACCATTGGAAAGCTACATTCACCCTGAGTAACATAGTTGATATAAGATTCATCATCGTTATCATCATCCATCACCGCGCGGGTAGAACCGCGGAGAGCAGCTAGTATATAATAAAAGCCCCTTAATTTTTATTATATAAATAGCACATAGCTTTTTTATTTCATCCACCGTTCAAAATGATAATGTGTTATCTATCCAAAGGATGTCTGTAAAGGATCGCTCCTAGTGATAAGATTGCCTTAACTGTGTATACTTATTTTAGATACATATATTATATTATATATTTATAAATCTCTTTTTTGCTATCAATAAAGTGTTTTGAGTAGTACCCAAAATGTCACCACTGACTCAATTTATACAAAACTTATCATTATGTTTTGATAATCGAGGTAATTTGATTGCTAAATCTCCCAAACTACCAAAGCAGTAGTAATAACAATGACAAGTTATTTTTTTAAAATCACATACTACTTTTGATTGTAATTCTACCCTCATTTTACCTAAAAAAATTAAGGTTTGTGTAGCTCGATCTTAATTTTTTCTTGGCTTTAGCCACATGTTATAGAATTTTTGACTATTTCTCATAATTTAATTGACGTTTCGATAACATATTTATAAGTATTAAAGTAACAGTAACTATAAACAATTCCATCATAAAGAAAAATAATAATGAGATTTATATTTTCAGGAAAAGAATCCATGACCACCAACCCTAATACGTACGAAAATAATTCGTTTCGAGAATAATCAATAACGCTGTTAACGCCAACCAAATCTACGGGTTTAGTTACGTATTTATATTAAGTTCAAGGCTTCGAAGGTATTTCAAGAAATTATTTTGTAATTCACAAGTAACTTTTATTACATTTAAATTTTAATGTGTTTTATCAATAATAAAAACACATTTTATACACAAACCTCAACGTTACGTGCCATGGCTGTGGACACGTGTTAATACAATCAAAATGCAAGAAGCATGTGAGAGCGCCCCTAATTACAGAATACGTCATTATCTAAAATTCAGCTTATTGTTTCACAAGCCGTCTCTTCGGTGCTAACCACAGTCGAATAAGCCTCGATCGAAATGAAATTACAATTATTATTACTATGTTTCTAGAAATAACTCGGTTAAGATATAATGGGCCTTATTTATAAACGCTGCATAACTTTAAATTACGTCAAGCAGTAGTGCGTACAACAAAAATATTCTGCGCTGTATTAAATTACGTTATTTAATATTAAGCAGCGTTTGTATTTTTTAAGTAAGGTCCCATGTTATTGTATGACAAAGTATGAAAAACATGTTTATCACTATATGTTTTTAGAGACTTTGAGAGGGATGCATAGTTAGTACTTTTCCATACAAAAAGAAAGAACTCTTTCGTACCTCTTAATATTGTCCGATTTCGGTTAATATTTTTTTTATGTACCTAAACATTACATTGTTCACTATGCCCGTACCGGACGTTTGGATTTTTGCAGTTTTTTAAACTACTAAAAAGGAAAATCATATGTAATCGGACAATATTAGGAGGTAGAAAAGAGTTATTTCTTTTAGTATGGACAAGTATGACTAGGTATGCGTTCCTCTTAAGATAATATTTTTTGAAGTTATTGTGTTGCCTACGCTGCATTTAAATTATTTTGACACTAAATAGGTTTAGTTGTTTTGTACTTTTTGTATTTACTCGTATATCTCTGAAGCAACTATTGTCATGATACATAATTATAGATGTTAAGTAGCAAAAAATATAGGAGTTTGTTTAACGGTAATGTTTAAAGAAATGCATGATCACCAAGTGACTAAATAAAATGCACACAGCAATGGTTTTTTTATACATGTGTTGTGTCTTGTAGTAATGTTTTAACATTACTACAAGACACAACACATGCACAATAAACACACATATAATGCGTTTTAATCACAATACCTAATTCATAGACCATGACGTGTGTTTTTATTAGTAGTGATAAGTAAGTAGGCTATCTTTAAAACGCTTAACCCCTCACCAGTCGACTGTCTATATAACAATGAAATTTCTATTGTGTCTGGGTCGTTCGACTGATGAAGTATTAATACGTAAATATATGTAATTAATATAAGTTTTAAGAGTGTGAACCACTGAGGTACCGTTACTACGTAGTGATGTTACCTCAGTGGTGTGAACCTCCGAGGTACTATTACTTTTGGTGGTAGTGCCAGTGAATGGGCCGGCACGACCAGGGAAGTACCACACTCCCACTTAACATCGACGTGAAGTAACATAGCTTGCTATTGCGTTTCGTCGGTTTGTGAGAGTTTCCTCCCATCTCCCCCCGTCCTCCTATCCTTCCCCTCCCCCTCCACACCGCTTCTATCTCTTCCTTCCTATCTTCCTTCCTCAAAGGTCGGCAACGCATTCTCGAGACTTCTGGTATTGCGGATGTCCGTGGGTGACGGTATGTATCACTTACCATCAGGTGAGCCGCTTGCTCGTTTGCCAACCTATCCCATAAATAAAAATACTACGTAGTAATGTTACCTCGAAGGTTCACACCACTGAGGTACCGTTACTATGTAGTGATGGTACCTCAGTGATGTGAACCTCCGAGGTACTATTATTACGTAGTGATAGTACCTCGAAGGTTCCACACCACTGAGGTACCGTTACTATGTAGTGATGGTACTTCAGTGATGTGAACCTCCGAGGTACTATTACTACGTAGTGATGGTACCTCAGTGGTGTGAGCCTCCGATATTGCAAGAGGTTATGTTAATGCGTTTTGTAATCTTAGATGATGTACTTATGGTCTAATATTGCATTTTTTCTATAGATATTTATTACGAGTATTTGTTATCATGTTGATCTTTTTTAAACAACTTAGCTGGAAAAACAGCTAATAGCAGACTGTGACTTGAATCAATTATTAATATTACTTGATAATTGTAAATATACGAACCAAATCCTTATGTTAAAACAAAACAACCGTTTTTTATAGTATAGTCTAACCGTTACTTTATAATAGCTTGTCATTTATTAGTGTGCATTTGTGCAACAAGTAACCAATTCCTATTAATATAATTACATATTAAATAAGCGTCTACACTGACGTTAGGGTCTTGTTATGATGACTATGTAGTAAAGACTTTTTCACCATGTGTAATTATGAATTTGGACAAATTCAATTATTAATATTCAGTAATATGTTAATATAGTTACCTCAGGCAATGCAAAATTGTTCAATAGTTTGTTTCTTTAAAGGTACGATACATCAAACCTTTTGTTAATTGATGTAGACATATAAACATTCATTGATGGTTTTCAGTTAAATTAATTTTCCAGTTTTCCTAGACTAAGTATATATAACATAACCAAGTAATGATTTGCGATGATGATGACTTGCCATTATAATTAAATTCAAATGAGCAAATATTAGAAAACTCGTTAAAACGTTAACCGTTTTAGTGTGTTGTATGATTCAGAAAGAGGAGCAATAGCAACATGTAAGAAATTATTGCTTAAAATTCGTACTTAATGTATATAGTTCAAAGAAAACTTCGATGTAACGTACCTTTTCAGTAACAATACATTGAGTCGACTCAAGTGTTTACATATTAAACTATTATTACTAACCGGCAAAACACTCACGTTAGGGATCAAATACGTTTACCCGGGTTACGAGCATGTCAGATGCTCATCTTCAGGGTGAGTGCGCAGCGGCGTTTGCGAGCTACCAGCGGACACTGCGGTCAAGTGTTCATTTAAAATGAGTAAACTTGATGCACTTGCGTAGGTGACCCGTAAATTATGATATGTATTATCGGTCTTAATTTTTTTTCTAAAGTACATATTTAACTTGTAATTAGTAAAGTTTCACTGTAGGTAATTATTTAAATATTTGTTGAAGACGTTTCATTTAAATAGTATCACAAGAATATTCTGCCTGTGTGCTTAGTAACTATCCTAAATTAACATCAACAGGGCCTAGGCTATCTTCATGTCAAGTTACATCAAAATCTGTTTAGTAGTTGAGTGTGAAAAACAAGCAAACAAAACAATTTCCATAATTGACAATGTAAATTGATTTAAGATTTGCACAGGCTAATATTACCATAATTCATTTTAAAAAGGTTTTAAATGTTTTAATTTTTTCAAACGGACATACAAATTAAGAGATCTTTAAACCCAGGCATTTTAAATGATTGTTTGTGTAATGATTTCTCTGATAAACAAAAATGTTTCTTTTGTTTATATTTTTATTTATAATTTTTTAGATTATGTTAGTATTTTAATTTTAACCTTGTATTTATTGTTAGAGATATTATGGTTATGTATAGCAATCTCTATTGTTAATATTGAGATAATGTTACTTTTTCAAGACTTGGCTATTCTATAAATTCATTATAAATAGATTTCGGATAGCATGCATGTGGCGTCATTGAAAATTCACAATGTCTTTAATAGCAAAATCTAGTTCTTGGTAGAGTGATATGAAAATCTGCTATATATATTTCTTGAGCGTATTTTTTATTATTTTACTGTACAAGTAGTTAATTTATTGAATGCTTTAGCTAGTGCCATAAATAAATATTCTTACGAAATTCTGAAATAAAAATGTGTAGAAATTTTACTGACTTTTTGCCTGATTACCCCCAATAACGTCCCTAAATCTTAAATCATCACATAGCTCAGTTGTGAAATAAACAAAATCATCGATCGATATTATAGATCAATGAAGAAATTGATAAATTTAAAAATTTACTTAAGTAAATAAAAAAAACTTCAAAATAAAAATAAAACTTAAGTAAATAAAAAAACTTTAGTAAATTTTTAAATTTACTAGTCTGACTGATTTAGTGACTTGAGCTGTCGAGATTTGACATTATTTTAAGAATCGAGATGGTTGTTTCTACATTTCAAGTCGTTCGACTGCTAGTAAGCGTCATGCTGGCCTATGACAGCTGCAGTGCAATCTACCGATTTAAAACATCAAGCTTCAAAGTTGTGTGTGGCGGTGCTGCAATGCGTTAGTCTCTCTGAACAGCTGTAAGCTATTCAGCTATAAGCTGTTTTGCTATAAGCTGTTCAGCGATTAGCTGTAAAGTTATAAGATGTTCAGTCCATATGCCTAGTAATTTCAGTTGCTACAGTGTCGTTCGACCTTAACACAGTAGTGCTTTCACACTGCACCTTTCAGGAAGAACATATGGCACTGTGATAGTAACAGAACCTGCAAAAGTGTCCCAATGTCTAGTACAGGCTGATTAGATGTGCCTGGGAACCAATTTTAGGGATTTGAATAACAGCACCTTTCTAATACGTTGATGACTCTGCCTCTAATAGCGGGTTTACAACACGGTCACACACGATCAACTGCTAAATTGCATGCGATTTGAAGAGACTTTCAATCAAAATGGAGCAGCAAAAATCGATTCAATTAAAGGTTTCTTCTTTTAAGAAATTAATCTACTCGCTACAGACTGTGGTCCGTACCATTTTTAAAACTTTTATTCATAGTTTTAAAAATGGTACAAACCATAAGAGCATACATTTGAATGGTGATTTCGTTCTTTAAACATCACAATTTTACATAACAAAGAAGGATACTTTACATTGCTTATTTTGAGTCACTTTATGAAAAATAAATTATCGTGACATATTGAAATTCAAAAATTATGAAAGCTTTTGTAAACAGTTTAAGTCAAAAGTTGATGTCCCCATCAGTTGGTAAAAACATATAGTTACTAAGATTTATTGAATTTTTCTAAGTTTTTTGGTAAAAAAATACGAGTGAGATCAAATTAATGCGGAAAAATATACAAAGAAAAAAAAAATCTAACAAATCTAAATAAAAACTATGGATTAGTTTGTCAAAACTAGAGATGTACACATCAAACACAGGCTCAAATGAACTACAGAATAATATATACATAGATAGATAGATGCACTAGAAGCACTATCTGTGCTCATTACAGCCACAGTATGTGTGATAGCTACTGTTACAACTGCTTCCAAGACTAGTAAGGTTCATTAGCAATATCTGAGAACAGTTACCACTTCGATTGCGTCGTTTCACAGCCGAAACTGTCACATTACTATAATCCCATTCTGAAATTAGGTCTCCAATCTAACACTGACGAGTAAGGAAACCACAGGAACGCAGTCAGGACTAATTGACATACTACAAGTACAATTTGAAAAATTTAATACCGACTTCCATTCTATTCAGTTACTGGAGTGTAACTCCAAAACTACTAGACCGAGTTTGATGAAATTTAAATGGGACCATACAGGAAGCACCAGCTTTCAAACAAACATAGTTTTGAGAATCGGTTCACCCAGTCGTAAGTTATGAGGTAACAAATATTAAAAAAAATACAGTCGAATTGAGTACCTCCTCCTTTATTTGGAAGTCGGTAGAAATAGGGTATTATACAGTAACTTTTTTTTAAATTAGCTACAATGTGCCAAAACGACTTATTGGTTAAACACACAACATAGTCTTATGTTCCTACTAATGAATAGCTTGGAACATTTAAAAAAAATATTAAACACTTGTCATCCAATACACTCAGGACAAACAGTAAGTATAATTTGTCTATTCCACGCTACTGGCTATTTCTGTGCTAAAATCATTTAGTATATGTAGTTTAAATAAAATAAGAACAAACCATTTTTTTAATATGGCACATAATTACGGAAAAAACTGGATGCGAGAAGCCCAAGATAGTCCTAAGTGGCGTGCAATTGGAGAGGCCTATGTCCCGCAGTGGACTGCTACACTTTTTTTACTACTTTTTTTAAGTAATAGAAGTAAAGTATTGTAAAAACGAAAGATCGAACACATATCAAAATATACGCTCTGTATATGCTCAAAACTACATTCGATTCGAGTTATCAAATCATTCTGTAGTAATGAAACATGTACTATACAAATACTTCATATACTTAATATAATAAAGTACATATTATTAAATAATTCATAAATACATATCTTTTTGCAATAACGAGGTGCAAGACCATGGTCGATACAGATGCAAGAACTATTGGAAAATAAAAATAAACCCCCTAATCCACCACTCTACATACGTCTCTGGATACAGGGAGCTGATACTAAAATACAGATTACCTAGCAGTTAGTTCATATTGAACCGCTCCTCCAGAAGTGCCACAGAGCTCATTTGCAATAAGAGCGGTCGCAATGAGAGCCATAATGCGACTTGGCCCGAGTCTGGATGCACACTGCGCTAGATTGCAATAACCATCCAAGAGTTCCGCCTCTGAAATTTGTTAGTTCTATCGGATATTCCGTTTAAGAAACACAATTCATAGTTTTACTTCATAGTTCGTCAGTGTATTTTGTGACTCTATATAAGTTTTTATACTGTCAAGTTAGGAGACTACAAGTCATCCCCCTAATGCTCACCTCAGCATACCATACATCAGCTGCCCAAGCCAGCAACTGTATATATATTTCTGTATATTCTGTATATTACTTTCATTATTTTTACGAATTCAAATATTCATGAGAATATAAAAGGTAAGGATGTTTTGGTCGCACCCTGTGATTAAACTGCCATTGTTTGGTCGTCCTATGATGGTAGTAATGCTTTTATAGTTAAGTTAGTCATTGGTCGCAAATCGCATAGCAGACTACATCAATAATCAATCGCAAATGACTGCCTATGACAATAACTGTCATGGGCATGCGCACAGCCGTGCGATTCTCTAAGAGCAAACATCATTATTCATCTTTGACAATATCCGTGGTACAAAAACGAGATGACAAGAAACGTTGGAAATACAACCTTGTGTACAAGAGCGATATCTCATAAAATATTTGGCATCGGTGAGCTAGTCGACGACCGCATCGACGAATTATTACAGAATCGCACGGCAGCAACAATGCAACCCAGAATTTTAAGCTTTTTGCGTGATAACGCAGTCTGAGATATTGGTATCTAAATCCAATTCCTCAAGAATTTCACAAGGTAGTGTTCTTCAAACCATAATATAGTAATGCTGCACTACTGCTTCGTGGTATTTGGCAATGCGATGATACCAGAGCCAACACGGTTCCTTCACACAAGTGGCTAACCGTCTGGTAAAACGTGTAATTGAAAGTGCTGCAGCGCCACGCGTGTCTCAGATTATAGAACCTAAAGAAGCTGCCAATTTGGAAGTTAACTATCTAAAAAAAGCTTTCAATCTTATGCAGGTACTTAATATAATGATAGTGAAATGAAAAAAGTTCATGCAAGCAACTAATAAACAGTAAATCAACAAACCACATCGTACGTTTAAACAGCTCGGGTACTAAATAACGGTTGAAGTAAAAATGCCTGAACATTTAATATGCTCCGGGAATGAAAATCTACAGGTCGACAGTGTGTTCTTATACATTACTAATGGTTTTCGATCCCACATAGTTAATGTATGCCACATTTACTGCTATAACAGATATTAAAAGTAATGACATATACAGTTTAGAGAAGAGCGGTTTTGTTCAAGTCCACGAGAGTTATGCGCGGTTTACACGAGGCCAGTTTTTCAAGCCAGGATAGTAAGATAGCGTCCTTACTTATAAATGACGTTTTTTAGTACTGCGCAAAGCAAAACTGTTCTCCGTCGTACTAAATAACGTAATTTAAAAAAGCAGCGTAAAGTAGGTAACATTATAAATCTTTTACTTTTGACCGTAAGTTACGTGCAAAAACTACAAACTACTAATTTGAATGTCAATTGTTTTTATTGTAGTATTTATGTATTTGAAGAACTGCGAAAAATGTGCTCCGGGAAACTTGAAGGTTTCAGGAAACGTCAATATTTCCAGTTGTAAATCTTCGTTTACGATCAACGATTCTTCGACGAGGAGGCAGGATGGAATATAAATGTTTTCATGTAAAACGAGTAGTGAACTTACGACATTATATAAGTGACGGCAAAAACAAGCACCAAAGGAAATTTATTTCAAAAACTTAATTGAGTAATGTGCAGTCGATTCGACGCCGCGCTTCGTTTGATGGTTAAGATCGAGTTACAGCTTTACACCCCCAGACTTCACAGATTTGGCGTAGATCCAACCACCAATCTCCTTAGAGCAATATTCGGTCCTGTATTATTGCTGCACAAAACATATAACCTAAAGTTGGGGGCTGTCAGCACGGATAATGTACGAGCGGTAAGTTTAACTGTACCTAGTAAAACATCATTTTTTTTAGTTATTATATTTTCATGTTCATAATTATTGTTGTTTTGTTTTAAGTATTTATTTGTCATACTGTAAACGTTACAATAGACAGAAACATCAAGTACATATTAGGTATAAATTAACTAAAATCAGATTAGCTCCTCATTAAGCGTTTGTCGAGCGGGCACACGTCAAGTGTGTACAAAAAACTGTTAAGCCATGTCGTACGTACACAAAGTGTATACACATTTTTATACTTCATGTTTGTAACAAATGTTATCAGATCCAAACGGGTATAAACTTGCTTTTATTTAGTCAAACCATTCAAGAGTAGTATTTTTTATCTGAACTTTTATGCGTATTTCGGAAAGTAACCGAAAAAACTAGACATTGGGCGGGTTAAAAATATATTACTAACACAACTTTATTTAAAATTTTAATTTCATTATATAGCTTAAATTTATTAATCATAATCAGCCCATTTTGTTCCAACTGCTGGGACTCGAGCCGTCCTCTCAGAGAGAGGAGTTGGGCCATAATCCACCACGCGGGCCCAGTGCGGATCGGTGGATAGGTTAGTGGCCAACCCATGTCGAAATTTTCAGGCCGTCAGAAGGCCCTCAACATAGCCTGACGACTGTTGTCCTAAGACAAACAACCGGGAATGCCACTAGCGATCACCCATCCAACTCCTGACCGCAGCAAGTGTTGCATAACGTGTTGCATAACTTGATGATCGGTTAAAATCGAGCGGAGCTCGATTTTAACCGATCATCTACGATCTACGATCGGTTCAATCAACGATCGATACGAGTGCTTCACAGTATATTATTTACACATAACTTCGGAATATTACGGATATTTCACTCTATGTATAATTAGCTTAAACTTGTTTTTGTTCATAGAACCCATCACCCATAGAATCACCCATAGAAGTTTTAGTAATGCATTCACCGCTTTAGTGACTTACCATAATTTAATGGCAGATATTTGTGTGAATTTAATAAGCCTTATCTAAAATTGTACCTATGACAGTATGCACACTTTGTAAAATGCACATTTTTACAATATAGTACCGTTTATAATTTACTTTCTGAAATTAGCGAAACATGATCTAGTTTTTTATCCTGTTTTTTGCCATGATATATTCACACATTCCCGCTTAATTTCAAACCTCTACTTGAATGACTCTTGAACATATCGCTGCAACTGTGACAGTACCCACTAAAACTGACCGTCAGTCTGAGTGGGTGACTGACATATTATTACTTAGTAATATCATCTTTTGTTAAAAACGGCTTTCCACAAATTTAATCCACCGAGCTTGTCATATTTTATCCTCATAAAGCATAATACTATAATGTTTCCACACAACTAATATCTAACGAGAACTTTTGTAATTATTTATTAATATGAAGTGCTGGACGATGAAATTGCGGGCTAAAAGTCCACACTAAACTGTTGCCAAAAAGTTTTTTATTAATATTGCGTCAAAAATGTGTGAATGGTGTTATGTGTTTGTATGCATTTTAGATGCCAAAAGTTTGTGAAACTCTTGCAATAGCTAAATTAAGTATGGTAAGCACAGTTCGTTTAAAAATATAGAATTTAGAATACGTATTATTATTATTTTCTATTATACTCCAATAGCCCGTAGCGTTTTTATGAAGTATGTGAATGCTTTATGGTACTGCTTCCAGGTTAGTAGGTATATTCTTTTTCCTTATAGTTTGTCTTCTAGACGAGCATAAATTATAGAGTATTCTAGACCGTCTGGCCATAACTTAACATGAAATGAAAAACCAAGTGGCTAAACGCCAGCCTATGTAGTTTCAGTTCAGATAGCTCAAAACGTCGTTAACACTCCGAAAGATGTTCGGCTAGTCGCGCACTCAATATAATATAAATACTCAAATAATAGACGCGAGAGTTTGCCGGTTTACCATTACATAATTAGTTCTCACGGAAGTTTTTATGACAATATAGTTCAAGAAGTGTTTACATTATATAATACTCAATTTAGAATATTCCTGTAAACTATTCATATAAACCCTTTTGAAACATTTTTATTTCAACCACTAGGTTAAATAACTAGGTTAACTTTTGCCTCATTTTAGGACACACATATCTTAATACAAATATATGTTTCATATATGAAAAAGCAAGTAATGATTTTGCGAAGAGTGCGGGGGGTGGGACTTCTCTAAGCTTGGTGTCAAAGCATGATAGTCTACTACTTGGGGGGAATAAGTTATTCTTGTATTCTAGGCTTAACATGGCCGCCAAAGCAAGGAAACGCTCAGTTGAAACTGCCAATAGCAGTCGCCAATCCAAATAATGACTGCTAAGTTAACAGAAGTTAGGCTTGCAAGACTATTAGATATTTACCTAACAGGTAGGGGTAGTGGCTAAAAAAAACTTCAATGCACAAATAGCAAATTTCAATAGTATGTAGCCTTAATAATAAGTTAACTAGGTTTTATTAATCTAACCTACAAATAACTTAGGCGTTACCAATTAAGCTATAGGTAGATTCTTCCTGGAAAACTAGCTCCTGATGCCAGATATATACCAGTCAAAGTTCTCCTGGCGTCTAACTTTGCCGTAACTTAGGCGTCTTCCATCGGCTAACTGTAACCGAACCTTAAATTCGTGTTCCTAACTCATCTTCCAAAGTTTGCTTTTATCAAAAAGGTAGGCATAGGTATTACTTTGTTTTGTATTCTAATAACTGTCGGCTAGAATGCTAATTTAGTTAAATTTGATCTTGTCGGCATAATTGGGTAAATAAGGCATTATTTGTGGTAAAGCTAGAGTTTATGAGAATGTAAGAGCTAGAACTAGCTCAGTTGGTAATGACTCTGCCTTCGAAGCGCGGGATCCCAAGTTCAATACCTGTCCGGGGAAAACTATTTTTGTTTAGTTTAGTTTAATTGTGTTTTGAGTAGATATGTTAGAGTACTAAAAAGTGGCCTACCATTATGCTGAGGATCTCGGTGCATTAGATCCACCGAAAGCTCCGATACCAGGTAGGGATCAAATCGACCGCTCGCTTCATATTTATAATATATGATATTATATCATGGCATAATATGGATATGAATAGACTATAAACTATTCAAAAATTAAAAGTAATAGACAAAAAAACAATTACCTACCTAATTATATATTCCGTCTTTACATTACAGACAGTTTACATTATTCATTACATTTAGAAATAAGAATAAGGATAATTACATATTTCTAAGATCATATCTACATTGGTACAAGTAAGTACATGATATGATACAGAATGGTCTTAAAAAGTACAAAGCCATTTTGTAGTCAGCGTGTATATACAGACGTACAATTGCTAACTTGCGTGTAACCTGCATCATTTGGTAACATGTTATGGATAAAGATAAAGCTGTTAAAAATTATCTTCTGATATGTGCCTTTGTGACAAGGATGTTGGTAAATAAGGTTCGCAAACCTGTTCTTTTTTGCAGAGTTATTACTTTCCTACGTTTCCTCAAATGATGTGGTTTATACACATCTCTTTTATGAACATGCAAGGCAGAGGGAGGATGCAGCTATTCTCATATAGCGGTCTGCAACTGTCCAAGAACCATACTCTGTTATCTGTATCACACAAACGCGGCGTCTTAAAACATCTTTAGCATGAACTGGCAATATCCATAACTTTATTTGCGCTGTTTACCGAATTCATGCATATTTAAGACTCTTTCTCCAACAGCGATAATTATAGAATAATTCCAGCGGGTAGATATTTGTAGAATAGCAAAATTAAATCTTTATGTATCTATCCTAAACGTTTTCTAATTAAATGAAATATACCTCAAAGTCAAAGTTAAATTCAAAAGCAGTTTCAATTTATGCGTTAATTACGCAAAGATAAATGTTTAATAATTAAGCCCTTTATTCTGTGTGTTTATAAGTTTTATTTTTGTTACGTAGCTATTAAATAAAAACTAATAAAAGCTTTTTTCAAATAGTTAATTTACACAACGATCCACTGAGAGAGATATTCATGTAGTTTAATTGCATGATGAAAATGAACGAGGAAAACGCCTCCTAACGTAACTCTCAGAAGTTACAAGTTGAAGTGGAAATGGACAGATCACATTCTAGTTAATAATCATCGAGAGAAAGAGAGAGACTGTTTTGACGTCTTTGATCGTTCCTGGATATCATTTTGCAAAAGGTTTTGTTTTATAGACGCTACCAATTTAGTCCCGATGCAATAGTGCTCAAACATTGCTGTGTTAGGGACACTGTAGCAAGGAGTACTGAGTGAATGGGTCTCAAAACGTAATTTTGTTATTTCTTTTTTTAAAGGGCCTTCAAAATTAGTTTAACCCTAGAAAGCTAACGTTTGTCAAAACGACGACTATCCGATAAAAATATGCCTGTCCTTTTATAATTATTGTACCAAGAGATTCGCCGTCTTGTGTCAATTTATTGGTCGCTAGACTCAGGCGCATGTTATGCATGCAAGTTAATCACCATGGAAAAAACTGTCATTACATTTCATTGTATTATAACATTTTATCGTGTTTGTGCTTCTTTCTTCTTCTTCGTGCTTCTATACTTTCTTAGAAAACCCGAAATCCACTTCGTTTTGGAAGTAGGTCCTCAGTGTACTTGTCTGTCGGTGGGGTTGGAATCGTTCGACTACAGTTGGCTGAACAACAACGATCTATGACATGCCCACTCTATGGTTGAGCATGTCTAGTGTATCGAGCTGTCAAAATATCATCGAATCATAGCGTGCTTTTGACTAAACTATCAGAAACTGACACATCTTTGACAGAACTCTTTTGACAGCAGATAAGTCATCATTACGATCTTGATGTAGGCGGAGATCTTGTTTTGTCTATGCTGAGTCTATGAATATTCCGCTCTTTCATTAGCGTGGTGATGGATGATGATAAAAAATATGTGGTAATCTAGCGCCTCATCTTTCTCTCTCAAGTTTCATTAAAATTGGCACAGCCGTTCAGCGTGAAAGAGCAACAAACATCCATCCATCCATCCATCTAAACTTTCACATTTATAATATCCTTAATTAATAAAAAAAAAATACTCCTTTTTTATTGATTATCAGTAATATACCTCGAAAAATTCAGTACTACCAAAATCCAACTACATTTCCGAAAACATGTTCAACATTAGTCAAGTTCAGTGCAGATTGGATAATAGTGATTAAGGTTAATTGGTTCAAATTCATCAAACCCCTAATTGGAGTCGGCATCAGAGTGATAACGAGAAGTTTAACGCCGATCAACTTGTTAAAATTGTTCCATCGTATTTCGTTCCCATTAAATCTGTTTAAGGTAAGTTAATATTAGTTAATGTTTAATTCAGTTCAGTTCAGTCGATACTTTTACATATTCCTATTTAATTTTAGAGAAAAAAGAATATTATTTAAGCGATATTTTTTATGACATAGGTAGCTGTTGCTCACGATTGCCATATATATAATGTTTTCTACCTTCCAAAAAAAAGGAGGAGGTACTCAATTCGACTGTATATATATTTTTTTTAATGTTTGTTACCTAATAACTTTCGATTGGGTGGACCGATTCTGAATATTTTTTTTGTTTGTAACCTGGTGCTTCCCGTGTGGTCCCATTTAAATTTCATCAAATTCGGTCGAGTAGTTTTTGAGATACGAGTACACTCTAATAACTGAATAGAATGGAAGTCGGTATTATTATTTTCAAATTGTACTTGTTTTATTGGTCCCCTTTGCTGTTCACTTGCTACAATGTCCAAGTAGTTTTTGAGTTACATTCCAATAACTGATTTTTACCAAAGTAATGGAATGAAAGTCGGTATTAAATTTTTCAAATTGCACTTGTAATCTATATGCAATTGTATTATAAAGTTACCAGCTATGTTCTACAAACATATAAAGTAGGCTAAATGATAAGTCTGGGTATGAGATATGCTCATTTCAAATTTCATCCCAATTTATTTTCTCATCGTGGTGTGAAGAGAGGAAAAGCATACTTCTACAAATACACAGTCATAATATGCGATGCAAAAAATAAGTTGATAGAGTACGTGCAAAAAAAGAACTGTCATGGCGTTACGGTGAACTAAAATTCATATTTTTAAATGTGCGAGCCCAATCCAGCTATTAACTGTCCCGTCTCTCAACTGTCAAATGTGTCACAAAACTATACACCAGTAAATTTGCAGCAATTTGAATCAGGTTTTTTGTTTACTAGCCTTAATACAGTAAATTTGCACACTCGCAACCTAAGTTCGTAGGACCCTAGAACTAGAGCGAAGCAGTCTAGGTGGAGACTCTAGTACAGTCGCCTGCATTTTACAATTTTCAAAAGAACCTTAGCATTTAATTTCATAAAAGTAGGCATTATAGTTATACTGAAATGAAGAAATTTATATTATTTTACTGTTAAAAATAATTCTTATCTACATTGTTATAAAAATCATGCAATCTGCGTTGCAGGCGACTGTACATGTATCAACATTACATTTTATAGCTAACATAATAATGATTAGATAAATTAAACGGTGAAAATTAGTATCAGGGACCACAGATTGGTAATAGTTATAGCTCTCCGATTACCTCTCTAAATCTACATAAATAAGATTCTTAAATACTTATCATTATTTAGAATTAGATCATTATTAAGGCAATTGCGTCAACTCAAAAAGGGAGTTCGCCAAAGCCTTTAAAATTCTGGGTTTAGGTCGTTTATCAGACTCGCACGAAGACTTTGAACGATGACCTAATATCCGGTAAGGAATGACATCGTAGAACGCCTGACTCGAATAGAATGCAAGCGGGCGTAAAAATGCAAGAAAGTTTAGAGCGTCCATAATGCTAAGATGAATATCAAGTCAGTTTGGTGAAGATATTTTAAGAGGTAAAACTATGCGGCTTTTTGGTTTTGGTACAACTTATAGCAGAAATTTACTAAAAAGTTTAATATTAATGGTAATCTTTACCAATAATATATTAATTTAGGAAATGCTTACGTAGTGAAAATAATAAAGAAACAATAATATTTGCAAAATAATATAATTTATTTTTAATAATAGAGAAATTGACTACTGAGTACTTTATAATCTAGTAATAATGTAATCTAGGCCATTTAAATTTTAATAACTTCGCTGGACACTCCACTAATACGATATCGTTCTACAGGTGATGTTCTTAAACTCAAAGTTATGTTTTATACCTACTCAGAATATAAAACTATAAGTCGTCAATATCGTCTGGTCCTCCACAGGTCAGTATCGTACGCATCGTACGCATCACATCTACCGCATTATTCTTTTCATACTGTGTCCACTGTATCGATAGTGATCTGATCCGACGCAAGTACCAGCAATCGGATTACCAAAATTTTTTTCGGATTTTCTTAGAGATCGTACACGTGTGTCTGTTGGAGATAAGCAAAAAAGAAAAATTGGTTGTTATTGCTTGTTTGTTAGCAGAAGAGGAAGAAAGTGCAATAACATCTAAAAAAATTAAATACACGATATATTCAAGAAGAGATCGCGTTCACTGATCGGCATTCTGTATGACGTCGTGGACACGCAAAAGTTGAAGAAAAGATGCATCTCGGAGCATCGGTGGACGCACTTGTGTGACTTTCTATACAAAGAATTCTACGATTCGTTAAATGCGATGCGTCCGATGCGTTCCATACCGACCTGTGGACGCTTAACTTAACCCTTTGCGTACCAGAGACGTAAATTTACGTGAGTTTCATTCATATTTTTTTAATTATCATGGTATAGTAAGGGTTAAAAATAGTCGCCCTATCGACAACGCACAAAGTTTTGTACGACTCGCTTTTCGAAAGCTTATCAAATATGTTTTCTTTGTATAACTCAGAAAAACTCTATTATGTCAGAGATATATTTTATTAGGAAACGCAAACAGCTACATTATAAAGTATATGTAAAATAATATTAACATAATTCAGATTTTGACTATAATGTACAACGCTATTCACAGATTAACAAAAAATATATATCTATGAACTATTAACTACCGCCAGAAGTACCACATAAGATTAAAAATAACAAAATAAATGATGGTAATAGTTGTGGACTGAGCGAGAGTGAAATATCATGTTAAAAAACTCTATTAACTTTTACGAAATCGATACCTCATTCAAAATGTCGGAGCGGATATCGAAATAATGCTCTTTCACGTATTCTATTTCAAAATGGGGAATTCGAAATATTTTCCAACCCCTCTCACTGCATGTGCATTGCATATTTGAATTGATTCTTGCTATTTCGACGTCTAACGGAAATTCTTTACTCATATATGGCTGCAGGCATTTGCATACTGGTTATCTATAGCAATATGGTGCTGGAAGTTGAAATATTAGGCCGGTGAATTTAAATATTTTTTAATACCGTAAGCTGACGTTTGACCACTATCTGACCCGTAGGACTATTATGTGTCTCAGTTGCTAACAAATATTTATTGAAATCGAAAAAAATTACGTCTCTATGTCACTTTTGTCAGCGCCAATCATCAACTTACTAACATTTTGCTTACTGGAGTTGCCAAAACTGACACAGAGCGGCCATTATTTAAGATTTCAATCAACATTTGTTAGCAATTGAGATACATAATAGCCCTGCAGATATTACCAGTTGTCTTAACATCAGTTCACTTGCATTAAGAAAAACCGCCTTGACCAGATGAAGTCCAAGACCACAGAGTTCAGTAGGGCTATTATGTATCTCAGTTGCTAACAAATATTGATTGAAATCGAAAAAAAATACGGCTCTATGTCACTTTTGTCAGCGCCAGTCATCAACTTACTAACATTTTTGCTTACTGGAGTTGCCAAAACTGAAATAGCACGGCCATTTTTCAAGATTTCAATCATAATTAGTTAGCAACTGAGACACATAATAGCCCTACTGGACTGAACTGGATATTCTAATAATTAAAAAGAAGTAAAGAAACCAACTTGAACTCGTAACCCAGATTGACTTAATCAATCAATAATGTGAGTGTTTTAGGGTAAACAAATAGCTCGATAAGCAAGATACACGATATCTAACATCGTTTATAAATATAAAGCATAATTTTTTATCTTATAAAGCTCTATAGTGGAGCTCGAAAATGTAGAGCACAGATAAAATTAAACTATATCTGATAATAAGGTAATTTAACTAAAAATATCGACCAGATGCATGTTGTTGTAAATTTGTATTACAATATACAATTATTGTGTAGTACACATATGCATAGATTTCACAATTGGCTGGTACTTTAGTTTTTCGCCCTCAAAATACTATTTACTCCTTTCGAAAATTGAACACGAAAATTTAATTTTTGTTTTTACAGTTATGAAGACATGTTATAGTTGAGACGTACATGTTTAATATGCGCTAGAACTCATTCTCACGATTATTCTTGTGTTTTTTACATAAGAGATTATTATTCTTTTTTTAATCAAATGTATTAATAACGGTTTGATATATACCAATAGTATTTTTTAACGGGCTACTCTGCCCACGCAAAAATATTATCTAGAAATGGTAACGAATTTTTTAAGATTTTAAGTGTTTTTAACCACAGTATATCCTACGCTACTTTAATTATAATACTAAAAACAAAACTGATCTGATTATAATTTATATTACGACCCAACATAAACTATTTATTCATTTACAAAGGCAAAATAATAACACTGAATACCGCAATCTATTTTCTTTACAGTAAGAAATTTCTCTCCTAACAATGTTTATAGCAAAATTATTCTTACTTTGATCGTTATTTTGTACAGTTGTTTGTTCGGGGTATTTTAATTAATGGCATCCACTTCACTGATCAAGGAATTCTAAGAAGCTGGTTGGTAAAAGATATATTTCAGTTATTATAGGCATATTCCTATTACAAGAAAATTAGTACAAAAAATAATATCGTATAACATTGTATACGAAATATAATGATAAAAACGGTTACACCATAACAATATTACTTAATGGTATGAAGTTCTACTGTTTGAACTTAGGCTTTTATCGCAGGGCAAGTACGAGCCAAAAGGTATGAAACTCTGCTTTGGTAAGAAAGAGAGGGCAATAATATTTTGACTGTATCTTCTTTTATATAACTTGAAACTTTATTTTAATGTGAAGATATAGCTTAATTTTTGTTTATTCATATTTCTATAATTTGCTAAGAAATAAACATAAATCATATACATGACGCTATAATCGGTTGATTATCATTTCCTTTAGATGCAATGCGATTCTCTTAGAGCAAACATCGTTGCACCTTTGACAACATCCGTAAAACAAATGATGAGATGACAAGAAACATTGGAAAAACAACGTTATTTACAAGGGCGATATCTCAAAGTATCTAACATCGTTGAGCACGTCGACGAGCTCACCGATGTAAGATTGGTTCACAGATGTTGCCAAAGATGCAACAATGTTTATCTTAGAGAGTCACACGGGTGCTTGCACAATATGGTCACTCATAAACACAGTTTTTTTCATTATTCTTAATTATTCTATTTGCATATTGAAAATGTTCATAAACTATCAATAAAATTGCCCGTTTGCATTGAACTATACTTATTTTCTTTTACATGTTTATGACGCTATTCTACACATTATATTATATGTCCTTATAACACAAATTCTATTTAGCAACTGTAAGATTTTTTTCCGAAATTCCCCCTATTAATTTTCTTCCCCATAATACTAACTAAAAAGCGTTAAGTTTCCGTCTACGCATCAGTTAACGGCTTGTTGGATCTGGGCCAAATGCAACTTAAACTTGCCAACAGCTTATAACTTAACTATTGCAGCTTAACGATATCTGGTATACTTGCTAAGTTAATACCCGGCCGGCTAGACTTGGCTAGTGGTTTTGCGAATGGTCTATTTGTATAATAACTACATACAGTGGCGAACACAAAAATCTGTTAAAGTGTAACGTAATCGCATCGTTAACGTATTTAGTACATAATGTTATTTATCTATTGCAATAGTAGCACAGATAACTCATAGTTTGTACTGAATACGTAAACGATACGATAACGTTACACTTAAGCAAATTTTTGTGCTCGGCTTACAGTATACCTTTTTTTGTCAGTTCTCAATGTTCATCGGCTATTTGAGGCCATAGCACAAACAATTTGCGAAAAAGTATTCATAGCATACAAACTATGAGTTATCTGTGTCACAATTAGGTATAATCAAATGGTTAAACGATAGTATAATTTTTTTTTTTATTGTTATTTAATTTTAATAAGTACATTTGCTCACCACATTGTATAGTAGAGTGTTAAAGAACCATAGTATATAACATGTACACATGTCTGACATATATCTGTAAATACATTTTAAAAACTACATTCTGCAAATAAATCATTTGAATCGGAAGAAAATCAATCTTATCGTCGGTAAGAAGGCATTATACTCGTACCTACATGTGAGCGGGAGATGATGATGATAATAATCTCAAAGGAGCAAATTGATATAACTACGATAACGATACGATACGATAATAATATCGATTTCGATACAATTATATTCGAATATATATTCGAACACAATTATAACATACTATCGAGTGGGAAGGTGGGCAACGAAATCTTTGAACGAATAATATAAAAATTATATCGAGAGCTCATCATCTCTAGAGTCCTAAAAAGTTTTAACCTTTTTACTGATTCCGGCTTCTTCAACAAAAAACTTAAACAAAAGCGTAGCTCCTCTCAAGGGTTTCTCATAAATAAAGCTTTTGTGTATATTTATTCTACGTTTCAGCTTTATTTGAGTTTCGTTAAAATGTTTATTGTTAACAGAAATATGAGAAGCAGTTTTACCGTAGGTTATTGACCTTTGAAAGATGACTTAACATTATTGAGGAGCTTGTTAAGTCAAGTCTAAGGCGGTACAATTGGGAATATTACTAACTCATCACATTCGTAGGAGTAGATAAAAGTCAACCAAAAATATCTGCAAGAGCAATTAAGTGGCTCGTCGTGTACTGGTAACCACAGGGTAGTGCCAAAATGAAATGTACTAGACAAAAGCCACCTGTGCAAATAGTTGGGGTCGATATAACTACTACGTCTGCAAAACAACAAGCATTACTGTTATTATCTTTGAAGGCAATATTGTGGCAAGTGAACAGCAAAAGTGACTAATAAAATAAAATCAACCTACGAACTGTTGCTTCGAGACGAAGAGTGAAACTCAGTGGCGCTCTGATACCACAGACTAACTAATAGAAGATACCAATAGGCGGGATTGCTACTGTCATGTGTACCAGGCATATAATTAGCAATTCATTCGCCAGAGGCCGTAGCACAAACAATATGCGAAAAAGTACTCGTATCGTAAGCGTCAACCCGTCACCCTTAGGCACACAACCTGTGAGTTATCTGTGATATAGTTGCCCTAGATACATGACAGTTTGTACTGTTTCACGTAAATGACACGTTACGTCACACTTACGCAGTTATTCGTGCTAGGCCCACTGATCATCCTAGCTTAAACTTCAACCTGATGCATTCCCGTTATTTTATGAAAAAGTATGTTTTCCCTATCGCCCAAAATTCTATGATAATAAACGCTTTTCCCACGTGCGGTGAAATGGAAAGATGTGTAGTTAATTGCATCGTGTACTTTTAAATTGTATTATACTTGGGCATATAATAAATATAGCACTACGTATATGATAAATACAGGCTACATTATGTACTTCTTATTTGTTATATATATAAATAATTGCTCCTGGTCCGATTTGCTAACCCCTGTAGTTTAGGAGTGAGTTTAGAGTTCCATATTTCGTACTCGCGTCTTTGAGTAATACTGATCAAAGTCCCGAATCCACACAGATCCAGAATGAGTAAAATTAGTATATAATAAGTCCAGGCTGCGTTATATACGTGTTATTTGTTATATGCAAAAAATTGCTCCTGGTCTGATTTGCTCACTCCTGTAGTTTAGAAGTGAATTTAGAGTTCCATAAATCGTAATCGCATCTTTGAGTAATACTGATCAAAGTCCCGAATTCAAACAGATCCAGAATGAGTAAAATTACTATATAATAAATCCAGGCTGCGTTATATACGTGTTATTTGTTATATGCAAAAAATTGCTCCTGGTCCAATTTGCTCACCCCTGTACTTTAGAAGTGAATTTAGAGTTCCATAAATCGTAATCGCGTCTTTGAGTAATACTGATCAAAGTCCCGAATTCAAACAGATCCAGAATGAGTAAAATTAGTATATAATAAGTCCAGGCTGCGTTATATACGTGTTATTTGTTATATGCAAAAAATTGCTCCTGGTCCGATTTTCTCACTCCTGTAGTTTAGAAGTGAATTTAGAGTTCCATAAATCGTAATCGCGTCTTTGAGTAATACTGATCAAAGTCCCGCATTCAAACAGATCCAGAATGAGTAAAATTAGCATTAATAAATCCAGGCTGCGTTATATACGTGTTATTTGTTATATGCAAAAAATTGCTCCTGGTCCGATTTGCTCACTCCTGTAGTTTAGAAGTGAATTTAGAGTTCCATAAATCGTAATCGCGTCATTGAGTAATACTGATCAAAGTCCCGAATTCAAACAGATCCAGAATGAGTAAAATTAGCATATAATAAATCCAGGCTGCGTTATATACGTGTTATTTGTTATATGCAAAAAATTGCTCCTGGTCCGATTTGCTCACTCCTGTAGTTTAGAAGTGAATTTAGAGTTCCATAAATCGTAATCGCATCTTTGAGTAATACTGATCAAAGTCCCGAATTCAAACAGATCCAGAATGAGTAAAATTAGTATATAATAAATCCAGGCTGCGTTATATACGTGTTATTTGTTATATGCAAAAAATTGCTCCTGGTCCAATTTGCTCACCCCTGTACTTTAGAAGTGAATTTAGAGTTCCATATTTCGTAATCACGTCTAAAGTATTATATGTTCTACTGAAGACGCCCTTAAAAAGGCCGAAATCTCTATGTAAAAAAAATTATGCGGGGCAGTCTTTAGGGACTGCGGATAGAAGTGAAAACTAAATAATTAAACGTGCGGTGACGATGATGAGTTTCATACTTTTTTCACCCAAAAACTACACATATATACATACACAGTATATATATAGCTCATGAAAGCGTTCGGTGACGATGACGCCAGTTCCATGATTTACCCAGTGCCAAACGTGCCTATAGAAGTTTTCACTTCAAAAATTATGTGATTTCCGCCGTCTGACTTGCATGGCGCCAACTCATAGATAAAACGAATCCGTTTGACATTGCCTTCTCGAAATTTATATTATGTGATAATAGCAAAACAGCAAGATGCCCAAACAAAAGTAAGTAAAAATATCTATCCTACTAGCGTGGATTGACGCAGGTTTAGGGACGTCAACATCACAACGAACAAATCATCGAATTTTTTTTGGTAGCCTACCTACACATAAAAACAATTCAAAATTCAAAATTCAAAATCCTCCGCCCCCACCGCACCGCCTCTTCCCACTTTTGTCGCCTATTTGTCGCGAAGACGTTGTACTTACTGGAGGCCGTGCGCTCCAAGTACTGTGCCCATACTCAAACTTGCGTATCTCTGGAGTTAGCTCTTTTAATCTTTAACAAAGATTTTATCATACATACATAAATAAACCATTTTGTGGTATGCCCTAACTAGACGTGTCTTTGGTGTTTTAACACAATAAAAGTCAATATAATATTATCAACAAGTACCTTAATAGTAATAATAAATATAACGCCATTGTATGCTTTAATCTAAAGTTTAATTTATACTCTTTTTGGGTATACTGTATAAATACCGAATATAAAGTTTGAATAAGGGATCAACCTTCCTAAAATATTTATCTAGAAGTCAGCATCTGCTATCTCCAAAGGTATATTTACAATAAATAAAATATAAGAAACAAAGCGGACATTATGCATAGCAATACCATTCTGAGCAGTAATAAACTAGTATATATCGAAATCCAATATGTAAATTGGCGTACCCAAAAATCACAAGGGTAAAATAAAAAAGGAGGCGAAACAGAAAATATGATAATCAGATGTACTGAAGTCAGAGTTATATCAAAAGTAGGGAAACTTTGGTTGGTAAAAGAACTAGTTTAGAAAGTTTTTATTTGTTTTCATAGAGCTTAAGAGATACTCATTTTGTAATTAATGACTATTTCCAGAAACCGGTATATATAATATATTATAGATAAATTTGCGGGTAGGAGGCTCGCGGAGACGTATTTATCTCTGAATCGATATATTAAGTTTATTTGTTTTACGCGAGTTATTTCTAATAATCGAGTAATATAATTGAAGAAGCCCTGCAGAAATACCAGGATTTGCGTTATCTTTCGATTTGATTCAGGTATTTTAGAAGAAAACGGATTTTCTCAGGCCATTTTAGTTCCTGAGTTGTTGCACAGTGGGTTTTTTCTTTTGCTTCGTGAAGTGAAGTGGAAGTGTTTAGGGATTAGATAATATTATCCCGAAATCTGTCCGCCACTTTCCCACGGTCAGCGCCATCTCTGATTTTCGCACAACAACTTAACTACGAGTACTTCATTTGAATAATTTTGCCAGCTTCCTACACTTATTGACACCGTTGAGACGTCGTGTGCAAATTAGTTCCGGAACCGTTACCTAGATGGCGTTTTTGTGATCGATTGGTTTTTGCTGATTGACAATTGATCAATAAGCTACGCGAGCAATCTGGTTCCGGCATCGCTGTGTGGATGGCGCTGCTGATTCTGTTTTGATATACGAGGAAGAAAAACAATGTTTACGTCGAGATGGCGCCTCTTGCTTGCGACAATTGGATACAGCAATAAATAATTCTACAAGGACAACATATAAAAAGTGTTTTTCGTTTCTGTTTTTACTACAATTTTATTAATGTGATATTTTCATTAAATTTTTGAAGTTAGTGCCTTGTAATAATTACAAATAAGTATTCTTAGTTGGTATTTTTTTTTCCTGTATTAATTTTATAAGCTATGACCTATAATTAATTAATTTGATCATTATAATTATTGTATCAATTTATTAACTTTTACATACATTTTGTTTGTTTAATTTTGAGATTAATTAATATTAATTGACTGTTTTTATTCTTGTAACGATTTTTGTTATCAATTCTTTTTTTTTCCATAATTTAATTGTTTGTTGTAATGTTTCAATAATTTTGACTGATATATTGTATCTTGAATTTATCAAATGCTTGCATTGCAATTTGGTTTGGTTAACACACTATTAATACCTATTAAAATAGTAATAATAGTTTTTTTTTCGGGTGATTTCTTTCAATTTCTCACTCACAATTATCATATTTTTGGGATAAAGTAATTTATGGCTATTTAATAAATAGATATTTTTTGAGCACCTAGTTGTGTTTGTTTGTAGTCTTTTTTTTTTGTGATAATATTTTTTTTTTCTCTAAATTTATAATATTATTTTAGTTTGTTGACTCGGCTCAAATTGTTCGATTTTGTTAAATTTTTGAATTTGATAATAATTTGTATGTTTTTATTATTTTTCTGTGATAATTTATGATGAATTCCGTTCTTACCGCACCTTTGACTTGTCCGTATTGTCCTGGGTCATCTCGGTCCTTCAGCGCTCACGGTCTAAAAGTACATATTGGTCGCATGCACAAGGGGGCGCTTCAGCCTGCAGTAGCGTCTCAGACAGTGGCTTCGGATCCACTTTTAGCCCAAAATGGGATGTCTTCGGGGTCTCAGGCCCGGTCTCTGGATGTGATTGCCACCTTAAAAAAGTCAACACCAGTGCTTCGACACATTCCGAAAGGTGCTCGAAACCAAGCAGCGGGCAGGCTATGTGAGATTGTCGACAAGTGTGTCGATTGCAATGAGGTGGAAGACTGGTACACGTTGCTCACATTTGCTTTCAGTGCGCTTAGGGTCCCGTCAAAGGAGTTGCCCGGGAACATGACGGCAAAGGTGAAGGCAAACATTGCAGCTTCCGATCCGTGTCATCTGGGCAATGATTGTGGATGTGAGAGACGGAAGCGTGGGCCCCGCTCATCCCGTTCGGTTATCGAATCAAAGGTATTTGACGGTGACCTGAGGGGCGCTATTCGTTTGTTGACGTCTAATGATTCCTTCGCTCAACTTAGCCCTGATACGCGCGCAGATTTAAAAGCGAAACATCCAGGTCCGTCGCGGCCGCTTAATTTTCCACCAGTTCCGGATGCTTCTCTCGCAACAGTGTCGGTAACGATGGATGAAGTGGCACAGGCGTTAGGTTCTTTTTACAGCGGGTCTGCTGCGGGCCTGGATAGAATTCGCCCAGGGCACCTTAAAGAGTTGACGTCTTGTTCAGCGGGTGACAACGGGCCACGATTGTTGGGGTGCTTGACTAAATTGTCTAATTTCCTCCTTAGTGGTCAGCTTAATGTAGAGGTTTGTCCTTACTTGTATGGGGCGTCCCTTTGTGCATTGTCGAAGAGGGTTGGGGGAGTAAGACCAATTGCCATAGGTAGTGTTTTTAGGCGGTTGGTGGCTAAGTTGGGTTGCCGCGCCATCAAAGAGGAGATGGCTGAATATTTGAGACCACACCAGCTGGGTTTCGGCACGCGTTCAGGTTGTGAGGCTGCCATCCATGCTACTCGAGCGTTCTTACAGGATGCCAGTAACTCTGCTGTGTCGTGTTCAAATTGGATATCACCAACGCTTTTAACACGTTAGAGAGAGATGTTCTTTTGAGTGAGGTCAAAGCCCAAGTCCCTTCTCTCTATCCTTTCTTGCACCAAGTTTACCAAGCTCCTTCTAATCTTTTCTTCGACAATGATCTTATACTTTCTCAGGTTGGGGCGCAGCAAGGAGATCCGTTGGGGCCGTTGGTATTTAGTCTAGCTATCCACAAAGCTATATTAACGTCAAATCGTCTTTGAATTTGTGGTATCTTGACGACGGCACCATTGGAGGAAGGCCAGAAGAGGTATTCCAGGATCTTCAGAGTCTCATTCCTCGTCTCAGAGAGTTGGGCTTGGATGTGAATCCCTCTAAATGCGAGTTTTTCCCTTGCTGCGTTCAAGCTCGTACAGACTTTGAACGGTTTAATTCTCTTTTACCTGGCCTCAGAGAGCTGTCGCCCAGTTCTTTCTACCTCTTGGGATCTCCGATTTTCATTGATGCGTTACCGGAGGCTATTCTTTCCCAAAATCAACTTCTTCTTACCGCTCGGGAACGTCTCCAAAATCTGTCTGCGCACGTGGCGTTGGTTTTATTGCGAACGTGTTTCGCTACACCAAAGGCTACGTATCTGCTGCGAACGGCGCCTACTTGGCTGTGTCCTAACGAGGTTGCAGTTTTTGACGAGACATTGAAAACCTCTATAGAGTCAATACTCAACGTGTCACTCAATGACCCGCAGTGGACTCAGGTGGTACTGCCAATTCGGCATGGAGGTCTTGGGGTGCGATGCATGGGTGAACTGGGTCTGCCTGCTTTCTTGGCGTCGGCGCATGGGGTGGCTGGCCTTGTCTCTGTCATTCTTCATAACGAAGGTGATGAGGCGAGCATACCTTTTGTGTCAGATGCTAGGGCAGTTTGGTCGACCCTTAACTCAGGTGTCGAAAGCCCTGCAGCTCCTCACGTACAGCGTGCGTGGGACGATGTTGGAGCTAATCGAGTCCAGAAGCAATTGTTGAGCGAGGCTGCGGGGGCGGATTTGGCAAGACTGAGGGCTGTATCGCGGTCAGAATCCGGGGCATGGTTGCACGCTCTTCCGTCTCCACACCTGTGCATCTTCTTGGACGATGACTCTTTGCGCGTGGCAGTAGGTCTCCGCTTGGGCTGCAAGGTGTGTGAATCACATACTTGCATCTGCGGTTCCGTAGTGGAGGCCGATGGCCACCATGCATTGAGTTGTCGTCGGTGTACAGGAAGGTTTCCGCGTCACCATGCCCTCAACGACATAGTCCGGAGAGCCTTTGTCTCGGCAAATATACCTTGCGTTCTGGAGCCACCGGGTCTCAGTAGGTCTGATGGCAAGAGGCCGGATGGTCTAACTCTGGTGCCGTGGAAGAATGGCAAGTGCCTGGTGTGGGATGCCACATGCGTCAGCACGGTTGCCGCCTGTCACCTGAGTCGCTCCATCCACTCCTCAGCGGCGGCTGCTGAGGACGCTGCGTGTCGGAAGCGTCAAAAATATGCGGCTTTGGAGGCACAATATCTTTTTGTGCCCATCGCTGTTGAAACTTTGGGCGCTTGGGGGACCGAGGCCAGGGTGTTGATTCGACAGATTGGCCAGCGGATAACGGAAAAGTGTGGTGACCCCCGCGCCAGCTGTTTCCTGGAGCAAAGATTGGCCATTGCTATTCAACGGGGTAATGCGGCCAGTGTTTTGGGGACCTTTGCTCCGGGAACAATTAGGGGCGGGTTGTTTGACTAATTTTATTTTTAGACATTATTGTATTGACTTTTTGGAATATATTATATATATATATATTTAGAGTTCCGTAGTCCAAGAAGGAACCATCTGAGATTCTTTGTCTATACTCTGTTCTTCCACCCGCCAATTGTGTTTTTTCTTAATCTTTTTGTAGTTTGGAAATAGATCGAATTAATTTAAAAAAATTTACAAAAAAACGCGTAATAAATAACCTATGTTTCAGACTATTTTACGTGTTGTAGAGGTGGTACCCTATATAGTTGGCGAAAGTGGCTTAAACCTTTCCCCATCCTGCTATTTCTAAACCATGGAAGATAAAACCTTCCACGTTGAGAAACCTTAAAAGAAATTTAGAAACAAATAGAGAGAAAACTGTACAATACCTCAGAATAGACATGCAGATTTCATCGGCTGATGTTAAGTTCCGCGTCTGCCTATAAAAGTACAAAGTAATAAACAGGATGTTTAGGTAGAGGGACCGACAAACCAAATGAGCGTGTTCAGAGAATACCTTGGAGAATACAAGTTGGCTAAAAAAATCCCCGACACCCCAATTTTTTTTAACTAAATCAGTTAGTTAGCTCTGTTTTGTATCTAATTTTGCTTTGCGTGGCCTGAAGGTGTATTGGAGACCAAATTTTACAAACTTTACAAATGTAAAACTAATTTTACAAATGTTATGGTGGTAAATAGGTACAATTTCGGAGAAAAACGGAAAAATCACAAAAAAAGTTAAACATATTGGGGGGTCGGGGATTTTTTTGGCCAACTTGTATTCTCCAAGTGGTTCCCCGAACACGCTCTTTTGGTTTGTCGGTCCCTCTACCAAACACCCTATAGATAGCTTAAGCTGTTACACTCTTTAACTAAACTTAAGTTACGAGTATCTTGTTCAATTTGTGTAGTAATGTTCTGTGAGTAAATAACTATATCTGGTTCTGTAATAGTACCAACCGTGACAGACTCGCTCTGTGAGAATCCTACTGCCTAGTCAATACCTTCTCCAGATCAACAAACCTGCAAACATACAATTGGACTTATAACTAAAAAGCTATACCACATATATCTACATATAATATGAGGAGAGATTTATTTTATTTGTTTGAATTAGATAGGCTTCGAAACTGGGCACCGATTTGAATTCACCATTAGATTCGTACATTATCTTTGATGAACATATATTATGCTATATGTTTTAATTTATCATCATCATCAATCCGCATGCGGCTAAAACCATGGAGTGCAACTAGTGCCTACATACACGCATCAACTAAGTATTAGTATTAGTACGAGTATTAGTGTGTAAACACTATACATAGTGTTTACACACTAATAATTAATTTCGGTTTTTTTTTCGATCTTCTAACTGCCGTTAACGTAATTCACTAATCGTAGGGTAAGGGTCTCAAGTGAGACGTTAGTCAAATAATAGCAATCAGCAAACTAAGTCCCTTGTATGAATAGAAGATCTAAATTGTAATTGATGATTGGTGGCTTTAAAATTAGTGACCTGTAGGTCTACCATGAGTTTACAACATCGACATCAATCGATGCTCGCTATCGACTGCCGCGAAAAAATGTATGAAAAAAAGAACAGTGCCACCTCGCGGTCAATTGTAAAACTAAAATTGACAGCGAGTACGCCAATCACAAGCTTAATAGGTAGGCGAGATCGAGTATCGACTATAGATGACATTTATGTTGCCAACTCATGGTAGAGGTACTGTTTATGAAAATACTAGTAGATTAGTTTTAATGGTAAACCATAATGTACTAGTAATAATGCAGTACTGGTGGCATTTTTTTGATGCGTGTATGTAGTAATATATTATTTCAACAAACCATGTCATAGTAGTTTCTTACTTTGAGTATAATAATATGTGCAGTATTTTCCGGTGCGTGACGTCACCTCCCGTTGCCAACGGAAGTCCGACGCTGATTGTTTATACTCGTAGTTATCTACATGCTGAGGTGGGGCCAGCTTGTGTGTCGTCAGAGGATACGGTACTCCACACGCTCGAAGGGTGTGCCGCATGGGGCATACAGTGAAACACGATTTCAGCGACAATACGTGGAGATCTCTCCTTGCCAAGCGTGGTTAAGTTCATGCTCGATAGCGGGAGTTCGTGGCAGGCGGTGGTTACCCGCTGCCTACTTGTGTGTGACAAAGAACAAACTCAACACTAGTCTCTCTTTGGTCTTTTGTCAGTCAGTATCTATTTTTACCTATAAAACACACTATGCGGTTGCTAACATAAATTAACTAGAACTTAAGTCTTCACGGGGGAGTACAATAAGCAGTCCTCATATATACCACTAGCAGGTGCCCGCGACTTCGTCTGCGCAGGATTAGCACTTCGAGTAGCTTATTATCTTCTCCAAGGCCATATCTGTCTTTACACCAAAATGTCAAATATTTATAGAGTATTGTATGAATAAATTTAAATTTTATCTTTTAAGCGAAACGAGGTCGAAGGCCGAGCTTGCTCCTAAGTAAAGTGAGGCCGAAAGCCGAGCGTCCTTCTAAGCGAAGCACGGTTGAATTTTGAAGGCCAACCTTTCGCTAACTTTATTTAAAAATGTCAATGAGCTTCAATGCCCATGTTAACATAGGTAATGTTAATCATCATGAACACTACAAATCTATAAATAAATAAATAAGTAAATCAATCAGTAAGCACAAACAATAAAATACAGTACCTACGTACATGCAAATATAAAACTTATCACCATGGAAAAAAACTGTCATTACATTTCATCACCCTTGACGGTGTTTGTGTTACATTACATCACCCATGACGGTCGCCAAGCACGTCTAGTGTATCAAGCTTTCAAAATGATAGCGTGCTGTTGACGAAGCTATCGGAAACTGACACAAACTTTTCCAAAACTGTCATCATTATGATCTTATGTAGGCCGAGATCTTGTTATTTTGTCTATGCTGTGCCCAAGTATAGTACGCTTTTTCACATGCGTGGTGCTGAATGAAGATGGTTATGATGATTAAATGCATCCTATATGTTAATCCAGTGCCTCATATTACTACTTATATGGTATGTGCTCACAAATTTGCTCGTTAATAATAATAGTAGGATTAATTTCTCTGTATAAGTAGAACGTTACCAGTTTATTCAAAACCATGAAACTTTTTTTTGGTTTTGTCAATCACCCTTAGAAGTTTTAGTAATGCATCCACCGCTTTAGTGACTTACAGTAATTTAATGGCAGATATTTGTGTGACTATGACTTAGCTTTGAATACTTCAATATTTCATATTTATTTGAGGAATATCATACGAGACCAATAATAGAGATGTTTGATCTGTCTTTTTTGTATGTTCCCTGCTGACGCATTGTAAGTCAGACTCAAACATAAATGCGTAGCCGCCTTCTGACACTATCGCCGTGCCTGTGATCACGCACAAGCATGCTTCGAGCGATCACAACATCGTAGGTGCGTAATCGTAAGCGGAAAGACGGTACCTATATGTAGTGCGGAAATGATGGAGATGTTTTCTGAACTCAGGTTCTGAAGGTTACAATTAGTGAGGTTTAATACTAATTACGTTTCTCAGGTACTACATGATTCTCTGAAATGCTGATGCTATAATTACTAGCTACAGTATAATTTTCCTCAACACAATTCACTTTCGCGTAAAAAATAATATCTAATTTCCTATTGCCGGCCCTATATATCACAAAAATGGCACGTAGTTGAATGGGGCTATCGGCATCCATCTTGTGTGGGACAGATCATTAAGAGCGGGACCGGGAACAACTGACGACGGTAGTTACCGAAACATGTTAGGTGACTAAAATGCTGCATCTGTTTGAAATAAGTAAAAAAAATGTATCTGTCCATTACAATGATATGTGAATACTAAAAAGAAGGGAAATTATGGTCTCCAACACGGGTTTGTCACTTTTGTCGAAATTAATTTTATGTTTCACTAGATAAAAAAGACTTTTGCCGTAACGAACAGCCATGCGATTCTCTAACGGCCGGTCCCAATAATCTATCTATCGCCGGTTTACCTTACTAGAGTTAGATATTTGACACTATTTGTATGGAAGTTATGTCAAATGTCTATCGGTAGTAAGGAAAACCGTGGATTCGTAGATTATTGGGATCCTCCATAAGAGCAAACATCGTTGCATCTTTGACAACATCCATGCACTAAATGACGAGATGGCAAGAAACGTTGGAAAAACAACCTTATGTACAAGGGCGATATCTCATAAAGTATTTCACATCGGCTAGCTCGTGACCAGCGCATCGACGAATCATTAGAGAATCGCACGTCTGTTGATATAATTTTATTTGACATTCGTTAAAGTTGTTATACGAGTACAATAATTTAGAATCTATACCAGCACTTGATATAACGATAAAATGTAATAGTATAATTTTATATACTACTAACTCAAAGTCACGATAGGTGATGCAAGATATGTTTAATGGTGACCACACGACGCCAGAATTAGGGTGACCTACTCCTCGATAAAGATATAACGCACTTTTGGGATAAAATTCTTCTTGTACATATGACGTGTCGAAGGAATGACTTGTCTTACTATTTTTTTCGAAGTAAGAAACTTGTCGAACTATTGATCTTGTCGAAGTTCAGGGTACATTTTTCATATTATTTAATTCTAAATCTGGCGACCGTCGACGAGTATAACATAATAAAAACAACCTGCAATTATGGACAAAGAAAAAAAGAAGAAGGAAAGGTCAGTGGTGAGGCGTCTGTTTTCAAAGAACGCTAATGAAATAGAAGAGTGCTTAGGCCAAGAACATGCCAACATCGAAATGATCCAATTATCATATCAGAAGTTAAAAGAAACTGCTGATGATTTACTGAAGTTGGACAAGGTCATCAAAGATTTAACGCTAGAAGACTTAAATGAAGAAGAACTCGAAAAAGAGCTTGAAAGTTGCCTTAACTACAAAACAAAATGGCTGCATCTCGACATGAAATATAAAGCAAAAATTTCGAAAATTCAGATTAAGACCGATTCCCATGAAAATTGTAAAAATATGAAACTTCCGAAGCTACAACTCCAAAATTTCGACGGCGAAATTAAATCCTGGCTGCCGTTTTGGGGTCAATTTTCAAAAATTCATAACGATAAAACTATGGATGGCTTCGATAAACATCAATATCTTTTACAATGTATGAAAGAAAATACGGAAGTGAGAAGATTGGTGGAGAGTTTTCCCCCAACGGCCTACACTGAGTGCATTGATCAACTTACGACGAGATACGCGAGGGAGGACCTACTCATACAAATTTACATTAGAGAAATTCTTTCTCTCATTCTCATGGAAAAGAAAGATAGTATTACTTTATTGTTTGATAAGTTAAATGCGCATCTACGTGCTTTGCAAACATTAAAAGTCACAGCCGACAAATATGCTGCATTTCTGCTGCCCATGGTGGAGTCAGCATTACCGCAGGACTTAATTAAAGCATGGGAGCGAAGCAAAGATAGATACACAGATGTTGCTGGAGAATTGAATGGTCTACTAGAATTTTTGCGCAAAGAAGTAGAGAGTGAGCAGCGAATAAAGATTTCAAGAAAAACATTTAAACAAGAAGAAAATGTCTCAAAAGAAATAAAAACTAGTACAGCTGAATGTCTAGTTACTAATGTGAAGCCCAAGACAGGCACAAACAAGACACAAGACTGTATCTGGTGTGACAAGGAGACGCATGCAAGTATTGAATGTTACAAAATGCAAAAAATGAACCTAGAACAAAGAAGACAATGTCTTAAGGACAAAAAAGCATGTGTGATATGTCTTAGAAAAGGTCACCATGCAAAAGTTTGCAGAGCTTCGGTAAAATGTTTGATTTGCAAGAAACGTCATTCGACAGCGCTGTGTTCAGAACAGAAATTAGAAACAGGAACAAAGAATGATGACAAACCCGAGTCAGCCACTTCACTGTCAGCTTTATATCCTAAGGGAGAAACACTTCTTCAGACAGTGATAGTCGACGTGGAATATATGGGAAGAACAATGAAAGTTCGTGTACTTTTAGACTCAGGATATCAGCGCACCTACATAAAAGAAGAAATAATAGACACACTGAAAATTCCTACAGTTGGAAAAGAACGACTGACACATTGTCTATTCGGTGGCGTTGAAACTAAATCTAAAGAGTATAAAATACACAATGTGACAATACAGTCGCTTAATGATTCATCAAAATATGATATCATGGCCATCAGCCAAACCAGCATTTGTGGAAATATTCCTAAGGTTAATTCTAATGATGTACAATTAAAAAATATTTTACATGAACATGGCATCACTCTGACAGACAAGGGAAATAATATCACAGATGTAGGGATTCTAATTGGGGCTGATCACTTGGGTCTCTTTTTAACAGGTTCTCTAATACAGCTGAAGAACGGGCTAGTTGCTGTCAAAACAAGGTTGGGTTGGACATTGCAGGGAAAACAAGTAAGTATTCATTCCGTAAATAGTAACTGCAATCTAACAAATGTGCTTCATTGTTGTACATGTGATTTGACAGATTACTGGTCGTTGGAGACACTCGGCATCAGAGATCCTGTTGAAGTGAAGTCAAGGGCAGAGACTACCAAGGAAGTGCTAGATACCTTCGAGGAAAATGTAATATTGAATCAAAACAACAGGTATGAAGTTCAGCTTCCCTTTAAAACAAATGTTGACAGTTTACTACCAAATTATAATAAAGCCAAGCAAAGACTAGATCAGATGACTAGAAAACTGATAAAGACTGACAAGTTTCATGACTATGACAAGATTTTTAAATCATGGACTGATCTAGGCATTATTGAGGCGACTGATAGTACTCCTAACTCAGGACATTACTTGCCACACCGACCGGTGATTAAAGAGCAAAGTATAACAAGCAATATTAGGCCAGTTTTTGACGCATCAGCTACTGACAAAAATGGACTGAGTCTGAATGCTTGCCTAGAAAAAGGAGACAACTTAATTGATCTTATACCAGACATGATAAACAACTTTAGAACTGGAGCAATAGGCATAACTGCAGACATCGAAAAAGCCTTTCTGCAGATTAGTTTGAAAGAAAGTGACCGAGAATACCTGAAATTCTTATGGTATGAAGATGACACTTTACAAAACATAATTACTTACAGACACTGCAGAGTAGTTTTTGGCTTGACTTCCAGTCCATTTTTACTGTCAGCGACCCTGCAATATCATTTAAATAATATGAAAAATGGACCTTAGAATATTTGGGGTCTTGAAGAAGGAATTTCGTGGGTCGTAAGGTTTAAAAACAATGTTTTGTTAACAAATAAAACGCCATTAGAATGCGATCCAACCAGAGAGTATATATATTTTTTTCATAGACTGACATGTCAAAAAGGTTGCGTTCCGAATTACAATTGAACACTTCGCGTTCGTTTTAGAACATCCTCCAAGCACGCAAATAAAATAAATGGGTACAAAATAAACATTAAGTTAGGTGTCATTCATCTTACAGTATTAAAATTTTAAGGGGTTTTATTAGACATGTTACTGGTAACATTTTATCCAATTTAGTTCCGCCACTGTACAATAGATGGCTTCAAACAAATTTTCATCATCAGAATTTTACAAATTACACATTACTGTTTAATAATTTCAATCAATATTTGAGTAAATTACAATTCAATAGCCTGAAAACAAATATTAATATTTACGTAACTTGTATCCAATTACACATTTTATAGAAAACACAACACATCGTCAATAACATGGACATTCTGGTACATACTTATCTACGTAATTTTATTATCTAACTTTTATCAGATTATATGGTAAACTCACTTAATATTTATGAGATCACTCTGTCAAACAGTTAAAACAAATGAAGTGATTTATAAATGTTAAAACAAAAGGAAAATTACTCCCCCATGCAAGTCTACACATATAAATCAAACTTACTAGGTAATTTTACCTTCCTCCCACAGCGTGTGGATTTCTGAACAATAGGTACCTCCACCTGGGTTCCAGTGTCACCTGCGGTGTCTGAAGATGTCATAGACTGCTTCCCCACCATTGTGGGAATTCCTAGATTATCAGACTCTTGCTTAATTGGAGGATTGTTACCTGAAATTTCTAGTTTGTAGAGCCTTTGTACAGGACGGGTTTTCTCGCCTGTTGAGGTTTTAATAATTGCGGTTCGCTGGACTCCGTCTGCTCCTGTAATCATTTCGGTAACAATACCCATAGGCCACTTAATTCTTTTGCCGTCAGTCTCAATTAAAACTATGTCACCAATATTTATAATGTCTTTCTTTTCATGTCCCTTTTGTACTAAAAAACATAAATATTCTGACTTGAATCTTTGTCGAAATTGATCGCGTAACGTTTGTATATATTTCAGTCTGTTATTAAGATTATTAGTGTCGATCTCATCAAAATCGGTTACGTCAGAGTTAGTCATCGGTTGAATGAAATATGATGGAGTCAGGGGTTCTAAACACTCACCTTTGTCGTCCGTAACATAAGTCAGAGGTCGCCCGTTCATTACAGCTTCACAGTCGCAAATAATAGTCAGTAATTCTTCATAAGTGACGCACGCCTTACCTAGTATTCTTTTTAGTAGTTCTTTCATTATTCTTATCAACCATTCCCAATATCCACCCCACCAGGCGGCAGAAGGAGCGTTCATCTTCCAATGTATTCGACGGATCGTTGATTGTTGCTGGATTTCACCCCAGTTCAACGTGTCAAGGAGATTTTTTGTGCCGTGAAAATTTGTCCCTTGATCTGATACCAGCATGTCAACCCGGCCTCGTCGTGCTATGAACCTGCGCAATGTCATTATAAATGCCTCTGTAGACAAAGACCTGGTTAACTCTAGGTGTACAGCTCTATACACGGCGCAGGTGTAAAGCACCACCCAGCATTTCTGTTCGCCTCGCAAGTAAAATGGACCCGCAAGATCAACTCCAGTAGTTTGAAAAGGAGCAGAGCACGTGATACGTTCTAGTGGCAGCGGTGCGGTAGGCGCTTGCGTAGGTTTTGACTTGTATCTATTACATATCGGACAACTCGTAATGATTGATCTTACAAGCCTACGAATACCTATTACCCAATACCGCATGCGAATATCTGTAATTAGCTGATTGGTTCCCGCATGTTGTAGCTCTACATGTCGTTGTCTCACCATTTTCGTCACGATCGGCTCTTTCGCTGGAAGTAAGTATGGTGTACGTATTCCTTCAGGTAAGTCTGACAGCAAAAGTTTAGTTTTTAATCTTATCAGTCCTTCCTTATCAATAAATGTAGTCAATTTAGTTTTCTTTGTGTCTAAAAGTTCAGAATTATTTTCTTGTATAAGTTTTATTATTACTTTCTCTGCTTTTCCTACCTCTCTATAAGTTATTTCTCCTGTCTTTTTATTACATGCATATTTTACATTATGTATAAATCTTAAGAGCCAGGCTGTCATTCTAACTATTTGCGAATATTTAGAGAAATAATTTTGTAACATATTTAACAAATTCTGTTCTTCAGATATATTTGTATTACATACAGTTTTCTTTACTTCCAGGCTTACTTCTCGTTCGTCTACGATCAGCGCAGACCGTGGCCACTCTGCGGACGGCCGGCGCAGCCACTCAGGACCCTCCCACCAGCGACACTCGTAGAGCGTTTTAGCGTTGCAGCCTCTCGATGCTAGGTCTGCCCAGTTCGCTTCACCTGGAATATGTTGCCAATTTTTTGTGTCAGTATTAATTCGTATTTCTTTCACTCTGTTCCCTACGAACGTATTCAGAGGTAATTGTCGTTTTATCCAGCAGAGTGTCACGCCAGAATCGGTCCAGCAGTATTCTTGACAATTATTGAGTTGCAAATTCTCTCTCACATGAGCTATTAGTCGTGAACCTAACAAAGCCGCTGTTAATTCCAGTCTGGGTATTGTTATCATTTTAGGAGGATTGACCCTTGATTTGGCTGCTACTAGTTGGACTGATACCTTACCATTATTTTCTGTTCTCAACAGCACACACATGCCGCACCCATATTTGCTGGCGTCGCAAAATAAGTGAAAACTTACTTGTGTTTCTTGTAGGTTATCTGTTGTGAGTCTGCGTGGAATGTGACAGTCATTCAGGTAAGATATATATTTATACCAATCTAGAAATTTTGTGCGTAGGTCGCTCGGCAATTCATCATCCCATTCTAACTTGCGTAGCCAGGTGTCTTGAAGAATTACCTTAGGTGTCAGCAGCACAGGAGATATGAAGCCTATCGGATCGAATATTTTCTGAGTCAATGATAACATACTTCTTTTTGTTATGGACTGTAAGTCCTCACAAGTAGGTAGATTGTAACAATTACAGTACAGTTTGTCTGTCTTGGGATTCCATTTTAATCCTAGAACTGAAATTGTCTCATTACCTGTTTCATTCACTCCCTGGGACGTTACCCACATCCTCAGATTAAATTTAGCAGTGTTCATAATGGTCTTTGCTTCTGAGATGAACTTACCTGCACTTTCTTTTGAATTTACACTTACCAGGCAATTATCCACATAAAAGGATTTAGTCATTAGTTTTGCTGTGGTACCCAGCGGTCCGTTTTTCATATTATTTAAATGATATTGCAGGGTCGCTGACAGTAAAAATGGACTGGAAGTCAAGCCAAAAACTACTCTGCAGTGTCTGTAAGTAATTATGTTTTGTAAAGTGTCATCTTCATACCATAAGAATTTCAGGTATTCTCGGTCACTTTCTTTCAAACTAATCTGCAGAAAGGCTTTTTCGATGTCTGCAGTTATGCCTATTGCTCCAGTTCTAAAGTTGTTTATCATGTCTGGTATAAGATCAATTAAGTTGTCTCCTTTTTCTAGGCAAGCATTCAGACTCAGTCCATTTTTGTCAGTAGATGCGTCAAAAACTGGCCTAATATTGCTTGTTATACTTTGCTCTTTAATCACCGGTCGGTGTGGCAAGTAATGTCCTGAGTTAGGAGTACTATCAGTCGCCTCAATAATGCCTAGATCAGTCCATGATTTAAAAATCTTGTCATAGTCATGAAACTTGTCAGTCTTTATCAGTTTTCTAGTCATCTGATCTAGTCTTTGCTTGGCTTTATTATAATTTGGTAGTAAACTGTCAACATTTGTTTTAAAGGGAAGCTGAACTTCATACCTGTTGTTTTGATTCAATATTACATTTTCCTCGAAGGTATCTAGCACTTCCTTGGTAGTCTCTGCCCTTGACTTCACTTCAACAGGATCTCTGATGCCGAGTGTCTCCAACGACCAGTAATCTGTCAAATCACATGTACAACAATGAAGCACATTTGTTAGATTGCAGTTACTATTTACGGAATGAATACTTACTTGTTTTCCCTGCAATGTCCAACCCAACCTTGTTTTGACAGCAACTAGCCCGTTCTTCAGCTGTATTAGAGAACCTGTTAAAAAGAGACCCAAGTGATCAGCCCCAATTAGAATCCCTACATCTGTGATATTATTTCCCTTGTCTGTCAGAGTGATGCCATGTTCATGTAAAATATTTTTTAATTGTACATCATTAGAATTAACCTTAGGAATATTTCCACAAATGCTGGTTTGGCTGATGGCCATGATATCATATTTTGATGAATCATTAAGCGACTGTATTGTCACATTGTGTATTTTATACTCTTTAGATTTAGTTTCAACGCCACCGAATAGACAATGTGTCAGTCGTTCTTTTCCAACTGTAGGAATTTTCAGTGTGTCTATTATTTCTTCTTTTATGTAGGTGCGCTGATATCCTGAGTCTAAAAGTACACGAACTTTCATTGTTCTTCCCATATATTCCACGTCGACTATCACTGTCTGAAGAAGTGTTTCTCCCTTAGGATATAAAGCTGACAGTGAAGTGGCTGACTCGGGTTTGTCATCATTCTTTGTTCCTGTTTCTAATTTCTGTTCTGAACACAGCGCTGTCGAATGACGTTTCTTGCAAATCAAACATTTTACCGAAGCTCTGCAAACTTTTGCATGGTGACCTTTTCTAAGACATATCACACATGCTTTTTTGTCCTTAAGACATTGTCTTCTTTGTTCTAGGTTCATTTTTTGCATTTTGTAACATTCAATACTTGCATGCGTCTCCTTGTCACACCAGATACAGTCTTGTGTCTTGTTTGTGCCTGTCTTGGGCTTCACATTAGTAACTAGACATTCAGCTGTACTAGTTTTTATTTCTTTTGAGACATTTTCTTCTTGTTTAAATGTTTTTCTTGAAATCTTTATTCGCTGCTCACTCTCTACTTCTTTGCGCAAAAATTCTAGTAGACCATTCAATTCTCCAGCAACATCTGTGTATCTATCTTTGCTTCGCTCCCATGCTTTAATTAAGTCCTGCGGTAATGCTGACTCCACCATGGGCAGCAGAAATGCAGCATATTTGTCGGCTGTGACTTTTAATGTTTGCAAAGCACGTAGATGCGCATTTAACTTATCAAACAATAAAGTAATACTATCTTTCTTTTCCATGAGAATGAGAGAAAGAATTTCTCTAATGTAAATTTGTATGAGTAGGTCCTCCCTCGCGTATCTCGTCGTAAGTTGATCAATGCACTCAGTGTAGGCCGTTGGGGGAAAACTCTCCACCAATCTTCTCACTTCCGTATTTTCTTTCATACATTGTAAAAGATATTGATGTTTATCGAAGTCATCCATAGTTTTATCGTTATGAATTTTTGAAAATTGACCCCAAAACGGCAGCCAGGATTTAATTTCGCCGTCGAAATTTTGGAGTTGTAGCTTCGGAAGTTTCATATTTTTACAATTTTCATGGGAATCGGTCTTAATCTGAATTTTCGAAATTTTTGCTTTATATTTCATGTCGAGATGCAGCCATTTTGTTTTGTAGTTAAGGCAACTTTCAAGCTCTTTTTCGAGTTCTTCTTCATTTAAGTCTTCTAGCGTTAAATCTTTGATGACCTTGTCCAACTTCAGTAAATCATCAGCAGTTTCTTTTAACTTCTGATATGATAATTGGATCATTTCGATGTTGGCATGTTCTTGGCCTAAGCACTCTTCTATTTCATTAGCGTTCTTTGAAAACAGACGCCTCACCACTGACCTTTCCTTCTTCTTTTTTTCTTTGTCCATAATTGCAGGTTGTTTTTATTATGTTATACTCGTCGACGGTCGCCAGATTTAGAATATTTGGGGTCTTGAAGAAGGAATTTCGTGGGTCGTAAGGTTTAAAAACAATGTTTTGTTAACAAATAAAACGCCATTAGAATGCGATCCAACCAGAGAGTATATATATTTTTTTCATAGACTGACATGTCAAAAAGGTTGCGTTCCGAATTACAATTGAACACTTCGCGTTCGTTTTAGAACACCCGGCAGTCTTATATTTATGTGCGACGACTAGCGAAGCGAGGATTGCAGATGAGTTATACTGATTTAGGTTAGTATTTATAAATTAAACCTCAGGACTTGTTTATGCTAACTGCCTTTGTACCATATTAAATAATATTCCCTAGCTTCAATAGTCAGAACGACAAAGTACCTTTTCAGTATCAGTATCAGTTACCTGATCAGTATCAGCGTAGTGCAATTCGTGTATGAGAGTATTGCTCTTTTGTTTTAGGCAGGCATTTTTGTTTGCTTTTGAAATAATATTAATAAGTTTCGACGTATCGCTAAATATGTTTATTAAAATTCGAATAAAAATATGTATGTGCTGTGCAGTGACTATATTTTTATAATAGTTATTTTATTTGCTAAGTATATTACATAGATTTATAGTTTGTGAATGGTTTTCTTTTGAAATGATTTATTTAGAATTTCGATTTCAAAGGCTTATTATATTATATTTATTATATTCGAAATTAATGGTATATTATAACTTTTTATTTAATTTGTATATATATTTTAATAATCGAACGTATGTTACTTTCCCCCTCCAACACGTATCACACAAACAATTTTTTTTCGTGAACGTCTATGAATACTAGCTGCGCACCGCGGCACAGATTACTGAATAAGAAACCGCGGTTGCACACGCGTGGTGATGGACTATAATGATGTAGATGAAACGTATCTTATGTATTTCCGTGATCTAACCTCTTTTCAAATTTCATTACGGTCCGTTTAGCAGTTTAGTCGTGAAAAGGTAACAAACAAACAGAGTTACTTTTGGATTTATCACATTACTAGAAGCGCCTAATTCGAATTAGAACACCCCTGTGGTGACGGATGCTGATGATAATGATGAAAAGTTTCCAATGTGTCATTCTAGCGCCTCATCTGTCTACAAACTAAATTTCATATACATGCGTTCTGCCGTTCTGCCATTCTGCCATTCTGTCGTGATCGAGTAACAAACCTCCATACATCCAAATATTCACATTTATAATATAAGTAAGAAGAAATAAGATAAGTATTAAATAAGTTCTAATTAACATTGCAGGCTATTGAAAGAAAAATAACGTTTAGTGTATTTGTTAAACACACACACACACACACACACACACACACACACACAAAGATATAGAACGATGTTTTAAATTTGGACTAACGCTAAACGTATATCGTTCTAAATAACTAAAGGAATGGCTAATGTTTTTCAATTATTTAATAATTCCATTAAATGGCACGGTTTCAAAGTTACACAATTGAACACACGCAGTTTTCTATTCAACATAACATTTTTTCGAGGTCCAACCATATAATATTTTAAAAATTATATTTATACATGTAGGCGTACAGACGAGTAGTATAGTAAGAAGCAAGAACGCAGATAAAGTATGAAGACTGTGTTTGACAAAGCTGCTGATCCCGCGTCTACTTTAAATCAATTTCATTGCAAATACTTTCCTCCGGATAATTTTCGTTACATGGACTCATCTTTTTCTAACGTCTTCCAAAAAAGAGGAGATACTAATTTCGACTGTTTTTTTTTTGTTTGTTACCTCATAACGGTCGATAGGATTAACCGATTCTCAATATTCTTTTTTGTTTGAAAGCTGGTGCTTCCCGTGGACTCATTTAAATTTCATCAAATTCAGTTCAGTAGTTTTTGAGTTACACTCCAATAACTGAATAGAATGGAAGTCGGTATTAATTTTTTTAAATTGTACTTGTTTTCTCTATAAAATAAAAACTGCCTATAACAGCAAGCCAATCTTTGAAAAGCTTGAAGCTAATTTACGACTACGCTATACTAATTGTACTATATAGTATATCAAAGAAGAACCCAATACTATATTATAGTATAGCATGGCATTCACATTACGCAATATTATCGCAAGCATTTATAGTATATAGCAAGCTCAGTTGACCGCGATCTTTGTAAATTGTGCACAGTTGCACAGCACACATCACGATCGAGACGATGGATTTAATATTGGATAGTCATGAGGTTTTAAACTTTATGAAAAATTAAAAATGAGGATCATTTTTAAAATTATTATAGGATGTCCATGCAGTCGCTCGTTTCGCTTGCGGAACTACCGGGGGTGAGGGAGGAGTAGAGGGCGGCGCGCTCAGCATGAACTCATCGCATCGCACCAATTTTGTAGCGTATTAGTAAGCCAATAACATATAGTACAGTACAGTGTGAACGTGTCCTTAACAATTTATAGTGCGTGATATTGTTTTGCTATGAGCTATATACTATATGCTATTATATTATAGCATAGTCTGAAAGCCGCTTAAAAGATATACAAACGCATTCACTCACAAGCAGCTTTTTAGGCAATTTGCGGTGCTAATGGGTTATCGGGCCAGTCCCTTGTAATTTCTCTATTGTTTAAGCTATTAGAGCGAGGTTTACCATTAAAATGGTCACCTTTCAATGGTCACCGTAGCTGTATCCGATACGGAATGTAATCTGATGGAAGGGTTTGAAATGGGTTGGTTTTGTGTTCGGATTACTGGGTTTATTGGATTAGAATAAAAAATACAAAACAATCATTGCAAGTACATTGCTCCGGATAATTTTCGTTACATGGACTCATCTTTTTCTAACGACTTCCAAAAAAGAGGAGATACTATTTCGACTGTTTTTTTTTGTTTGTTACCTCATAACGTTCGATAGAATGAACCGATTCCCAATTTTCTTTTTTGTTTGAAAGCTGGTGCTTCCCGTGTGGACCCATTTAAATTTCATCAAATTCGGTTCAGTAGTTTTTGAGTTACACTCCAATAACTGAATAGAATGGAAGTCGGTATTAATTTTTTCAAATTGTACTTGTTTTCTCTATAAAATAAAAACTGCCTATAACAGCAAGCCAATCTTTGAAGAGCCTGAAGCTAATTTACAACTACGCTATACTAATTGTACTATATAGTATATCAAAGAAGAACCCAATACTTATAGTATAGCACTTATAGTATATTATAAATACTTATAATATATTATAGTATAGCATGGCATTCACATTTCGCAATATTATCGCAAGCATTTATAGTATAAAGCAAGCTCAGTTGACCGCGATCTTTGAAGAGTGTGCACAGTTGCACAGCACACATCACGACCGAGACGATGGATTTAATACTGGATAGTCATGAGCTTTTAAACTTTTTGAAAAATTAGAAATGAGGATCATTTTCAAAATTATTATAGGATGTCCATGCAGTCGCTCGTTTCGCTTGCGGAACTACTGGGGGTGAGGGAGGAGTAGAGGGCGGCGCGCTCAGCATGAACTCATCGCATCGCACTAATTTTGTAGCGTATTAGTAAGCCAATAACATATAGTACAGTACAGTGTGAACGTGTCCTTAACAATTTATAGTGCGTGATATTGTTTTGCTATGAGCTATATACTATATGCTATTATATTATAGCATAGTCTGAAAGCCGCTTAAAAGATATAGAAACGCATTCACTCACAAGCAGCTTTTTAGGCAATTTGCGGTGCTAATGGGTTATCGGGCCAGTCCCTTGTATTTTCTCTAATGTTTAAGCTATTAGAGCGAGGTTTACCATTAAAATGGTCACCTTTCAATGGTCACCGTAGCTGTATCCGATACGGAATGTAATCTGATGGAAGGGTTTGAAATGGGTTGGTTTTGTGTTCGGATTACTGGGTTTATTGGATTAGAATAAAAAATACAAAACACGTGAAGTTTTTTAGACTGTATTCTTGTACACCATACCATTTAGTAATGTTAGAACTTTTTGTGTACGAGTTAGTTCGGAGATGTACCACGAAGTATTGTCACCTTACCTATTTCTACGGCAAAGCAGTAAAGTTCCCATAACTGTGTTCTGGTTTGAAGGTTATGGGTTGAAATAACAGGCACATGAGTTTTAACAAACTCTTGTCTCAGAGTGTTGGGCGAGTGCAATTCGTCACTTATGATGAAAAGACAGAGGTTACTTAACACCAGGTCCTTGTGCTTGATCCGTAACCTAATGATTTAAATAAAGCATTTCGTACAAGTGAGTACAGTATGAGAGGTATTATTGGGGAGTATGAGTAAAAAAACGGAACAAAAATATCATGTTCATCATGGGGTAGAGCATTCATTCATATAAAATGTTCTTTACAAAGCGATGCCGCAGGTGCAATGAGGATCAGTCACTAATGAGATGGTCGCCGGTTCCAATGTTACCTTATCTACGTCCCCGGTAATCTTCTAGGCTAGTAACTACTATCAAAAATTTTCTTTAATCAAAAAGTAGAACCGATTTCTATACTAAAAAGTGTGAGATAACTTGTTGAGGTCGGTACCATGATAATTCGAAAGTATCCTATTATAACAATATTGCGTGCTTGGTACCGACTTCGACAAGCTATTTCACACGTTTAAATGTAGAAGTAGGTTATTGATTAAAAAATTACCCTTTTTAGTGACCTGCACTTACGGGATACACCGTCAATGATGATATCGGCAAGATAGGCGAAACACTTTTAGTTATTGAAGTATAACTCAAATACTGCTTGACCGAATTTTGATTGACACGAAAGCCATATGAGGTTCTGAGCAGTAGGTGAGGTAATGAGATTAATAAACAATATATTAATTACCATAGATACCCGTACCACATTATTGATATCTTGGGGTTTTAAAGGATTACAGAACTTCTAATGACAATTTTCATTAAAGTAAAACGAACGTGTCCAGAATGCTGGCTGCATTTCCACGTAGAATAGCTATGATGAGCCAGCATTCTGGTCACATGACGTTTCAACCAAACGTTTTGAACAAATCTCTGAATATTTCGTATGCGCCTAGAACCAACGGGCCCAAAGTTCTTACAACAATAAAACTTATGCGTAATTTTTTTTTATTCATGTATTTTCATTTAATTTTAACCGCATATTTTATTGCTAAGATATGGATAGATGTTACTCAGCAGTAGTTTACTATAGCAACTTATAAAAATAACTTACTGAAAAGGTAGATTAATTATGTATTATTCCATTGATTATGTGATCACCTCTCTTTCCTGAAGGAAGGTATGCAATTTAAATCTTTTACTTACTTACTCGATTTAACCCCTTCCGGAGGTTAAGTTTCGTATGGATTGAGTTAGACATGATTCTTAAATCATATTAAACCATAAAAAAATAAAAAACTCACCGTCGCGAATTACTTCCACGATTTTGCAAAATATGGCCTAACTTGAATAGACTAGAAATGAATGGATATTATTATAGGATATTATTTAACATAGGTAGAGAATGTTCCGCCTGATATATTTAACTTTTGGCTAGAACTTTCCGCGATATCCCGATTCATAGGGTATTATTTAATCTCATTTAACGCGACAGCTTATTTTAAGTACTTATCACTTGACGCTTCTGAGTCACAAACTATTAATGCGTAAATCCGGCTAAATAATTAAGAGATGCTAAAATTGTTCAATACCAAGCACTATTCTCAGGCTAAACAAATGAGAAACCTGTTAGTTTAACAATTTCCAACACCAACCACAAAACTTGCAATTTTGTCTTCAGACTGTTTTAAACTAATATTATTGAATAATAAATCACAAACTTTTTTTATTATTTTTTTTTTTTTTAATAATGGTAGCACAGATTTTAAATAAAAACATTATAAAGTCAATACAATAATGTCTAAAAATAAAATTAAAATTAGTCAAACAACCCGCCCCTAATTGTTCCCGGAGCAAAGGTCCCCAAAACACTGGCCGCATTACCCCGTTGAATAGCAATGGCCAATCTTTGCTCCAGGAAAAAGCTGGCGCGGGGGGACGTATTTCACTAGATTTTTTTTTTTTTGTAGGAAGGACATAGAGCTTTTTGCCACTACGGGCATTAAAAGCGACACAGGACTGTTGGTGAGTGCACGCAGCACTCAACCGAGGGACAACAAGGGCGCATAAAGCGCTAGACAACGACAAGCGCGAACCCTTGCCTAGTAGGGAATAGAGATGCCGTTAGCCGCCAGCACTGTCTGAAAGAAAACAAAACACAGGTTAATGAAATAAAACACAGGTTAATATTGATGATACTTATAAACTTTCAATCGAAAATCGATACGTTACCTTTACCTTAGTATTTCACTAGAATAAAAAAAGTTCTAGTCAATGAAAATAAGTAAGTGCGGATTGAGGTTACATCTCTATCAAAGGCAAATGTACTTTTGGTCTCAAAGGACGCGTATCCAAGGTTCTAGTAATTCCAAATCAATACGAATTATATTGGTAAATTGAATGGTATGAATTATAATCCCCAATTAAATAACTACGTAACGTGGCGTAATTTCACTTTAGTGATACACAAGAATCTTTGAATATGTCTGATTGAATCTATCGTAATAAGATTGGTAAATTACTGTTTATCAAACATGTTTGAAAATTCAAGCATTATTTTCAACACCCCTTTTCGACATAAATCGATATTGCTTTACTGGCTAAATACATGCATGTAGCGGCCGGCAAAAGTTGTATGAAAATCCATATCTGTCATGGTTTAATAATTGGTTGTAATAAATAAATTACATAGTAAATATGAGTGTTAGTTTATTATGAGTAAAATATTGTTACCTACATTATGATATGTAAGATATTATACATATCATAATGTAACAATCGTTTACTCAAAAACATGGCAACCAAAAAGTAACTTATGAAAGGTTTTATTTCTATTTCGAACTGGCTTGCAAACAGAAATCTGTTTATTGAAATCTATATCTTCTATCTATCTATACTCTATACTTGTAAAAAAGCAGTAGAGGTCAAAAAGTCTGAACGTGGAAGACAAATTAACAAAATGTGAGTCAGAAGACGTAAAATCACCTACTGAACAAGAATATGACGTTTTTGAAAAAAATTTCTGTCTGTCTGTATGCTCACGCATAACTTAAAAACTACTGCACAGATTTCGATTAAACTCAGTATATCGATAGAAAAGAGTCCGGAGAACTTAACTATATACTTTTTATTAACCGACTTCAAAAAAAGGAGGAGATTTCCCAATTTTACTGTCCATATATATTTTTTTAAGTGTGTTTGCGGATAAATTCGTCTAAAAAGCTACGAAGAAATGAGAAGTGCTTCAATACACTAAATGAAAAAAATTAACAAACGCTTTAGTCGCCACTACGATTTTCTGAGGTTCCCCTCGATTTCTCTGGAATGCCGTTACCAGATCCTGGTTTCCTTATCTTTCCAAATAACAAAGAACCATCAAAATCGGTTCATAAACGACGAATTTATCCGCAAACATACTTAAAAAAAAAATATGCACAGTAAAATTGGAAAATCTCCTCCTTTTTTTGAAGTCGGTTAATAAAAAGTAAATAGTTAAATTCTCTGGACTCTTTTCTATCGATAAACCAAGTTTCATCGAAATCTGTGCAGTAGTTTTTAAGTTATGCGTGAGCATACAGACAGACAGACAGACAGACAGACATTGTTTTCAAAAACGTCATATTCTTGTTTAGTAGGTAATTTTACGTTTTCAGACTCACATTTTTTTTTATTTGTCTTCCAAGTCCAGACTTTTTGACCTCTACTACTTTATTATAAGTATAGATAGATTTCTTTTAAAAGTATTTATATTTTCACTATGTCCACCACCATCCTACCACCGTTACACATAATATCCATTCCATCCTAAGATTCGTTTCGTCGAAGAAAAAGAAGAGATCGTTTTAAGAGATAAGACCGCCCATTGACCTAGTTTTAAGATATGTTTCTAATCTGCTTTTTATTTTAATGTGGTGTCAATAACCTATTGTTATTTTGTATTATATTGTATGCATTAAACATTCAGTTTTACTTTATACATTGGCCAGTGGCAGTTTATAATATTTTCCTTCTGCGCGTGCTGTGGTGCTTGCGTTCAGTACCGTTCTATGAACATACTAACATTCGTCTTTGTGTTGACTATGATTTAGAGTACTGTATTAATTACACGCTTAAAATTTTCGCTAATTCAGTAGAACACTCCATCGCCTTTCAAATTTTCACGTTCATCATCATCATCTCAGCCGTAAGACGTCCACTGCTAAACATATGCCTCCCCCATAATTTTCCAAACGGACCGGTTGGAAGCCGCCTGCATCCAACGTCGTTTTGCGACCTCTATCAGGTCGTCTGTCTACCGTGCCGGTGGACGACCTACGTTGCGCTAGCCGATCCGTGGTCTGCATTCCAGACCCTTCCGGCCCCATCGGCGATCTGTTCTGCGTGCTATTTGCACTGCCCACTGCCACTTTAACTGGCTAATCTTCTGGGCTATGTCGGTGACTTTCGTTCTTCTACAGATCTCCTCATTTCTGATTCGATCACGTAGAGAAACCCCGAGCATAGCCCTCTCCTTAGCTCGTTGTGCGACTTTGAGCTTATCTATGAGGCTCATAGTAAGAGACCACGTTTCAGTGCCATAAGTAATCACTGGTAACACACATTGATTGAAGACTCTTGTCTTGGGGCACTGAGGTATATCTAATGTTTTTCACGTTAAAACAGCCAATATAACGAAAAAAGCATTTAAACACACAAGCACTACTCAAGGTACGCGCCGTGTACCTTTAATAAGATATTGGTCTACAAAAGCCGAGACGTTGATTGATGAAGCGGGTCGCACGTTTGGCACCAATAAGCTCGGCCACACTTTTTGCGATAATGTAAGGCTTTAACGATTTTTCTGAGAACCGTGGGCGACACAAGTTATGTCATTATGGAAATATTGTTATTGCTATTACCGCTTCCAGAGAGGTTCAATATTCTTATATTTCCCTACGAAATTAGTGAAGTTGAAATTAGAACTGCCTTAATCACGCTAATATTATGATGAATGTGAAAGTCTGTGATTGGTGAGAGTGTAATTGTGTGAGTGATTGATTGCGCGTGTATGTTATTCTTCTAGTTGAATGGCTCAATTTAGATGAAACTTAATTTGAAGCCTAATTAAAATTGAATTCCAGGAATCACACGGACAACTTTTTATCCCAATTTAATGGATGGTTCTGAATTGTGACTCTACACTCGTAGGCAGCTATACGAGCGTAGAGTTTCAATGCTGAGAGCTCTACAAAGTAGAGTCTACAATAGCTCACAGTAGGCTAGCTCACAAGTACATAGTTGCATTACCACCCAGAGCTCAGAGCTGTAGTTTTGCGTGGCACTTCTCTTCACACTGTGACCTTGATTTTTAAGTTTCTATCGCCCAGTAATTTCACAAGTTTAGTGCCATCTCCTAATACAGTAACACATCACACTATTGCTTCGCGTAAGAAAATCCGTACCGTCCAAGACGGACTCTTGAACAATAAGCCAACCACCTAGTAAAGTATTAACTTTATTCATCATTATCATCTCAGCCGTAGGACGTCCACTGCTGAACATAGGCCTTCCCGTTCATTTTTCAAAAGGACCGGTTGGAAGCGACCTGCATCCAACGTCGTCCTGCGACCTTTATCAGGTCGTCTGTCCACCGTGTCGGTGGACGACCTACGCTGCGCTTGCCGGTCCGTGGTCTCCATTCCAGAACCTTCCGGCCCCATCGGCCATCTGTTCTGCGTGCTATGTGCCCTGCCCACTGCCACTTTAACTGGCTAATCTTCTGGGCTATGTCGGTGACTTTCGTTCTTCTACGGATCTCCTCATTTCTGATTCGATCACGTAGAGAAACCCCGAGCATAGCCCTCTCCATAGCTTGTTGTGCGACTTTGAGCTGATCTATGAGGCCCATAGTAAGAGACCACGTTTCAGTGCCATAAGTCATCACTGGTAACACACATTGGTCGAAGACTCTTGTCTTGAGGCACTGAGGTAACTTTATTAACTCATCCTAATTATAGTAAATAAGAATTATTAATTAAAAGGGGACGGGGCGCGCGGGTGTGGAACTCGTGATTAATAAAAGCCATTTCTGACATGGAGTTGTGCCAATATTTTTTTTATTACAAGTTATAATAAAAATATCCTAATCTCAGGTAATGCTTTGAGCGTTTCAACTCATGTGTGGTTCAAAATATCGGTGTTTGATTCATGCTGTAACAGTGTTACAAAAACATTTTTAGAAGAAACTTACTAACATGAAATTGGTATGAATTAATTCTATTAATATTTTTTTTAACTTAATAACACTGATATTATCAAAACGTACGGGCATAGCAAACAATATGTTGATGCTTGAAAAAAAATCACTGAAATCGGACAATGGTGTCAATTCTGTGCGCATTCTCTCAACTAAAAATCTCTAAATTATGGCAGTACTTATTTTGTTTAGGCTTAAAATTCAAATTAGTATAACACTTTCGAATGACAGCACTAAAATAAGGTATTTCTCTTTAATTGTGGGCATATTTTAGACAGTTTATTCCTCACGTAACTTGCTGCTCGCTAAACTAACTTAAAATAACCCAAATTTAAATAGAATAATCCTATTTATAGAAGTGCCATTCTATTTTATATTTTATTGTTAACAGATAAGGACCACAATAATATTTTTTTAGTTTGGTAGTTTAGTTTTTTTGAACAAGTGAATTTTACCAATGTTATGAGGTAGAAAAGAGTTTTTTTTTTAGTATGTACAAGTACTAGCTATGCAATCTCCTTGCATATCTGTATTCCGAATTCTATCCAAACCCGTAGAATAGTTTCGGTGTGAAGTAGCTATGAATGTTACTTAACTTACATACACACTTACTAACAAACTTGTTTATTTTAACTCACTCACAAACTTGTTATATAAATATTAACATGTAATGTGATTCTTTTTAGCTATTACGGATTCCTTTGATACATTTTGTCTAGTAGGGAATTTTAAGAATGTTTATATACTCATACTATACTTAGACACGAGATAGTACTGTTAAAAAAAGTAAGTAAGCAGGTGATGTCTAGCACGTACAGGCGAGTGACGATAAATTGGATCCTTAAAACAAAACGATTTCTGTTTGTTTTGAAGAACCACCTTCAAAGTTGAACCTCTGACATTTCCCTGACCTTTGATCTAAATGATTGGTACCTTTATATATCCGTATTTTCCCAAATGTTCTATATTAAGAACCATGTTGTTTTAGCCTTAAAACGTTTTAAGGATTTGAAGGACAGAAAGAGAAAATTTTTTAGACGGCTACAATTGATGAGTGATTATAACTTGTTTTTTTCATCATTGTCACTTGTTTTTTTTACCGACACCAGCCGTGCGATTCTCTTAATGATTCGTCGATACGCTCGTCGATGAGCTCACGGATGTCAAATACTTTATGAGATATCGCCGATGTTTGCTCTTATGGAGGATCCCAATAATCTATCTATCCACGGTTTTCTTTACTACCGATAGAAATTTGACATAACGTTCATATAAAAAGTGTCAAACATCTATCTCTAGTAAGGCAAACCGGCGATAGATAGATTACTGGGGCCGGCCGTTAGAGAATCGCAGGGCAGCCGTGCGATTCTCTGAGAAAACATCGTTGCATCATTGACAACATCCGTAAAACAAATGACGAGATGACAAGTAACGTTGGAAATACAACTTTATGTACAAGGGCGATATCTCATAAAGTATTTGACATCCGTGAACTTGTCGACGAGCACATCAACGAATCATTAGAGAATCGCACGGCAACTGCGACGTGCAATTCTGAAAAAATTCGTGGTAAAATGAGCACATCTATCATCTGAGGTAAAGTGCCAAGCCAGCTAATAACAGTCGCAGTATCATTCAGAACTCTGAGCGGCTCTGATCTGCGCTCGTCATCGCGAGTCTTTTATACTCGCGTAGTTTCACTTGCTACAGTTCTTTTCAACAAAAACCTAATTACTACGTTGAGGTAGTTAGTACCTATTATGTAGATATCTTGTACTTATACAAATGAGGTGACGAGAGAAAAGGCACTCTTGCCTCACTTTGAAAGCAAAAACACTTTGATACCTAATTAGCATGAATTCTCGTCTTCAGAACTTGAGTTACTCATTTTCGTCACTGATTTATACAATAACGGAAACACGTTCCAAATTCAAAACAGAACAAAGCTCAGAAACAAATACGGTTCATCATAACAACACAGAAATTACCTAGGTAAGTACCCGCGTATAGTGTTAATTGCATGGTTCTGTACAATGACAAGAATATTTATTTATGATGTATGACGTCAGTTGACAAATGATAGGTCATTAAAACTATTCCTATCAATAGTATTTACTAGTCAGTATTATACGAGTATCAAAAATGCTATAAACAGATTACCAACTAAAGGTACTAATTTTACGCCGTGGTAATAATACAAGGATGGTTATTTGATTCATAATGAAACACATCTTAACAGTAGAGTTTAAAAAAAGTAAAATTTGTATATTTGACCGAGTGAGCGAAGCGGCCAAATTGCCTTTCTTCTGTCCGTACGTTTGTTAGGTTGAAAAGAACTGCACCCGTAACCCTGAGACATTAAGTCTCAGGGTTACGGTCTTTTAACGCAGTAATGCGAACATTACTGCTTCACGGTAGAAATAGGGTGTGGTGGCAGTACAACTCCGGACGAACTCATTCACAATGAGTTCTATTTATACTACAAATGTCAAGATTCTTCGCTACCAAGCGTTGTTATAGTGCGTCAATAATTATAAATCAATTTACATATACATTATTGTAAATCAGTAGAAATGGTAACCATTTTTAACCAAATTAAAAAACGGAGGACGTTGTAAGTTCGGATGTATGTATTTATTTTTTTGTGTGTATGTTGACCGATTTCTCCCCATTTATGGACTGATTCTTAACATGGTGGTCCCATTTAAATTTCATCAAATTTTGTTTAACTGTTTTAAGTTTTGATCCTTTAAATGAAATGTATTTCGCATATCTTGATGATATCGTAATTGCCGGTGAATGACAAGCGAAGTGATCCCGTAAGTAGCAACGGTCACTAAAAACGGTACAAGGAAAAAATGAAAAATAAAATAAAAGGTAATATATTTTTTTGTTGTTACATTATATACCAATTTTTGACAACTCCGTTAGCTTAGTTGATAGCGAGCCTGCCTTCGAAGAGCGGGGTCCCAGGTTCAACTCCTGGGCAAGGATATCTATTAGAGAGCAGAAATATTTGTTACAGGGTCTTGAATGTTGTGGTCTTTAACTATGGGCCTCATAAGTAAGCTCAATGTCGCACAACGAGCTATGGAGAAGGCTATGCTCGGGGTTTCTCTACGTGATCAGATCAGACATGAGGAGATCCGTAGAAGAACGAAAGTCACCGACATAGCACAGAAGATTAGCCACTTAAAGTGGCAGTGGGCAGGGCACATAGCACGCAGAATAGCTGGCCGATAGGGCCGGAAGGTTCTGGAGTGAAGACCACGGACCGGCAAGCGCAGCGTAGGTCGTCTAACAACACGGTGGACAAACGACCTGATAAAGATCGCGATGGTGGATGCAGGCCGCTTTCAACCAGTCCTTTTGGAAAATTATGGGGGAGGCATAGCCATATTCATCAGTGAACGTCCTACGCTTAGATGATGATGATGATTAATGTTGTGATGTGTTATTGTGTTTCCTCCCGCGACATACGGAACCCTAGTGCGGGGGTAAGAGTGTGTAATAGTACATTACTCCAGTGGCCATCAAAAGAGTAGTGGCCAAAGCTTGTATAGTGCTTTTATCAAATAAAACACGCAAATTAAAACTAAACAGTACCTTGAAAAAACTTTTTATTTAACTCTAAATTCTAATATAAAACCTTTGATATGTTACCTTCTTGGTGGTTGATGTTTCGGAGTATAAGATCGTTCCATTTTTAAATAACAGGGCAGATATGAGTTTACTATTAATTTATTTGGCCCCTAAACCAACGACATATATATTATGTATTTTCAAACATCTTTTTCCGGCTGCTGCTTGCATGTCATTACGGCAATTTCCTCGCAGAAGATTGTCAAGATAATGCTCAAATATCCGAGCATGTTTGAGAAAACGTTGATTGCACCATTATATTCTTAACAACTATCTTCTTCATTTAAACGAAGCATGTATTTCGCTCTCCAGAAAATTACTGCAAAGATTTCCGCACAAACTCTGTGCCCGTAAACGCGCCGTTTTAATGTTGTTCCCGAAGAACTCTAAAACAGCAGAGGAGGGGTTCAATTTATCTATGTCAACCTTCAAGAACCAGACACCGTGAGATCTCGACTCCATTAAAATTGTATTCGTATTTTATTTATAAGGGGCAAAAATATTTGGAAGCTGTGTGAAATCTCTTAGATACATAAATTATGAAAGAATTATAATAAAAATAAAATTTAGTCACTACACTTTATCATGATTTTTCTTATACTAGTTAAGTAGTAATTTTTTTAGTCAGTGATCTATGACTGGCCGGTTCAGTTGGTAGATCTCTGCCTTCTGAGCCTTGATCCCGGGTTCGATCCCCGGACAGGTCAAACATTTGTGTGCATGAACATGTCTGTTTAATTTGTGTATGGGTGTGTATATGTATATAAGTATGTAACAACAGGGTACCATAATACAGGGTCTGCCTAGTTGGGACCTGAAGACTGAATGTGGCTTATATCCCATATGATAATTATACTAGCTGCACTCCGTGATTTTACCCGCGTGGTGATGGATGATGAAGATGATGAATCATATGTAGCGTATGAAAGAATTGTTTTAATAGGTTAAATAATTTTCGCGTTGCCCCCAATAAGGGTCACCATCAATGGTGACAAAAAGGGCAACGTGAGGATGGCTATATGGTGTCAAGAGGTTTGCTGCAGTTTTACTAGAGCGCTACTACCGGCGTTACGCCCTTTAACACTTCCACTCTTTGAGTGTAGTTATTCGTTCTTGCATCATATTAGACATAATTTTCGTCTTATCCATGTTCATCTTAAGACCTACCCGTTGGGAAACTCGATGGAGACCTTCGAGCATTGTACTGAGGTCTTCCATGGATTCTGCCATGACTACAATATCGTCGGCAAATCGAAGGTGAGTGATGTATTCGCCGTTAATATTGATGCCAAGTCCTTGCCATTCCAGAAGCTTGAAGGCGTCTTCCAATGTAGCGGTGAAAAGTTTCGGAGATATAACGTCTCCCTGTCTCACGCCTCTTTGCAATGGAATTGCCTTCGAACTCTGCTCCTGTACTCGGACTGACATGTAGGCGTTTTGGTACAAACACTTCAGCCCTTCAATATACCGATAATCAATACGGCACCGCTGGAGAGACTCAAGCACTGCCCACGTCTCGATCGAATCAAAGGCTTTGTCATAGTCCACAAACGCTAAACAAAGAGGCAAGTTATACTCTTCGGTCTTCTGTATAACTTGCCGTAGCGTGTGGATGTGGTCTATAGTACTATAGCCTTTTCGGAAACCGGCTTGTTCCGGAGGCTGGAATTCATCAAACCTGCGACTGAGACGGTTCGTTATGACCTTCGAAAACAGCTTATAAACATGGCTCAAAAGCGAGATGGTTCTGTAATTTTTAAGTAAAGTGTTGTCACCTTTCTTGAAGAACAGCACCACCACGCTTTTGTTCTAACACAGTAATGTATAGTTATGCACTACAGATTTAAGATAGACATATCACAATAACAATTTATTGTATCACTATTTACATAGTGATAGTAAATAGTGATACAATATTATTACTAATATATTTTTACGTAATACAACTGTGGCGAGTTTTTGCATAATTTTTATTTTACATATATTATTCAGGAACTGGTGACAGAAGAGCGGCAAGCGCGAGTGACAGATCAACAGTGGGTCCCAGAGGAATATTTTCAAATATAAATTCTAGACCTTTGTTTGTCGACAGTTTAAGATGGGATGTAATGTTACAGTATTTACTAAAAGACAACCCGCGATATAGCTATCGCGGCTAGGCTCATTTTACAGATAAGATACCATAGCATTATTTTTTCCAAAAATGGAACCGACTTCGATACCAAAAAGTGTGACATAACTTGTTAATGTCGGTACGATGATAGTTTTAAAGTAGTTACCTATTATCATAATATAATGCGCATGGTACCGACTCCACTGGTACTGTTCCATTTTTTAGTAAAAAAAATTGTCGCGATTTTTAGTGACCATTGCTATGGTTGTCATTCACCGTGAATGATGATATATCATCAAGATAAGATAGGCTTAACACTTTTCAGTTTTTGGAGTGTAACTCAAAACTGTTTGACCAAATTAGAAATGGGACTACCTCAGAAGTATACTCTACTCGTATACCAAACAAAAAAGAATTTTGTGAATCGGTTTTACAAATGGGGGAAAAATTTGCTAGCATACACAAAAAAAAAAATACTCGAACATAATATAACCTCCTCCTTTTTTAAAGTCGTTTGATAAAAGATAGTTTATAACTCTCATACTTTATCTTATCTTATCATATCGACAATTCATGCTCGTTGTGCTGCACGGAGAAAATATCCGGCAAATATCACGAGTTTAAACTAATTCCTTTATAATAGGTTCATGGTATAAAACCCATGTTTCACTTTCACTGGCTGATAATAAAGATATCCTTTCACTCATTTCGTAACATTAAAATCTATAAAAAATATTCTTAATAGGCAGAAAAAACTTCTCAACAAATTATCTTAGAAAGAAAAATCTGTAGATGGAAAAATATTGTAAAACTTTTAGATTGTACTGAAGACAACCAAACCCGTTAAAGGCGTTATACAAGCTTACATTCTAAGAACACGGCTTAAAATATCTTAGCTAAAAACATTTTGCGTAAAATCTGGATTTTGGTTTTTCGATTGATGTTTCAACCTTATTTCTCATTAATTTTAGGTTAGTTTTTCTATCTTTTTTTGTAAATAAGCCTGTTTTACCTCTAAAATTATAAAATAATTGTTTTACTCAAAGAACGGCTTACGACAGTCTCATTTGTCAGTAATTTTACTTCCTCAGTGCTCTTCAAGTAGTATTCGTTTGTCCTATATTTAAAGGTATCTGTTGAACCAAGATAAAATTTAGAATTATAGTAGATAGATAGATAGATAATTCTTTATTGTTACACCACTTAATATACAAAAATAACATAAAAGTAAAAGAAAGCTTAAAATAAAGTGTTACAATGGGCGGCCTTATCACTAATAGTGATCTCTTCCAGGCAACCTGAGGATGGAGAGGAAATACAGGAATAACAAGACGGGGCGTAATATAAAGATAAAGGTACAATCAAATTAAGACAATAATACATTACTAAATCAAATTAATAATAAATTATAAACAAGAAAAGAAAAATATCTACTAATACATAAAAATACACTAATACATATTGAAATATATATAAACATATACTTAATTCATTGATATACTTACATAATATATATATATACACTACAATACAATATACTTCCATACATATATTTATACATTAATTCTTTGATGTATTATAATCAAAACCCAAGTTCACACGGGCTAAACTAATTGGCGAGATAGAAACTTTTTACTTGGCTTTTGAAGGTCGACAAGGATTGTGCATGCCTGATAGTAACTGGTAATAAGTTCCATAAGCGAACAGCTTTCACTGAAAAAGAGTGATCATAAAATACTGTGCCATGCTGAGGCATACTGAGGGCAAGATTTTCTGATGACCTAAGATTGAGAACGTTGGCATTGTGAAGGAAATTGAAACGTTCCTTAAGATAGCGCGGGGTCAAAGGATTGACCAAAATATTGTAAAGGAGAGAGAGTATGTGAGCATTCCGGCGAAGACGTATAGGGAGCCACTTGAGCTTTGATCGATATTGAGATATGTGATCATACTTGCGCAAACCAAATAAAAATCTTATGCAGAAGTTTTGAAGACGCTCAAGCTTATCTAGTTGATTCTCAGTGAGATCTGGATAGCAGACATCAGCGTAATCTAGAATTGGGAGTAGAAGAGATTGAACTAGAGCAATTTTAGTGGTGACAGGAAGAAAGTTGCGCAGCCTTTTTAAAGCGCCAGCGGTGGCGTACAATTTGCGACTAGTAACTTGTAGCTGAGGAGCCCAACTTAAGCAATGATCGATTGTCAACCCTAGATTTTTTTGAAGATGTACTATAGGGAATAGGGACTCCATCCAAATGAATGGATGGCATCGTTGACAAGTCCACCTTTGAGATTAACTGCGAACTTCCCACAATCATTACCTGCGTCTTGCTATGATTTATTTTCAGACCAAATTGTCTGCACCATGTTGTGATGCAATTTAAATCAGCATTTATTAGGTCTACGGCTCCAGAAAGCTGGTCAAGAGGGGCTTTAGAGTAGATTTGTAAATCGTCTGCGTATAAGTGGTAGGAGGAAGAAAAAATATTTGAGATTGAATTAATAAATATTGCGAAAAGGAGAGGAGATAAAACGCCGCCTTGTGGAACACCTGCAATTGCATCACACCAGGAAGAGAACTTCTAGACGGATACGTTGCCGGCGCCCAAGTAAAATAACTGTGAAACCAATCGAGTACCGTTGGAGATATGTTAATTGAGCGTAGTATGGCTAGAAGTATGTCAAAGTCAACTGTGTTAAAAGCATTACTAAAATCTAGTAATGTGAGTATAGTTAAGTTTCTGTTGTCCATGGATAAGCGAATGTCATCAGTGATCTTCACGAGAGTGCTTACTGTGCTGTGGCCAGGACGAAAACCGGATTGGAAAGGATTTAGTAGGTCATGAGAGGATAAATATTTGCTTATTTGGCTGTGGACTAGGCGCTCAAGAACTTTTGATAGAAATGGGAGAATGGATATAGGACGATATTCAGTAAAAGATTTGGGATTGGGTTTTTTGGGTAAGGGAATAAGTTGTGCATCTTCCCAGATAGTGGGATAAATGCCGTTTGTCATGGAGTTATTAAATATAAGGCAGAGAACAGGAAAGATGATGTCAAGGATGGGCACTACCATATTGCGACTAATTCCATCACCGCCTACAGCATTGGAAGTGATCAATAATAAGCTCTTTTTAACATCACAAGCGGACACTCGATTAAAAACAAAAGGAGAGTAGTCAGGAATCGGTAACGTTGAAAGATAATTAATAGTATTAGATTTTTCAGATACATCAATGGGAAGCACTGAAGAGAAATAGAGATTGAGAGAATCTATGTTTATGTTGTTAGGGATACTATCTTGAAGAGATTTACCAATTCCAAAAGACCTTAGAAACTGCCAGACTTTTGCTGGATCATCATTATCGACTGATTTATGAATATGGCAACGCAGGGCATCCCTACACACCATATTGCAACGATTTCTGGACTTCACATATTTTTCTTTGTTAGAGTCATTAGGGTGGCATTTATATTTATGTCTAGCACTACATTTTTTGCTCATTAATAATTTAATGTCATCTGTAAGCCAAGCAGCTGGACGATGCTTTAGCTTGATGGCACGTAATGGAGCGTGCTTATCGTACAATTGAGTAATCATTGAATTGAAAATTGCAACTTGGTCATCGACTGTTACAGCGTTGGTCACCGGGGACCAGTCTATGTTGCTAGCATCTTGTAACATTTTTTCTTTATTCATACCACTAAAATTGCGCTGAAGAATTACTTTGGGTTTAATTTTTGGAGGTCGAATTTTATACGAGAGAAATATTAGGTCATGATATGAGAAATTGTCAGCAGAACATTGACCATGGGGGCTATAATTGGGTGCATGATGAGTGGCACTAAATGGGAGGATATGCATGTTGCAAGATTTAATGATCGATTCAAAGGAATGAGTGCGGTGGTCTTGCTTGAGGAGACAGGTATTAAAGTCTCCTAAAATAATGGTATGGCTATATAATGGAATAAGATCTTCTAAGATTTTCTCAAAAGATGAAAAGTAATTGACACTTGAGGAGTGGCTGTAGTAGGCTCCAAGCAGTATTTTGTTATTAGATAAAATTACCTCCACAAACAGATGCTCACCGGCGTTGGAGGGTGGTGGTTGAGGCGATGTGCTGATCACAAAAAAAGGAATATTTGACTTTAGGTAAATAGCCACACCACCACCTCTACTACTCGTGCGGTCGTTGCGTATGAGGTGAAAACCAGGTAGTGAGTACAAGGTAGTAGGAAGGCAAGGTTTGAGCCACGTCTCAGAGACTACTATAGCTTGAATATTTTTGTTAACTGAGCCTCAAGAGAGTCGGCAAGGGATGGTAAGCTTACAAAACTGCCATCGTCTGTGCTACCATCGGAAAGTAAAGATAAGAATTATTGGTCGCTATCACTACTTGCATTATCATTGAATAAATTAAGCATAATATAAATATAAAATAATATATATAAATATTGTAAGAAATACTAACTATATAAAATATTTAAATATGTAAAAAATACAATTACTTATAACCAAAACTATCAAAAACTCCACCTGCCGGGAATCGCAATAATTAATTAAACAAAACAGCATAAATACTAAGAAAAAAAAAAGGGACAACAGTATGTACATACATTAATTTAAACACAATCACATAAATACAAATGCTTCACCGCCGCGGTTTCCATCCATTGACACACTTGCCATACGTTTGAAACTCTGAATATTAAAATACAAAGTGTGGTAAGCCAAAACATAAAAAAAATATTTAAATATTAATGTCAGTGTCATATGACATTGACGTGACAATGACAAGACAAGCATTAAATACGTATGAAAACTAATCTACCGTACCGCTAATTCTTTGTAAATAAAATTATCAAGTAACATTTGTGGGTGGATAAATGATATAGTTAAGAACAGAAAAAAAGGGTACATACGTGAAAAAACAACAAAACGGTGCTACTTTTTGCTGGCTGAAGGGGCTCGTCGACTTTTCGATGGCGGTGCCGTGTCCCTGGCTCTGGTGGTGACAGCAGCTGTACCTGCAGTCCTAGGCGCACTCGACGCGGCAATCTTATCGAGCTCTTTGAGATTGCTAATCCGATGCCGCACACCATCTGTGCCAAGTACAAAAACGAAGCCATCCCTTGTCCAACACTTTTGAATGCCAAATTTCTGGCGGGCAGCTATGAAAGTGTCGTGACGCGGTTTTCTCAAGAACTCTGACAGCGTGATATTGGACCCTTTCAGACCGGTCTTACCGCTCCAAATCCTATTTTTGGCATCAAGATCACGTATTTTGAATAGAATAGGTCTGGGTTTGTCAGGTGCTGAAGCACGGCCCATCCGATGTGAGCGACTGATGTCTTTGCTGGAAAAATCAGGAATTTTCATCTGACTAGTTACCAACTTCACCACTACAGAGGTATTATCTTCATCTCTGGTTTCTAGGACACCGTGAAGGAGAAGAATTTTTCGTCGCCCTCGCATCTCCATAGCATCCTGTTGCTGCATAACCAGGCCTACTTGATCTTGCAGGCAGCGAAGTGCAGTCATTATAAATGTACGGAATGCAGTAAAGTCCGCTGACAAGACTGCTACAGTTGGTGAAGAAGATGCTGCTTGAAGCTCACATTGATAGGAGTCCATTCTCTGAAGGAATAGACTTTGTAGTTCAGCCACACTTTGCTGTAGGGTGTCCATTTTGTTTGAGTTGTGATCTCAGTGTTTTTCAATAGTGACAAAAGTGTTTTGTGATAGTGCCACAGTATGGATAACAGATCCCGGCAGGTATTGCAGATTATATTTTAATTATACATATGTTTTAGGCTATTCAAATGTTATTTACTATATTATTTCAATTAATTAAAATGAGAGATCTTTTTGTAAGTGTTTTACTATTGCCTACCCGCCAAAGAAAAGAAAAAAAGTCCGATCTCGTGTCTGACGCAGAACGCACGTCGCTTTAAGCTTCATCCGCTCACTTAACTACTCGCTTGCGATCTCCTAATTTCTTAGTGTTTATTTGTTTACCTGTGCTTGACTCTTCTTCTGTCCGCGTACCATCTTACTTGTGAAATCTGTGCTTACTCTTCCTTGCTCCTTCTGTATTAACTGTTTATTGTATGTGATTGTTGAACTGTGACTCTGAACAATACAATTGTGAAGTGAAAACCAATTGGATTTTATTCACCTGACTACAGCTAAGTACCTACCACCTCACATACTTACTACAGTAAAACTTGGCCGGTGTATACCCGTGGTACCTACTACTTACCACGCACACCACCATATAGGCAAATAGTACATTATGGTACAAGTGTGTAATGTTGGTGATTATCGTTGAGTCGCCATTGAGCCGTTAGGTGAGGGTCTTAAGAGTCGAGGACGGTTATCATCAATACACGCGTGTATGATACGACGTTTTCAACACACTTATAAAGAAAATAATACTAAAAAAAAAATATTTTTTATTTGCAGAAAAAAATACTATATGCGCGCGCATCTAACAATGGCGATCGGTCATAGACTAAAAGAATGAGTTTTATTTTTTTTTTGCTTTTCGCGTATAGTGTTTTAGCCAAGTACAAAATGAGGAATTTCAAGTTCTTTTCATTAAAGAGAAAACAAAAGTTATATTTAAGTGAAAGTTTTATTTATTAAACACGTACAAGTTTAAATTAACATCATTTAAATACGAAGTTGCGTGAAATGAATAAGCAATAGGTAGGTACATTAATTTATTTGTACCTACTATTGAACACGGTCTTTTATGTATCGAAACTTTTTTAAGAACAAAGCAACTCAACCAATAAAATAAAAAACACTCTATAACTCACTTGTGAATAACAGCAATGAAAAGTCACAGTTTAATTACAGGTGTCATTATGTGCCTACTTGCGGTGAAATTAGAGCCACTTTATGAGCAAGTGTGTTGAAAACGAATTATATTAGAATATTTTACAGATTATAAATATATAATTATAATCATCATCATCTCAGCTATAGGACGCCCACTGCTGCTACACACAGCGCAACACTAACTCAAGTAAATAAATCCCGAGAATAGCCTTTGTGCTACTTTGAGCTTAGTTATGAGGCCCATAGTTACAGACCACGTTTCATCGTAACACACTGGTCAAAGCCTTTTGAATGGGGACACTGAAGTATTTTGGCAGTGAAGACTTCGCGATGTTTCCGGGTCGCTGCCCAGCCGAGTCGGATTTAACGATTGATGTCTTTATCGAATTTGGATCTGGCTAGATGGACTGTTTGTCCTTGGTAGATGATTTTTAATATTACAAACCACAAAAGGTATAATTATAAGTATTTTTATCAATGTGTTTATCTATTTCGTTGAAATGAAACAAGCGTCCTACGTATTATAGACTATAGTGCAATCTGGAAATATAGTGATAAACGAGCGAGATGGGCTAAGGCTAATGGTCCTAAATAAGTAAAGAAAACAGTAGAACTGTTTGAAATGAGTCCGTCCGGAGAAGTACTCCAACCATTTTCTACCGTTAAGGGTATGGGTCCGGAGAAATTGCAGGTAACTTTATGTCGCAGGGTTACAGGCGCAGTGCCGTTAGCCACTTGTGCCTTGTTATAGGCAGAGGTTACAATTACCACTTAATGCCAAGCGGGTATACCGTCTCCTAACATCATTACAAAAAATAAAATAACAAAAATGTTGTTCGTTTGCGCGACTAGTCTCTGTCTTAGTTCTTTCCCAATTATACAACACTTCCATTTTATTTTATTGCACATGTGCATTGCACTTGCAATTTATGTTTTAGTGTCAGGACACTAAAACATAAATTCAAATGCAAGTGTAGTCTTGCAGACTTCGTTAATAACGGGGTGCAGGTAAGAAGCTGCCGGGTCTGCCCAATTAATTATATACTCCCAGATGGTGGCCAACTTTTGAACTGTTACAGAACTGTTTGCGTCGTTTACCCTTAACATAACGACCGCTGTTCTTGTTAATTATGAACGTTGGGGACAGCGGGACGGCGGTTTTCATGGTATGAAAATAGCTACAAAAAGTTTTTTTTTAAGATAAATGTATATTTTAACCTTAACAAGAATTCCGTCGATATTTTTACAGAAAATGAGTTGTGAAAGTGAACTTCTCGCTAAATAGTAAACCAAAAATAAAAAAAATCAGAAGGGGACTAAATAATTGATTTTTAACGGTTTCTGCGTTTGATCTAGCTTAAAATATAATATGTACAAGTACAATTTGAAAAATTTAATACCGACTTCCATTCTATTCAGTTATTTGAGTGTGATTCAAAAAGTACTAGACCGAATTTTATGAAATTTAAATGGGACCACACGGGAAGCACCAGCTTTCAAACGAAATTACAATCGGTTTACCCAATCGAAAGTTATGAGCTAACAAACATAAAAAAATAATGTCGAATTGTACCTCCTCCTTTTTGGAAGTTGGTAGAAAAGCGTCGAATTTGGTGTGATTGTAGTACAACTCATGATGTCTAAAAACAAAATATTAATAGATGACCAAGTGCGGGTCGCTCTATACCCAGACAAATACATACAATAATGTAATAATAGTGGTATGAAATACGGAGCTCTATTCAACTTCAGAACCTCCTCCGTTAACAATAAAATCGCAAAAGTCATAACAGACCTCTAAGAAAGAAAATTCCAGTTGGCTATAAAAATGTTTTAATAAAAAAATCATATAAAGTTGTAAGACCTAATTTAGAAGTTATTTTTTGACAACGTCCACATACAGTCTTTTGTTTAGGTAGAGCCTGTACCATGGTAACCTGATATACATACTTATACACACCCAGACACTTGTCAAACAGACATGTTCATGCACGCAAATGTTTACATATCATAGTCGTAAGATAAAAGCTAAATTATCATCATTTACTTACGCACTTAGGGAACTGGGACGAGCAACAGATCTTAATACTGCCAAAACAGCATACTACGCGTCTGCATACTCACGGCATAAACACCGAATCTTTATTTGAGGAAGTTTGGTACATTAAGTAGACCTATTAGCTTCCTAAAAAAAAGGAATCAAAATGAATCAATTCTTATACTCGCCATTATTCAAAATACTGAAATTATGTTAGATAGATAAGATTATGTATTTAAATGTTTGACCAGTCCGTGTACCGAACCCGGGACCAGTGGCTCAGAAAGAAGGTTAGGAAGATATTTTCTTTTACAATGACCATGGTAACAGTAAGTCGGCATCTTCACTTTTATACTTATAGTTACTTATAGATCTAGATGATTTTTTTCTGCAATTGTTAAAATATCCTGCCAGCCGTCGCATAAAAGGCGACTAGTTCTATTCTATTCAAGAGCAAACCACTACAAAACTGCATAAGACCGAAATTCTTACGACGACTAAAAGAATCAAGCCAACTGCTAATACAATATCAAAACAATTCTTAGCGAGCTCATTTGGCTTGTTAATTGAAAAAGTAGAGCCTGATAATCCGTCGTACTGCAATGCGGGGCAAACTAACCGCTGTTATTATGACATACGAGAATATAAAAATAAAGAGAAATAAAGTACAACTTCATGCCACTAATGTCGCATGTACAGTAGTAGTAGCGTCGTACCAGTCCATTATCACGATGTTTTGCGTGCTACGATTGGCGCTCGATTTGATTAAATACTGTGGTATAATTAACTATTTAGTAGACGTGAGGTTGGCATAACACAATAAGGGGTAATGATAGTCGTTCGCCAATCCAACGGTCGATCGCTACCTGCAGGTCCATTATGTATCTTAGTTGCTAACAAATGTTGATTGAAATCGAAAAAAATGGCCGCTCTATGTCACTTTTGTCAGCTTCAGTCCTCCACTTACTAACATTTTTGCTTACTGGACTTGTCAAAACTGACGTAGAACCGCCATTTTTCAAGATTTATATTAAGTATATTATTTTAAGTAGCATAAGGATGATATCCACAGTATGGGGGTAGGCACTATCTGGTGCCTCCTGGCTAGCTACCAAGTTCAAGATTGAAACCCTGTAGTCAAGCACTGAACGCTGTATTCCGGCAGCTGTCCTTGAGGGCCAGTTACCGTAAAACTAGTATCAGGCATAAAACCAATATAGACCGTAATAATATACAACTCTAATGCAAAGCACCTATTGTCAAACAATATTGTTGACGTCATGCGCCTGGAATATGTTAAGCGTAATCCTTTGGGAAATTGCCGTTGAACCAAAACAAAAAAATAGCATAATGTGTTATTCATTTAAATCCATGTATTCGCCCTTGTTACCAGCTTGGAAAAGAAATAATTTTCTATACTTACTCATATATTTTGCCATTTCATTATTATTAGTGTGATACTTCTGATATATCGTCGTAAAAACGTTACAATATCGTTCCTCAAAATAGTGTCCCTCCCTGCAGTCAGCAGGATTTGTGAATAAGCCACTGCTCTGTTCTATTTGTTGCCAGATATCCAAGCTCATGCCTAACTAGTGCTTTCGGGGGTTTATTGAAAAATGCGGTTTTGGCATGCACATGCACCCTTTATTACGCGGAAACGGCAATATGTCTCTTTAATGTAACGAAGTAAATGTAGTTTGCACACAGCGCGTTTTGTTTGTTTGTGGTGTAGTCAACCCATACCTAATAAATATTTAATATAGCATAATATAGATGCATACAGAACCAACAAAGTAAATTGTAAGATTGACAACATTAACTTGTAATTCCAAGATGTGCTTAGTCTATACTATACATACTAATATTATTTGTGTTTTGGTACTTTTTTAACGAATAAACACAAAACCCGATCTCAAAAATAATTTCACCATTTGAATGCTAGATTATCCTTGAGTAACATGTTAATTCACCGTCATCATCATAATCCATCACCACGTGGGTGAAACCACGGAGCAGAACAAGTATCTAATAAGACGACACAGACCTCAGAAAGTGCGAGTGTGACAACGCTTAGTTTTTTAACCTTTCTTTAATCTATTAAATTTACATGTACATGTGTTGTAACAAAAATGGAAATCTACATGTATGTAGATTTCCATTTTTACTTAAACTTCGGTGTTCAGTACGGAATTTACCTAACGGCCGTTTATAAACCGCTAAATAAACTATGTGTATATCCATAATATATCTACGATCAGCTTTTTTATTTTATTTAATACTGCAACTGTATAGTTGCATCATGGCCTTTTAACTTCAGACTGGACACTACAGATAGGTATAATATAAGCTATATATGAAAATACTTTATCCTGACAAATAACAACCGAGTATATGCCGATATAGATTTATAAATCGCGTCTTAACCCAGTTTCATTTATGAACTCGGAATCGCGTCATGCTCGTTCAATTGTATTTCTTTGTTGAACTCGCTTTTATAATACGCTGTACCGTCTAACTTCTGTGTTTAGAGATGGATACATACTGTAGTTAACAGGCTAGGGTACGTTCGAGGGTTAAGCCAGATTCGAACATTGTCTATCACTAAATCGATATAGATATCGATCCCGTTTTATAGGTAGACCATACTTCGATAGTAACCAAAATTTGGACTTAGCTAACGAAGAGGTACATTTTTAGGCTGCATTTTTACTGACATGGCTTGAGGTTTCCGTGACTCCGTGAATTTTCATCCGCCAAAAAGAGTGAAGTTTGTAAATTTGCTTTATCAAGCACATGCCCGTAAGGATTAAAATGTATGTGTACAATATGTGCATAACTCTATATAATTATTTACCAGATGAAATTAGGGCATTGGATGGAAATCTGTTTAAAAGTAAACTATCAGATTGGCTTCTTTCAAATTGTTTTTATTATGTACAGGAATTTCGGGATTGTGTTCGATTTTTTTTAATATATAGACAGTATGAGATATAGAAAATGTGCACGTCTGCCAGCAGACTGAATACATAAGATCTCGACTTTGTACATGTGTTCTATTAGCAAATAAATTATTTGTTTTTTTTTCATTTGATTTGTTTTTCCAGAAGCATTGTGAGAAAGATCACAATTCCACTGCATGTTGCTTATTTCTTAGTGGCAATAAAGGTTAAAAGTACAGATCTAATCGAACAGTGGGTTATGGAATCTGTCCTTAAGAGGCACTGCCATTTTAGATTTGTGCGCTTCCACCTTCACATCATACTTGAAGTCCTTCGAATGAGATAGTGGTATATATACCATATACTAGTACGTACGTAGTACGAGTATATATATGATAATAGCCTATCAGTTAAAAAAACAATAACTGAGGTTGTCACTCCAGATAAATCATTTGCATATCTTTTTAGCAGTTTCTATCGATAACAATGAATTAAGAGGGCTTTGCAAAAAGGCGAATGAGAATACACAAACGAAATTCAGCGCCATAACTCTCCAGATAAGCCAGTTGAGATGACCGTAGTGGGCAGGATTCAGCGCGCTGTACTGATGGCCAATGGAGTCGAAATATTGTGGAGTGGAGACCACAGACCGGCAAACTTCCTAGTAAGTACTAATAGTTTTGTGTTTTATAATTATGAATTATCAAATTTATTCCTAATAAGGTGTAAAATGTTTAGTATCATAGATGCGAAAGTTTGTGAGTAAAATGAGTTATTCAGTGTGCGTCTTTGTTACTTGTTCGCGGTGAGAGAATTAACATATTCGAAATAAAGACGCGCGTAAGGTCGCGGGCCGTGCTTGTAAAGTATCTTACTTTTCATATATTGTTTTGATGAATAATGAAATATTGTGATTACATTATCAACATTATGATATTATTACCTACCTTCGAAGCGTGAGTACCCAGATTCGATCCCTGACCAGGGATAATATTTTATAATGAGCAGTATCATCTTGTTCTTGGACCTAGGATGTTCGTGTTGTGTTAATTTATATGTCCATGCCACCCAGGACACAGGGAATCCCAGTTCGGGGGATTGATTATGTAATAAACGTTGTAATACAACATATTAAAATAAAAAATAAATGTACGTATGATATGTAATAATTGTAAGTATGTGTTTACCCTTACAATAAACAGGCTAAATCTCGTATAACACGACACATGAACCATACGCTAGCTCGCTTCAAGCTCCACTAAGCAATTTTCCGGACAATTTCAAGAGATAAATTTAGAAAATGCTATTTTGAAATTCGCCAGTGATTTTTCGGCTTTTACGTTGTTACGCTGCTCCGGTGACGGATGCCTTCGAATCTTGGATGCTGTTTTGGATTTTGGATCATTGGTTCTCTAGAATGGGAAAACTAATGTCTTAATCCATTTTAGTAATAATCTACCTTTAAACTAATAAAAACCTTATAACCTATCATTGACATGAACCTAATGACGCTACTTCACAAAGATGCGAATTCGGGTGTAGGTACAGCGCATAAAACAAGGCATACATATTTATCATGTCTCATTTATATGAAAATTGGCATGCGAGAGAGAGATAGATAAAGTTGTCTGTCAAATTGATAATATTGCTTAAGTCTACAAATATAAGTATTATTTATTCGTAGACTTAAAATAAACCAATGAGATGACACGCGCGTTGAATGGTCACAATTGAAGTAATTCAAAAATGTCCCAATCGTAGCGTCAGTTTTATGTTTTTAGCTTAGATAAGAATGTTATGTAGTCATTATTGGTGGTTGAAATAAATAATTCTTAATTATAATCACAACACTGTTTGTGTTTGCCGTAGTGACGATAGGCCGCCATTGAATAATGGTTTAGCGCCAATTTTAAAAGTTGAAATACATTTAAAAGTGTTTTTTTTTGTTTAGAGTTCTTTCAAAAATTGTCAAAAAATATGCTAGTGATGCTAGGTATGTATTTTGGTGTCCTGATTAATTTAACGTACAATAAAAAAAAAGGTTAATTTATTATATTATTACTATTTAACAATACAAAACAAATTACCGCCATATTTTTTTCTCGTAGTGCAGAAAAAGGTTACCAGGTCCATTCATTGAAAATCTAGTACAAAAGAAATCCCACTTCTTTTTTCTAATTATTGTATATAAAAGCTTTTTTTTTTGAGAAAGAGCTTAGAATGCGTAGACCAGCTAATAAGGATTGATGGTTTGTACCAGTGCTAGCAAAACTCGTGATTAAAATTTAGTATCGGAAGATACGGTTACGATAAATAAATCTCGCAAATCACTCTACGAATAATATAATTTATGAGAAATTGGAATAAAAAGTAGCCTATATACATAATACCATGTTGACTAATAGAGGAGGTACTATTCAAACTTTTTGGTCGTTATGTGTTAAACTCATTTGTCTAATTAGCGAGATCCTGTGATTCCGCTAATGAGATAAAATTTTGCCTATTCCTTTTATTTGGATAATATTTTACGAAATATATTACTCAACTATGCAAAAACTGATGATTATCAGCAACGGAATGCATTGGTTCAATAATACAGGTTGTTCTTTGTTCAATTTATGTTAAAAGTAAAAGATCAAAAATATATATTATTGTTTGCTAATAAATCGAAGGCATGAATTTTCTTCCTTTCACGACGTTTCACTAACTCTCGTAGTTCTACCTGGCCCTTCTCAAAAACCATCCTGTATATAATGGTTTTTAAGTAATAAAATGTAATGTAAAATAATACTATGGTATATATGGTATGTATATGGTATAATAATACTATAGATAATATCTATACTAATAATATAAAGAGGAAAGATTTTTATGTATGTTTGTAACGAATTGGCTCAAAATGTACAGGACTCATTTCAAAAATTCTTTCACCATTGGAATGCTACATTCACCCTGAGTAACATAGGCTATATAAGATTCATCATCATCATCATCCATCACCACGCGGGTGAAACCGCGGAGAGCAGCTAGTCATATTTAAAGAAGAAGAACATGTATATAGTGTGCAATAGAAAGGATACAGGTCGCTCTTTTCTTTAGTGGAAAAAATTCAAACACAAATATGAATACCTAAGCAATTTTCATTTTTAATAAAATTCACTCGCGTGGTTGTGGATGATGAATCAAAATATATTATAGCCTATATTCATCAGGGATAATGTAGGATACTATAATGGTGAACAATTTAAAATCGGTCCAGTAGTTTATAATTTATTCAAATCAAACAAACAAACAAATTTTGCTTCAGTATAATATTAGTAAGTATAAATGTAAACACCGAAAACACCACTGGCAACAGAAAAAATTACGAACTTGTGAAATAACGTCTATCTAAACATGGAATCAACGATCACATTTACGGGTACGATCAGAACATTGATTTTTCCAACTGCCTTCTTAAACTTTATGATACTATTCAAGTAGAGGTAATCTCAAAGCACTCAAGCTTACAAAAAGGTCCCTATACCTACAACGTACATCTCTCTATACACCCAATGGAAAATCTATTGAATATATAGAACGCCGCGGTAGAGTTCTAGATCGGCATAGGTAAAGATCTATTGAAAATGTAGCCCCTTCTAGCAAACAACACAATATAATTTCAACCCTTTTGCAACCACACCAATATATGCCTTACTCTAATAGAGTTAGGATAAAATTTTACATAGTAGGTTGTTCCAAGGCCTCATTTCAAGTTAGAAATGGAGACGGTCAAGGAGATTGTTCATTGGACCTTTTTAACTACAGCGTCTCGTCGTTTGAAAAGTAAAACGTTTGCATAAATTTAAAAGTATTTTATCAATCAATAGTTTGGTTATACAGATGACTGTTTATTGTCAAACTAGCTGCTCTCCTCGGTTTCACCAGCGCAGCGATGATTGAGGATGATGATGATGAATCAAATATAGCCTTTATTACTCAGGGTGAATATAGCTTTCCAATAGTGAAATTATTTTTGAAATCGGCACAGTAGTTCTTGAATTTATTCATTACAAACATAAACACACACACAAATACAATTTTTTCCTCTTTATAATATAAGTGAAGATGTATATAGTGTAGAAGTGTAGATGGTGAATAGCACCACGAACTAAAAACCGCTTGACGATTGTCATCTGTACGAATTTAAACTTTTATGTGAGTACACAATTTACATAATATAATACAATAATATGCAGTATCATATATACAACAAACTACCTGGTGCCCGCGATTACGTCTGCGCAGGATAAGCACTTCATACATTATCTTCTCCACGAGCATATCTATCTTAATACCAAAATGTCATAAAATATGTACATGGTCAAACGCAATTGTTATAATAGTATTATATGAGTAAATTTAAATACTTAGTATATCAATCAGCAAACATTAATAATAAAATACAGGACTTACGTACATACAATTATAAAATTAATCACCATTGAAAAAAACTGTCGTTACATTTCATCACCCTTGACGGTCGCTGAGCACGTATAGTGTATCGAGCTGTCAAAATGATAGCGTGCTTTTGACTAAGCTATTAGAAACTGACACAAACTTTGACTTAACTGTCATCATTACGATCTTGACGTAGGCGGAGATCTTATTAATTTGTCTATACTGTGCCCAAGCACAGCTTACGCTTTTTCACCCGCGTGACGATGATGAAAAGTATCCTATGTGTTAATCCAGCGCCTTATCTACCTCCATACCAAATTTCATCAAAATTGGCCCCGCCGTTTGAGCGTGAAAGATTAACAAATATTCACACATCCACACATCCATACATACTCACAAACTTTCGCGTTTATAATATTAGTAGGATAGCCACTAATACAGTTTACATTAATACAAAATACTCCATGAAACACCAATTCGCCAGATGTAAAGCGCCAATGGCACCAGTGGAGGATTATTGAGCCAATGAATGCCCCTAGAAAAACTCATTTAATTTTTCTAATATACAAATTAATCATTCTTCTATAACTGCCGTTGTTCCAGTATATATACGGATTATAACAATCTGTCCCTCTGCTTTGTCCGCTCGGGGAGACAAACGGTGAAAAAATTACCGCCTGTCCCCCCTTCAACGGTTGGAGGACAGACGCAACATTTATAGATTTAAAAAGTTTCATCTATCTCCATATCGGTAACGGGGACAGATTCTTGTTTGTTACCGGCCAAATCCGGTTTTAGGACTTTTAACTTACAATTTCTTCTTAAACATTATCTTATACCTACTTCATTTTATTATAAGTATTCTTATTATTTACTAACTAGTGCATCATAGCATATGCGAAACTGGTTGTCCCGAGTTTTAATGTGAAGCAAGCTTACCTAGTTAATAAAAAAAATATAAAATAATTACATGTGGACCTCAGTGAGTCGCATTGTACTTTTTAAAGTATTTTATCGTCTGCGTAGTGCTTTTGCTATCTATGACATTATTTAAAACAATATTCTATGTAGAATTTATTAAGGCACACCTTTTTTACTTGACTATCTATACCTATACAAATGCAGTATCTAAATACTAATTTCAAAAACGAAAGGATTTTCATAGAAACGTTTTCACCTATTTTACCCTCTTAGAGATTAAATTTCGATAAACCTTTTCTTAGTACAGTTAATTATCATTATTAACAAATACCCGCCCAGCTCCAAATTTCAAGTCCCAACGACCAGCGGTTTAGGCTGTGCGTTGTCTGTCAGTCAATACTTAGATTACTTACTCAGAACTTAGATTTTTATATATATTGATGACAAGCTGCGCTCCGTGGATTCACCCGCATGGTGATGGGTGATTATGAGAATGAATAAAATACTTATAGCGCATGTTACTCAGGAATAAAGTATCTTTTCAACACACTTGCTTATTAAGTGGCTCTATGGTCACCGCAATTAGGCACAGAATGACACCCATAATCAAACTGTGACTTTTTCATTGCTATAACTCACTAGTGAGTTATAGATATTTTTTTAAATTTCATTGTTTGAAGTGTTTTATTCCTGAAAAAGTTTATTCAATAAAAAGATGTGTTCAATAGAACAAATAAATTAATGTTCCTATTGCTTACTCATTTCATGCAACTTCTTATTTAAATAGATAATTTTAACTCGTACGTGTTTAATAAATAAAACTTTCACTCAAATACAACTTCTGTTTTCTCTGTAATAAAATAAAACTTTAAATTTCCCATTTTGTACGTGGCAGAATAGGCGCAAACCCTATGCGCGGAAAATAAAAATAAAACCTCATCCCTTTAGTCTATGCGCGCCTATGCGCGCGCATTGCGATCAGCCACACAAAACTGATTAATTTTTCCCGCCATAACGAAACATTTTTCACAACTCGTTTTCACTGTTGAAATTATAGTTATGTATTTATTAAAATGTCTACAAGTACTAGTTATGAAGAAAATGATTTATGTTGTACACCGCCCGATATAAGATGTGAAGCCTTTAACGTTATGGTAAGTTTACTACCTGAAATCTCCAAGGAAAAATATTTATTAATTAGCGTACCAAAATTTCATAAAATGGCAAAACAGCAAGAATACGCAGTCTTTTTCAGAAAATGTGTTTATGGCGTACTTTAAAGAATTATCTTCTAAGTACAAACCTAGCTCTTTGTGGTGTTTATAAACAATGTTAAAAAGTACAGTCCGAACAAAGAATGGAGTGGACTTAAAATCATACTCTAATTTATCAGCTTATCTAAAGAGACTATCCGATGGATTTAGAAGCATGAAATCAAAGGTTTTATCGTCTGACGATATTGAAAAATTTATAAAAGATGCTCCAGATAACAAATATCTGGCTACTAAGGTTAGTTAAATTAATTTTAAAGATCTACGCGACTTCAGCCTGTGTTGTGTGTTGAACTTAATTATTGTTTCTTTTTTTTCAGGTTGCTTTAATATTTGGTGTAACCGGTGCCTACACGGATACAAGAATTAACAAATATAACCTTAAAAACATAGAGAACAATGGCCAGATTTTATTTATTGAAGTTACCTATCACGAAAAATATCGAGTCATAAATAAATACCGAGGTCATTCACCAAACACGGTCCATTCTATGAAATTGTTAAGAAGTATGAAAGTTTGCGGTCACCAAAAGCAAAAACTAACCTTTTCTTTCTAAATTACCAGAATGGTAAATGTACCTGTCAGTCTATAGGTATAAACTAATTTGGTTTTATGCCTAAAGAAATCGCCTAAAGAAAATAAAGTTTTTAGGTTTAGCAGATGCTGAGAGCTACACTGGACATAGTTTCAGAAGAAATTCAGCTACATTGATGGCTAATTCAGGAGCTGGTATAACGACTTTGAAGCGTCATGGTGGGTGGCGATGTAGCAATATCATACGTAGAAGATTCCATAGAAAAAAAAAGAAAATTTGTGTAAAAATCACAAAAAGAATTAAACTTGATTCTGAGGCGCTTCCTACTGACGAAACACCAAGTACATCCAATGATTGGATTTCACCTACCTACACGAATAATGAGCCATCAAATTACAATAGAACATGAAAGTATTTCAATAAATAATCTATCTGATGAGACCGCTAAGCCATCAAAAACAGTTAATTATAATTTTACTAACTGCACATTTACTAATTGTTTCTCTAAATAAACTTTTTATCTACTAAATAAAATGAGTTTTTATTATTATTTTATTCACAAGTGTGTTGAAAAACGTCGTATGACGTCGTATGATCATCAATACACAGTGTACTGTGTATTGATTATTACCGTCCTCCGCTCTCTTAAGACCCTCAACTAACGGCTCGGGTCTCAATGGCGCCTTGGCGGTAATCACCAATGTTACACACTAGTACCATAATGTACTATTATACTCGTGAAAGAATTGTGAATGAATTGGTTAAGTAGTTTTACCATTACAAACAAACAAACACTCATACCTTTCCTCTTTTTTAGATAGATATATAGATAGATAGATAGAAAACACTTGATTGAAACACCACATTAATCACTTAATATTAAAAATTACAATTCTTTAACCTAGGTGTTACAATGGGCGGTCTTGTCGCTCAGAGCGATCTCTTCCAGACAACCCATTCTCAGAGGAGTATCAAATATAACATGAACACAATATAAAATCACTATGCTTTATTGTTTACTTTTATACACTTTTTTTTTGTAATATACATATATATATTATACGTATATAATACGTGTATAATAATAATTACAAAATAAAGTGTATAAAAGTAAACAATAATGCATCTGACAGTAACATTTCTATAGTTTAGGACATGTTTGTCGTTCATGTCAATATGGATTTTTTATTAGAGTAGATAAGGATTAATACCAAGGTACGAATAATGTGGCTATGATGATCAATGAATCTATCAAGGTATGAATAAAAAAACCACATAAGAAGAAGAAGAAGAAGGTATGAATAATAACGTGGTATGTACCGGCGTTACCATTGCATATTTCAAAATTAAAAAAGTATTTATTGCGACATAACTGTCATAGTTAGACATATACTAATGTGGACTTCTTCTAAGAAAAAGGAAACCCCTTTTTCAAAGAGTACGTCACTCTGCTCTATTGTCAAAGACTTATATTATATTGTCCATAGATGTATAGTCTCTGAATAGGGTGAATTCTGTGATATTGTCAATAGTTTCTGCAGCGTACGCGATATATGGACTTTTTGGTATTTTTTCCACACCTTGGGTTACATTATCGAAGTTTTCATACAGATCCCTAACATTTTTAAATATTATATAGCCTATGTTTATCAGGGAAAGTGTAGGATTCTATTGATGAAATATTTTTTCTAAAGAAACAAACATTTTCTCTTTATAATATTAGTGTAGAATATGTAGATGTAGAAAACACAGCAGGAATGATATTGTTATCGCTTAAAGCTTCCACGCATTTTTTTTAAATTAATATATATCTGTTCTTCGTCACAGATATCTGCATAAATGAGCAAATCGCAAGACCAACCGTGTATGAGTAAAATTGGCCTTCTACAAATCCACAACCCACAATCAACAATACCGTGCTCGCAAACACTACAAAGGAGCTTAACTAGACAATCAGTAATCAACACGGTACAAAGAAACAGAGCATACATAATAAAGCATGCAGATACGGCAAAGATATGGCTACAAGAACCTTTATTTTGTTTATATATACGTATGTAGATACATATGTGGCTAGATAGTACACATCCAGTTTTAAACCTGTAATGGCTCGACAGAGGAATTTGCAAGTTTATATTTTTTATGTTAATATTTAAGATGACTAATAATCTCTTGTAATAGCGTGCGAACCTCCTTCCGATACTCCTTACTGGAATTTTACGACATGTATTTTTGCGAGGTATTATGTACATCTGAACATGTTTCTTATCTTACGTGATAACACAAAAAATATGACAGGCAAATTTTGGGAGTTAACATACACCATTCTAAGAGTTTGTCTAATGCCCATGTTGTGCCTTCCCCAGTACCAGTTGGGAGCTCAGTTCTCGAAGTCGTTGATGAATACATCTACTTAGACCAAACAGTTCAACTAGGCATATCCAATTTCGAGAAAAAGGTCAATCGTCGAATCCAATGCGGCTGGGCAGCTTTCCAGAAAATTTGCGATGTTTTCTAGTCCAAAATACCTCAGTGCCTCATGACCAAATTCCTTGACTAGTGTGTGTTACCAGTGATGAGTTATGGCACTGAAACGTGGTATCTTACTCTGGGCCTCATATGTAAGCTAAAAATCGCTTAGTGAGCTATGGATAGCGCTATGCTCGGGGTTTCTCCTGTCTCGGTGGAGACCACTGGACCGGCAAGCGCAACGTAAGCCGTCCAACGATAAGATGGACAGAAGACTTGATAAAAGTCGCAGGACAACGTTGGATGCAAGCCGCTCTTAACCGGTTCCTTTGGAATTTACACGTCTATAATTTACCTTTTGTCTATTTTATGTAACAGATTATAATATATATTGGCATTTACCAACTACGAGTAGTTTTTAGAAAAAAAAGGTCGGATTTATTTCTTCGTTGGGTCAGATGTATGAACGTTATGTCACGTTCGCTTGTTGAGTCAAATTGGAACCAACATTAGCATCCAATTTTGCGATAACGTTTTCATATCCAGAAGTGTTGCAGTAGTATAGGTTTTGTGATACACGTAGAGTAATACCGGGTTCTGTTCAAGCTTTGCTGACGCCAAATGAGCCTGACCCTTTTTAGTACATCAAAAGGGTAAGTGTGAAATGAACACTACATGCTGACTCGAAGAGCTAGATCGACTGGAGCGGTGTTCATTGCATTCAGCATATTTCTCGCTCGATTGTTTTATGCGTTAGCATCTATACTAGTTTGTGATTGTGTTCTAATTTTTTGATCCGTTATGTTTTAGTTTTATTACTTACTTGAATTAATATGGATATTTTCAAGAAAACCAACTATCAATTTGGTTGTACTTTAATAGATTTGTAATCATCTGTCAAGATTATTACTAGTTCGGGTTATATTTGAAGATGAATAAATCAGCTACGATTTATTTATATACTATCTTTATATGTATAAATTAACCCCTATCTAGAAAAGATGAGAGGTTATGGTGAGGCCGAAGACTAAGCCTCCTACGCGAACCAGGCCGCGGGTAGTCGCTAGTTATATAGGACTGAACGCGTTATATGTTTCCATAGCGCGTCGCGTCGACTGACGGCTTGCATGCGGACGGCGCTTAACCGACGGTCCTCGTACGCAGTGCGTAGCTATATACGGGGGTACGGTCGGTCGAGCACTGTAACCACTTTTAAGTTTTCATAAAAATGACAAGCGTGACGGATTTGCGCACTGACGGTAGGTCGAGCACTGAAACCGGCCTTGTGTTTACATTTTATGTATAAAGAAAGGATAACAGTAAGCAAATTATTAGTATCAGTCATTAAATTTGCCAAAACATATTTGTTGATATAAAGTATAGTATCAGATAGTCATTTTGAAATAATTCATCATCTAGGTTTGTGTTAATAATGTACAAAATTAAAAGCTATGTAGTTCTTTTTCTAATTTAGTCATATCTTAACGAATACCATGACATTTCTAGATTTTAAATATCATTGGTACCTACCTTGTTTATAGGCAGTAACCTAGCACCTAACACCGCGCCGGGTGCGTGTAGAGTCTGCAATCAAAGGCCCAGTCAGGCACCGTCTGAATTTGTTACTTCATTCGTCATTCGACGCAATTTGTGCGAACCCTGCCCTCACAGATATGTTGCTAGGACTTATTTTGAATGGAATATGATGGTAAGATCACAGAGTTCCAGAAGGATAGGGTAAATAATATCTCTGTGTCTTATTAAAGAACATTCATACATATAGACGTCCCAGAAAATATTTTTGTAATGAACAATACCTATATAATAATGATCTATAATTTTTTTACTCGTGATCATGGCGCTTCCAACAGTGCCGAAATGTCGGAAATTCAAGTTAAAAGGATTACGGTAAATACCCCGTTTCTAATTGAATTGAATAAAAAATCTTGTAATGTTCACTGTTGATGTTGTTGAACAGTTGTCTTCATATAGTTGTCATATGTTATTTGTTATATTTAGTAAGTAAAACCAAGAAATATCTTAACTTTTCAATTAGAACAAGCGTTTATGACTAGCTGCGCTACACGGTTTCACCCGCGTTGATGGATGATGATGATGATGATGAATCAAAATAATTCATTTATTAACCTATGTTCATCAGGGATAATGTGGGATTTTAATGGTGAAAGAATTTTGCAAATCAGTTCAGTAGTTTCGGAGCCTATTCAATTCAAGCAAATAAACAAATATTTCCTCTGTATAATGTTATAGTATAGGTGATGGAACTTTAGACAAGATATCTTTCTCTTAGAATTAATCTAATAATATATAGGAAATAAACAGGTAAAATACTAATTTATAATAATTCCTGCCACGGCTGACGGTCATCGATTCTATCATCGATCAAGTACTATATACTAGACAGGAAAAAACACAAAATATTACAACGAATACTTAGTAACCCCACAACCGAATGGGCCGGCACGACCGGGGAAGTACCACACTCCAACATAACACCGACGTGAAGTAACATAGCTTGCTATTGCGTTTCACTCGCTTTGTGGAAGGTTCCGGAGGCCCGATTCCCCCTCCCCTATACTCCCACTCTTTCCACTCCCCCTCCACCCTACTGTCTCTCCCTTCCTATCATCCTTCCTCAAAGGTCGGCAACGCACCTCGAGACCTCTGGTATTGCGGATGTCTGTGGGTGACGGTATCACTTACCATCAGGTGAGCCGCTTGCTCGTTTGCCAAACTATCCCATAAAAAATACTTTAGGAATATGGAAATATTCCCATTGTGAGCTACTGTATAGTATTAATCTTACCTACCCTAGGCAAAGTAATACGAACTCTTTGGGTGAAGTCCGAGAAAGCCGTCATCCATTTACTACATATGTACCTCATTTCTTTATGTGGCCTAATTTGTATAAAAGCTCTTTGCTGTAATGTTGAAAAGAGTTTGTAAGAAAGTCTATCAAAAGAGAAAAAGTTCCTGTTGTATATATTCAAAATCAGAATTAAATTGACATGATTTTGTCATTTATTTTGTAGTCAGATTCGGTCCGGGTGTGCTTTTTACATAATTTTTTTCTTGATGTGTTTTTTTCAAAATTAAGGGATGTGAATTTTTTGGATCTCTTTATACTTTACAGGTAAGTAAGAGTTTGTTACATTGTTACGCCAGCTCCATACAAGCTTATACGGTGAACCAGCTACCCTGGGATGAAAGATTCTCTATACCAATTCACCAAGGGTACTTGTACCCTGAATGACGAATGAATGAATTGACCCAGTGAAATATAAGCACGTGATGACTAGTACGGCCACATTTCAGAATTTTATAATTATATTCCTAAATTTAGGGATATCTTTAGAAATTCTTTTTATTTTGGTATTATCTCCTGACTTTGAGAATCCTATATCGTTTATGTCGAATTTCTATTTCTATCACGCCATGGTTAGACAATGTATTGGGGCTGTGAGAAACCCACCGTACCCCTGGCCATACGCCTAGTGATAGGTACTGTAGGTTTTTTAAAGTTAACGATACCATCGAGTGTAGTGATGACCTACCTCTCTCGAATGCGACCAGCTTGAAGCCTACAGTCCTGACTCAAGGCATTATATACCTGATTTCCTCCTCCTCAGTCGTTCCTTCAGTGTTGAGGATTGTGACTCTTCTGAAGTCTCCTAACTGATTCCCTCCACCATTTCCGGTTTGTGGCTTCATGGAGAGCTACTTTAGCTCGTTTTGGGCTTCTGCCTCTTGGTCTCTTGCCCTCTATTTTACCTGTGACAATATTTCCAGGTTGTCAGGGTTTCTGCGTGCTACACAATACACACCGAAATACTGCAGGACCCGTTGAAGACAAATAGTAGATAGCCTTCTATAATATACCTGATTAAATACATAAAAAAGATAAAAATGTCACACTAACATCACAAACGTAAAAGTGAACGAGTTAGCGAGATGAGAGTGTATAATTGTAACTTACAAAGGAATTTATCGTGAAATTCAGCAGGACCAGATTTCAAATTAAAATGTTTATTGGAGTCTTCTTTCTGCTATTACCACACAATATTCCATCTTACATTCACATTTAACGGGTAGTGTGTAAAGAATCATGACAATTTAATCTCACGCGGACGAAATTGCGAGAAAACTAGAATATATGTTATATTATCAAGTGCTGCGACTGGGAAGGCATGGTTTAATGAAGTCTGATGTTCATGAAGTCTGATGTTAACCATTATGACTACTTATAACCTTACAGGGACAGCTATGACCTCATCAACCTGAAATATGGGGTGATTTCTGGAACCTGCAGATATAACCACATGGTTATTTGATTTCCTTTCAAACTAAAACACAGTGTTCTTGTGCATTAGTGTTGGAGGACAGAACTTTGTTACTGCTGGACTCTTACTCAGTTAAATATGCTGTCATATGTTGGATCTATATTTGTGTTGTTCTGCACTAAGGCTGGTAGATCCAGTTCCAAAGAAACTATCCAGTAAGCCCAGAGCTTGCAGGTTCTAACCCTGTGAGATTTAAATAAGTTGCAAATTTTAAATTCATAAGCGCAAGAAAACAAGCAAGTTTTAATAATAAAATCAAAAAATTATTCGCATAATAACAGTATTTTTTATCCATTTACAGTAACAAAATGGCAAAATGCAGGCGCAGACGGAAGTAAGTACTATACGTTTCTTGTATAAAACTAATGATATTTAAAAGCTGTTAGTACTTAGAGACAGGCAGGATCTAATATTTAATGCCACTAAAGTCGTCAGATTTCCTGTCTTCTTCAAAGCACACATACGTTAGATTTCGAGGCTATAGCACAAAAAAATTGCTAAAGAGTATTCGAATCGTAAGCGTCAACGTGTCACGCTTTGGCATACAAACTATGAGTAACTCGTATCTGTGTCAGAGTTGCCCTAGATAAATGACAGTTTGACTGTTTCACGTAAACGACACATTGCCTTACACATACGCAGCTATTCGAGCTAGGCCCACTGGTTCAGTGAATTCCAGAGTCTATTGACTCGGGTCTCAATGTGAACAAACTTTTTTTTGCGATTTCAAGTAAGTACTGTGCAGGACACTGCAGGACTCTGCATGTTATCCCGAGACCGAGACACAGTAATTTTATTAGCTGCAGTGCCCATTACTTGTACTTCGAGGGATCATCATATCATAATCAGCACATTTTGTTCCGACTGTTGGGACTCGAGGGTTCCTCTCTGAGGTAGGAGTTGGGCTATTATCCACCACGCGGGCCCAGTGCGGCATGGTGGTTAGGTTAGTGACCAACCCATGTCGAAGTTTTCAGGCCGCCCGAAGGTCTTTGACATAGCCTAACGACTGTTGTCCTAAGAGAAACAATCGGGACCGACGGCTTAACGTGCCATCCAAAACACGGAAGCTCTCAGTGGGCCGAGCACGAATATCTTGTAACGTAATCGCATCGTTAACGTATTTAGTACAAACTGTCATTTATCTAGTACAATAGTGGCAAAGATAACTCATAGTTTGTACTGAATACGCAAACGATATGATAAATTCAAGTTGACTGTAAAAAAAGGTTTAATAAAAAAAGCTTACCATAAAGTTCGACATTATATAGAAGATAAAGATGCTTGGAATAATCCACTTCTGGCAAGCTGTCTCTCTGCCACCCATAAAATGTAATATTTGTAGTACCTAAGTAGAAACATTGTAAACATCTATATAAAAAGAATGGCCCCCGAGTTTCTTGCCGCTTCTTCTCGGTGGGCGCTATATATTTTGGAACGCGGCGGTAGAGTCTTTAAAGTACATTATAATGAAAAGTTGACGTTTATAAGTGCGTCTTTGATGCCTAAATTGAATAAATGATTTTGACTTTGACTTTGAACGTTACACTTAAACAGATTTTCGTGCTCGGCCCACAGTTAATAAATGCCACTAGCGGTCACTCATCCAAGTCCTGACCGCAGCAAGCATTGCTTAACTTGTTGATCGGTTAAGATCGCCAAGTCAAGCTCCGCTACGAGCGTTTCGTCTTCGAAATTCGTGGAATAATATTATGTTACTGCAATAATATCCTGCAAGTTGGCGCAGAAAGAGACCGGAAAACTGCATCTTTTTTAACCTGAACCAGTATCAAATATGCTCTCTGATACTTATCCATAATTCTTCTTATTGGAACTACCCTTAACTACTACTTAATATAGTGAGGTCATGCATGTTTGTATTTGTTTTTAGAACTGTTGTAGGAATAAAAACTTTAAGTGAATATATATTATGTAACATATGAAATATTATTTATTACAGAATGTGCCGAACGTAAGTGGAAGAATATTTCGTTTATGACTATAATAAGGTAAAAAGTTGTTTTCATATAAAAATCAAATAAACTTGCCTTATACCGCTATCTTACTTAATGTAATGGTTTCCTAAACGCAGCACCTTTGTGCAGACCGATGGAAATACTGAAGGACGGTTCAATAGAATACCTAACATTAATATTCGAGCGCAAAACAAAGTATAATACATAGTTCTTAGTTCTTCATTACGTACATATTTCTCTTGAATCACAATTAAGTTCAATAGTCAATAGTTATTTAATTTTATCCTACTAATATATTAAACGTGTAAGTTTGTACGGATGGGTGTTGGTTACCCTTTCACGCTCAAACAGTTGGTCTAATTTTGGTAAGTTTGGTATGGAGGTAGATGAGGCGCTGGATTAACACATATGATTTTTCTTTTCATCATCATCATTATCACCACTGGTGAATAAGCCTAATATTCTTAGGCACAGCATAGACAAATAACAAGTTTCCGCCTACGTCAAGGTCGTAATAATTACTTATTGACAACCAATATAGTTCTGTCAAAGATGTCAGTTTTGTTAGCTGCGTCAAAAACACGTTAAGGTATCTTCATCAAAAAATATATACCATGATTTTGATAGCTTAATACAATAGACGCGCTCGGCGATAGTCCGCATGTCATCTATCTTTGTTGTTCAGCCGACTTTAGTCGAGCGATTCCGACCCCACCAAAGACAAGTACACTCTGAAGGCCTACTCCCAAAAACTGACCACGGAGTTTTGTTTGACGGATTTCGGGTTTTCTACGAAAGTGAAAAAGCACAAATACCTACATTCAAAGGTGATGAAAGGTTTTGAGTTTTATTCCATTGTGCTCAATTTTATATTTGTATGTACGTACTGAATTTTTTATCAGTGTTTACTTTATTTATTTACTGGTTAACCAATAAATAAAGAAAGTACTAAATTTACCAAAATAATACTACATGTTTTATATATATATATATATATATATATATATATGTATATATATACAAGAAAGTCGAGTTATTTATTCCATTTATAACTAAAGGACGGCTTTACCGATTTCCATGAAATTTGGCAAGGATATAGGTAGATTATCTCCCGAGGAAGGACAAAGGATACTTTTCATTATCATCATCCATCACCACGGAGGTGAAACCGCGGGGCGGTAACATCATTCTAACAGTCTTGAGTGAATCCATACTTTCGCATCTATATCCTCGAAAAGGTAAGCAGCGGTGTTTTTAAACGCTTTTTACCAGATTCTACCAGATGATCAACATACCAGATTTCTAGTATGTCAGATTCTCGTAATACAAGAATTTGTACTGTCATAAACAATGTTCAAAAGTATGTAAGGTCCCAACTATATTCATCTGCCTTAAAAAAACTATCCCGTAACATGACAATATGACCACATGTTACTTTTGGTATATTCCATAGATATGACTCGGCGTCCTGATTTTTTCGTCTTGATCTTGGCTGAATGATTATGATGGGTTATGTCAAAATCCCCATTAAATTTCCCCTTTAAAGGGAAATTTTAGACTTTGACTCATAATCCCCGTTGGAACTGCAAATTCAGGCTAATAGGGATTTTGAGCCTAAAAGTCTCAAAGTCCTCCAAGGGGGAAATCATATTATTTTACATTACTCTTATCCTGGGTAACAGCACGCCGTCTGCTCACACAGATGGAAAATCTGTTGCCTTATGTTTGCTTTAAAGTTTAACGTTTGTATCTGTGGGTTCCCTATTTTTTGCATAACATTTTGGTTTGTTGCCACTTGCCTGCCTAGTACAATCAACATTTCTATGAAGGAACTACTGATATTTTTTTAATCGCTAGTTCTATAAGAATATAATAGAATCTGAAAACAATGGAACCACTGTTGAATTTGGCTATCTCTAGTTCCTCATTAATATTTTAAACACTGGTGAATAAGTTTTAAGGGTGTTAAATAACTAGAGGTAAAAACACAAAGTTTTTTATAAATTCAATAAAATCGACAAATATTTTTTACCTTTTATGATTTGGACAGTATGGATGGATTAATAACATTTGTAATGGATGGAAAGGGATAGCGTCTGGTCCAGTTCAAATCCTTCTTGGGAAGCAAAACGTTTTCTCCTTCTTTGTCTCTTCATTCATCTCTATTCATCTCTATACTCGCACTCAATCTAAAAAATGACCCACAGTAGTTTTGCCTGTTAATATTTTTTTGGGTTGCAAAAGGCTTCTGATTATGCGAATCTTAGCATGTACCGATTCTATATCTTCACAGTGGCGTATTGTACAATTTTGCAGCCGCTGTCGAAGCCGTACTGGGCGGTTTAAACGCTGCACCGCGTGCGACAGGCGGTACAAGGTGCGGCAGCGTTGTTGTCGCCGTCGACGAAGCCGTTGTCGCCGTCGCCGCTCATCATGCAGAAGGCGTGGACGGTAAGTACATATTTTATCAACAGACTTCAAAAAAAAGGAGGAAGTTCTCAAGTCGACGGGTTTCTTTTTATGTATGAACACGCATAACTTTTTACTGAGCTGATTTTGGTAATCCTTTTTTGTTTGGTAGAGTATTAAATGACACCTCCGAGGTAGTGCCATTTAAATTTCATCAAATACGGCCAAGTGGTTTTTGAATTACATTCCAATAACTAAACTGACTGTTTTGCTTATCTTAATGATATCGTTATTGACAGTGAATGACATTGTATCCCGTAAGTAGCAAAGGTCACTAAAAAGTATGAAAAAAATATTACCATAAAATGGACCGACTTCAACATTAAAATGTGTGAAATAACTTGTCGAAGTCCGTACCATGCGCACAATATTGTGATGATAGGTACTTTTGAACTAAGTATATATTTTACTATGTGATAGTTGCCCGTATAGCAAGGCGTCGTTTATGTACCCTATATAGATAAACGCCTGCTTTAGCGATCTCAATTATTGAAATATATAAAGAGAAAAATTCATTTCATGGGACGGGATTCGAACCCGCGTCTTCTGACTCTCCGTGCGAGACGCCATTGACCAACTAGGCCACCGAGGTTCGGGTCTTAGCTGGTCAATAAGCTGTTCAATAGATGTCGCTCCATCCCCGGTAAGACAGTTAAAGTCAGATAGAGAGTTAAAATTCGAAGCTGGGACCCGAACCTCGGTGGCCTAGTTGGTCAATGGCGTCAGACACGGAGAGTCAGAAGACGCGGCTTCGAATCCCGTCCGTTGATGTTAATTTTTCTCTCTATATATTTCAATGTTAAAGGTTTGTTTGTTTGAATTGAATAAGCTCCGAAACTACTGGACCGATTTGAAAAATTATTTCACCATTAGAAACCTAGATAGATATATAAACTCTTTATTTCATCACCACAATACAAAATATAACAAAGAAATAGGATATTATTATAGAAAATATAGTAATATATAGGGTGTTTGGTAGAGGGACCGACAAACCAAATGATTCGGGGTCGTGTTCGGCGGCCCACTTGGAGAATACAAGTTGGCCAAAAAAATCCCCGACCCCCCAATATGTTAAACTTTTTTTTGTGATTCCCTTTTTCTCCAAAATTGTACCTATTTACCACCATAACATTTGTAAAAACTAAAAACATCTGGTCTAAAACATATTTTACAAATGTTATGGTGGTAAATAGGTACAATATTAAAGAAAACGAGAAAATTCACAAAAAAAAGTTAAAAAAATTGGGGTGTCAAGGATTTTTTTTGGCCAACTTGTATTCTCCAAGTGGGCCCCCGAACACGCTCATTTGGTTCAATCAATCAATCAATCAAATCATTTATTCGCCAGAATACAGTCATATAGGTCTTAAATAATATAAATGTGGCAAATTGTACTCAATCTGCAAGCAGACGTGTGAATTCTTGAACTTATAAAATATTAAAGTAAATATCAAGTTAGAAAAAAATGGTATTATAATTAAAATAGATAAATGTCAAAATAAAGAAATAAATAGCATTAAAATCAAATTATTAACAAATCATTACAATTTTGAGTCTCTAAACTCCTTAACACTATAAAAACTCTTGTCCAGCAAATAATTAGTCAATTTTCGTCTAAAGTTATTGCCGTTTAATATTTTAATGTCATTTGGTATTGTATTGTATATTACTATGCACATATTATAAACATTCCTTCTGTACAAATCCTTCCGTGCTGGGGGTTGGTACAGAAGGTTGTCAAACCTTGCTCGCGCTTGCCGGGTAAGTGCTTCATAGCGTTTTTTGAAATACTCTGGATGATTTTTCACAAAAATACAAATTTCCAGGATGTACATGGGCGTTTTTCAAAAAAGATGTACATGTGACGCTCCGGAACTGAATTTGGAATTATATATCAATTCATATATTTAACTGTCTGATTGGGTAATATACATTCAAAAGTGCGTAAAAATCTAAAATATATAACGATATAATTGAAAACATTATCATAATCTTAATTTTAATGTCAGGGTTCACAGGAATCGTTTCCGGTTCGTCACGGAAGAAAAATATGAATAAAAAATTAAATATTAAATGTTTTGTTCATTTGTTTTTATTATTTACTAGGTAACCATCAAATCTTTGGAAAACTAAGTCTTTACATAAAGAAAATGCCTACAATCATCACTTGAGAGTAACTTTTCTATCGAGATCGTCACAGTAGGAACTTTTGAGTCTAAAAATATTGTATCTAACACTCTATGATTGTGTTAATGTTAAATTAAATGTTACAAAAATATAAATCTACAACAGCAAGATCAACATAACAAGAATTCAACAAATATTCGTAATGATTTCTTACATTAGATTAATTTTTCGTCTAGTAAAAACGAGGGACAGTGACTATCTGGAATCTCGAGTGACTAACTGGAATAAACTAAGCTTAATATACACAATTATAGAATTTTTGTTAATAATGTAAGTCTTTAATATAATAAATGATAATTGTAATGAAATGATATTTTTAATTAATTGGCAGTTTTGAAGTAAAAAATATATAAAACATTTTAAAAAGTATAGAACAAATAACTGAGGTTATATATTTTTTTTATTCTTCAAAAGTAATGGTTCAGGTAATGAACACAATCTTGGTATTGTATGTGATACTGATAGCCAATGATAATCTGTAAGTATACTAAAATAATCATGCATATATTTGCCATGCCTTTACAAGATAAGCTTTAATTAGGTACATATCGTAAGTGGTTATATTCTCTTTGGTACATATCATCATATAGATAATTCAAGTACTTCAAAAATACTTTTAGCGCAATAACATAAAAACCACGAGCGAGATCACTCTAAATTATATTATAATTAACAATTATGTATTTAAAATAAAAAACCTAAATAAAAAAAACTAAGTATGAGATTACATATCAAATTGAGTATTAATCACCTTCCAAACAGGTATCGCAAATAAAATCGATAGCTGGTTGATCGCAGCATGCTCTGCATACCCAGTTCTTACAAGCAATGCATTTAGTCATGTCTCTGATTACATACAATTTACGTAATTTACACATATCACCCTAAATCCTTTATATTTATTTCGTTCCGTAGAAGTTAATAATCTGAGAACAGAAAATCAAGTATTTACAATACACACCATTACATGGCTAATTATTTTTTTTGGTATTATCACGATCAAATGTATCCCCAGCCTAATAGTTCCAGTGCGTCACAAAATGATTCCGGATATACATCACGTGACTATCCTGATGTGACGAATCCACTACTTGTTAGCTTCAAACAATAATTCAAACTGTTGTATTCGTTTTATTACTAATTTAGTTTAATTTTACAATACTTCATAGAATAAAATGTGATTGTGTTACAGTTAATAATACAATAACCTGCACATTACCTCATAAAATCGTGTTGCTATCTGGAACTTCGAATTGGAACCACTGTGACGCGAACACTTTTAAGCACAGATTTTTGACACTGGAGTTGGTAACAACATGGCGGCTATGACGTTATGCTTACCAATGTTGCCAGAATGAAATAAATAACCATGATTTAGTGCAAAAAAATTCCTAAGTGTCTAAAAATGACCGTGACTATAACCGGAATTCCGGGTTAGCAATATTGCTGGGACAAGAAGAAAACATTATTTTGAGCTATTTTGTTGCTTATTTCGACTGTATAGAGCATTTAATTGTACTTATGGTTCCATCATACGTCGATCAAAGCTTAAAATAGCACGCTAAATAATTTGTAGTTTTTTTTATGGCGGCTTGAAAGTTTCAAAATGTGCGTGGGACATGTAAATTTTACACAGTTTTGCTGTTAGTTTTTATCGTAATGTCGTATTTATGACAGTTAGGTTTTTTATATAACTACATTTATAAACTAAAATATCATATTTCTACACGTAAATAAACTATTTATTAAAATTACTTAATTCTTTTTTTTAATGAGCAATTAAAATCTTGGACGCTACAAATTTGCATATGTACATCTTTTTTGAAAAACGCCCACATACATGGTAGAGGAAGTATGTTACATGCTTTGAATAGCGGTCTGCAGCTGTCCAAGAACCAAGCTTTATTTATAATTCTAATACATCTCTTTTTTGTTTGTCGGTCCCTCTACCAAACACCCCGTATAATCACTAGATATTCAGAAGGTAATTGTACGTCTTCTTATTTATAATTTTTTCTTCGAAGTACAGACTTTTTGGCCTACTTTTTTATAAGTATACATATGAATCCAACAAAATGCACACGAACACGCGTTTTGTAATAATGATACAATTAATAAATAGGAGCTCTAGAGAAATACAAGCTCCATTCGGCACTCGTACGAGCGAAAACTTATCTTACGGCATATATCAACACATATATCGTTGAACCATTTCCGCGTGAAAAAGTAACAAACACTCGCATTTTTTTTAATTCAAATGAGTTTATTTTCTAATCACATCACATCAATTTTCACATAAATATTATAAAACTAGCTGCGCTCCGCGGTTTTCCTGCGTGGTGATGTATGATGATGATGATGAATCAAAATATATATAATGCATATGTTGCTCAGGGATGATGTAGCATTCTAATAGTGATATATTTTATGAAGTCTATAAAGTAATTTTTCAGTTTATTCGTTACTAACATACGTTAATACAAATCTTTCCTCTTTATAATACTCGTACACACATCAACATTGTCTAGGGATATTTCAATTAAACCTACATAATTATAATTCTATTAACTTTTTGTTAAGACACCTACACATTAAAATAAACCTTGTTTAATAGCCTGTCTAATCTGATAATAAACTTTTAGATAAAGTTACATTTTAAAAAAAACTTAGAAGAGGAAAAACTCAGACAAAATTTCAATCTTAACATCAAAATCTAAACAAAACAATGCATTTTTTAAAATTGTTGAAAACTTAAAATTAATAACCCGTGGATCCACCTAAGACTCTCCTGACACATCTGCAGCGGTTCTGCATACTCAAAACAAGGGTGTCAATATCCTGTTGTGGAATACTGTCCCAAGTCCTGCTAAGATGCAAGAAAAGCTGGTTTTCATGCACAATATCTTCAGGGAAATTTCTAAGAGCTTCTTCTAAGTTTTTTTAAAACTTACCTTTATTTAAAAGTTTATTATCAGATTAGATAGGCTATTAAACAATGTTTATTTTAATGTGTAGGTCTTAAGGCGCGCTCGTACCCTGATTATAGAAAAAGCAGAATTTTTAAACACCTAGTGTAACGAAACAGGTCGATAGTATGTTATGAAAAAAATACTTAGGTTAGAAAAGGAATAGGAAAAGAGTAATAACCGAATAGAATTCATAAATATAACTCTCTTTCAGCAGAAAAAAATCCTAAATAGGTCCGCAAAAATAAACTTTCACGTCCAAACTCTCAGAATTTTCAGCGATAACACTATATTTATTTTCAAGTAATACTTAGACGACGTATAGTACTAAAGTAATAACCAGCAGTTTTTCAATTGTGTTAGTATATATCGAAAAATATTAAGAAAACGTACAAAATTAACGCAATTTGGCATTACATCGTCCAATCTAACAAGCGATTTTCAACCTTACGTAAAGCATCGTAAATTATTTTAAAATTGGGGTTGGACCGCGTTTTAACAAAAAGTTAATAGAATTATAATTATGAAGGTTTAATTGAAATATTACTAGACCATGTTGATGTGTGTATTATGGTAGAGATATTGAGACAAACTTTTAACTGTTATTTATTGTTTTAGTCGCTACGGCTGGCGCTGTCGATCCCGTTCCGGAGCCTTCAAGGTCTGCAGACGTTGCGACCGACGTTACAAAATACGTCGCCGAAGTAGTTAAATCTACCCTCGGACAATAACACCACGTTTTAAGACTAGTAACGTTTGGAAGCCGTCTGTAACTTTGAGTAAGTCCAGTAGGGCTATTATGTATCTCAGTTGCTAACAAATGTTGATTGATATCTTGAAAATGGCGGCCCTATGTCAGTTTTGGCAACTCCAGTAAGCATAAATGTTAGTTGATTACTGAAGCTGACAAAAGTGACATAGAGCGGCCATTTATTCAGATTTAAATCCACATTTGTTAGTAACTGAGATACATAATAGCCCAGCTGATATATCATTTCACAATAAGGATAGCATAATCATGCCACATGACACAAAAAAATTTACGTTTCAATAGAGCGAACTCAATGTATTTAAAACTGTTAATTGGCCAATCTCTAAGAGATTATTAGTATTTTCATCTACTAATATGATGCTGATACCATTTTTTTTTTCATTTATTTTAAACAGGGTTTTATTCTACAAATACCATTATGGTTATGATTGCTTATTTTAGTGTTGAACATAAAGATGGTTTACTCAATGGGCCTACCTGTTCGTACTGCCTAGTGGACTTCTGGACATATATAATAGGTAGTACATATATAACTAATAGGTAATAACCAATATTAACCAGTATAATAATTAATATAATCGGGTATCTAGTAATATTTCTAAAATGGAATGGCGGCTTGTGTGCCCGGATCCACGAGTGTATAACCCGCGGCACGTAACTCTAGCGCTGAGCGAAATGTGGAAGGGATAGCTGCGCATGGGTACAGTCGCGCACATGTGACAGAGAGAGACAACAGTCCCTCGTCTTCGATGTGACAGAGAGAGACAAGAGTCCTTCGTCCCTCTAGCCATCCTGTGATACCCAATTTTTGACTTCTGCGCAATAACGGTCAGCGCTAGAGTTACGTGCCGCGGGTTATACCTGGGACTATCAAAGTGTACACTGACAGACAAATGTGTCCGTTGTTATACATGATGAGTCAGGTGTGGGGCACATATTTGTTACACGGACTGTCAAAGTGTACACTTTGACAGTTCCAGGTACCACATGTGTCTGGTGCAGTAGATTACATTGAGCTCGGGACCCTAACACAATAACATAGGGACTCAACGGGGTATGCGAGAGGAGGGCAAATGAACAGGCAGCAGTATATGTCAGTAAAAATAGCCGTGTTTTTGGCAAACTCGCCCTAAATTTCCGATTTCCTATTTATTTAATTTACCTATTTTTTATATCTGTAAGGTTTAGGGTCACTTACTGAGCATAAAATCACAAAATGCTGACAGATCCAGGTGGAGCTTCAAGCGCAATATTGAAACAAAGTTTTTGGCTGATATCTCGGAAACTATGTGCTTTAGGGCAAAAGTTATTGAGTCCATTAGAGAATACAATTTGGCACTTTTTATTGCCTGTAAACATTTTGTAACACTTACTGTTTACGTACTATTACCCATTTAATGAACCGGTATTTCTATCTAAAATATGGATTAATTGCATTCCATTAGATTAAATGCAAATCAATTTGTAAAGATCAGTTTATGCTCTACAAATTCTGTTTTTCTAATATCCATACTTTTGAAGTTATAGGACATAAGCCTAAAGTGCATAATTTTCGAGATATCAGCCAAAAACTTTTTTCAAAATAGCGCTTGAACCTGCCCCTGCATCTGTCAGCATTTTGTGATATGATGAATAAATTGGATCGGAAATTTAGTGTGAGGTTGAATTCTATTTTACTGGCCTAATAGCAACAGTTAGCCTTTGTATGTGGACGGTCAAAGTGGCAGTGGTGTACATTCAACACCGGTTATATATCTGTTCTATCTATTGCAGGTACTGTTGTCTCGTCTGTGATTTGCTGCTATATACCGTAGTTATGAGAAATTGTGACCGTGCTTTTAATTTCAAATATACTCATTTTTATTTACCAACACTGCATGTTATTTATTAGATTACGTAATTAGATAATACACTTCTTAGGTCCACTTAGTACTTAATAATGCGGTAGAACTTTTGTGAATGAGTTGGTCCAGAGAAATACTGCCACCATACCTATTTCCGCGTCAGTAGCACTACTGAGTAGTTCAAGTAGTTGTACAAATTATACAATCTTGTATCTTCAGTACTACCAGTAGTACTAGGTACCCCATATGGTATTGTTGGATCAAATGTACCACTAAGTAGTTTAACTGGTAGAACAAATGATACCAACGTAAACTTTGTATTTTATGCAGTAGTACTAGTGATACAAGTTTGTATCATTTGTACTACCAGTTAATCTACTCAGTAGTACAACTGATCCAGAGCGCCCATTTCTACCGCGAAGCAGAAATGTTTGAATAACTGCTATGCTAACGCTTGAAGGTTATGTTACAGTAAGGCGAAGTTACAGGTACATGAGACTTAATACAACTTAATGTCTCGGGGTTACGAAATCAGTCACTTGTGACGAATTGTGTCTGTTCTAGGCAGAGATTGCCACTTAACATCAGGTGGGTCTCGTGCTTGTACCGTCTCCTGATCATAAAAAAACTTGCAGGACGTCTCACTAAATACATTTGGCTCAATAGCAAAGTAAGTAAATTTCTATATGCAGAAGTGATATAGTTTATATATATATATATATATATAGTTTATATGCTTGTTTATTGAATTATATAAATACTCTTATACTACATCTATATATATATATAGATGTAGTAAAGAATATGTGTTCCTACTACCGTTGATAGACGCAGGTTTGGCGCGAGATGCGTGTAGGGATGTCAACATCGCAATCTCGAACAAATCTTCAATCGATCTCTTTGTTGGTAACCTACATACACAACAGAAATCAATGACATTTAAAAGTAAAATCGACATTTGATTTGAAGCGTGTGAATCGCATGACGTGCCAACCCCGATTGCTCTGCCGGCACCAAAGATTAATCAGACTATAATATCTAAAGATCGCCGAACAACGTCTTCCGCCCCCACCGCACCGCCTCTTCCCACGTTTATCGCCTATTTATCGCGATGACTTGTACGGGGCCGCGCATCATAATTTGACGCCAGTTTCTATTACTTTCGATCACGCATCGATCACTTGGCGCATATTGTAGTGTATGGGCCAAGGATATGACTTGAAGTCGGTACACCTATTCTAGTAATTGTATTTCTGATATACGTTTTGAACCTCCACCCCTACCTGATTACGTCCTTTCCCCACATGTTACAAGGGCTAAGTCTACGGTATTAATTAAACCATTTCCAGTAAAGCTGTAGCAAAGGTCCAAGAAGTTGATTTGGTTGCTGTCTAAATCAATGGCGCTAAATTGTTATAGTTGAAACTAAAGAGCATATATATTATATGCACATTACTACGTAAGAGGGTAATTGAGATGAAATAATTTGATTATATTTATTAAAAAGCTATCTACTATAATAATACGAGCTAAAAAACTGTGACAAAACTTTGCGCCGTTTTGGCCCGTTTTATTTAATGATTCATGTTTTAGATAATTTGTTTATTTGTAGCATAGTCATATAACCGTGCTAAGTCTTTATTTTTTTTATAAACATTTTAAACATATTTTGCTTCTGTTAATTTACTAAATCAAGTTAAACTAAACTCGATAGTAAACGAAATATAATAAAGAAACGAAAATAGTTTGGCGAATTAAAATATTACACGTCATTGAAAATCAGTGATTACTGATAACTTATTTTAGTGTTAACAAAATGTACATAATTAAATACAAGTACTAGGATATTGATTAAAACGGATATCTCATTTTTTGGCATAATTTGTTATCAGAATTTTCCTTTAAAGTCATATTCCATTTTGCAATATTAAAAGTCCTTCTAAAAAGCTCGAATCCTAATAAGAATATTCAACGAAGCAACAATTTCAAATTCAAAAGACTACATTAACTCCAGTCTCCTGGGTAAACAAAATAAACGCTAAAAAAGCACAGAGGAATATAATAAACAGCCGACTGTGTAAGTGAGAGCTTGACGGAACTTCGCAACTCATTGAAGTGTTATTTGAAGTTTTAAAGAAGGTGTATTCAGCTTGAAGTTAATATATGAATGAAGTCACGCCTGTTTCCCGGAGGGATAGGTAGGATTTTCAAACATTTGTTACGATCCTGACACTCTTGCTTAATTCGTGCTCATCACATTTAACGAGTAGTGACATACAGACGGCTCCATTAGCTTAATTGGTACTAACCCTACCTTCAAAGTGCGGGGTCCCAGGTTCGATCCCTGGCCTGGACAAGTATTTGCTAATGAGCATAAATGTTTGTTTTCAAATGTGGTACCAACCAAGACGGCCTCTTGCAGTTAGTCCGATAGCGCAGTGAATATTCTACGCCATTCTTTCACGGTGAGTGGCGGGCAGTAGCTAGTAAAAAACTCAATACACTTTTAACACAGTCTGATCTTATAACGATCAAAACAAATTCGCCTTTTGAATCCTTTTAGAACTTATGTAAATACAATTTCAAAGAACATTTTTTTCTAATTCTGCTAATTAACTAGATCGCAAGGGGCTGGTCTTGTATAAATCTAACTAGCGAATTCTACTTCGTTAAATGAACATCTACGAATTTGGTTCTACGAATCGTTTTTGTCAGTTTTATTTTGAGAGTATTTCTGTCATTTTAATAAACATTAGAAAGTTATGAAAGGGTGCGTTCAAAATTTCAATTTATATGCTTGTGGTCGGGTATAAATCTAACTAGCGAATTCTACTTTGTTAAATGAACATCTACGAACTTGGTTCTACGAATCATTTTTCTCAGTTTTATTTCGAGAGTCTTTCTGACATTTTAATAAACAGTAGAAAGGTATGAAAAGTGCGTTCAAAGTTTCAATTTATATGCTTGATATTAGGAAGAAACCTTTCATATTTTGACCACTTTCTCACTTGGTTATTCGGTGAGAGATCTAAAATAAAGCAAGAGTTAGAGTAGTAACTGGTTCTCAAGGACTATTCACGGCTATGGTTCAGCAAGCGGACCCAGTCTGGCTTGGCAATGAAAGTGGCCATTTTCGAAGTTTTTAGTCCGAATAAGCCTCCGGTATAGCCCAACTGTCGTTCAAACGAGTACCGGTTATTGAATATACAAGTTATCGTGTCATATAAAGAGCGGATGCACTCGCATATTGAAATGCCGCCAGCAGTAAGTAATCCACCCAGTCAACCGCAGTAAGAGCACAGAATAATAAAACGTAAGAGCTTCTTAACATTAAGTAGTAAAGTAACTTATCTACCAGTACAGCGATATATGTCCTTAAACAAGTGGTAGGATATTATAAAGCTAGGAAGACATCGGTTATAGCCTGCTACCTCGACCTCAGTAAAGCGTTCGATCGCGTGGATCACGACCTGCTGTGGCAGAAGCTCTATGACCGCAAAGTACCTGGACAGGTCGTCCAGGTACTGAAGAATTGGTACCTGCAGCAGCAAAATCGGGTCAGATGGAAAAATGAATACTCTGCACCCTTGGAGCTCAAATGTGGTGTGAGGCAAGGAGGGAGCATGTCTCCACCCCTCTTCAACCTGTACATGGACGCCTTATCGGAAAAACTCACGCAAACAGGAGTAGGCTGCTCCATCAATGGTACTGCGACGAATCATATTTCATATGCGGACGACATGGTTTTATTAGCGCCGTCGATATCAGCAATGCGGAAGCTGCTAGCAGTATGTGAAAAGTATGCTGAAGAACACAATATGATGTACAATCCAGATAAGTCGGTGTATATGATCTTCAAAGCTACGAACTGCTGCACAAATCTGCCTCCTCTCACACTATACGAAGCTGCACTGGAACAAGTCGAGGAGGTCAAGTACCTCGGTCATATGATCACATCAGACCTGTCAGACCACGCTGACATAGAGAGACAGAGGCGGGCTATAGCAGTGCGCGGTAACATGCTGGCAAGGCGATTTTCCCGCTGCAGCGACTCTGTCAAGGCCCAACTCTTCATCAGCTACTGCACCAGTGTGTACACCACAGAGTTGTGGACGAACTACACCAAGGCCGCCATGAGCGAGATGCGTGTGCAGTACAACGACGCATGGCGCGTGATGTTCCGGCTGCCGCGGTGGTGCAGCGCTAGCAGCATGTTCGCCGAGGGACGCGCGCCCTGCTGGCAGGCGCTGCTGCGGAGCCGGTCGGCCGCCGTGCGCACCGCCCTGCACCGCTCTGATAACGCACTGGTGGCTGCGGTACGAGAGTGGCACACTAGCCCGATACATCGCACGTGGAGGGCGTATCACACGCCCATCACTTAATTAATTATTTATTTTGTATTTATGCTAATTTTTAATTTTAAGTAATTTTTGAATTTTATATAATATGTATTCTAACAATGTGTAATAATGGATGCAAATCTGGCTAATAAACATTTCATTTCATTTCATTTCATTTCATTAATGACAATTGAGAATGACGAATGACTAGGCACACTCTACGATACTCTCACTCAGCTTATGAACGATACTCAGCATGGCAAGCAGATAAACACTGCCAAGACCCTAAGACTTACGATTTTAAAAGACGACTGATCCCTCCTGGTCCCTAAAAAAAAGGCTTGCGAGAGCAAAGTTTGAGAACCCCGGTAGAATTGGCGAACGACTAGCTAGTTTTCCTTCTGGATCGCGGGCATTTTGTTCACTCGGCGAAACTATCGAGGGCAACGTCTGTAGGGTTTCCTTTCCATCTCTGAGCACAACCGACCTCACTACAAACGATAAAGCCGAAATTCTGGGCAACATCTTTGCATCCAATTTGACAACGAGGAAGCTACCCCGCCTACTATCTCGTGGTGTGGTAGCTCTATGAAGGAGGTCCGCTTTACACAAAAAGCGGTTCGTAGAGCTCTCAGCTTCCTCGATGTCGAGAAGTCGTCCGGGCCAGACGTAACTGCAATTCTGCGATGGACATGTTATGTACTCAGGAGCTGTTTCCAGTTTTGACAAGTCTCTTCATCCTCTCTTACAGTACTGACTGCGTCCTGTGGTCGTGGAAAGTCGCCCTAGTCCATCCTACCCCGAAAAAAGGTAATTGTGTGACTGTTGTTGCTTATTATGTTGTGTCTAGGGATCGAACGGTAAAGTTGGTCGGATGAGTCTTAGAATGAACGGGACTATAGAGCTTATATACTTAGACACTACTACGAGTATTTTATAGGGAACACTCGGTGAGCGAGTCCAACTTTCGCACATGGCTTTTGGATTTTTTTTCAGTTTAACCTCCAGACTTGATTTCGCATTGCTAAAACGGGATTTTAATTATACTTGTTTCTCCCTTTTATAAGTCTTTTTTTACATTGCAGTAAATAATACTCTAAACATGGATTAGGATTCCGATAACCGATAACAAGATTGTTAAGAATAGTAAGAAAAATAGCAGCATGACCAAACAGTCCAAATAATACTTATTGTCAAGATAAGTCCATACAAAGAAATACATACATTCATTATACAAATCCTCTGTTCGCTCGTTAACCCATTCAATTTGTAACAGTCCACTGTTTCCGCGATTAGTGTTGCCAGTTTGTTTTATTTGTGTGCATCACCGTAATGAAGATGTGTGTGTAAATGGCGAGTTTTTAGGGTAGGGCGATAATGGTTTTCGTACGTGTTAGAACGAAACATGAAATAGGTGCTATTTGGGTGTGCAGTTCGACTGTTCTATACCCTTTTCACGTGGTTGTCGTAAAAGTTGACTATAATGTGTGACCAAAACATTTTCATGAATCATCGATATTAAAGAAATAACCTAGGGCAATAACCACCGTAGAGTCTGAACTACTGAGGCAAACATTTCGAATTTATGAGATGTTTTTTGTAAGATGTTGATGAGTACTGTTGGTTGTTGTAAATTTCAACTACTAAGAGCACAAACAGGAAAATGTATAAAGTGCAAAGCGATTTCATAAAATTATACCTCGTATGGGGTGTATGAAGGGGTTGTAGGTCATATGGGGAAAATGAGTTACATGCTTGCTTCAACTTGAGATTCGATACAAATTTATATTCTGTATAACACGTGGTTTGCTATGAACACTTTCTCACGGTTAACGCACTACACGGGAGTAAAGTTACTTATAACGCGGGAACAAAATTGCAGGTAACCGTTAGTACTAATAAAAACATCACGATATATATATATATCAATATGTAGAAACACATATGTACTACCTAGTAAAGAATTACATAATTAAAACAGAATTTTACAAACCTGTTTGCTATTTCAAGAGACCATGCAAATTACACTGTTATTAAGAGGATTGCACAGTAATTATAATTATATGCATATTAATTTAATTACTTGTCCACACTAAAGGAAAAAACTCTTTTCTACCTGTTATCTTACCATCTTGTTGTCCGATTTCAGTGATTTTTTTTAATGTAATCGATACATTGTTTGCTATTTCCGTACGTTTTTTTTCAGTATTTCAAAGTAATATAAATTTACTTTTTTTTTTTAATTAAACAAACTGAAAAAATCGAAACGCACGGGCATAGCAAACAATGTGTTGATTGCATGAAAAAAAATCACTGTTATCGGACAATGTTAACAGGTAGCAAAGAGTTTTTTCCTTTAGTGTGGACAATTACTACTCGTAGCTATGCAATCCTCTTATTATAGCAAACTAACAACAAGATGGTAAAACGATACTATTTTTGTACGAGTATGTACGTTATTCGTTGTCATTACTTGTTTATTGAGAATTTTTAATTTTTTCAGCTTACAGTTCAAAAATGCTGTACAATATAGGTACATAATTGTAGTTTAAGAAAATTGTAGAAACTTTAGCTCCCACGTTAAAGCCAGGATAACCTTCATTCTAACCTCGTGGTCTTCAGGTCAATAAATGTTTATCTCTCTGGTATAAAAGTTCTTTGACGAATCTTTAATATTTCGGTGAGTTATAAGGACCATAGCAAACTTTAACTACAAGGCCCACCTTCCCTTACCTCAAGATAATTTAGTTTCTTCATTGCCCTCGAGATGTTTGAATTAATAGCAAATTCTATTTATTACTAAGCTCCTCAGAGGGATTTAAGCTGAAACTTTCATAAAATCCTGATGAAACATGAATTAACAAAATGCTTTCAACGGCCCTTGGAGACCGCAAAAATTTAATTACCTAAGTAAATAGGTAGGTGCCCCAACTTTTAGGGGAAAATTGTATTTACGATATAACTTAAAAGCGTTAATAGGGTGTTTTATCGGATATTTCGGGATATTTTAGCTTTTTACGTGATATTATAAAGGAAGATTTTAAAGTACTTTGTTGTTTTCAGTTTGGACGCCCAGTCACCCACGCCTGCAATACCTGAATGTATTATTTAACGAATCCGTACATTTGATCACAGAGTTATCTCAATCAGGCGACGTAGTAGGTAGTAGGACATTTCTTCAAGTGCAAGTCTTGATAAGTACTACCGCAGTGCCAGATATTCTGTCGCAAAACTGCAAGCAGTACTTACTGTGTTAGGGTTGCTTGCTGGGTACACCCAGTAATTTCATTTTCATATTGAGTATGAACAACTACAGCTCGGGTGGAGGAATAGTTGGTGTTCCTTTTTGTGCAAAAGCGCAGGGTCGTGCCCCAAACAATTTTAGAACTTGATTCTACTGCCGTGTGATTCTCAAATGATTCGTTCATTCGACGATGCTCAAACACTTTATGAGATAACGCCCTTGTATATAAGGTTGTTTTTCAACGTTTTTTGTCGTTTCTTCATTTGATACACGGATGTTGTCAAAGATGCTACGATGTTTGCTCTTAGAGAATTGCACGGCTGGTGTGGTGCTTTAACAAAAGACAATCTACTTGCACATAGCTATAAAAAAACAAACAAATCCGCTTCTGACGGCGGTTAGGAAACAAGGTTTAGAGAAAATAAAATGCTAAAACTCATAACGTTTTAAGAAGAAAATGAGTGAATTCTGGCAATCAGTTTTGCGTAGTGAAATGTATGTATAATTTAAATATTTTTTTAATGCTTGTGTCTAAATCAGTTTTTGACTGACTTCTTGGATACTTTGAAAGTATTTAAAAGCGAATTCGAAGTGAAGCCTATAGGCGTTGTTGATTTTATTTAATTTTTCAATTTGAATATTCGTCTTCAGGGTTTTTGGATTACGCTTGCCGGTGGACTAGCATTTAAGGAGAGTAGTACTTTTCTAACGACTTCCAAAAAAAGGGGGAGGTACTCAATCGACTGTTTTTTTATGTTTGTTACCTCCTAACTTTCGATAAGGTGAACCGATTCTCAAAATTTTTTTTTGTTTGATAGCTGGTGCTTCCCGTGTGGTCCCATTTTAATTTCATCAAACTTGACCCAGTAGTTTTTGAGTTACATACCAATAACTAATTTTTACCAAAGTAATAAAATGGAAGTCGGTATTAAATTTTTGAAATTGCACTTGTCTCATACTAGATTGAGAGTTGAACTTAATTTGAACAACTATTTTGAAAATGTAACTTTGTTAGTTTGAATGATTTTACTTAAAAGGGGACCGTTCGTACGTTCCGTCGTAGCTGAATACCAAAGAAAAAAAAACATTTACATGTGTTTTGTCTCCTAAAAGGATCACCAAATTCATTTTAGTTCATGTTACTCCAGTAAGAAATTGTGAAAAGGCAATCGTGTCTTGGTACAATTTTCACCATTTTCGGGACATCTTTGCTCCGTAGACAGCGCGACCCACGATACAATACAATTCCGGAAAATGCGAGTCGTCTTGTTAACACTACCATCATGGTATCAAGTCTTGAAGTCCCAAAGAAATGGCAAAGTACTTAAAGCGCACGGTGCCATTTATTTTTACTTTGCCAAAGATATCATCAAAATTAATCATTAAGGATATAATTAAGATGATTACAGCATCATTGCTTGCTAAGCTGAATCCTCCTCCATCCAAATCTCCTTTAAATTAAACCATACTTTGTTTTTAGTTTTAACTAACAACAAAACTACATACAGATTCAAACTAGGGTTAGCATTTCATCCGCGCAACCCGTATAAAGTTATGAGATTTATTTCTCTCTTTACGTATACTATGTAACATAAATTACATATTCAAGAGTAATTTCCGCTAAGAATATATTGATCAATGTTATATCATACATATTATTATATGCCTACTACTTCAATTTTCGAGTTACACTATAAGGTCATTACCCACTACAACTAATACAAATATTATGACTAAACATTCCATTTGATATTGATACCTACTGAAGTGAAATACAGGGGCACTGGTAATCAATAAGCATCCTTTTAAGAGCATATTCTGTACATCAAAACAAATATATTTTGTTAGGAAGAAAAAAAAACGCAAATTAATAATAAAAATTCGTTTTTTTCTTCCATACAAATGTTAAAAATATCTATGTAAAAAGCGCGCGCGCAATATCGACAAGCCCCGGCCGGCGGCAGGCCGTCATCTACGTGTAGTCCACGTAGATGAATGAAGTGGATGCGATGTAGAGTTATGAAGTGTAAGAGAGAAGCAAAAAAAATTTTTTTTTTTTTGGGAAATTTGTTTAATTTTAGGAAAAAATCTAGAACAAAAGTTGTTTGTTTTGATGTATAAAATATGCCCTTAACAGGATGCTAATTGATTACCAGTAACCTGGTATATTATCCCGCTATCCCACTAATGTTATAAATCTGAAAGTTTGGATGGATGGATGGATAAATGGATGTTTGTTACTCAAAAACGGATTAAATTTGGCACAGAGATAGATTATAGTCTGAAATAGCACATAGGCAACTTTTCATCATCATCATCATCATCATCATCATCATCATCCATCACCACACGGGTGAAAAAGCGTAGCATTCTTGAGCACAGCATAGATATAATAACAAGATCTTCGCCTACGACGATCGTAATGATGACAGTTCGGTAAAATTTTCTGATAGTTTAGTTAAAAGCACGTTATCATTTTGACAGCTCGATACACTAGACGAGTAGTTAGTAGTTACACGTATCGTACTTATCGTACTGTTGACGTATTCACGACGAAACTATCATTTATTTAGTTCAACTGTAGTATCGATAACTCACAGTTTGTACTGTATACGTCAACGATACAATAACGTTACACATAACCAAATTGTCGTACTAGACCCACAGAACACACATCTGGGAATATTAAACAAAATCAATGACAGCCATTACTGTTTTTCCCGCTATCTGAAATGTCAGTTTTTATCTGTATACCTACGGGTTTACATTTGTTTACTCGAGTGCTTGTTTGTTCTTGTATTCTTCCTCGTCCTAGCGTCGTTTTCCTCATTGCTGAGGGTCGTGACCCCTTCCACGGATCACCTTCTGCCGAACGAAGTCTTTCTACCTTGACCTATCCTCAGCAGCGTGTATCGCACTATGGACTTTACTGTCAAGTGCGGTACGAATTTGGTCCGACCAGCGCATTGGACTTCTTCCCCTTGGTCTTTTCTTCCAACTTGCCTATGATGACAAATATTGTAAAATCACAAACGGTGATAAACAAGAGAGCGTAATTAATGAAATGGCAAAATAAAAGGTGATAAAACGATATTGTACTATACGCATTGACGTCACCATTTCAAGTAATTCGACTGTTTCACGACAATCTAATTACTAGGGGCCTACTGGTTAAATATTTTATCAAACAACACTCCAAAGAAACACTGTGCTTTCATACACAAAACAGAGGACGTAGTATTTTCTTTTTTTCGGTGACATGTTTAGTAGTCTGATAATGGAGGATCATAGGCTCTGGACGCTTAGCCCAGTGAATAAAAACCTTAACGGGTTTAGGGAAAACCACGTCAACGGGGTGGATCCAATATAACTTACACGAATTAAAACGGAATAGACCGTTCTAAATCAAAATTTTACTACCCACGCCTATAAACAAAACTTTCAATCTATATTAAAGCTCATTTCCACTATATTTAGTTACAACATAACTATATTTTTATGACTACTATCGTTTTATTGGCAACACAAAGGTCAATTGACTATGCTGTAATCTGAGCTTTATGACGTCATAAAGACTGTTTAGTTTACCTATGTTATATCATAAAATATATTCGAAACTACTTTGCATGGCTATCAGGAACTGGGCCTACTAATACATATCTAAAATATACGTTTTACTAAAATGGTATACCTCAAACATCATTACTAATAAAACTTAAATACCTCAATTAAAGTCAATACTTTAATTCTACGAAGAAATAATATCAGGACGAGTAACTGCCCTATAAAAAAGACCCAATAAAAGTCATGCTAAATCAATAACATCGTTCACGCCGCTATGACTCAGCTCTCATAGTAGACGTTGCAGCACGCGCGTGAACCAATCCCTGCTTTCCTTCTGAAATTTAAACCAATCACCGAACATGTCTATTTGTAACCTCGGAATTAATTCATATTTGGAATCATACGTCGTTTTGATTTGAAGGACCACTTTTTGTGTGGAATTTGTTCTGAGTTATGCTTCCTGACATTATTTCTTCGTAGCTTTAGGCCCACTTGCACGTAAACTTTAGCGTTAGTCATATCAATTTTTAACTCTCATTTTGCCTTGCACTACTATAAAATATCACCGGTTTTGCTAAACTGACATTTCTAATCTTTAGATGGGAACATTGAATTGTCTATGCGCTTATATTGTAACCTGACCAATAATTAATGAATTTATAAAAGTGAAACTTATATCTATCTCTTTGGCACTACAGTACAATGTATATAGACTTTCTTGTTTTTCCTTTGTTGTGTGAAATTTGACGACTTTTTATTCTATACGTATTGTCTCGTGTCATTTCGTCCAAAGAGTACATTATACAGCAGAATGTAACCTCGATTTCTTTTGACACAAAACTTCACTAACCCTAGTTTAAGAATTAACCCTCCCACATTGCTGGGTTAAATATCAATAAATAACCTTAGATGTTGTTCCGTTATCATAAATATATAATCTCAACGCATCGTAGGTACCTTACAATAGAAGGTAATCTAAAATAATCACATACAATAAATTGAGGTTGAGGGTATGCGAGAAAAGTCATAGGCAAGCCAGTGGCGCTCCGACCGCTGAATAGTGCGTATTGTTTCTAATCGTGGAGTCTAGAATATGTGTAAAAGTGCAGTTTTCTCATCGCCCTTAACACCAACGATCAGCTGGACACCCGTACACCCTCCGGAGTCTGGACATCATACGTGCGTGATTCAATAAATTGTCTTGAAGATTCGCAAGGCTGACAACTCGTGAACTAATCGAAGGTGGATTAGATGGAAGCTGCGTGAGATGTGAGGCATACCCAGGTACGCACTATTTGTTTATTGTCTCTGACATCTCGCAGCCCCAACAAAATCTAATTACGATATTTATTGCAATTGTCCCAGTGTAGTAGTTAAGCCATCAACTATTTCGGCTTGGTGCGGACGCTACAGATGTACTCCTAACCTTTAATGGTGCAAGATAAATTAATTGTAAAACCTCGTTTTAGCAGTTGACCCTGAGTTATTGAAGCTTACTCTGTAACGTGCAAGTGGGCCTTAATTTGTAAAGTTTAACCAATGAATTTAGTAACTCTAAAAAACTATACGAGTTATTTATATTTATGTTTATGTATATATTTATGTCTTACATACACATAACAAATGATTCATTGCAATAAAATTATCGTTACCTGCTATATGAATTACTATATGTTTTACACGACGGGTAAAAGATTTGTCAACTACTAACTGAAATATAAGATTTAAAATAGAATAGAATTTGTTACAGGGTCCATTAGGTACAAAATTAACCTTATTAAAACTCAAATACCTTAACAAATAATTATAATATGTTTTTCACAACGGGTTAAAGTTTGCCACGTGCAATCTGAAATATGTATGTATGAGTGCATGTATGTTTTCTTTACGAGGCAAAGATTTTGTCACTTGCAACCTGAATTGTAACAATATGGTTATCACGGCGGATTTGTGACGTGCAACCTGATTTTTCATTCCAGGAAAATATTTTTCAGATAATCCCTTTTCAGATAACTTCGAACAAACTTTAGTAAATGTATTTTAGGCTTCTAGCACCCACATAGCTATAGAAGGGAAAAACAATTTAATATAGTTTGGGTTATTAATAGGTTGGAAGGTTGCTATTAGGTTTCAAACTTGTTGGTTGGTATTAGCCTACCAGTGGGCTTAATCTGGAGAACTTTGATGTGTGTTAAACTCACTCAAACTTTAGTGTTAGTTTTGATTAACAGTATATGCCCGTATCTCCCATATACATACTAGTTATATATGTTAAAATTTTACGCAAGTGTGAAAATGCATATTACTGTATGTAATGTACGTAAATGTGTTTAATTAAATACTCGGCTCTCTTATATCATATCAAAATAAAACTCATCATTAGGACCACTATATGTGGATATTATAGATATATTATATATGTGGTAAAAATAACAAATTATATTCAGTTACTCTATAGTTATAAAATATGTAACGGCATTTTGCTTTCAAACTCAATTCTTTATCAAATCTCAATTTACAATATATTGGAATAGGAAAGATGCTCTACTCTGTGACCTTAAAATAATTTAAATAAATGTGTAAGCTGAATAGAATTTTATAGCATAGTCCTTGAGTTATATTGTAACGGTCAGAAAGACAAAAAATTAAAGATCTGTTTTTGTCTATTGTTTAAATATTTCCAAAGCGTAGATATTTTATTGGCAACAAAACCCGGTAAAAAGTCCTTATATCGCGTACGCTGCGGAAACTATTGACAAATAATACAATAATAGCAAAGTCATGTACTACAGGAGCCGATTCCACTAACTAAATTTGTTCCAACTGCTATCGAACCGTAGCCGATTTACACACATTCTTATTCTGCTATTGAAAACAGTGCAGCTGCAGTTACATTTTTTTGACGTCAGCGATCGAATAAAATTTTATATTATGGTAACTCGTTAGATCATAAATACGACGCGAACTCGTATTTGCCTTTTATATTTCACTATTATATACTAGCGTTTACGATACGCGTTTACGTGACGTTACGTTCCAATTTGTCTACAGAAATAGTAGATCGGCTTTTTGGGTAATTATCGAACGGCAACCGGAGTCGAACAGCAGTTGCAGCGGGGTGGATTGTAGATTAAAGTTGTAAATTAGTAGAATTGCCCCCAGTTTTACAGAATTCGTACGTCATACGTCGACAAAGAAGTACAAATTCCCATTTGTCTAACTATAACAGTTTGAACTTTTTCATTTAGAAATATGCAATAGTGACAAAACCAGGCCACATTATTAGTATCTTGGTATTAATCCTTCTTCTCTTCTTTAAGTGCCTCTCCATTACCGAAAGTTGGCAGTCAGCTTCTAAATGTTTCCTTGTCAATCGCCAATCTGAATAATTGCTCCACGGTCTTGCTCCCTGTCCACTCCCTGATATTACGGAGCCAAGACATCTTTCGTCTACCCGATTTACGTTCCCGGGTACATTTCCCATCATGATGGTCTGCAGGAGAGAATACCGATCATGCCGTAGAACATGTCCGAGGTAGGCGACCTTTTTCTGCTTGATAGTCCGGATCATTTCGACATTCTTTCCCATTAATCCTTATCTACTCCAATAAAAAGGAGGAAAGCTAAAAGTAAAACTACTTAACTTATTCAAACAATTCTTTCACGAGTATAAAACTACATTATGCCTGAACAACATGATGATGATAATGATTCATCCTCATCATCATCCATCACCACGCGGGTGATACCGCGGAGCGGAGCTAGTATGTATATAAAGTTATAATAACTATCTTACAACTGGAACTTCTGCAAAACCGAAGTACACGTTACAGTTTGAGCCAAAATTAACCGAACCCAATATTCTAGTGAGATGTTTGGTTCGAACTTGGCATCGAATTAATAAAGTTCTAAAATGTAACTAACTTGTATCTTCCGCAATATTAGACAAACTTAGTAAAAGGACGCAAAATCGTCGAGGTCTGAGTTCGAACATGATACCTACGTTCTCAATGTAAATTTGTAGAATAAGTTCGCTGTTACTAATATTAAATAAGCCAACGTTCAACCTATAGTGGGAACGCTTTATTTTAAAGAGATGGGCGTGAACTTCGACTATGAATATTAAAAAGTTTGTATTATTAAGATTTACGGTTTGTGTGAACAGAGTGTAAAATGAGTTTTGATAATCTTAGTTCAAGAGATCGCTCTTTTATTACGATGCTCGTAGTGGCCATATTAAGGCTCTCCAATTTAATTATTAATATCAAATGTATAACTAGATTTATACAAAAGTTAAATATAGGATAGATTCTTAATGAAACCTACAAACATATTATAGTAATACAATATATTAGCTACACAAAGTACATATAAAACACGTTTGTTATATGGGAGCCCCCATAAATATTTATTTTATTCTGTTTAGTATTTGTTGTTTAGCGGCAACAGAAATACATCATCTGCGAAAATTTCAACTGTCTAACTATCACGGTTCATGAGATGCAGCCTGGTGACAGACAGAATTATTTAAAATTCTATCCTTAGTATCTATTTATATTCTAGAAATTTGCAAATTTGTAAAAAAATACCCATCATTATTCCAAAAATATACCGATCAACGACGTGATATTCGATCTCAATATAGGCATAAATTGATAAAACCAAAGTCCAATCTAGAAATGTACAGATCCGGCCCTAATTCAATGGCTATAGATATATATAATAAGCTGCCTAATACGCTAAAAGACATTGAAAAGGTAGAATGTTTCATAAAAAACCTAAAATCTTTACTTGAATCTAAATGTTACTATACCTTAGACGAATTCTTCAATGATAAATTCAATGATATATAAATAGATCGTTCCGTTCCTACCATTGCCATACCCTTATAGGGTCATATGTATAACACACACAAACATGTTAAATAAGACCTGCATGTAGCTACATATGTTGCAATAAACAATTGAGAATTGAGAATTTCGTTGGTTTGATGTTAGTGCCACGCCTTGTGTACCTGTGTACCTGTGTACCTGTGTACGGTAGTGGCACGACCGGGGAAATAACACCGACGTGAAGTAGTATAGCTTACTATTACGTTTCAGTCGGTCTCTGGGAGGTTCCGGAGGCCCGACCCCCTGCCACCCCTTGAGGAGTGACCGCGTCACGAAAATTAGACATATTTTTTACAACATTCACACTACCACTACCAAAGTAAAAAAAAACTGTATAAAAAAATATTTAGTGACACTTCCACTGAAAAAAAATACAATGATTTTGGCCTATTTGGGGGGGTGTGCACCACCCTAATAGGCAGATATCTGTCGGTCTAGCGCTCGACGAGTCAACATCTCCTGAGGATGCCTCGTGTAGAGACGAAACACGTGTCGAATCGTTATATATAACTTTCCCAAGGTGGCCATATTAATATCCCTACTAGAGCTTCTATCAATTAGGTAGGTAAATAGATGGCCTGGTGGAACTGTGAATAAAATGTGGGGGTCTCACAAAGTAATCTTGCAAAATCATTGACCATCTACAATACCTAATAGTAAAACTATAATAAAATTTAAAAATAAAAGAAATTGACTCCAAATTATGAACCATCTTAGGTCATTTATGAATCTAAATAAAATAAATATGTAAATTTAACCTGCAAACTGAAAACTCAATGTACGGGTATTGATATATAGTTATTTCAATTTGGGCACCTACCTACTACCTACTTCTGTACCTACTTATTAGTTAATAAACTTTATTCTTATTCTTAATTGTGCGGTACATAATACTAAATAACTTCATTTAAAGTTACGCAACGTTTAAGTAAAGGCCGTAGATTTATAATGTGGCTGGAATACGCGCTTGCGAGTAAAACGAAAAACCAAATTTTTTAACCATGCAGTTCGCACGTGTCAAAGATGTGCTTTCACCTAGATATTAAAGAAAATATATTGTTTTGTACTCTGTTAAACTGTACTTACTAACATAATTTATTATATAAATATATATTCTCCTCAGATTCTCACCCACAACACGAAATGAAGCGTTTCGTTTATTACCTACAAATGCTGCACGAAGCTAACGTAAACACAATATAGGTCGGATATGAAATGAGTCTTCATACCACGTTCATACTAAATGTAATACGGGAGCCTGGCTCATTTCCTCGACATCTCTCGTAGACGGAGCAAATAACGATATAATTATAACATCTCTCAGCTCTTGACGGATTTTTCGCGTAGCTACTCGACGTTTTATGTGTCTACGAGTATTTCTGGGTATTTTCTTCTGTACAGAGTCTTAGCATTTTCGAGGTATTTGACATATGAGTTATACAACGCTGCTTTTAGGCACATTTTTCTTATGTTAAATGATAAGTCGGGGATATTGTGTGAGTATGATGAGCAACCCTGGGTTAAGTCAGGTTTTTACGCCTTTACGCTGTATGCATAGAAAAGTAGGTATTGGTATTGTGGGTGCCACTACACTACTTACATGGGGCATTCATTTATACGTCTATTTTATCTACAAAATTATCTTAGTGCTCTTTATTACAAGTAAAAAACATTTTAGTACTAAAACATATTTTTTTCATACATTATCTAAATGTTGCGGGGTGCACGAGCTGTAAGCGACATGAGCATGCAGCCACACATGAGATCATGTCTTTGCCCTCGCCAGTTACTCTATGATATACAGTGTTGGTGGTAGTGCCACGCTGTAACCCCACAGCCGAATGGGCTGGCATGACCAGGGAAGTACCACACCTCACATAACACCGACGTATTGTCATATATCTATTGCTATTGCGTTTCAGTCTGTATGTGGGAGGTTCCGAAGGCCCCATCCCCCCCTTGCCCCTCTCTTTCTCACCTCCCTTCACCCCACCCTTCCCCCTTCCACCCTCACTCCTATTTCTTTTACAGGTCAGCAGTGCGTTAGCAACGCCCTTGGTGTTGCAAACATCTATAGGCGACGGTGACCACTTTCCATCAGGTGGACCGCTTGCCTACTTTTGGTAATGACAAAACATTAAATATTAGTTGAATATAGGAGTTTGGCCAACGGTCTCAAAAGTTACTAAACGTCGCTCGGCCTATAGACTCGCGTGAGGTCTATCTCGGGCTTTGGGTAAACAAATCCAACATGTAGGTGTATAGTTGCCCCCACTTGCAGCTTTGGATTTCCGACCGTTGCAGTGAAATTGATATTACACAGCTTGATATACCTACTCCTGTCATGCCCTCATCTACTACGTGTAAGTACTATGTCATATACTAATACTAATCTATGCCAAGGATCATCATCATATTATACTATTCCTTGTCTAAATGTACTAATATTATAAAGAGGAATTTCTGGATTTTTGTGTGTTTGTAACGAATTAACTCAATAACTGCTCGATAGATTTCGAAAATTATTTCAATATTATAATGCTACATTATCCCTGAGTAACAAGCTATATAGTTTGATTCATTGTCATCATCATCATCCATCACCACGCGGGTGAAAACGCGGAGTGCAGCTAGTTATCCCACTAATATTATAAATGTGAAAGTTTGGATGGATGGATGGATGGATGATTTTAATCGATGTTTGTTACTCAATAACGGCAGAACGGATCTGCGTGAAATTTGACACAGAGATAGATTATAGTCTGGAATAGCACATAGGCTACTTTTCATTATCTTTATCATCTATCACCACGCGGGTGAAACAGCCTAATATTCTTCGGTATAGCATATACAAAATAACAAGATCTCCGCCGACGCCAAGATCGTAATGATGACTTACTTTCTGTCAATAGTTTGTGACAGTTTCTGATGGCTTATAGTGCGTTCGAATAGCCCCAAGTTGGCAAAAAAACGCTAAAAACGCTCACAAGGGCGTTCGAATTGGGAATATGTGGGTGAAAATGTCGTTTAGAGCTCTTTTTGTTCACCGTTCGCAAAGCTAAAAAAGAGTTATTAATGCCACCGAAAAGTGCAATGTTTAACCTACGTCTGGAGCATGGTTGTTTGTGGTCGTTTTTGACAACTATCTATTTGACAGCATAATCGTGCGATTGTAGGTCTTATGCTCGGTTCAACGTTCAAATAGAGTGTGGGAAAAGTGGCAAAAGTAACGTTTTTGAGATTAAGAACGCTTTGACAAAAGAACCAACAATGGCAACGCCACCAATGCCCTCATTGCTAAACGAACGCACCTCAAGTCAAAAGCACGCAATGATTTTGACAGCTCGATACACTAGACGTGCTCGGCGATAGAGTCGGCATGTCATCCGTCTTTGTTGTTCAGACGACTGTAGTCGAGGGATTCCGTCATCACCGCGGAGGTGAAACATCACTCTAGCGGTCTTGAGTGAATCGCCCGCAATACTTACACGTTATTTTTAAACTCAACATAACAAATAGTTTCGCCTATATATTCTCGAAGGGGTAAGCAGCGGTGTTTTAAAAGGATAATTTTCCTCATCATCAATATCCATAGAGGTGAAACCGCGGGGCGGTAACATCAATCTAGCGGTCTTGAGTGAATCGATACTTTTGCTTATTTATTTGTTTATTAAATAGTAAGCTTACTGTATATGAACCATATATATCATATTATATATCATCGAAGGGGTAAGCAGCGGTGTTTTCAATGCCTACGTTTTGCCAAATATGTTTTTTGGCATGTCATCATGTAATAGGGGGCGAGCCTATTGCCATCTACGGGGCACTGTTGTCTCCGGACTGTTATTGAGAATATCATTCTTGCTCAGAAAAACCCAATAACTGTCTAACCCGGGGATCGAACCCATGACTTCGAGGTTCCACTTCCAACGGCACTTCCACCACTACACCAAGACAAAGCGAGCGAAGCCGCTGCGCTGGCGGGTCAGCTAAATTATAATAAATTACGTTCTAGCGCTCATCGAGTGACTCGAAGTCACTGTCGCTCGGTGAGTCAGCGTCTCTTGAGAAAGCCTCACGTAGTGGCGAAACAGAGTCAAAGAGTCTCCCTATGTGCATTTAATGGGGGATGGAGGGCGGTGCATACTGCATCTCTGCCATAAACATATAGCGCAAGTGTTACTAATTTCTGTTAATTTCATTTTTGGTAAATTGGTGGTTATTTAAAAAAAGACCGTCTGTAAATACGTTGAGGTTCTTTTTACTTTAAACATAGTACATACCTAGTCGGAAACCTAAATCTAATTTTATGCGTTAATCATATTTACTTGTGATGTTAATACAAATTAGGAGTCACGTAAATATATTAGCTGACCAAAGCTAGCGTCGTGAGCTATAAAACCCAAACTACCAAGCTGAGCTCTAGCAAACGTGGAAGCAAACAATAAACACGGTGATATTAGTATTAGGAAACATGGTTTATGTGCTTAGGTCAAAATTAAATGTAGGTTCCTCTCTCGTAGGTGCAGGATTATGACTCACGACCACGTAGAACCATATACTGTTTTAATCACATTGCTGTTTCTTCAATATTTATTAATAACAGCAATTTATAAATATATGAATCCTTTGTTCCGGATTATTAATTATAATAATTTTGTTACTAACTTAAACATTATGATGGTTTTAGATTAGTATCTACCCGCGATCTCGTCCGCATGGAATGAGAATATCGGGAGCCTTCAGGAATAACCTAAATAAAAAGTATAAAGTGGATTAGCTATTCTATTCTAAATGTATTTATGGCCTTGTTGAGTCGTATCAGCGTTAAGGTATTACAAAAATATGCTCTCGCTTACTCAAGCTTTTGCATCTATAACATTTATGTGATGTTTGGCACCACAAAATCCGGTAAAGGCCTCTTCTGCTGCTGCAAAGTATCTGAAGTATTTTCCCGTTTAAGTTTTTTTCGCTGCCTTTTCGGATGCGTCACAACATCTACTCTTGTATCTCACCAATTTTGCCTTGCCAATTGCCTGCCTTCGAAGGAGATTTATTGAAGCTTACGCAGCGCACAACAGGAAAGCATTTAGATATATACTTTTTCGAACATAATTGACTTTTATTGTCTATGATATATATAATACATCTATGATAAATATAATAATAAATATATACTATCATACCATCATCAAAATGTTCTGCTAAAACGTCTAAGATAACTATGATACATACACTACATATTAACTATGAACATCCTTAAATCCCTACAATGTTTTTTTTATGGGAGGGCTGTCTTCAGTAATGGATATTCTAGGGCTACGATGACAATGATAATATTAGAAGTATGCATTTCAACCAAATTTAGTTTTTTTTTTCAATTAAAGTAAAGGAAAAACAAAATTCATTTAGGTTTTCCTGGTGTGATTTGAAAATATTTATTTCTGGGCGTAAATGAGAATTTCAGAATTGATTTTGCTCTCTATTGTAAGTTTTTTTTGTGGACACATTCCGACGAGGTGAAATTTAGGTACAACCCGGTCAGAATATCTGTGCACCTCGCTGGAATGCGGCGCCTCTCCCGCTTCCCCTGTCACCTCTCCGCGCACTCCCCGGTGCGACAGTACGGTTAGCATCTTCGTTGCCAATACACGTCCCGATAATTTTGATATTTTCGCTTTGTTGTTGTTTTGTTTTTTAATATTTATTGTTAAGTTTAGACTGTTTACTGTTAAGTTTGGACATTGGACGTCTGCCACCTTATCAATGTGACCTAAACCCTATCGAATATATATGGAACTTGGTAAAGCAAAGGGTGGCAGATAAAAACATTGACCAATCGGAAAAGAAAATAGAACAACTTACAAAAGATGCGATTAAGTCAATTACGCCAGCTGACTGGAAAAAAGAAGTGAATCACGTGGAGAGACTACAGCGAGAATACTGGGAAAAGGATCATCTAGCAGATGACAACATCACACAACTTTTAATATCACTAGGGGAAGATAGTTCGGAGAGTTCAGAAAGTGAGAGTGAGGAAGATACAATGTCAGGCATAGAGTCAATAATTTATAGTGACTGAGTTTAATAATAAATGTTTTTGTAATCAAAATTATTGTTTTTTAATAACAAACCCTTCATCAATAATAAATTGATTTGAAAAGGGTAGTAATTTTTTTTTACCTCCCCATTTCTCGAAAAATTTTTTTTTCTCACCGTACCCAGACCGCCGATATGACGTCACGAGGTCAGGTGCACAGATATTGTGACCGGGTTGTAGTTATCTAACGCAAATCAAATGTATTGTCTTAATCGTCTAGTTGTTTAAATTTGTTTTTTTTTATATAGCCTTTTCTTCTATTTTCCATTATCTACTTTTTGATTTGGTGTTAGATTTATGATATAGTTTCACAAATAGTTCCTAGCTTATGAAAATGTTTTAAAAGTTAACTAAGTGACATGATGTCACCCGAATGTTTCACGACACCAAATGAGTACGGTATAGTTATCTTCCATTTAAGGATATTAGTAAATAAAAAACGAATATTAAATTAATGTACTTTATTTCCGCTTGCTTCTAAAATTATTGTAACAATTAAGTAATATTTCCCAAAGATGAAAACATTTAATACTATGGAATCCATCTAATTAATATCTACCTACATACAATAAATACAATATTATTTTTAGATATTTTCTTATAAATAATTGTAGAATAATGAACAATAAACCTTAATACTAATCGGAATTTTTTTATAGGTATGGAAAATTGTAAAGTTAACTTATAAGTGATATTGTTAGAAAGCAGTTGTTTCGTGTGTTTTCGTTGGAAAAAAAGGATATGATATCACAGCTATTAAAGTTATAATATTTACAATTAAAACGTTTCTCTTCACTCTACTCTATTATTTGTTAATTATTGTTTATTATAATTTTATTAATAGGGCACATAATATAACATAAAAATGTTAAATCAACTACGTTTTGGTGTAAAGCTAAAAATAAAACTAGTGGCAAAATATTTAAGATTTAATTTACAAAAAATAAACAAAATGAGAAATGTTTTAGGAATGTACTTATTATGTTTTATTTCGGTGACATAATGCTTAATAACTAACACAATTAAAATGCACTATTTAAAATTGAACCTCAGCCGTTTGCTTATTATTTTTACCATTTCATAGATTTTTATTAGATTAGTAAAGAAAGAAATCATGAAGGTAAATGTAGATAGACAAAAAATTACATAGGACAAAGGGGAAAATAAAAAAAGTTATAACGGTATTAAACACTATTGCGTATAACTTCGTCAGGCCTGATTTAATGACTGAAATAAATAGAAAATACTCACATTCATAATCACGATTTTCGATAATTTTGTTTCAGCAATATATCGACTGTCGCCCTTAAAAGTGTATTTACATAAAAGTTATATTTACTATGAAATTCACAAAGTTTGTGTAAAAAGTGAAACTGTGTTTTTTTTTTAAACATATTTTAGGAACGGCATCGGTCCATATGATCGGTAAATATTTACAAAATACTTTCTCCGATATTTACTAAAAACTTGCCGTGCTAAATTTCAAGTCTTGTTGGTTACCACTGTTTTTCATAAGTGTGATTTAGTTTTCGTTCTGGAGTTATAAAAACAGATTTTATTAGAATATTTTATTTAAGTACTGTATAAATCCATGGTACCACAAAAGTATTTGTGTGAGGACTTGAAATTTAACCGACTACGACAGAAGCCCTAATAGCGACCAACCAACACTAACCAAGCAAGTTCTCAAGGTAACTACAACACTTTCTGAAAATATAATTAAGGCTCTTAAATTGACTGGAATAAAGTACAATTTATTCTCTTGAAGTGTAAAAGAAATAGAGCTTTATAAAAGAGCCTGATTTAGAAGTTATTTTGGTTTGGCCAGTCTTGTGTAGCTTTAGCAATATTGGGAAGTGACCAATCAGCGTGTAAATTCGCAAGTGATGACTCGTGGTATATGGGATGGTCTGCCGGGGAAACACACAAAATTCATAATTATGAAGCCCATAAGACTGTACTGATAATTTGCTAAGAGCACATCTTTTAAAATAGGTACCGATATTGTAATAATGTAAACACAATCACTTGGTATTATGTCGGTTTATGTCCAAGGACATTTCTAACGTAACGCTTGGTACGAGACTCAGACTATCGAAATTTCATCAAATGAAACTACGAGTACTTTCGGACTTAAACCGACATAACACCAAGTGAGTGCGGATTGAGAGTGAGCCGGTATGTTTATATTACTATAATGTGTACTTATGATAACTTTCAATCTCTATATTGGTCATGCCTGTCGTGATATTCCCTGATCATTAAAACGTTGAAATTATTCTACAAAATGGCATTTTCTAGTTCCTAGTAAGCATCGGGTTGATCATGATGTTGGCCAGCGCGTTACGTCGTTTTCGCCATGCGCCTGCGCCTTGCGCGTGGTACTGCAGCTGACGGTACCACGTACGTGTGCGGGAGTTTTCTTCCGCCTGTAAATAAAGACAAGAAATAAAAAATTAAAATTAAAACTAAGCAAGGGACCCCCGACACAAGTATGCATGTATGATCCCTATCGTAGCTAACAAAAGAACTGATGTCGTTTAAACGCCTGAACAGCCGTGCGATTCTCTAAGAGCAAACATCGTTGCATCTTTGACAATATCTGGGAAACAAATGACGAGATGACAAGAAACGTTGGAAAAACAACCTTATTTACAAGGGCGATATCTCATAAAGTATCTGACATCGGTGAGCTCGTCGACGAGCGCATCGACAAATCATTACAGAATCGCACGGCAGATCTTTATATATTGTAGCTAAATTCATCTTGATCACATCAGTTAACAAACAAAAACAAACCGCATTATTATCGGTCTTCATTTGTTTAGGAGTAACAGTGCCACACAGACCATCATCCTTCTTTTGCGTCGGGGGTTAAAAAGGTAGTTTTCGGCAAAAGAAAGAACATATAGAAAAATCTACGATTTTTAGCAGAGTTTTTCTTTTTGCGCTTACAATACATATACATATTATTGCCATAGTGTGTTCTTTGATCTCTTTCAGGCATCACGTAGCAACCGATGTCGACATAATTTTAATTTAAAAAAGACATGTATTATACATGTCTTTTTTATTGTATGCTTGAAATATTTCAAAGTTTTCAATTTCATTTAAATAAATGAAATCATAGATTAATAGGAAAATTATGTAAACTGTAGTCCAGTTCTTCACCTGGGAAAGCCGTATAATAATAGATACACTAGTGTATTGAGTAACAAAGCTGTGTAAGAATATAATATGTGTTTTCTAGATTATTCAGCTCTGTAACATTTAATAGAATAGTAGTAAAATTCGCTAACTATTTAAATATATGAAATCCCCATTTGAATCTTATACTTTAAACGAGCAATTCTTATATATATTATATAATCTGGACGGAAACATCGGATTTTCATAAAATTTAGTACATAGGGGATTCGATTTAATTTGTGTAAGCGTCGCATTGCAAAATCTTGAATCGCGCCAACAAGATTCTCACGGGACATTTATTGCTTTTTCTACCGACTACCGAAAAGGAGGAGGTGCTCAATTCGACTGTGTTTTTTGTTACCTCATAACTCGATAGCGTGAACCGATTCATAAATTTCTTTTTTTTATTTGAATGCTGGTGCTTCCCGTGTAGTCTCATTAAAATTTTATCAAATTCGGTCAAGTAGTTATTGAGATACACTCAACTGACAACTGAATAGAATGGAAGTCGGTATAAAATTTTCAACTTGTACTTGTTGTATTCATGCCTAAATCGAGCAAAGCTCGGTTCAGCAGGTACTAACAATATAAACTTGCAGAACTGATAGTCAATGGCACATGCTATTGCTCCAAATACAATTACCTTAAAGATATAAGAATCCTTCGTCGTTATTTCGTGAACTTCAAAGAAGTGCTCGGGCTCATGGTCCGCGGCGACCACACATCGGTCCAGGAACAGCGGCTCCCTCTGCAGCGTGTACCGGCCAGCCTTCTCCCTCACGAGGAGTAGTGCTGCTTCTCGGACGCCGGATCGTGCGAACAGCTCGCCTTCCTTCTCCCTGGCCTCGCGGTCGCGTGCTTCGCGGACTTCACGGATTTCGGTCGTTTTGTGGGTCGTCGTTGGCTGTGAAAATGGGATTTATGGCTTTATTATTATTCTTAGTATAAATCATACTATTATATTATTCTAACTAATATTATAAATGCGAAAAAGTTAATGAAACTCACGTTCATTATTTTTAAATACTAAAACGGGAAAACGCGAGAGTTCGCGATGTCACGATCGACAATTGTTTTGGCTTCAGTGGGCGTAGCACGAATTAATTCAACGTAACGTAACGTGCCATTTACATGAAACAATTGTGACCTACGAAGAAATAATATCAGGAAGAGTAACTGCCTTAAAAAAATGACCCAATAAAAGTCGTGCTAAATCAATAACATCGTTCACGCCGCTATGACTAAGCTGTCATAGTAGACGTTGCAGCACGCGCTTTGATTAACCCCTGGTTTCCTTCTGAAATTTAAACCAATCACCGAACATGTCTATTTGTAACTTCGGAAGTACGTAATTCGTATTTGGAATCATACGTCGTTTTGGTTTGAAGGACCACTTTTTGTGTGGAATTTGTTCAGAGTTATGCTTCCTGACATTATTTCTTCGTAGATTGTGACACAGATAGCTCATACATTGTAAGTCGAACCATGACGCGTTGATATTTGCGATGTATGCTTTTTCGCAAATTATTTGTGCTACGGCCTCAGTGCGCTCGTCGATGCGTCAGTGCAAGGCAGGACGCACCGACAACGACAAAAGGCTTCCGGACGAAGGTAAAACAATTGTCGATCGTGATATCAACAACGCGTAAGTCTCACGATAGTCCCGTTTTATTATGATAAAATGTAAGTAAGTACACTTATTTGTTTTTAATTACGCTATCACGCCTGAACGGCTCGTAATGAAATTAGGCAAGGAGATTGATTATATCCCGGGGAAGAAATGAAGAACGCAGGGTGCAATAGATGTTGATGATGAGGAAAATTATCATGTGTTAATCCAATGCCTCATCTATTATTACCTATTTCATCCAAATCGGTTCAACCGTCATTAACGTGTATGGGTAACAAAACATACAAACTTTCACAATCATATAAATTCTGGGTCAATATAAGTTTACAGCAGCAAATCCGAATAGGAACTTGACATTTTGAGCACAATAAAGAATATAGCCAAGTACCTATTACATGCCAGTATGAAAGCATACATTTTTTGTACTAGTGACGTTTGCCTGATGGTGATCACTGATAATGTCACGCCTCAATCAGTGTATAGTACATATTTAAGCTTAAATTTTCTGCAGGCACTGCGCTCATCGCCCTGACACATACCTTTACAGACTCATTCACGCTGTAATTACTCGCTACTGTGACCCTTTAATTTCAACGCGGTAATAGCGCTTTTATAAGATAGGAACGAAGAGGTCGTGGAGGTCGTGCTTAATACAAATAGGGCAAAGGCAGAAGTCTGCGGCCGGATGCTCTAGCTAATGTCAGTGTAATAAGGAAAATAGTGTTACTAGATTAAGCAATATAAAGTATTCTTTTTGTTATGTAAAATTGTGATGTTTGGAGAACGAAGTCTCCATTGAAATGTATGTTATTTTAATTTATCCAATTTAAAAATGGTACGGGCCATAGTGTCTGTAGTGTGTAATTATTGTATTTAAAAAAAATATAGCGCTTTCATACTACAGTTTCGAGAGAGACAGAATATCTGGCACTGTTGTGGTACCTTCCAAGACGGACACTTGTAGAGGTGTACTACTACCTTACGAGTCCTGTAGTGTGTTGCCATCTCCCGGAGACATGTAAAGATTCTTAGGGTACGTACCCTACATGAATGTAGGGGATTAGTATCCAAAATAAATATTAGCCGTATAGCATCTGGACAAGATCTTACACTTACGTAACCTCTTTACGATACTGGCCTCTTTACCTCCAATATCCTTTTTCGTATGATTTGCCCTTAAACGCGGCTGCGACTAATCCAGTCGTAAAATTTTACGACTCCAAAAGGCAAAGCTGCTCCCATATTACACGCACCATCACGCTTATTACGACTCCAGCATTGTTAATTACCAAGTTTATTACTAAAAGTGGTAGCTTAGCTTTACCTTTGCCACATCTCTATTGTTATAAAAAACGACGCTGTGTCAGTTTCTCTTTTGCAACTATAAGACGAAACTAGACAGCTTTGATAAAAATGGTATGTTCTATGTACATAGGTTTATTACAGTAGGCAATCATTTCTAGAAGGCGCGACACAACAAATTACAAAATGTTCTATTTGGAACTAGCTGACCGTTCAGGTCGACTGATCAGCAGTTATATATGTTATATTTATATATATGGGACAACATCCACTCAAAGGTCTTCAGGTCTGAAACTAGGCAGAGCCTGTACTGTGGTAACCAGATGACTGATATACATACTAATACACATAAAGGTAGTTGACAACCAATAGGTAAAGGTTGTCTGGAAGAGATCGCTTTTAGCGATAAGGCCTCCCATTTGTGCCTACTATTTAAGTTTTTTCCTTATGTTGTATTTACTTTGGTGCAAATAAAGAGTTTTTGTATTGTATTGTATTGTACATTTACACACCCAGACACAAATCAAACAAACATGTTTAAGCACACAAATGTTTGACCTGTCCGGGGTTCAAACCCGGGACCAGCGGCTCAGAAGGCTGGAGTGCTACCAACTGCACCAACCGGCATGTCAAAGTTTCGTTTGATGTTCAGCTATTAATGGTACCTCATACAAACCCACAACAACAAAATTGCATTCACTTCAATTTAGGTAGGTGTGAAATTTCCGAAAAACCCTTCTTTGGTAAATGGTTACAACATAAAAGGTAACCAGTGGCCCAAGCACGAACATTTGCTAAAGTGTAACGTTATCGTATCGTTGACGTATACAGTACAAACTATCATTTAGCTAGTACAACTGTGGCACAGATAATTCATAGTTTTTACTGTATACGATAACGTTACACTTTAGCAAATGTTCGTGCTCGGGCCACTGTGCTTAAATGTCAAGTTTGTTACCTCAGCAGTTTATGCTGTACGTTGATAACCAATCAAGTCAGTGGTATTCGGTCAGGACCAGTAAATATGTGTGTAGATCTCAAACACTAGTCGATGACACCAGTGTCAAATTATACTACTAGTCCACCAAGTGTATTTTTATTTTCGTATCGACGATACCTATTTATATTTGCGCACTACATCTAAAAAAAGTAGACGTCAAAATTGCTAATTCTATTTTTCTACTTGCTACTAATCCACTAACTACTAACTTATCCATACCAGCTGCAGTCTTACCCAAATCTTCGCGCTTTAAAATTCTACGAGGCAAGGCACTACGATCTTCACCTCGGAACTCGCTCTTTATTCAATATTATATTATGCAATTAAGGTTAGTGAATAAAGGACGGATTTCAAGCTAGACCCATAGATTAATCACGAGCAAGTGAAGGATTCTAACGACAGAATCACGAGCGTAGGGAGTGAATCATGATAATTGTTTCACGAACGTAGCGAGTTATTCAAGTGTTAGAATCCTGAGCGAGGGCGAGTGATTCATGGCCCTCAATATAAATCTGTACTTCATTCAAGAGTTACATACCATGACTACGAGAAAAAGAAACAATTTAATCTAAATTAGGCATTTAATAAGGAACAAAGGAAGTTAATTGATTAAAATGCACATTAAACACACACGTTGCAGTTCCTGGAAAAGTAGGTAGATTTCTGCGAAATCTTTTGTATTATTGGCCAAATATGGCGAATCGCCAGTCAACGGGTTAAAATTTGAACAATTCAAACTTATTTTTCTTCTGTAATGGCAGCAAAGAAAATTAAACAGTTTTTATTCTAAAGCTCAACTCCTTGTCGGAAATATCGACCACTGAAACCTGAGTTATTTTTACAAATAGTTTGTTTGCACGTCGAGTATTCTTTGCGCAAGGAGTTTGTATCGAGTATTTTTTGCGCAAGAAGGTTGTCTAAGCATTGAGATGGAGGTCGAATCAATATGGTGTACTCTAAATGCAAACCTCAAAATAGTGATTAAAAGCCTTTTTATTCAACGTTTTCAGTGCATAAATAAGATTTTTAAAATGGCAATAGTATAAATTTATTTATTTAACGCAAAGCCAGCTTTTACATAACCTATACACTTGAAGACTCTTGGTGAAGAAACCTTGTAAACATTCTCATTCATGCTAAAATTAACGTGAACAAAGTCACACGATGAAAACTAGTTCTTATTACAATATAGCTATAAATTAGAAGCGATAAAATATCTTACCTTTCCGTTAGTTACCAAAAGAGCGTTGATAGGCGTCAGCTTTATAGTGCGCCCTTTCCGCCAGTTGTTGTCATTGGGTTGGGTGAACAGCAGCTTCCCTTCCATTGCAAATCTTAAGGGTAAGAAAATAGAGAATAAAATCAGTTGAGATTTCAGAGCTTTTTCGTGATACAAATCGGTTGGAAAGTAAGGACAAGTATCAGACGACCATGAAACTTAAACGCCCAATCTTACACTACGATGTTCTACAATAAATTTTCAAATTGTTCTTAGAACGCCCTAATACCCTCACCTGTAGTGTTACTGTTAGTGAAGTAAATTGAATGAACGATATTTTACCCAAGTCAATGACTTATAATATTTCACTGGCAGGAAGGAATGATCTCAAATCGTTTATTACACTGTATGAAAATATTGAAATTAAATGAAAACGTTTATTACATTGTATTATACATCTGATAGTTTCAGCTCTACCAATACTACCATCCCTACTACTACTATCCCTACTGTTAATATTGACGTCAATCTCCCCAAATCAATTAACCAAGGCTCTGTCTACGCTGGTTCTAACTGCTGAAATCCAACATCGACAGCTAAGTGCTTAATTTTCTCTATTTATGTATCAGTCAATACAATTATGTAGTCCCTTTTCAATTTTCGAGACAACGATAATGATTTTAACAATTAAATTAAACGTGATTGATTTCAATACTGTACAATAATATAACTTTTATAGGCAAATTGTCTTTGAATTAAATGGTTTAATTTTTATTTTAAATTGAATTTCGTTCTGCCAAGCGAATGCCGAATATAATTTTAAACTGAATTAGGTCTGAGAGCATTGCAATCAAGCCGTATATTATGAGCTCAACGCAACCATACTTACGTGTGATAAATTCAGAGCTACTTCCAGCTGAAATATTAATTTCGCACTAAACTTTATTACCTGCATAGGACTCTAGCTTATTACTCCAGCATTCGTCTGTATCCCGCAATTACTTTCGCACAGGCGAAATCAAATATTAAATTGAAAAGCATACAATTTTAAGTATAAAAATACACGTGCACATTATATTATGTCGTGATCAAAACGTTTTACACAGGCTTATGTTTATAAGATCCCGTAAATAGATTTGATTGCGCAAATTCGTGCACATTTTGCCCTTTCAAGTCAACATTTTAGTCCACATAAAAAGTAGGGTTGCGTGGCTTATAAAACCCTTTCAGTAATCCAGTTTACCCGACGTTTAGAACTCGTAAAGTGTGTCGTTTTAATTCTGGAAGCGCTCACGGCCATCTCCGAAGCTTTTATCGTCTAATAACATATTTTTGAAACCTTATAGACAACAGTTAAATGTTCCCAAGAACTGTTAAAGCAATATCCTTTTTAAAGGTATAATTATTTTTGTGTGGATCTAGTATCGTTAAAAGGTATCTAAAGCTGGGGAATAGCTATAGCAGTTTCCGGAATTAAGACAAGCATGACAGCCGCGGTAAAAGTAGCGAAAGATTGCGGCAATGATAGTTTTCAAAACACCTTTCAAATGCCACTATAAATCTTTAAAGAGCAACCTAACAATAGTTAATCGTTCGATCATAGACGTAGTTCACGACAAACATGGAACAAAGAACCATCGGTGTGAAGCTTCTTTTTAGCCTTTGATCACATTTAGAAAGTGTATACGCCTCTTCTAAAAAAAAACATTGCCTGCTGATAATATCTATCAAAAAATGTATAACCAGTCCAATTTCTAAATAAATCATTGAGAGAAATTTTGTTGCACAAACTAGTGATGATCAAATTTACCGCTTCAACATGTATATATATATATATATATATATATATATATATATAATTGTATATATAGTGCATGAGCATACTATCACGGGAATAAAGGTTATCTGAAGTCTTAGTACAACCAGTGGTTGAATCCCTCATCATCCGATTCTTAGAATTACTTTGCCTAGTGAGTCCGGTCAGTGGTAATTCGACTTGACGTTAGTCAGATTCACACAATGGAAAAATAATACTAATAAATCTAAATATCTAAATATCATTTATGTAGATATATGATATTTCTAGACATAAATGTTGGACATAATGATTCATCATATTCTAGAACTTGTCACTAGCAGAGTCTTTCAGTGATAATAAGCTAAAAAAGGATTGTGTACGATTCTTAAACGTTTTTTTTTTAAGTTATAGTGAAAGTCCAACTCTTAGGTAGTGTTAATTACTATCTCATGTATCTAAAAGAGTTATTTTTCTAACTCAAAGACACATTTATATCTTAGCTAGTATAGGGTAAACCACGTTCGGATAGATAGATGGCCGTTAATGGTATTCACAGCACTACTTTTCTTTACGAGGCATGTAAAGCTGTGGGTTCTGGATATTACCATAGGACAGCAGTCGTTAGGCCATGAAGACAAGACAATAATAAAAAAGAATGGAAATTACATAACCACCAAACGCATTATACTCAATTTTATAGCAATACAAGCTCGGTTGCATTTCCATTATTTGGGAAAAATTGTCTGTGCTCTATTAGTTTTTCAAAAGAGTGGACGTACAAAGTAGGTACTTTAGATAAAAACTAAACGGCTTTATAGCCAGATAAAAATTCTCAACCTGGCATCATCATGATTCCAGTCCAGCACGTCGACAGCCATCTTCCTCAGCCTGATGTCAGCTACATGTAAATCGTGAGCAGTCCGCCTAGCAGCAGCTAATCTTCTCCACAGCGGAACGTCTCTGGCTGCAGCAGCAGCAGCTGCGGCTGCAGCATTGATTTCCTCAAGGCGGGACTCTACGCAACGTTGAGCAGCTTTGACGTCATCTCGCTCAGTTGCGCAAGCAGCCGTGGAGCGGTACAGGCGCGAGAGAAGAAGGGGATATTTTGTCACGCGTTGTACTGGCACCTGTAATAATAAATGTTGTTAACTAATACATGCTTAATTTGTGTTATCAGTGTAGATTCGCTTAGAGGGATAACTGTGTTTCGATTTGAAAAATATTACAGTAGTTGGTGAAATTACTGGGCTATTGGGACTAAGGATCATGCCACTGAAACCAAAACTGCATTGCGTGACATCAAGCGAACGAAATACTAATATTGACAATTAGCTATCAAAACCAACAAATAATTAATTTAGATTATTAAAAGTGATCAATGACTAAACAAATTAAGTTTACAACTGAAAAGACAAGTAAACTTTTCATAATGCATTTAACGTTTATCAATATTTACCTACACAAAAGTACTTAAAGCGCGCGTTTACTTTCTTTGCTACTAACTACTACAAATGACCCTTATAAATATTGACAAACAAAACACTTTTATGTATAATTAGTTAATAAATTATTGTATTTTTGCACTAACCATGAGAAAAGAGTTTAAATTCATCCTCCTCAGCACAGCGTTTTCCATCTGTGAGACGCGTAAGAATATCCTCAATAGCTCCTTCTCTTTTTCTAATCCGGCTAAAAGGAGCGCAGCACCAGCCTGCTTTACACAGTATGACTGGAAAGCAGTCAGCATTCCAGAACATTCTAAAAGGATCTTTCCTACATTCACCGTGAGCAAGTCCTGCAAAAAAAGTTAATTATATGGTTAATTTTACATGGGAATAGACTTGATCCTTGACCGAACAGTTTTATTCTAAATGAATTAGTTTTTAACATATAATATTTCTCTCATATTACCTCATCTCCTTGGTCAACAGCAATTTCGAGACAATCTCTTAGTTTCTCAGACAATACTTGATTATTTTCGATCAATTCTTCGACGTTTAAGAATATTGCACTAAGCTGTTCTTGAGTCAATAATCCAGCCACCAGCATGGGCTTGTAGAATTCTTCTAAAATTATTTGTAAGTCTCGTCCGTATTTCTCTTCCGTTTCTACTATTTCTGTTATAATTTCTTTTCGCTCTGCTCGTTTTTTGGCACATTTTCGACACACGAGTGGTGCATATATTGAACCTGAATAAAACATAATATTAACATTTTTATTGTACACTAACAATAATATGACATGTTGTAGTAAAAGAATAAATGAAATGCATTGCAATACAAATTATGAAAATAATATTTTACCTTGATCAGTTATTTGAGTCTCCACAGTTGTATCACAATCTTCACACAAGTGTATTGGAGTATCTTTGTCACTAATTGTACACGGAGAAGTTTTGCCTTGTAAACGACTTCTAGAAGATTTACTTGTTTCCGAACCAACGCCAGAATCATTCCGCTCAATCTCTGCAGACGTTTTCTTACAAACCACAGCCTTTTCTAACGTTTCATGATGGATAATAAGTGAATTATCTTCGCTAGAGTCAGATGCATTTGAAAGCTGACTGTTGTTACTACTTAGGTGAGTGTCAATAATAATTCTTTTATTTTCTTTATTTTTTGAATCGTCTAATGATGTGTCGTTTTCGTTTGTATAATTTGTAACATAAGTTTCTTCATCATCGATGCCTCTTTCTTTAGCATCTACTAAGTAGGATAGTATATCATACTTTGATGCTCCTTCAAATATAGATCGTGACCCACTGCGTTTTTCATCGTCTAAAATCATTAGTGAATTTGGTGGTGGATTAATTGGTAATGGTGGTGGCATATCTCCGATCTCTTCGTAAATAGGATCAGTGTTTAAACGTATCGATTCATAGTGGTGGTCATCGTTTGTTACCTCAATATCACACAACGCAGCATCTACTAACATCTGATAGAACTTTGATCTTGTTGAATTTGTATCGTCTTCTGTAGATAGCTCACTAGCAGAAGCATTATAGCAATCAGACATCGGTTCGTGATCTGAAAAAACTCCTGCAGCACCGCTCTCGTACTCCATACTTTCATAGGGAGCAGAGCAGCTATTATCTTCAATTTCTTGTATAGCGGATGCATCGTGCTTTTGCGATTCACCGTCTGTAGCTCTATTTTCATTCTTTGGTACGATTGTTATCTTGTCCTTATCCTTTTTAAGAGCATCATCTTTCATGTTCTTTAAAGAGCTTTCAATCAATTTTTCTATAGTAACTTCATTGCTGTCTGTCCCTTCTAAATTTTTAGTTTCTTGGAGTTTAATCAACGAGTTTTCTATTAACTTTTTAACCAAACTTGAGTCTAGGCCTTCTGCTAAATGGCCAAAAAAAGGGTCATCGAATAGTTTGGCGACAAAATTTTCCGGTTGCTTTTTGATGTTGATACTATTGAGTTGTTGATTATCAGAGACAATATCGTTTTTGCCACAAACATGAGGTATTAAATTTCTTTTGACAGCTTCGACGGGGTCTTGAAGTATAGAAGCAATATCATTTGAAATGTCTTTGCTACTACTATCATTAGTATTATTACGATTAGAATTATGTGCATAATATTCTTCGTAAGTGTTTGCATCAGGCGTTATTTCCTGTTCATTTGATAAAATTGCTCCTATATAAATTTGACTTTTTGATTTTGTCAATTCTTTTTGAGGAGATCCTACACTTATAGTCACAGTGGTTCCAGTTTGATATGTGTTACAGGCATTGCCATAATCATCATTTACAACAACAGATGAAAGGTAGATAGGTGTATCACTGCTTACGTTCATAGTTGAATAGCACTCGTTGCCACTGATTTGTATAGATGTTTTTCTAGGCTCATTTTCAGATGAACGCATCACGCCAGAAGATCCATTTGTATCTTCATTATCTGAATCAAACTGTTTGACTCGCAAAATAGTTTTTTGTTCGTAATCATTTGCATCTGACCATTCATCGCTGGTCGAACTGCAAGAATTATTTCGAACAAAACGTGTTTTAACATAATTGTGTTTCTTAGGTTTCCGTTCTTTAAATCGGCGAGGTGGCGGCTCAGGTGACTCAGATATACCACGTCTGAGATCATTTAAAATGTTTCTAGTTATATCGCTACTGTCACTTAAGTTACCTGCCTCAATGTCATCGGTGTACGGTGTAGACTGAAATTCTTGTGCATTACTCAACACTTGGTTACTTTCATATTGATTTGGTAACAAAATCTCAGATTCATTGACTGTTGTAAGAAACACTTGGCTGGTATGCCCATGCTTTGTTCTTGGTCTTAGTGCCATTGTATCTAAAAATTTCGGAGGATCGACTGATAAAATTGATGTGAGGCGTTCGGACACTGATCGACGTAGCACAGGAATTTTAGGAATATTATTATCTGAAAAAATTAAAAGATAAGCAGATACATTATATGCTTCAAAAAAAACAATGCCTTCTATGTGGCTGATGGTCAAAATAAATCAATGATATTTTACAACATTAAGTTTAACATACCTTCTCTTTTAGATGTAGATTCGTTGAGATCGATTTTATTTACTTCAGTACTCCCATCCTCTTCAATTATTTCCTCAATTACAATTGTTGGTTGACTATTTAAGGTGGAAAATGAATTTTCCTTTGTTGATGTGGGTGCTTTATCAGTTTTATCTTCTCGAACTTCTTGAGTTATCAGCTCAGTTAGTTCATCAGTTTCTGTTTTTGTCAAACTGTGACTAACTACATCACCTTCAGCGATAACATCACATTCATCAATTTCTGTTGCTGGACTTGGCATTTCTCTGACAACACTTTGTTCAAGATTAAACTCTGCAGTATAAATAACTTTTGTTTCTTCACTGCTTTCGACCAAAAACTGTACACGCTTCCTTTGAAGTATATTATGTGAGATCACTGCTTTATCTTTTGGCTTAGGTAAATAAAACAAAGAAGAATTTGCACGTTTTTTTTCAAGTGCGTCATCTGTAGATTCAATTTTGTTTGTTGTTTCAATGGCATCATAGTTTCTAGGCTTTTTGAGAATAGATTTAATGTTATCATTTTGATTTTTGTATTTGTAAATTCGTAACGGATCGATATTAGACTTTCTGTTACTTTTTTCAGGTAGTCTTTGATTGTCGCTTTCACTATCATCATCTGTTTTAAGATTTCTTACTCGTCGAGGTGGTCTTTTAGGTGAAACACTTTTCTGTTTTGTACGATTTGAGGTGGATAAGTTTAATATTTTCTTACTAGAACTCTTACTCAGTGAGCCAGATTTTTTTGTTTCACTTTTAATATTTGGTAGAGATAAGGATGGAGACATTTCTTGGGTTTTCAGTTCATAACTTTTGAGATCATAGTTGACAGTGTCATAAGTAGACATTTCTTCCACATTACAAGAATTTGAATCATCCGATACTCGTATTCTTTGTCCTCCTATAGCTTTTACATTAGTATCTGATTTAGACTTGCTAATTGATTTGCTATTTTTTAATGACTCTTGGAACACGTCTCCAAATTCATCATCAAATTCAAACTCCACCAGAGATTTGGAATTGCCGCTTGATTTTACTAAATCATAAGGATTTATGTCACAGGACAAAATAGATTTCTTTGAATCAGACGCATTAGCATCTTCTTCAACCCATATTTCATTAACTCGACTAACAGATTTACTCCTGCCTTTATTAAGTGGAGTTTCAGGGCTGGGTTTTTTAGTTTTTATTCGACATGGGCTTATACTTTTTGCTCTTGACCTTGTTGTAGAGAACTGACTGCCAATACGAGCTTCATGAGGAGGTGCGAGTCTGCTCCTTCGCATTAAATCATACGGGTCTTGATCTCCATTGGGTTTGAGTATGCTAGGTCTTGATTTGGAACCCTGAACTCGTAGAGTTCCAGCTCTAAGCAATCCACCATTTTCACGATTCACTTGCGGACCTCTAACTGTGCCACCAACAAGTAGTCGTGGGCTATCTGTTAGCGCTAGCGGCAAACGAGAACCTTTGCATTTCTTACATATACTGACTTTGGTAGAGCTGGTTTTTTTTGTACCGTTTAGGTATTCAGGACAGGAACATAGTATAACTGCGTAGTTGTGTGGTGTTGGTTTTTGCGGGGTGCTTATGAGCACAGGGCCAGGCACCTCTGGATATGCTTGAAAGACGCTAGGTCTCACAGGTGGTGTTGGAGTCCTGACGGATCCGTACAACCAGGTTTCTGCGTACTTCATTGACTTAGACAAGGCTGATCCACCTGGTCCACTTATAGTCCCATACATGTACGGGTTTTCTGGTGACTTTTCTGAAGATTTTGAACCCCCTGATGTGTTGACTTTCAGTTTCGATGACCATTTCTTCGGTCGTGAACTCTCCGGTGTATCATAAATCTGGAAATAAAAAGAGCGTATTAAGTAATAAAACTCAAAGTCCTTTTAACTTGCAAATCAAAACAACATTAACGACGCCATTTAGAAGTAACCCATAAAAGAGCAACAAAAAGATCCCTCTAAAACTTTGACCCAGAACGTATTGACTTCATCTAAAGGCATTTTGTTTACTAACTCTCGTTCGCGGGCTAAAGAGCTTTTTCATGCAAATATTTTTAGCCTATTTACAAAGTCGTTTCGATACTTGACAGCTTAATCTTGTCATACAATACTTTGTATTCACCCTTGGCGGCCCGGGAATATAACTTGAGGCTGTTCTAATAATATCATTTTGCTTATAAGCTTCAAACTTTGTTATAGGAGGACGTTATAATATTGTGCAATATAATATTGTTCTGAAAGTATTTTAATAAACTCCCGAGTATCTCTTAAAGGTAATTCACATAATTTTTGCTCTGATTGAATCATATCGGCAAATATTCACGACACAAACAAAATAGACAACAGTTTTTGTGGAAATATCAAAACCAGTTAGTTCTGGTTCCTTATTCCTGTTTCAACCAGAAGTGTGCAGACAATAAGTACCTACATATTTTGGTTTTAAAAGTTAATATTATGGGTTTAACAGGAAATTCAAGCTTTATATATTTTTGGCTCTCTAGCTAATAAAATCGAATTAGTTACTTTATGTTTGTCATAAACTAGCTGCGTTCCGCGGTTTCACCCGCGTGGTAATGGATGATGATGAGGATGAATCAAATATAGCGTATGTTACTAAGGCATTATGTAGCTTTATACTCGTGAAAGCATTGTTTGTATCAGTTTTGTAGATTTTTTATAAAGAAACAAACAATCGTATGTCTTTCCTCTTTATTATTATAGTAGATAAGTATTAATATAAGTTAATATTAATTAAGTTAATATTAATTTAGTTATATTAGTTAAGTTATTAATTAAGTATAAGTGTTGGTGTTTCGTTATTGTTCTATTGCATATTTCAAAATGAAATAGTATTTATTTTGATTTAACTGTAATAGTTAGACATAGGGTTGGTGGTATTAGTTAAAATATGGTAATGTTGACTTATTTGTGGATATTGACGTCTTTTATAAAACCGGGCTACAATTCTACTATTTCACAACTTTCAACAATCCACCCCGCTCAGTTCGACTCCGATTGCCGTTGGACAATTACCCAATAATCCATTCTACTATTTCTGTAGACAAATTGGAACGTAACGTCACGTAAACGTATCGTAAACGCTACTATATAATAGTTAGATACTAAACGCAAATATGAGTTCGCTTCGTGTTCATGATCTATCGAGTTACCAATATTTACGTTATATAAAACTGTTTTTCATAATTATTCAAGCAGTCAAACTCAAACATTCGTCCAGTACACACCTATTGTTTCCCTATATATTTTATGTAAATCTCAAGTTGTGCAGTGAAATTATAATTTTGTTTTCAGCCAATAAAAGTGATTTTTTTAAAAGAACCCACAGCGCGCCATCCTAACAGTACGCGATTTAAGGACTTTTTTGGTATTTTTTCCACACCTTGGGTTACATTATAAAAGTTTTCATACGAATCATTAGGGAAAATGTAGGATTCTAATGATGAAAGATTTTTTCTAATCGGTCCAGTGGTTTTTGAGCCTATTCAGTGCAAACAAACAAATCTTTCCTTTTTATAATATTAGTGTAGATGTTTCTTGAGGTTAAGGATCAAGCACGAGACCCATCTGGTGTTAAGCGGTAACCTCTACATATAACAAGTGATTTTCGTCACGTCCACGTGAAGAACTGGAAGACCAGCCAGCGACATCTAATTCGATTAGCCACTGGAGGTCATTCGGCTTAACAAACCCCCATGTTAATGTCACTATATTCTATCTTCTTATTTCCATTTCAATTGCATACTGACCGAGCGAGCGAAGCGTCTCTGCTTTATCTGGCCAAATTGACTTCCGTATGCTTGTTATGTTTTATGTTGGTCTACTTGGACAGGTCACCTTTTCAACCAATCTTGACGAAACTTGGTATGCATGTTCTACCATTATTTTTGTCGTCGGAGATTTTTGAGTGGGAGTGATACTTTCCCTAAAAACGGGGAAAGTGTGCTGCAGCGCTATTTACCGACCGATATTGATAAAATTTTGTACACACGTTGGGCACCGGACTTTAAAAAGGAATTTCGAATATTCGCTCGGAATATCAGTTGCCGATATAAGGTTGTGAAGTACTGCGAAAAATTTCCGCTCATAAGACTATGAGTGCTCGAAGCTTCGCTCGCTCGGTCAATAAAGCAGAGACGCTTCGCTCGGTCGGTCACCTATGTACTAAGATTTTCAAGCAGTAATGTGAATGCATTACTTTTGAAAACACTGGGCGAATAAAACCAAACCACTATATTTCAGGGTGATGGGCTTAGTGATGTTCTTCCAGAACTTCGAAGCTTGAAGATTTATGTCAACCTGCAACCTTTGTCTCTTTACTTACTACAGTATTAGAAAATGTTGTTAATAGGAGTAGTTCTACTATTATTAATAATAATCTGAGATCTTCAGATCCCAAATCAGGCAGAGTCCGTACTAAGATAACCTGACGACAGATATTATTCTTATACACATCCAGGCACAACTCAAATATGTTCATGCACGCAAATGATTGAATTGACCTGTCCGGTGATCGAACCCGGGTTCAGCGGTTCATAAGGCAGGGCTGCTACAAACCGCCCCAACCGGCCAGTCAAACTGACTGACTGCAAATACTGTTCATTAATACTATATATATAATAAACCTCCATAAGTTTAGTTTATATTGTTTAGAAGTACGATAATTAATCATCATAAACCAACGTGTAGTAATGATAAACATAAATGAAACAATAAAAAACAAATGAAATTTTAGCGTTTTTACATTTCATTAGAAATTCTTGTGGGTAACATTTGTTTAGCAGAGGACGTCCTTCGGTGACATTTCTTTTTTTACAAGCTCATTGCCGCGCACTAGGATAACATGTATCGCGGGAGGTATAATAATATGCCACAATAATACATCACATCTAATACTCCACAAAAAACAATTCTGCTCGTCACAAAAATATTTGCCCCGGAAAGGGATCGAATTGGACCCTGCGACGGTAGGGTCACTACCATAGAAGCTAACGGAGCAGTCGATATCTGTTTCATAGCAAGTACATTCTTATTTTGTTTCACTTTTTAAGAAACCTAAACTTAAGTTTGTAAGCGTATTGGCCATTTTAAACAAATTTCATTCAAATATAACAAACCAGAGTTACTCAATATTTTTATTCAAATTTATAATATTTCTTTGAAACTTCGCTACTGAATAAAATTTAGAAATAGCTTCCAGGCGTATATGTATTCAAATTTTTTCGTATTTCAATCGGGAGTTCGAAGTTTGAATTCAATTTTGAACAAACAATAACCACAAATGGTTTTACAGTCAGTATATAACTTATATATTATACTGGCAAGTTTGGAGGAGGCGTAAGAAAGCATCATCCATACATCTTTGAGGTACGGTCAGTAATATATGTCTTGCGCTAACCACACAGGGGCAATGAGATTAACTATAGAGACGTTATACTCCTTGAATATGAAGTTTAACAATGGCAAAATTTATACTATACCTACTTGTAGCTATAGTACACAACTCGCACAACGATATTAACTACACTGACAAGATTAAAAGAACACGAAGATACGAGTATATGAATCCTAGTTGTCAAAAAAAGGGATCAACATATTATTAACAACGTTCGCCTAAGGCCGATCATTCGAGCGCTAATGACATCCTCGTTCTCTCTGTCGCTCGCTACTTGTCTCGTTCGCGTAAATGGCGAAGCGGCAACGTCGCACGAGTTAATAAATTATAATACAATTTTTGATTTTCCATTTTTGATAAATAAAATAGTAAAACAATACTAACAAATTAAAAGATACATCGTTATTGTTATTTACACTCGTTCCACTATATGTTTTGCTAATTCTGAGCATATAAGAAGACTTTTTTCCTAAATGTTGGACACGCGCTGCGTCGTTGCCAGACAGGCTGGAACTTACTTAACTCAAGACAACTAGCTTGCGTTGATGTCGCCAAGCCGAGCGTTGTAAGGCGTATCTACCTCTGTTTATATATAACATCATTGATGAGGGGCAATGAGATACCTACCTCCGTTTATATAATAACATCATTGATGAGGGGTCGAAGTTAAACAATATTCCCTCCACCATCGGAATGCGAATTGAAAGGACCAATGAAACCCGACTTCTTGATGGTAGGCCTCTTGAGCAAGAGGATGTCTCGGTTGGTACCACTGCAGTGTCAGTTAATCTGCCGCGAAGCAATAGTACGAAAGGATTACTATGTTCGGGTGTGAAGGGCACTGTAACATGTGAAGTTCCTGGGTGAAAAAGTCTTAACTAATATTTTGTGGGTCACCCCGAGATAGTAGCTTTCAGGGGCCTTACTAGCTTCATAAAAACTATGCAACTTCTGTGGAGTTCTTAAACCTGGCATAATCAATTTTGAATGAAATCATACCATGACGCTCATTTAGGTAAACTGTTTGAATATTGTTTTCTGAAAAGTGAACGGGTAATGTTGTGTCTGGCATTCTAACAATTTACTATAACCAACGTTGCATACGCCTAGACTATTTTAAGTTCATATACTGAGTGAATTTAGATCGACATTTTAGTGAGAGTCCATACAAACAAACAGGTAAACGGTTTTTCTGCGGTTCTTAAATAGTAGGCCTGGGCAGGCCTGCATTAACGTTGTCATGGTATGAATAAGCCGGGCAGTTTTCTGGAAGTCCTGCTTTAAAAGCTCATAGTAAGGCCCCAGAAGTTGCTTCGCCAGCGTGCAGTGCAATGCAACGCATAACAGCAGTTTGTTTTGAGTGGCACTGCATCTACTCGTATCATAAGACATGCATATCAGCGCACAACTTTATTGATAGCATAATTGAAACCAAAAACACATTCTATAACGTTTGGTTCCGGTTTTAATACCGTGCACCTCATTTTTTAATATGTGTACACATACTAGAAATTTAATTAACTGTAAACTTTGCTTTTAATAAGGAAAAGTTCCTTATTAAAATAGCAAAGTTTTTGTTTACGTAATGCACGATCGATCACACGTTAGTAGCTGAATAATGTTATGGTTCCAAATAAAGACATTTTGAAATTTGTTTTTTTTTTTTTAATTTGAATAGTTTGATAATAATACGGCCATTTTAAAATGCATGATTAGTAACCTAATCTGTAGCCAGAGCTCATAACTATGCCATGCTATGTATCATTTCCTCATGCCACAGTATATTTTGCAGTATTTGATAGTGTTGATACCGACTGATACCATGGTAGTTGTCCGTCCACCGCACAAACCGGACGTTGATTACCTGCCTTCCGGCCTTCTCATTCAGGGATCGGTACCGGATCCGTTTGTTCCGGAATCTGTATGATGGCCATGTGTACAGAAAGGGATGATTTTAATCTTGTTTCGATGTCATTCGAGAACAGGTACGTTTACAATCGCGTAAAATAGTGAAGTACTATACGTATGAGAATATTAAGTATGGTGTAAGTACTCTTCTTCCATTGTAGAAATACTTAGTACTACATAATAAGTACAAAGTACTTGTTATTATGCCAGTGTTCACTTATATAATTATATGATAAGAAAGTTTATAATGCATGAGTGAATAAGTGAGAGATTGGGTTTACATTTCATAGACCAGTGTTCACACTCATAATATTAAACTATATTTGATTCATCTTCATCATCATCCATCACCACGCGGGTGAAACCGCGGAGTGCATCTAGTAAATATAACATATATAGGGATGTTGCAGCATTACTTCATGTCATGTGTGTAAAATTTAAAACAGTTTGTTAACTCTGAAATGTAAACCCAATCTCTCACTTATTCACCCGTGCATTATAAACTTTTTTAATACTCATAATACAGCTGTCAACTGGTGAAAGATTTTTTTTGAACGGTTCAGTAGTTTTTGCGTTGATCCATTACAAACAAACAATCAAATCTTTCCTCTTCATTATTAGAGTCGATATATAGATATATATATAAATATATATGTGCTGACTCTGTTGACTATGCCATGTATGTGAAATTAAAAATACATGATATACTCGCATATTGTCAAATCTTTACCGGAGAGTGGCATTGTAAGAGCAAACATCGTTGCATCTTTGACAACATCCGTGAAACAAATGAAGAAATGACAAGAAACGTTGGAAAAACTACCTTATGTACAAGGGCGATATCTGAAAAAGTATTTGACATCGTGAGCTCGTCTACGAACGCAACCACGAATCATTTGAGAATCGCACGGCTGGCCGATAATTCTTTACGTAACCATTAACGTACAGTCGCCTGCAATAATAAGTATACATATCACAATTTTCAAAAGTGCCTCGGCATTTAACTTCATAAAAATTTACATCAAAATTGTTCCAATATGAAAGTTATTTTTATTATTTTACAGCTTTTAATAATTTATAACTATAATGTTATAAAATATAGTACTGTATCATAGTTTTGAAAATTATGGAATGTATACATCTTATTGCAGGGGACTGTACGTTCGCATTTCTAAAACCATTGATTATTTGAAAAAGATACAGTATTATACATACATTTGTATATCTTAATGCGAATGAATTCAAATAGATTTATATTTGTCTTACATATTAAATATCGATAATAGGCCTCGTTCTCGTGTGACCGCCAAGACATTTGATACTACTGGCCTTATGAGCCTCGCTTAAGTATCCTATATCTAGATCTATGTATGTCAGTAGGATTGAGTTTCATAGAATTGTAAGTAACACAAATACATACAAATAAGTTTATTTCAAATAGATTTTTGCACAAATTAAATGTATGAATCGATTAAATCCTAACTAGTTTTCACTGTGTTTCGGAAATCAATGGCCTCTACCATATTAATGACAGCTATGGTATCAGAAATAGCAGGTTATAATTTAGGTTACATTTAGGTTTTTTGTAGGAATTCTAAACAACAAATACAATTTGAAAAATTTAGTACCGACTTCCATTCTATTCGGTTATTGGAGTGTATCTCAAAAACCACTGCACCAAATTTGATGAAATTTAAATGGGACAACACGGGAAGCAACAGCTTACAAACAAAAATATTTTGAGAACCAGTTTACCCAGTCGAAAGTTATGAGGTAAAAATAATTTTAAAAAAAAACAGTCGAATTGAGTAGGTACCTCTTCTTTTTTCTGGAAGTCGGTAGAAAACATTAAAACACAAAATTTAAAAATAACAGATTCATATATAAAAAATGTTGGTGATCCTGATCAAATGCATCTCATACACAACTAACACGTGGACATTACTTTACTACCACTTATCTTTTATAATACATGCTTCGTATTCAATACCAACGCCAATCGTATTATAATAAGATTATTATTAACTTGCATTACACCATTATATATATTTAATAAAGCCATTTAATAGTTAGTACTAATCCTGCAAACTGTATATGCCGCACCAAAACCAGTACAAACTTTCTTGTGATATTTTCAAAATCGACCAGTAGATGCAAGGAGTGGTACCAATCAAAAAACGCCGTTCACCAATTAAATTACGGAATTTTTCAAACTCTATACCGAATTTCGTCAACATCAGTTGAAAAATGAAATGGACAGATGAAAGCAAATTTGGCGAGTTCTTGCAGAGACTTCGCTTTGCTTACCCTGTCAATGATATATATGTGTACAGTCAAAAGGAAAATGTTATACAGTAATATTTTCACCGATGTTATATGTTATGTCAGATTATATCATTATTATAATATTGCATTAAATAATTGCACAATTTCATTGTTATCTTGTTATGTTCTGCTGTAGTATAGGTAATAATAATATATACCAATTCCAGCCTTATTTCATAATAATCTAGTTCAAATTAAACTCATTTATTTTGCTAGACCACTAACGCAATGATTATCCATAACATCGGTTTTCATACCTAAATATTGTATTTTCATTAAAATAAAAATACTTTAGGTGTTTATTATTCTGTACAAAACTTGCACTTTTATTTTAATATAATTACGTAGCAGATGTGTGGGTATCGCTGTTTACTATTCATTATTCTGTGGTATCGGGCATAGAAAAAATAAACCCACTTATATCAATTTTAGGACAGAAAGTGTAGCAATAAAATGTTAAATAGTCTTCAAAGTATCTGCTTATCCCTAAAGAACTATATACAAAGAGTGTATCGGTATTTTGTTTGAAGCAACTCGATAACTACAAAGTTTTGTATGAAACTTTGTTGAAAGGTTGTCCGGGGTATTTGTTTCTACGGGTATTTTGTATAACTGTAAGTAAAGGGTTGTTTTGTTTCTTTATACTTTTGTACAGACTTCTTAGTTTTGATCGTTTTTTAGTAGTATTATATAATCTGATAAGCATTCTTAATTTAATAAAACTGATAGTAATAAGGACTGTATAAGTATAAGTAACTGATATGGTAAATAATAAGTAATCATTGATCTGGACTAAAAAAAAGGTAAAGTCTGTTTTAGGTTTAGACGTCGGGTTGTACAGTGGTTCTAATAACCTGAAGAGTATATGGAATAGGTGTGCAAATCATAAAATAAACTTTACGGTCTGACTTTCACTTGACATTTTTATAAGAAGACCTATTTGAGTTATTTCACAATTTATATATATTTTGACCTTATTAACCCACTATGAGTTCGAAAAAACTAATAGATATAAAAAGATTCAACCCATGTAATCGAATGGAACCAATGAAACGTTAAAGCTTGTTGGCGCTTTGAGTACCTATCAAGTAAAATAAAATAAAAAAACCGTCCCTATTGTTTTCTTTTACGAACAATTTCAAAGAACAACCGGGCATTCAATCAACTTGGTGAAATAAATACGAGATTCAGATAAAAATTGAAATAAAGGATTCGTGTGTATGGAACGATAAAAATATTCTCGCGAGCTACAAAATTTTGACCCATAAGCTTTGTCATGCAAACATTTTTAGTTGGCGCTCGCTGTTGGGAAGCAATCGAAAATGCACCTCAACGAAAGTACATATTGTAGAATCGGAATGGTTTGCATTTTAATGTATGTGAACTTTTTACTTTTATGATATGAAAATAAATATTATTTGAATAATTATTTGAAAAGTACTTCGTATTTAACATGTTTTTTCTTACAAGGCAAAGGCTAAAATTGTTTAAACACAAATACTGGACCGTGCCTTTGATGCAACAGAATGTGTCTGTAAAAGGGAAAGCACTGCATATAAAGTACGAATTCCAGTTGTTGGAGCGTAATAGGCTTATCCCATTATTGAAATTTATAGAGAGAAAAATTTACATCCTCGGACGGGATTCGAACCCGCTTCTTCTGACTCTCCACGTCAGACGCCATTGACCAACTAGGCCACCGAGGTTCGGGTCCAAGCATCGAATATCAACTCTCTATCTGACTTTAACCGCCTTACGGGCACGGAGCGACATCTATTGATCAGCCTTGACAACATCCGTAATGTTTGAGATCGCTAAAGCAGGCGTTAGTGCTTTAAAAAGTAATATTATCCCATTGAATTCCCTGCTCACTGCTGGAACTTGTGCCTTCGTATTAAAAGTAGGACTAAGTGCTTTAATATTTTTTTGAACAATATCTGGTGTCTAATGACTTGGAAATATATATACCAAGTATAGGAAAAATAAAACTATGAATTGGAGTTTGCTTCCTAATCAACTTCCTCCATCAAGCAACAGAATTTATCTGCAAAATAGAAAGCACAGCATATAAAGCAAGAGTTTCATTTGTTGGGGCTTAATGGGCTTATCTGATTATATTCCCACTGCTGGGACTTGTGCCTTCCTATTAAAAGGATGACTGAGGGCTTTCATATTTTTTTAACAATAACCTCTAAAGATTTTAAGTATCGGGTATTTAAATTCAAAATCTTTTATACCCGTTTTTATGGTATTTATGGGATGGCGAAGCCATTTTCCTAAGGGTCAGTATCACGCTTACTAATAGAACGGTATTCTAGAGTTCAAATACAACACTACGTAAGGTAAGGCTAGAGTTGTTGAATCATATCTACCAAGGAACACCTTTTTTTTTAATTTTACTATTTCGTTCACTCTTGCGCAAGAGGAAGATGAACTAGAATTGATTGTATTATAAAATTATTATGAAGTCTTCAGAAGTATAAATATAGAGCCCGTTGTGCGTATTTAAAATGTATGCGCTACCAGTCTCAGATGTGATAGTATTATGTATAAATGCCAACATTCGAGTACGTGATGTACGCACAGGAATAAATATAAAGTCATTTACTATATTTTTATTGTATATATGTTCATATTTACTAGCTTACAGCACAGAATAATACGTTACAGTGTAAAGTATTAACAATAGGTATCAAAATGCTTTAGGACGGATAATCTATCTAACCGCAGTTTTGCTTACTACCGATAGAAATTTGACATAACGTCCATACAAATAGTGTCAAATATTATCTCTAGTGAGGTAAACCGGCGATAGATAGATTATTGGGACCGGCCATTAGAGGTACTTTACTGCTTAGGAATATCTACACTTCGGTATCTACATGTTTGTCTAGAAAAGATCGCTCTGAGCGAGACCGCACATTGTGAAACTATTAGTTTTAAGCATTTAATTGTAGTAAGATATTTTTGTATACAATTGTATCGAAATTCTTTAATGTACTTATGTGTGATTTGGTGTTACAATAAACAGTTAATCTATCTATCTATCTATTCATGAGGACCTAAGTCATAAACGCAGTGCACTAAATTAGTATGCTTTTTAACACCATTTCACGTTGTAAAACTTTTTCACTGCATCTATCAGGTTTTGCCACCGAGATATAAACTGAACTGACGGTCTGACGTATGGCTGCATACTGCAGAATAAATTTAAGTTTCGTTTTATAGCGACTTTTGCCATTTTATCAAGCTATAGTTCACAAACTATTAACACCAAGGCGGTTATATTAACACCTTGGTGTTATTAAGACGTTCGCAATGAACTAAATCATGTAGTTTCCATCTGATGTCTGGCTAATAACTTTGAAATATGTATACCAGGTATAGGGAAAAGATAACTATGAATTGGAGTTTGCTCCCTAAAGTTATTTTTTTTTATTGTCCAAAATTATAACAAAAAATCCTGAAGGGCTTATGAGCAGTCAATGAGTTCGGTAACATATCATATTATGTATCTATATATAAATTATATTATAACAATTAACTAACATTAGAAATAACTATTTAATCACATTCACAGTACATAATCAGAGTTATTTAATAATATAAGTTTCTTTTTAAGTATGTTGAAAGGGCGTGGAGTGTGGAGGTATATGTCATGTATGTCCTGTAAGTCGCACGATAGACAACCATTTATGAAAGGTATTTAGTATGTAGTCTTTACAAGCCGTGCTGAAAAAGAAAATATTTAGTCAGAGTGGCTACGAGGGGAACGATTTCGCACTTATTAATTTCTATAAATTAGTGTGGTGTGTTTGATTGATTGACTGATTAAATGACGCGATGTGCGTCCAATGCATAAGATGTTCCAAAAGTGCAACACTATATTTCGTTTAAGCAGCAGGAACAAAATAATACTTGAAAACGTTTGAACTTCAACAGACATTTCACGAACAGAATATCGTCACTTTAACACTTACCACACTTTTGGTGATTACCAAAACTACAGAAATTCTGAACAAAAATTCATCATGCTCTGTAAAACTATTTCTGGTCTTGTCTAGAAATTTTGTCTATTATCTCGTATAGTATTTTCCTACTACAAGATTTAAAAAAATACAGTCCACTATTTTTCATTGAATATTAATTAGCTACATATACCAAACATCACAAAATTTGATCTCAGTCTTATGATTTAGCAAAAAATACACACATCTTGTATGCAGAACACTGTTATAAATTAAATATACAAAAATATATTTTATCTGTCATATTATCACATTCTGTGAACATTTCAACGATCTACTTATTACTTACTTACTTACGGTTCGTAAGTTACGGACAATTTTAGGTAGAAGAGACAGACAGACGAACTTACACTAATACGAATAAAGTAACAAAATTATAAGAAGCTACCTATATTTACTAAAAGTATTACATTTAAGGTCTTATTTTTTTTACACTATTTAATTTCATCTATTTACCGCTACAGACGATGTGAAGCGCGTAACTACCAGTACATTCCATATTCGTACAGTGCTCATACGAAGCTGCTACTTTAATTTTTTTCCTTTAATTCCAAAAAGCAGACACAAAATAAAACAACCATTATTCGTATCAAGCTCAGATATAAATTCATAAAAGGAAAACATGTTTTAATCGAAACCATTCAACCGAAAAACAAGTTACATTTACATCTGTTGACCGAACGGATATTTCGTTATTCGTGCTATTTCGCCCGACACGAGTTTTTTGTACAAAAAGTAAAGTTTGCCCGAGCGAGCCCTCGACGCTTTTTGCACGAGTACTTCGGCTACAAATAATACCATCACTGTCAGATACACTCACTCCATTAGCGCCTCTACTTCATTTGGGGTAAAGGTTAAAATGGAATACATGACTGTGACAGGTGACGAAATCGGAATTATAAAAAGCGTACTAACAGTTGGGGGAGTTAAGTTTAAATAATGCAAATTTACGCGATAGGTCATCTAAAAATTATGCATTTAAAGTTATAGGACCTATTACACCTTTTTTAAATTATAGAATCACATGTGGTCCGCGAAAGGTTGATAAAAAGATGTAGTTTACTCTAAAATGGTTTTCCACAGGTCAAAGTCAAAGTCAAAGTCAAAATCATTTATTCAATTTAGGCATCAAAGACGCACTTATGAACGTCAACTTTTCATTATAATGTACTTTAAAGACTCTACCGCCGCGTTCCAAAATATATAGAAACCACCGAGAAGAAGCGGCAAGAAACTCGGGGCCATTCTTTTTATATGGATGTTTACAATGTTTCTACTTAGGTACTACAAATACACTCGAGAGCAATGAATCCGGGTCACTTAAAGAATCCTAAAAATCTCGGAAACTAAAAATGCTAGCTATATAAAAACCTATCATTTTTAGTTTCCGAGATTTTTAACATTCTTTAAGTGACCCGGATTCATTGCTCTCGAGTGTATTACATTTTATGGGTGGCAGAGAAACAGCTGCCAGAAGTGGAGTATTCCAAGCATCTTTATCTTCTATATAATGTCGAACTTTATAGTAAGCTTTTTTTATTGAAACGTTTTTTACAGTCAACTTGAACTTGCCCTCTGTGAGCTCAGTTATGTGCTTTGGGATTTTATTGTAAAAACGCACACAAATTCCTAGGAATGACTTATTAGTCTTCGCAAGTCTAAAACTAGGTACAGCTATCCTATTTGTATTTCTGGTATTAAAAGTGTGGTGATCACTATTTAACTTATATTTATGTAAATTTTTACGAACATACATTATATTTTCAAATACATATAAGGAAGGCAACGTTAATATATTGATTTCTTTAAATTAATCTCTCAAAGATTCACGGGGACCCATTTCGTATGTCAGTATATATCCTAAAAAAAATATTTATTGCATAAAGAGTTCCACCTGGAATATTCAATTTTTAAAGATCTGCAACTATCAGGGGCAGGCATGACGCATTATGCCAAGTTGCGAACGACTTTTTAAGCTCTGGTAAGGAATTTGATTCCTTTCTGTTGCGATATCAGTTTTGTTTACTACAAGTAAAATCAAATTGCATAAAAACTTGATCGTAAACGTGTTGCCACGTACGAACATTTGTTTTTTTCATTTACATTTCATTTCTAATTAAACTGCTAAAACATTCAATTGAGAGAAAAGAAGTTATAGAACTATAAGAACAACAAACTCTATCTATAGAAACATGAAAATTTTAATCCTATTTTGAATTTGAATGTTCGCATATTGATGATAATATATGATAAATATAGTTTTAAGTGTATGCAGAATAATGGGTATGTTCAGATTTCGTATTATCTAAATAACAGCAATATACTTCTTACTATTACCAATTCTGAGACCATATTCGAGTTTTGGCAACTTTTATAATTTCATACCAAAAAGTTGTTTCCTAGAGATATAATATAAGCTTCTATAAAATAAGATACAATACAATACAAAAATTCTTTATTGATAACCAATCATAAAAGAAAAACATAATACAATCAAAAGCGCTACAGTAGATTGGACAATTGGCGGCCTTATCGCTATAGCAATCTTTTACAGGCAACCTTGCATAGAGAGGATTCTTAATAATAATTAAGATTTGTTTTTAAATATATACAGTAATAATACATTAAAATAATAAATAAGATTTGTTTTCATGGAACCTGGGGGCGTTGATATTTCGTAAATTCACCAGGAAAGTTAATTGATGCGTAAATAAGGTTAAACATTTCGTAAAAAGCGACTTAATTTGTTTTGTGACGGGGCAGCCGCATGCTCGTAGCTAGGCACTATTTCCATTACATTCCAGAACATTTTCATGCAGTTTCGAAATTCTAGTACAATATTAAAACATGGAGAACTGTATGTATGCAATAAATCCTGATAAAATGAACGTAATAAACATTACTGTTATTTGTAAGCTTTGTGTGATAACATGACAAAAAAAACAGGAAGGAATATTTGTAATAAATATATACTTGGGAGTAATAAACAATTCACTATGTTCCACACACATGTAATAAGACTAGTTCATCCGTCCCACGGGTTCACTCGCGTGTCCTTGCAGGATAATGGGTTTTAATTGAATTCCTTATTATTTTTTGGTATAATAGCACCTTATAACATCAGCTACCTACCAGTGAGAGATAATCTCGTCAAAATTGGTCCAGCGGTTTCCGAGTTTAGTCTGAACGAACAGGCAATCAAACAGGGAGACCAAAATACAAACATTAGTTTTGTTATAATATATAGTATTTCAATACTTTTTAAACAGCAGTGTAAAAAAACTCAGTTTACACATGTGTTTGGTGCAAACACGACAGAATTGCGTGTATCCAACTGTTTTATGTAAGTACAAGTACAATTTGAAAAATTTGATATCGTATTCCATTCTCTTCAGTTGTTGGAGTGTAACTCAAAAACTACTGGACCGAATTCGATTAAATTTAAATGGGACCATACCGAAAGCTTTCAAACAAAAAAAGAATTTTGAGAATCGGTTCATGCACTCGAAATTTATGAGGTAACAAACAAACAAAAAACATTCGAATTGAGTACCTCATCGTTTGTGGAAGTCGGTAGAAAATAAAAGTTTAGAAATGCTCTAAACGTAACCATATTGTAAGATTTGTTTCATGTGCCGAGATTTGAAAAATGTTTAGCAACATCATTTTAGTCCAAATGTGGTAGTACAACAGCAACAAACAAATTTACGTGAAGTACAGATCGCGCGGCGAGAGTTTGGCTTTGACCTTCGGGTGGAGGGGATTACTGCGCATGGGTACTGTCGCGCCATGTGACAGAGAGAGACAAGAGTCCCTCGTCTTCGATGTGACAGAGAGAGACAAGAGTCCTTCGTCCCTCTAGCCACCCTGTGATACCCAATTTTTGACTTCTGCGCAATAACGGTCAAAGCCAAACTCTCGCCGCGCGATCTGTAAGATTATCATTCATAAGTCACAGTCACATAAATAAGTCCGTCATGGAGTACTGTAGGTCTACCTTGAGTTTACAACATTGACACCAATCGATGCTCGATATCGATAATATATCGCGAAAAAATGTATGAAAAAATAAAAGTGCCACCTCGCGGTCAATTGTAGAAATAAAATTGACAGCGAGTACGCCTATCACAAGCTTAATACGTATGACGAGATGACGAGGAAGACGCACATATGTTTCACGATTCTGTTCACTTAGCCTACACTTGTGCACCATTACGAACACATAACGGTTAATTATTCCACTACCAAAGTACTTAGACCGCGCGGCCCCGGGTATGTAGAACGTCATCGTGATAAATAGGCGATAAAAGAAGGAAGAGGCGGTGGGTGGGCGCGGAGGATGCTTGCCGGCAATTATTACGCGAGTGCCGGCAGAAAAAGTTGGCAGTTTTTAATTCTCATTGTTTTCTGTTGCGTAGGTATTATACTAATAAAACGTAGATGTTGACATACCTACACGTGTCTCGCGCCAAATCTGCGTGAATCAACGCTATTAAGGAAGACGTTCTACTATAGATTTGCCATTACTATTTTTTTAAAAACAGAACAAACGGAAAAATTGGAAAAATACATAAAAATCAGCCATCTTCTCTTCTCATCTAAATTTTTAATTTGTATTATTGACACTGGTGTGTAGTACCTGTGTATACGAGAAAAAAAGATATCGACGATTTTGTTTGATTTTCCTAGATTCGGGTTTTGAGTTGACTTTTAATTTTTCTTAATAATAAATAAGAATTCCACCAAAAAGTCACGAGAGTAAATTCCGTAAATAGACTGGATGATCGAAACTCCTTAATGTAATCACATTTGCTTATGTTTATCTCACTTTAATTTAAATTGCCCTGTTAAAAAAACTTGCAAATTTGACCACTGGTTCTCCTTCAAACGAGATTATTCTAAAGAAAATCTTATAAAGTTTAAAGAGTGTATTAGTCAGCTCAACTTCTGTGATGTTTTTGAATACGTCCACGCAAATGATGCCTTTAACTTTTTCTTTAATCTTTTCAAATTGTTTTACGACTTGTGTTTTCCTACCATAAAGATAAAAAATAAAACTAAGAATCAACCTAAATGGTTATCAAATGGCATAAAAAAATGCAGTAAGTACAAACGCTCCCTTCTTTGGAAATATAGACTATCGAAAAGTCCTAACGATAAAGCAAAATTTAAAGCCTATTCAACTAGATTCAACAAAATTATAAAATTGACACAAAAATCACAAAACAATTACTATATTTTAAAATCTATTAATAAGTGTAGAGCCTCTTGGAATGTTATCAATAATCAAAAACCCAAATTTCCCACAGAAAACATTTCGGAACTAGTTGTTGATGATAATACTATTATAGCCCCTCAAGAGATAGCAGAATCATTCAATAATTACTTTATGGATTCGGTTAAACATAATAAAATAACTAATAATCTCAGAATGGAGACTTGCGCCCATAATGCACTTCACTCCATTTACTTAAATCCTACTGATCCATCTGAAATAAACAATATTATAAAAGATTTAAAAAATACCAAAACTACAGGCTATGATGACATATGCGTACTAGTCCTCAAGCAAGTTTCTGAAATCATTGCCCCTACACTGTCTTACATTGTTAATTTATGTCTAGAGCAAGGTGTTTTTCCATCAATATTAAAAACCACGATAGTAAAACCCATTTTTAAAAAAGACGACAAACGCTTTATGAAAAACTACAGGCCAATAGCTTTGATTCCGGTTATTTCAAAAATCTTTGAGAAAATTATATATAATAACTTGTATAAATACTTTGACAGAAACGACATCTTCACGAAGGAGCAAAAAGGTTTCCGCAAAAATATGTCTACTACCTCAGCAATTTATGAGTTTTTAAGTATGTTGTATCCTAGAATAGATGCAAGAAAACCTGTCTACGCTCTTTATATGGATATGTCAAAAGCTTTCGATTTCGTGGATCATAGAATATTGTTTAAGAAACTTGAAATCTATGGTGTCAGGGGAATTGCCTTGGATTTGCTGAAATCGTATCTAAGCAACAGAACGCAGATCACCAGCATTAATAGAATCTGCACTAAAAGTAAAGAGTAAAGTTAATTTCAAATCAACTCCTAGATCCGTTTATTTTGGAGTACCTCAAGGTAGTATTATGGGACCATTGCTGTTCTTGATCTACATAAATGATATTCCCAAATCAGTCAACGATCAAATGATATTGTTTGCAGATGATTGCACAGTGGTTTTCAATGACGAAAACAAAATTAATAATAGCTTAAAATTAATAATAAACTGGATGGAAAACAATAATTTAAAGATAAACATAGAAAAGACCAAAATAATGCAATTTAAGCAGAGGACTAACCACACACTAACTACTGATATTAAATATGATGGAAAGATAGTTGAACCAACAAAAGCCACCAAATTTCTTGGTCTGCACATTGACAACAATTTAAAATGGCAAAATCACATAGAGTTCGTATGTAAAAAACTCTCTCAATCATCATACAGTCTTTACATGCTATCAAAGAAAGTTAGTCTTTCCACATTACTGATCTCATACCATGGATATGTTGCTTCTAGATTAAGGTATGGAATAATTTTTTGGGGTAATGCAACAAATTGGGACCGTGTGTTTAGATGTCAAAAAAGATGCATCCGCGCTATGTGTGGCTTAAAAAGCAATGAAAGCTGTCTTTCTTACTTTAAAAATTTGAAAATACTAACTCTTCCTTCATTGTACATATACGAGGTAGCTCTTTTTGTCAAGCAACATCCTGCCTTTTACAAAACTGTGACTAGATCCCGAAATCGTACTCATCTGTATTCCATTGATGACTTTAATTATAAAACTGCTTTGTATGCGAAAAGTGTCCTTGCTATGGCGCCAAAAATATACAATAAAGTTCCAAAATATATAAAAGATTCGAAACATATAAACGAATTTAAACAAAAATTTTTCCTATACTTGGTTGACCATACATTTTATTCTTTGAAAGATTATCTGCAATTACAATGACTAATTTATTTATTTTGACCGTCAATGTCGGGTTGAATACAATAATAAAACCTTGTGTGCCAAAAAAAAAACAAAATTTGAACAGCGAGATATTTTTTAAGCTGTGATGTAATTATTGACAAACTAGCCATATATTATTGACATAGTTTAATTTAATGACAATTTACCAATTTAATTTAATCTTTACAAATTCCACATTGTTTTAATTTTACTAATCCATATATTTATTTACTCCTAGGTTTTTATAACTTAACATTTGTACGCTTAAAGCAGATCACAGCATGTACCTACAATAATCTATTTTAAGATCCTGTCTTACCTGTGTATCACAAATAAATAATTTGAATTTGAATTTGAATTTTAATACTAGAGACAATATATGTACTTATAATTTTCACTACACGCCCGAGGTGCCCTTTGCAAATGCACGCCAATGTCATAGCGATTACTTTGCCCGCGCCACAAATTTGCATGGATTTTAGAGGTCCAAATTGTCGATGCAACAATTGTTGAATTATTTTTTAAATTCATCCCAATGTTTAACCATAGAGTTTAATTCTTTAGCGTAGAAAATGGTCCCCCAAGTTGAAAAAAAATCATTTTTGGCCGAAATTTCAAAGTAGCTCTTAATTTTTTATGTAATTATTAATAACCTAAGCATATGTTACTAGGTAAAAATAATATTTCTGTTCTAGACATTCAAAATATTTATAAATATCAAATCAAAATCCTGTCTTTGTAAGCATTATTTATTGATAAAACTTAAATTTAGTGGTCAGATTGCAAGTTTTTTTTATGATAATATTTCTTCTACGAATTAAAATATTTGAATGTAATTAGTTAGATATGTGTTTTTACTATTTAATTACCGCAAAAAACTTATAGGTATTAAAGTAAAATTTTTAAATTACAATTTTTTTTCCACCTCAACTCAGATTTTTTCGGCTACGCCAAGTTTGTCCTCGTGTAACATAACATTTTACTAATACATTTGACATGAATGTATATGTATCAGATTCCTTGGTTATTCAACTATCTCTGACAAAAATTTCGTCTCTTAACTCGCTATAGGTATGGCACAAGAGCCATTTATTCCCAACTCGTCGCAAACTTTTGACGCGGGCGCAGGTTTTAACACTCGGGCGCAATCACGAGGGCGCCACAGGGCTCCTTAGGCAAGTTAGTCGATAATAAAAACATCAAACATTATTGCGAATTTCCGACTAATAATTATTTATAAACAAAATAATCATAAAACATTCGTGTACTCGTTTGTAAAACCAACTTACCACGCTAGGATCATAAATAACTATTTCAGTATTTAATACGGAATTTGCTATGACATTTTTAGAAGAAAATACTCTTCCATGGGTTTTTAATTAATTTGTTTGATATGTCAAGTTGGTTTACTGCTACTACATTTACACACGTCTTATTGTTATCGTTGAAGCTACTGTATAGGTATTTACGTATATATAAATATATGAAGACGGCAAATTGAAGTAGCCTGAATATTTATTTATGCCGGAATGAATACAAATCTTTTCTGAAGGCTCTGGGAATAGAAAAGGGAAAGGTTTGTGCTATATATCGTTTTGAATTGATTTAAGATAGCGGTGTCTAGCAATTTGACGTAAGTTTTTTTCTTTGTGTCTAGGAATTATGGCTTCGCACTTCTTATACACCCGCCAGTATTGATGTAAGTAAGTAAGTTTTGTTAATAAGTAAGTGATGTAAGTAATAAGTTTATTTAGCATGTATAGAGTTCTGTACAATAAAATCCACATAAAAGTGACTGAAACAGATCGTGATAAGACCGCCCATTGTTACACCTAGTTTTTATTAATTGTTCCTTTTAATAATAAGTCATGAATGTAGTGTCTCAATAAAGTGTTATCTATGTACGTGGGAGTTTGGCACACTATATAAAAAGAAAAATTTCAAAATAAATGAGCTAACATTTGCAGAATAATTAAACAGGCATACAGGATTTATCGCAATAGTACTTGATTTTTTGGTCTGAAATTGAACTGAAACGACATACAACATACCAAAATCTTTATAAAATCTATACTAGTAGGTACATTACTGCAGCAGCCAGCAAAAGTGGTATTGATGGACGAACGTGTACGACAAAACCACATACGTAAGTCCATCAATGCCTAGTTGTGGCCAAGGCTAGTACTATTCTCAAATAATGCGCGGAAATCAAAACTTATCATCTAGTACCTAGGTAGAACTTTTATTTAAATAGAAACAGGAGTTTTGGCGCGAACGCGGAAAGTCAACGTTTTTCCATTGTATTATTTATCAAAACTTATGTTTTTTTTCAGTGTTAATGTTTAAAATTGGTGGTGTTTTTCTCATTAAGTGCTGTTTTACGTGCATGAGTGTGGGCAAGTGATATAATGTGGTGAAACGTGTTTTTCCGTGTTGTTTCCAAAACTCCATAGAAGCTGATGGTAAAGTTGCCACCACTTTACTAAAGCATGACTTAGACTGACTGGACCATGACTGACTGACATTTTGGACTCATACTCTGACTGACTACGACTAATATCACCAGAATATTCTACTAAAGCTGTGTAATACAAATAACTTGACACTGGCAAATGCACGAGAAGTGCGGGACCATAACCCTCTAAGGAGGGAAAACGAAAAAAAAAAATAGAAACATTTTCACTAAACAGCTTTCTCTATTTACAAGCAAGTTCGAAATTTAAATATACCATTTGACAAGTTAACTCCTTGGTTCCTATGGTTTAGAGTAAAAGATCGTTCCATTTTAAAATTACACGCGTAGTCTCATGTGTTTATTGAGTGTACTAAGTATATGAGTTTAATATGAGTGTAATTTAATTTGCCGCTAAAAATATTTATGGATTTTCATACAACTTTTGCCAGTGGCGTAGGTAGTCAAAATAATGCTAATTTTTCCAAGCATGTTTGAGAAAATAGTATATTTCATTACAAGTGGGGAAAGGCTGTCATTGCAAAGAGTTCCGACAAAAGGTTGACAGTCGGAACAAGTTGCAATGACGGTTCCGCACGTGTACTACTATTTTGAATACAGTTGCGAAAAAATGAAGCAATTTAATAAAATAAACTCGCAAAGAAAATTTCTGGAAAATGGCGCCAACCGTAAAATATAAGCAGAGGTTTTTTTTCTTCACCCATTCTGGTAGGCAAAGGGAACTATGCCCATACAGCCAAGTCTTCAGTAGAATTTTTTTATTGATATGAAATGAAAATGAAATTTAATGAGATGAAACCTAACCTAACTCATTCAATCAAGTCATTAAATCTGATATTGAAACAAATTAGTAGCTTCTTTTTAGAAATATACGTATTCGCATGAATCATAAAAACTTCTATGATTTTTTTAGTAAAAACTTCACGGTTGGTTTTTTTAATAGACATTATTTTGACAGTTGGGAAAGAGAACGCAAGAGTTCGGGAAAGGTAAAAAAAAGCACGAGTATGTAATAGCCCACATCGCGAACGCTATACGTCCCTGCTGAACAGGCTTAACGTCTTTCCTTGTTCCTTCCAACATCCAATACCCTATCCAAATTCAAACTTCGCGCCAACGAAGTACATTGCCGACCGACGCGACACCTACTGGACTCGACGGCAAAAATATGAACTAACCATCCATCTTGAGAAATAAAAACTAAGTGTCCCGCGGGCGTATAAATTACTAATTAAATTAAAACTATCTCAAAACTAACGAAAAGTGAAGTGTGTGACGAGCTGCTGCTACTGTGAGTACATAACCTATCATTTTTCCTTTTATCTATCTAGACTTGAGCCTGTGATTCAAAATTTCACATAATTATTCAAATCTCGTCTTTCAATTTAAGCTTCAACACCTGCAATACGCCACTTTTTGAGCAACTTTATTAAAACATTAAGTTACTATAAAATGACGGCTACAATCTGTCTAGTTGAATATCCCAATGAATACTAACATCCATACAGTTACTTCACAAAAACGGGCTTGGCTTCACAATCTGTATATAATACACTTCCTTTTGTATCCCGTTCAGATCAGGGAGCACCTCATCCATTTGTTGATGAGTTGCAGGTCCAATGAGATTTTTTTCTGACGATAATATTTCTGTGGCTCTCCAACGAATAATGGAAGATCCTCTTTCGTTGTTATTGTAAATGTTTTAAGACGCACCTTATCTTTTTTATCCTTTTGTTGTGAGAAATCATGGAGGAAACACAATTTGAGTAATTTTGAATTTAATTTATACTCAAAGATACTTTGGAAATAAAATTCTTTTGTAGTATCTTTTTTGGCGGTGACTGCGTCACAGTGTTCTGTTCTTTATCACAAATCATACCAACACGCCTTTTTTATCCTGAAGGGGATCAGCAGAGATGTATAAATAAGTATATACTCGTGTTCTAGGTTAAATCACCGAAGAACAGAAGAGCAATCCCGCAAGCATTCCCAACTCCCTAATGTAACGGAGTATGTACCAAGACCGGAGGGACCACTGCTCTGATGATTCGGTGCTATTAAGGCGATGGTAGAGAGTAGTTCCGTTATAATCCGAATATTTTCCGTAGCTGTACAATGCAACAGCAGATATTCTAGTAATTTGATGAGCGGAGCCGCGAGGCAAGTATATTAACCCTTCCACTGACGTAAATTTACGTGCGTTTCATTCATATATCTTTTGTTTTAATTATCACAGTATATGAAAGGTTAATAAATTTGTAAATAAGTTTAATCATTAGTCATATATATCATGCACCTGACACAATTTAAATTAAACTCCTTCTGACGGTTTATTACCTATCTATTCTTCAACATAAACAACAGAATACTTTATGATGTTGAAAGATATTCCACATGCCAAATAGATGTTTTGCAAATCCATTTTCGACATATCTACAGTTACAGACATTTTTTTACTCGCATTTTGAGTTTATTTGGATATACTTTGAAGCGATGTAACTCTTGATACAATCATAGGTGCAAAATCACAACTCCCACTATCGAAAATCGCAGTTCTTTTTCAGATGCCCATTAACATTTTGTGATCTATGCAAGTATGTTACCAACTTGAACGGAATTCGAACAACGTGAGTGGAAACTCTTGCTGGATATGTTCTCAGAAGTAGATAGCTTCCACTATTTATTATTCCTATGGTTACAGATTTTCATGATGCAATGTACATTAGGGTGGAACACTTTTGTATGAAATTTTTTTTTTTTCGAATTTCGAGTTGGAATACCAGGTAAAAGTTGCATTATATAATTGTAAATAATACCCCTTAATTTGGAAGTTCTAGCTCAACAGCTTGAGCCCCCGCCATAGACTTGAAATTTCATTTTTTTAGTTTTTGTAGACATTTTGTGTAGTACACCCTATAAACCAAATAATAAGTAAATATAATATGTTATGCATTTAAATGTTAGAATAAAAGTATATTTTAATTAATAGAATCATTTATTTCAAAAGTAAACACAGGTTCAGAAAGTTATGTCTGTATGAATAACGTCATTTTTTATGGCAAAAATCCTTTTTCGTCTCAAACTTTGGCATGAGCTTTCGAGATGCTAATTTAGACTTTATGAATCCCTCTCTTCTTGTCTTATCGCATACACTTAGAGCTGCTTCTGTTACAACTTTTACTGATCTTTCCACAGCCTGGGTGTGGCAAGGTAGTCTCATAAATGCCAAAACTGCATCTCCTCCATTTTCAATTAGATCTTGTAGTTGCTTATCGGAAACATTCATCAGTATTGGGGGTTCGTATATATTTTGTTGCCAGTCAATCAAGTCTATGTAAGAACATGCATTTAAGTTCACTTTTGGTACCTCAAACATGCGCGAAACAGAATTTTTATTTACTTGACGAGCCTTTAAAATGCGTCTTGCAGCGAGTTCTCTAATGTGCTTACGTGAATCTGTTATCATACTCAACAACAAGTTTTCCGGATGAGCAAAGTAACTGTTTCGAATTAAAACAGGGTCCACTATCGCTAACAACTCGTCAGATAAATATCTAGTGCTGTTAATAAGCTTCCATAAATGTTTTGAACCATCTTTGCAAGATGAATGTGTTTTGATGGCAAACCAGACAGGGGCGTATGTTTTTACGACAAACGTGGCTAAAGTCACAAGATTTTGTTGTGGATTTTCCGTAGAAATATACAAATGCAGTATGCGATTAGCTCTTGTCAACCAGCGGGCATGGGATAGCTTACCTGGGCTTCTGTGCAATAAATCAGGAGGGCAGGATCCATTTATGACAGCAGTAGTAATTTCTTTTAAATATTTCTGGTCTGTACTGAGATCTGTTGATATTTGTGGAGGTAGTTCACCTTCTATCTTCTCAAAGTGGGCCAACGGTAGCGTCTCGCATGTCTCTAATGCTTTACCAATTTGACCTGCAAATGATTTAGGTCCTGCAGTAGGGCCATCCAAATAGGTAAACAAATGCCTCAATGGCAACTCATTGGCGTGTAAGAGGCAAATTATCCATTGCAATGGTCGACATAGTCTATTTTCCAAAAGACGAACCACGCCTCTCATTTTACCTGTATTTGTGTTTGTTACATCACAGCCAACAGCCATTAAACTCTCTGGTGATATCTTTTCAGTCGTCAAAAAACTGTAGAAAGCTCTTTCAATATTTCTTGCACTGCCCGATATTGGAACCACATACCCAACATAAATAGAACCTGGTTCTTTTATAATCGAAATATGTTCCTCTTGTACAATCACTCTAAACCTCTTCGATCCTTTTAAAATAGTTTTAGCCGTCTTGTCTTTCCTTCCATCGAAATATAATGCTGGAATTTCTGTTACTCTTTCTTCTGTTAAAATTTGCTCGCGTACTTTCTGTCTTATTCTTCTTAATTTCATCCTGTCCACGACGTTAGTCGACTGCGCCTCAGAGTTGGCATCAGAAGTAGTACACAGAACAGATGATACTATAGCCGCCGCAGCTCGATCTGATACTCCGTATCTATCGCATACAGTCGTCAAACTATGAAGACTGGCATCCGTAAGCTTTATAGGCTTTTGATCCATTGTGCCAGCGGTGTAAAGACCATCTGCGGCCGACGAACAAGAAGGAAGGTCGACGTTAGAACTAACTTCAGATCTATTTAACCGATACGAAGAAGAGGGAATTTCTTCAATTCGTGTATTTATAGTATGCCTGATTTCTTGTTTTAGAACACGTAATCTTCTATTCTGCAATTTTTTACTCTGGATAAGATCCATTCTTCCTATAGCCATTAGTCTGTTAGTGCGTTGGTCTTCTAAAAATATTTGTTCCTCTTTTGGCACTTTTTTCTCTCTCAAACAAGTACAACTTGCAAATTCTTTACATTTACATGCAGCTATGTCAAAAAGCTTTCTACTTTGTACTCGGAACTCTTCTAACTTTTCTTTCTTAAGTTTCTTCAAAGACTTTTTCAAATTATAACACTTTGAGTGATAACTTTTTAGTAACTGTAACACTCGTTTGTGTGTGACAATTGGGATAGAAGATTTTATCCACAATTCTTCAATTTTTGTTCCAACTATGTCGGCAATTTCCAAAAACGTAGGTTCTTTTGTTGTATTATTCCTTACTTTTAAGTCTTGTCGAACCCATTCATAGAATTTCATTACATTTTCATACGTAGGTAGGATATTCTCTTTTAACTCTGCACTTTCACCAAATATCGGACATTGTAACTTTTGTCTCGTAGAAGTCATGTTGATACACTTAAAAAACGTAAATCAACAAGTATTCGTGAAAATAATTGACGCGCGACCTTTCACCTTGATACAATTATCGACACTAGTTGAAACAAAACACTGCAATTCGTAGATCGGCGCGTGCCGCCCCTCCGCTTCGTCCCGCACTTTGCTCCTCTGTCACAGAGCCAAAGTAAATAATTTGATTGCAACAGCTAGTTAACTATATTTGAATATGTTTTTGAATAAAAGAAACCTATTTTAATAAATTCTGTACTATTTTGTAGGCCGCGCAAATAGCCCCTAAATTAACGTTTTTTTAAATGTTCGATGTCTTGGCGGGGGCTCTTACCGTTGTCTCAGAATATTTATATTTTTAATGGAAGTAATTGATGACAATTGGCAACATAATACAACTATTCCAAATAAAAATTAGGAAAAAAAAAATTTTGTTCCACCCTAATGTACATGTCATAATCATAATTCTAGTAGCAGGTTCAAAAAGAAATTTACCTACTGTCACTCTTGTTTCACATAAGACATTATTTTATCTAAAACATGTGTCTTGTGATGTATGACATTTTAAGTATAATATAAAAAGATTGGCGGCTTTACTTATAAACGCTAATTAACTTACAAGACGTTTTTATTTCTGTGCACAGCAAGAATGTTATGCGCAGTGTTTATTGACTTTTTTCAAATTTAAGCACCGTTTATGAGTAAAGCCATATTAATTTACTAAAAATGTATAATATACAAGGAAATGTATACTATCTATATAATATTAGCTATAATATTTTAACAATTTTATTATTATACACGGTATTAAGCTCTTCACTCAATAAAATACAAAGCATAAATATGCTTCTGAAAATAGTATGTTTGTATTAAAGCTCCTTTTCAAATTTATATTTTTATTATAGGTGGAATGAATTCATTTAGTGGAGAATAATCACTGCATAACCGTTTATTATAATAAATACATCATAAAGAGTAATTATGATGAGAAAACGTCTATTTATTTGTTGGTTTCTTTGAATTGAATAGGTTCCGAAACTACTGAACCGATATATAAAACTGCTTTCACCATTATCCTACATTATCCCTAAAGAACATAAGCTATATATTTTGAATCAAGATCATCAACACTACGCGGGTGATACCGCGGCTTGTAAAGAATAATTTCGTTTTCCATTATTAACGGCCGTTGCCAATAACCTATCTATCGCCGGTTTACCTTACTAGAGATAGATATTGGCACTATTTGTATGGACGTTATGTCAATTTGTCAAACTTCTATCGGTTGTAAGGAAAACTGTGGATGGATAGATTATTGGGATGCCCATAACGGCCGTTTTCAATATTCTATCTATCCACAGTTTTCCTTACTATAGATAGAAATTTGACATAACGTCCATACAAACAGTGTCAATAATCTAACTCTAGTAAGGTAAACCGACGATAGATAGTTTATTGAAAACGGCCGTAAGTCTTCGGTATTTTTCCTTCGCCTACCATTCAGCTTTTCTTAATGCGCACTCCACGTTATTAATAAATTGATAAAATCTGATAACATAATTATTACTTTCATGATTTGTTTACTACCGACTTCCAAAAAAGGAGGAGGTACTCAATTCGACTGTATGTTTTTTTATGTTTGTTACCTCATAACTTACGACTGGGTGAACCGATTTTCAAAATTCTTTTTTTGTTTGAAAGCTGGTGCTTCCGGTGTGGTGATTTCATTAAATTTCAAATTGCGTCTAGTAGTTTTTGAGATACGAGTATACTCCAATAACTTAATAGAATGGAAGTCATTATTAAATTTTTCAAGTTGTACTTGTGTTTCATTAATTACGTTATTTTATGTTACACAACAAGTTACATATTTGTTTTACTGACACGATTGCAAATTGTAATGTTACTCATGAATCAATATTCATGTATTCACAAATAAACGTTATGTTCCAATTTAATCAACAAAGCAGTAACAAAACCGACATCTGTACAATGTTGGTAAATGATTAATTACAAATGTAATCATTTCTCACACAACTCACACGAAACTTTGAACAAGATTTCCTAAGCAAAGGTCTGAATATACAGCAAACACAACCTGACCCGACCGATGTTTGAGTTCAACCGATACGTGAAGGAGGCTCGTGGATTTAAATAATTTCGAAAGATAAATAGATGACTTGTGTGTGCTTATAAAAGTATTCTTATTACAATTATATATAAGTATTATCGCTCTATTTATTAATATAATTTACTTGGCAAATGATCAGGCTTTTAGAGCTTTAGAGTAGGAATTCATCCACTCCTAAGTCAACATACGAATAAATAAGTATCTTAGCTTTTAAGTTAGTTGGACATTTCAAATATTTGATCGTTTTTAAGTCCTTCTGAATAAGATACAATGATGTCAAACCTATATAATATGTTTTAAGAGAATATCTAGACTTTTTGGGGACAGATTTTTATTGAGTTATGGTTTGACTAACCCTATGTTCTCTTAAAAACATGAATTTGGATCGCTAAAGTTTAAAAAGTTCTATATTCTATATTGACAAAGTGATATCTATGGTAACATATCCAAATACCTAAATAAACGCTTTACGGTAGGCATGTGCCCGCGTTGTAGTGGATTGTTAGAGAGAAATGATTTAGCTTAACACTGTATTTTTCCGAGTATTTATCTTTTTTGTGTCAATCGACACAGCACAAAATATGTATAAATCGTTAAAATTAGTCGCCGGGAATATCATAGCGTTTGTCATTTGTTTACAATTATTGTCATTAGAAGTGACTTCAGCCGTCTTCTGTTTCCCACTATTTTGATTTCTTACACTTTGTACTTCGAGTATGCCAAAATGTTGTTTTGGAAAATACAAGGCTTTCTACTCAGGCTACTTTTTATTCCGGTTCAACGTGTAATTTCTGAAGAAGCAAGAGAAGGAGAAGGAGTATTATAGTATATGTACACGTGTAAAACACATCTTTGTAATAATATTGTATATATTAAAATATTAGTTATATTATTTAGTACTTGGCAGGTAGTGTTACGACTAGCAGACCATGCCAGTTACCATAAGTAGATATTATATTGATTTTGAAACCAGGTAGTAGTTAATTTAGTCTTTTAAGTACAACGATGAAACCACATTCATAAATGCATCCTTGATGCCTAAATTGTATGACTTTTGTTTTTATCTATTAAAGATGCCTCTTCTGTGTCTGAAGTTCTGTGACAAAACTAAAGAAATCTTTGTCCATCAATGGAAGATTTTAGGCTAATGAGATGATGATGAAACTTAGATATCAGTCTTATCAGATTAAGATGATGATCTGTCAGTATATGACATAAAAACAATACCAAAACTGTGTGTACCTTATAGGTTCAGAAATTTTCTAAGGCCTAAGGCCGTAGGTGTATATTTAATGTTTTATTTCATGGCAGTGTTTCGACTAAGAGTCGACTGAGATAGTGTAAAAAAGTAGAAGCTGTAAGTAAATTATTTAGCTTTTATGTTTATTTCTCTTAACTTTCGTATGTAGATATTTATGGCGGGGTAAACGTGGTAGAAGTGGGTCAGTGCTGTTAAAGCCGATTTCGTATTTATTAAGCTCTATTCGAATCCATTAAAGTAAGCTTTTACATTTAGAGGTCAAATCGATATAATGTAAGTGACTAGTTATTTTTATAAGAAAAGGCTACCTATTATTTTATTTCACACTCCATATTGTGTGCTAGGTACATCACATAACATGGTATTATAAATTTGATTGACCTATTCAAAATCATTTAAGAAATTTATTTTATTTAAATATTGTTTTAAACGAATATCTATTTTCAAAGCAGTCATTGTTGATGTGAAAAAAATGTAGTAAATTGAATTAGGTACATAAGGTTATGAATATTAAAAAAAGTGTTATCTTGTCGCAAATATTTCAAAGTAACATTGTTTCTGTGAGAGTAATATACATATTTATATATTTTGAAACCGACAGAGTCAACGATTATCACATTCTACCGTCCTTTTTATTTTCGTTAACAGTCGCACCTTTTATGCAAAGATAGATAAAAAGGAGTCGTCATTAACTTGAAAAGATATTCAGTATTTTACCTTGAGTTTTTTAAAACTTTTACTGTTGTTTCATATCAACAAATTAACAGAGACGTTTTATTTGTTTACACGCAGTGTTGCTAGTCTGTTTGTGGAGGACTTGTTTACTTACCAAACTAATTTGAGAGAAACTCTTCGTTAGAATACCACCGCAACTTACCTGAAACAACAAACATCAAAATCATTATTATTCTTGTAGGTATAAACACGGAATATATGGTAATCTATTTTATGTTCTGTATTTGGTTTATTAGTTATTCTGTGGTTAGGTATCAAAATATGGGGCCCTTGGTAATCGAAATATTCAGAAATACTTTATTATTAAATATATTGACCCCAAATTGTTTCTAATTATTTTATAATATATATTGTATTTGTAAAAACTGTGATAAGGTTTTCGGTTAAAAACTTAGTTAGAAAGTTTCTGATCTGGCTAATTGAAGAGATTCTGAGAATATACGAGTACATTGCAAACTAGACCGTATTCATACATCCTATACCGTGATAAGTCTCTGGGATGCAAAGGATTAAGGGTGTCAACTGAGAACCTTCCCACTATTCAACGCTAAACGCAAGAAAATTATACCTAAGATAAGACCTATAAATATATATGTACACCTATTATATATATATATATGCCATTAGATATTAATCAATCTTTTAACTACAGTATTATTATTATTTCATATTTTTATAAGTAACGTTCTCTTAGGTCTGAAAAAAATAAGATGACAAACAAATAAGACAAATTGTGATTCACAATAGTATAAAAAACATATACCTATAATTAAATATTATATATCTCGACTCGTTAAAATATATTAACTGTCATAAAGGCATGTGCATATTCCTCTTAACTATAATGAATCTTAAAACTTCTCAATTGAAACAAACGCGCAGATGCAATTGAGTCAGACTTCTGCAGCGAACTATAACTTACGAGTTTTCTGAAACTGCACCGTTATTCAAAGAATGTTAAATTGAATACAACCTCGAACTAAAGTTCCCGTTCAACACAATCGAATGAAACCTTATTGCTTTGTATTAAGTGATTCTTTATTCAATAAATCTTCAATGCTATAGTTCGATTGTATATTGGTACTGTTTATTTCGACTCTTGAATTCTATTCAGCATTTCGATCACGAGCGAACCAATGAGCATGAAATATTCATTCAAGGCTTTTAAGTGCACGTCATTTGTCTTGTTTTGTGATAAAATCACTTGAATAGGTCTAGAATTGGCTCGCTAAAGTTATATGATTATTAACGGGATATTTACCGTGGTAAGGTTGTGGAATGAGCTCCCGATATTTCGGCGCAGTTACATGCACCATGTTCACGGGAAGACACGTGTGTTTTAGAATTGGCTCGGTTTTGATTTATTTGCTATAGATTATAGCATAGATCTCTCATTCTTTAATAACTATAGTTAAGTACGAACAGAAAACAAACGGCTAAAGAATTAATTTCTTTCCACATTTCAAGAATCATAATTAGAAAATTCATCCCAAGGGCACTCGGCGACATCTGTATCGAATCAACTACGGATCAACAACTTCGTCTTTTGATCAAAATATTTGAAGAAATGGGGGCGTAACTAGAACAGGGCATTGGGGGCTTTACGCTGCATTATACAAAATAGGCATTTACTGGCTTATAAAACTCTATGCTTTGTCGTTATTATATATAGCGCCAATAGAATGGAATGTATGCGAAAACCTCCATTCTTGAAACAGACGTTAAAAGAAGACCAGTATTTTAATGCTCGATAAACTGACAGCATAGTATTTCTATTAGTAACTTCTATGTACAGATTTTACGAATAAAGTTAACTACTCATATTAAGTGCATAGCCGGACCGATGTGATCCGATACTCATATTCAAAAATAATTGAATATTTATATTTGCACATAGGTTTTAAATAATCACTGTCGCTGCAAAAAACGGTTCTATTTTGATCCTTCCAACACCTGATTAGACGCGATCTGGCCCTTTCAAAAATGTTATTTTTGGTTTGGTTATGAAACTAACCCGTAAAATATTATAGCTATATAAGACAACAAGGATGTGCATGATGAGTGACAACGCCAGATCGACTAGGGTCATATTTATAAATCAACAATGATTTAAAATCCGAAAGTGTGACTGTCAGTTTGTTTCTGTTTCACGCAGCGCAAAAGCATAGATATAGAAATCAAGAGGATACTCTTCAACCTATATCATTCAGCAGTCATTTTCATCAGAACCATGGTCATAGACAGTTATAAATAAAACTTATTGTACCAATATGACCAACGGTCAGAACTGTATTACCTGCGTAGTAAGTGTTACTATAAGTGTTCTCTACCCCTCACCTTTCAACTCCTTGCTACAATCAAGTCAAGTACGATTTCGTTACCAAGACGCCTAGAATGAAATTTATTCACAGACATTTGTCACGTTCTCAGTGAGATATTGAGTCGTGAAAAATTGTAAAGAAATTGGCAATTTGTGAAGAGAGCGGAGTGAGAAACATTATCGAATTAGAACGAGTAGTGCCCATTAAATTGTTGTGACTGGGCTAAATCTTGAATTCAAAGGAGTAGGCATTTGAATTGTTCAAGCTTCAAGTCTTATCAAAAAAAAAAATAGAATATCAGGTGAAATATATGGTAAAGACACCACAGATTAGTATCTGGTCAGACCTCTTCCTGCCTTCGAAATGCCTAACGACTGCTCTCCATAGACAAACTACCGGGATCGACGGCTTAACGTGCCCTCCGAAGCATGGACGCATTAGTTGAACAATGCCACTAGCGATCACCCATCTAAAGGTGCAAGTTGGTAGCCGGCTACATGAAGCCGCAGTAAACGACGTGTCGCCGCGACACTACTGGTTTCTACGTATTTCTATGAAATTTCGTACTTAGCGACATGAAGCCAGCGTCGCGTCGTCGAGCGGCAGACGACACTGTCGCCCGACCGCAGATCAGTAGTGCCGCTCACGGGTAGCACCTAGTAAAACTACTGGAACGCTTTTAAACTAAACCTTTCGTATCGCTTTTCAAATGGTTGATGCCATCTGCAGTTGCCGCCTGCGATCGGGTTCGAAATCATGACTGCAGCGACATGAAGCGACGACGTGTCGCGGCGACATGAAGCAACGACACGTCGTCTACTGCTGCTACGTGTAGCCGGCTACCAACTTGCACCTTAACTCTGACCGCAGCAAGCGTTAACATTGAGATCGCCAAGTCAAGCACCGCTGGGAACGTTTTTTTTACTTACATAGTACAAATACATAGTATTTTAAGTACCTAGAATTTATTTATCTCATCATCATCATCTCAGCAGTAGGACGTCCACTGCTGAACATATGCCTCCCCCATGATTTTCCAAGAGGACCGGTTGGAAGCGGCCTGCATCCAACGTCGTCCTGCGACCTTCATCAGGTCGTCTGTCCACCGTGTCGGTGGAAGACCTACGCTGCGCTTGCCGGTCCGTGGTCTCCAGAACCTTTCGGCCCCATCGGCCATCTGTTCTGCGTGCTATGTGCCCTGCCCACTGCCACTTCAACTGGCTAATCTTCTGAGCTTCTACGGATCTCCTCATTTCTGATTCGATCACGTGGAGAAACCCCGAGCATAGCCCTCTCCATAGCTCGTTGTGCGACTTTGAGCTTATCTAAGAGACCACGTTTCAGTGCCATAAGTCATCACTGGTAACACACATTGGTCGAAGACTCTTGTCTTGAGGCACTGAGGTATTTTTTTTTATCTATAGCTAATGAATGTCCCTTTGCACAGCTCAGGGCCAGATCCGTGACCAATCCGAGGGGATACTTTGGACAGTTGCAAACTAACGTTAATATTTTATTAGTATGTTCAATAAATCTTTTCTTTATAAATTTAAGAATATCTTTGTCTTAAAATCATGAATCATATAATAATATGATTTCTGGGCTTTAGTATAGTCATATACAAATTAAAAAAAAAGAAGCATATATAAATAAACCTTAATTGTGTTAGTGTCGTGTATGAAAATTTTTTTACCTGTAATAGAGTGTGTTGTGTGAAATACTGCAATTATTTTATTTATTGTTTATATAATTATTTTTACAAAATCAACTTTAAGGGAAATATATAAAAATTTATCAGGTGTGCGAAATAATCGTATACACACGAATCGTATCACACTGAAGTTTAGCCGTTAAGTAGCCTTTAACATTTACACTTTTCACCATGAAATAAGTTTACATTTTCTTGGCGTTGAATGCTTTGATATGTAGTGACGGCACACGCGACCACTAGCACCTGTTAATCAACTCTTATCCGAAATATGTCCACGGCAGTTATAGGATTTAATGCTTTTGTAATTGCAAATGGTATTTATTACCTACTAACATAATGTTTGTACGGATATTTAGCGTTTTTAGTATTTTACAGCAACGAAAATATAAAGGAATATAAAACAAGATCACAAGCAGAAGTTAACCCTTTAATCGTTAAAATGTACAAACGTAAGAATACAGAAGTCTACTGAGTAAACGAGAATAACGTCCAGCTATAGTACCAACCAACAATCAGTTTTAATTTTGCAATGAACAAATGACTTGCAGTTGGTAGAAACCCTGCTTTCTGGGCCGCGGGTCCTGGGTTCAATCCTCAGACAGGTCAAACATTTGTATGCACGAACACATATACACATCTGTGTCTGGGTGTGTATATGTGTATAATGTATGTATGTATTCAGGTTCCTATAGAAGGGGCTGTGCCTAGTTTGGGACCTGAAAACCTTGTGTGGTTGTTGTCCTATATAATTATAGATAAGTGTGTATATCAGTCCTCAGGTTACTATAGTAGGGGATGTGCCTAGTTTGGGACCTGAAAACCTTGTGTGGGTGTTGTCCTATATATTTATAGATTATATAGTTATTTACATATTTATTTTAGAATGGGGGAGGTATATGTTAATCAGTGGACGTCCTACGGCTAAGATGATGATGATGACATCGTTATTAAAGTAGGTAGGTATAATCTTAAAGATAAAGTAGACAATGGACTATAACAATGAACGATAGTGAATACAAGCTAATATATACAAAGAAGTAAAAATAACTAAATAAGAACTACAATGACTTGAAGTAACAAACTTGCTATTGCGTTACGTCGGTTTGTGGGAGATTCCGGAGGCCCGATTCCTCTCTTCCCCATTCTTCCTCTCCTTCCCTCTCCCCTTCCAACCTTTACCCCTTCTATCTCTTCCTTCCTATCATCCTTCCTCAAAGGTCGGCAACGCATTCTCGATACCTCTGGTATTGCGTGACGGTATCACTTACCATCAGGTGAGCCGCTTGCCCGTTTGCCAACCTATCCCATTAAAAACCCTGAAATATTATCTTTAGAAAATAATATCTCATTTTTCTACTATACTAATAGAGTTATATATAGAGCTATTTCTAGCCACAAATCTGTTTACAGATACCACATATTATGAGGTTATACTGTTTAATGCAAATAATGGAATGTACAAAGCCTTCCTTTATTTGTATTCTGTAGACAAACAAAATGGTACAAAAACGCAAACACACGTCCAACTTTCGTTTGATCTAAAAACTCTAGAGCATCATCTGTTGCCTTCCGCCGACGGGTCGTCGTTTGAACCCGCTTCCTACACTAGAGAGAGTTTGCATAGAGATGTTCCAACACTATTGAATACTATCCGGCAACTTCTTCCGGATTTCACGTCACCTTTGTAGGCTGTATTTGATTTTGTTTGATATATGCAGTGCAACCGATACCAACATATGATACAGTATAGTATGTTAAGTATGTTAACCTTAGCGTCCTAGAGACGTCAGTTTCATTCATAAATCTTTTGTTTATATTATCACGGTATAGGAAAGATTAATAAAACAACAGAGAAACGTCTTGCTCGTGTCATCACTTGATGTCATAAAAATATATACTTACGTTGTTTTTGATGTTTTGTAAACATCTGAGACATTTTCACACTTATTAATTATTAATTAATTATTATTAAAAGTAGTAAAACCAACATAAATATAATTTTAATGTTGGTTTTACACCGAAGACGAGCCGAGTCTAGCCAATAAAGTGAACGCAAAGACTTCACTTTGCTTGCTTGACTCAATGACTGTGACTTCGCAATTATTCGAATTTTCGACTTCGAATTGCAGTTTATATACTTGGCATCATATCTCACCTTAACACCAGAAAATACATGAGCCTGGGGAGTACTATTAATGATTAAATTTTTTCCTCACCCGATGTCCGGTCAATATCTTTTGAATTGTACATTCATCCGGTAAAAATATAGCTCTTCTCATCACCAAAAGTATAATATTGCTATCAAAGCAACGTGCGAACATAGTTGATGGTGGTGGAAATGATGAATGGACTGTAATTGTTAGATTGAAATTGCTACTTCATCTGTGGTTTTATTGCCGATGAATGCAGGAAATGGGGATTATTGAAAACGGTTTTGTATAATGTGGCTTTAATGACGGTGTTTCTTTGAGATTATAGTGTTCAATTATAATGCTTTGATCTACGTGGTTTTCATACAATTCTAGGTCTAGTAATCTTCTTATACGTTCTTTACCTACCTTACGTTCTTTCGTACCTTTAACTTCATGATCTGACCACTAAGCAGTAGTCAAACACCAACCTACCACTTTAACAAGTACAATTTGAATAATTTAATACCGACTTCCATTCTATTCACTTATTGGAGTGTAACTCAAAAACTACTGGACTGCATTTGATGAAATTACTTACTACTAGATTTATTTTTAAATGGGACCACATGGAAAGCAACAGCTTTCAAACGAAAAAAGAGTTTTGAGAATCGGTTCACCCTATCGAAAGTTATGAGGTAACAAATAATAAAAAATAAAAATAAAAATAGTCGAATTGAGTACCTCCTCTTTTTTGGAAGTGGATAGAAAAGTAATAGACATTAATTGAACTTGTTATGACTTCGTCTCAGAAAATGATTAACATATAGAAATATTGTTATATGTAGTAATAAAGTTTAAACATCGTGAAATGAGCTAAAGCTGAAATATTTATTTATAATTTTTGTTTTGTTTACTATAGTAGCATTTCAGTATGCCACACTTTGCATGACAGGTATTTTGCAATAATTTTAAACTTATTGTTGCGGAATGAAAACCGTGGTATTCATTTATAATTTCCCGATTTCGACACTGTTGCGAGCGCCATGATCGCGGGACGACTCGTCCTGCGATCGGGATATCGGGAGCTCAATATAAATGAATACCACGGTTTTCATCCCGTAAGTAACAATATGTTAATTCAAAACAACCGTGAAAATTTAAAAAAGTGCTCAATTTTACGCTTTGCTTTACCGTAGAATACCTACACCGTTTGTCAAAAAACATTAGTATAGAATCTAATGAATCAAATAATATGCGATCCTAAATATGTTACTCAAGATTTGTAGTCATATGTAGTCAAGAATATTAAACACCTACTCTAACAAATCACCATCAAAGCTCGAATGAAATTATTTTTACTTTTATTTAAATATTTAGAGTGTAATAGACGCTAGGTATATGGAATACTAGCTGACCCGCCAGCGGCTTCACTCGCTTGGTCTTGGTGTAGAGGTAGAACTGCCGTTTTGGAACCTCGAGGTCGAGCTACTGGCTTTTTCTGACAAAGAAAGTTTAAAAGAGTGCCCCGTAGTTTGCAATAGACTCGCCTCTTATGAAATAAGACTAAAAACATGCCAAGCGAAACGTAGGCGCTTAAGACACCACTGCTTGCCCCTTCGAGGGTATATAGGCGAAACTATTTGTTGTTGTGTTTAAAAATAATAAGTAAGTATTGCAGGCGATTCACTCAAGACCGCTAGACTGATGTTTCACCTCAGTGGTGATGGATGATGATGACGAGGAATCTTATATAGCGTATATTACTCAGGCATAGGTAATGTAATTAGCTGTAGTTTTACGTGATTCCATTAAGAACAAACAAACAATCATATATCTTTCCTCTTTATATGGAATATAAGCAATCAGATGTAAACGCTTTCTCACATCATTACCCACGTGAAAACTAACACGTCAGTGAGAGTGAGTAGGTACAACTTATGGTACAACTTTCTACGAGGTGATATAGGGCTGCCTTTTAAGAGAACCCTATCTAACATGAGAGTTTCAATATACCGCTATTAAACACCGGAGATATTGGCTTCGTAATTAAGTAACATTGGTCCGCTTCCCGCCTTGTATAAGAACCGAGTACATAGGATTGTAAATTTACGCAAAACATTTCGTCATCTGTAATCATACATGTTACACGTCGTATCACCAGCCAGTCAAGGCAAGGTGGTCAGGCAAACCTACGGTCTACTAAATTCAATTATTTTTTTGTATATGATATTATTGGGACGGGAAAATGGTCAGATTATAGTATACTACAGTATTTGCCGATTGTCTATCTCCTTAATACAAAAGGATATTTATTTAAACCGTAAATCAGAATCAAGCTACCAAAAAATACATAATCGTACAAGACTTGTTCAACATTAATCGCAAATCGCAGCAAATTAATAAAAAAATAAAAAAAACATATTATAAATTCAATAGTGGACACAACTACAATTCTAAGCGTTGAATATCACTGAAACTGTCATGGGTAGGAGTACTCAGTCGCACGACTGGCCCGTATCCTCAGTTGGTTGCAGCCGTGCGATTCTGTCGTGCGATTCTCAATGGATTCGTCGACGAGCTCACCGATGTCAAACACTTTACGAGATATCGCCCTTGTACATAAGGTTGTTTTTTTCAACGTTTCTTGTCATCTCGTCATTTGTTTCACGGATGTTGTCAAAGATGCAACGATGTTTGCTCTTACAGCCGTGCAATTATCTAAGTCTAAGTCTCTAAAGTATTTGACATCGGTGAGCTCTTCGACGAACGCAACGACGAATCATTAGAGAATCGAACGGCAGACAAAAAGGCATAAATCGGAGCCATAAACGCGCGGCCAGAAAACTACTTTCAAACAACATGTAACAGACTAATTCCGTTGTTTATTACTGTACATCTCTAATGAAAACTAAACAATGCAGGTATCTCGCTTCATTGTTTCGGAGTAGGCCCGGATTGGGTCTAAATAATGGCAATTAGGAAATAGTTACATTAACAGCTTTTGTTTCATTTGAAACCACTTTCTCTTAAATAGAGAGCTCAGTTGTTTTCATTAGTGGTCGATTCGTTTATGAATGTACGTTTATCTATTGTATTTAACAATATCTACAAAAAGGTTTATAATGAGATCTTTGTATTAAGAGCAATTTTGAAAATAGAAATGAATTTACGCGTTAATTATTAGCTTTATGGTTTTTTGTACAAACTAGTCAGATCTATAAATAATCATTTATAAAATTAATAGCTTAAATATACTTGTAGTCTTACTTGTACTTCCGACTATAGCTTCGTGAAATGCGAGGCAAGAACAAACAGTTTGAAAAAATATAAATTTCGACTCTATTCTATTATTGGTTATCACTTTATGTAGACACTTTGTACGTGTAATAACGGTGAGAAATGTTTATAATATAAACAATAATTAAAATATTAACGATACTTATTTTGAGTAAAACAACCTAATTAATTCCGTAGCTAGCAAATACGAGTATGTAATATCGTCAGTTGTTATTTTATACCCATAACCTTTAGTAAACAGTTTCGATAAATTTCGGGACACTTCCACAGGAAAAATGCTTCTGGCAACATTACTGCGCATATTCATGCATGCATGAAAAAAAAATAAAGAAAATAAAGAATAAAGAAGAATATCGTGGGAACAAACTCAATGATGGATATCATTGATTTTGTTTCATTTTCTTGGTCTTCTAGTTTTGAAGTGTTGTAGTGGTGGATTATAAGTGTTTGTTACGAAATTAGGCAAAGTGTATGAAATCCAAAATAAACAGAGCAAAAACGGCCACGTGACTCGCACACGGAAGTTTCGTACCTTTATCTAAAAAACGAGCAACAAATCTTGTTGTATGGGAGCCTCCTTAAATATTTATTTTGTTCTGTCTTTTAGTATTTGTTGTTATAGCGACAACAGCAATACATTATATCTGAAAATTTCAACTGTCTATCACAGTTCATGAGATACAGCAGACGGACAGACAGACGGACGTATAGGGTCCCGTTTTATCCTTTGGGTACAGAACCCTAAAAAATACAGAATATTACTAAGTATTTTTCCAGCGTGATTGTAATTAAATATTTGTTTCTAATTGCGGAAATGTATATTTTATTAATATAGCGTTCCGCAACGTAACGTTGAATCAATAAATTATCAGTACATGACAATATTATTGCAAAAAAATATCTCGTTCGTCATTTAACTACAACTGGGTCGGTCACGTTTTTCTCGGAGAAATGTATCTTTTCCGAGAAGGAAAACATTTTTGATTTGCCAATATTTCTACCAATATCAATTCTGAGACCCTTGAAATTGGCACGAGATATTTCGTGGAGTCTGTTGTTTTCATATTGTGCTGGCAACTTGTTCACAACAAGTGTACTTGTTTATTGTTTACAACATTAATATTAGATTGTATCTTTTGTTATTGTTTATGTGCTGCTGTGACAGATATTAATTCAGAGTAAATAATCCAAACATAGTAACTAGGGTCAGTGAAATCGTAAATATAATATAATTTAACACCCATACAAGGTCTTCAGGTCCCACACTAGGAAAAGTCTGTATGTACTATGGTAAGCTGATGATTGGTATATATACTTATATAGATGTTGTATGTAAGTTTCTACTACACAATGCCACAACGTTATTATATATCAGATAGAGATCCATCAAATCATCCCTACTTATTGAGTACAAAATAGACCAGCTTTTTTTAGTTTCAAAAAAACTTTATTAAGTAATAAATTAATTAATTATTAATATTAAACAGAACTAGTGTACGTTTAATCCTATTTTTTACAGTCGTATTTATTTTACAATTAATGTTTTACAGACAATACAGTCTAAGCGAAAACTCTAAGAAATGGGATAAATGAATAATAGACCAGCTTAAAAAGCAGAACATATTCACTATGTGAGAGAACAGGGCTTAAGATTTCACCACCGCGCGTAGTGTGCAAGTTTGTAGTGATACTACTTTTGCACAGTCCACCTGGGGAAGTTTCAGATGATTGCCAATTACTCAACACTGAAGCAGTAGGGTCCAAACGTGTTTCGTTGAAAAGCAATGTTTCCAGCGAAGTTACAGGGTAATGCACATGTAGCAAGCGGCTCACTTGATGGTAAGTGATACCGTCGCCCACGGACGTCCGCAATACCAGAGGTCTCGAAGATGCGTTGCCGACCTTTGAGGAAGGATGATAGAAGGGGTAGGAGGGAAGGAGAGGGGGAACGGGGAAGGGGGGAATTAGGCCTCCGGAACCTCGTACAAACCGACGAAACGCAATAGCAAGCTATATTACTTCACGTCAGTGTTATGTGGGAGTGTGGTACTTCTTCGGTCGTGCCATGCTTCATGGCCCATTCGGCTGTGGCACTACTACAAAAGTATTAGATTTAACATCCTAAACCTCAGGGTGACAAAAAAAAAACAAACGAGATAATATTCTGAATGGCACTGAACTGTTATGGGCAAACGTGACTCTTTTAAGATCAGGCGAGCGACTTGCTTATATGGACACCGATTCACATAAAAATGTGTTAAGTTGTAAAGGGTACTGCAGTAAGTTAAATGATTAAGCAAATGAGACGTAAAATCGAATGTCTTGGATTAACAAATCCGCTGCAGTGCCAAGCAATATTTCAGTTCTAAGTCACCAGTTCAGTCCAGTCACCCAGAGGTGGCACTGTAACTGTCATAAACAGGTTTCTACATCAGCGGGCCGAGAACGTAAGTCTGCTTAAGTGTAACGTTATCGTATCGTCTACGTATTAATTACAAACTATGAGTTATCTGTGCCACTTTTGTACTAGATAAATGACAGTTTATAATAAATACGTTAACGACGCGATTACATTATACTGAAGTAGATTTTCGTGACACACAGACGCAAGCTCGCTGGTCTCGTCTAACGGTACCATAATGAAAAAAACACGCTTTTAAGAAGTAGTTAATTTAAGTTAAACTTTTTTGTAATTAAGGACATTAAGATATTACGAAAGTAATGAAGAAAGTTTTCCATAGTCATTATGAATTATATACCAATTTTATTTCGTAATTATGATTGAAATTAGGATAGGTTTGTATGGTACGCCAGTTCATATTAATTAATTGTAATATTATACGAATAATTATTCGATTTTAGGGATAATTATTTTGACGTCCATCGTTTTGCTCTCATGTTAACAGTATGTAGTTATAAAAATGTTTATATATCTATTGATCTTAAGTTGAAGGGCCGAGTGCTGTACAATTGACAATACAATTGATTACCTATGTAACTTTACTGTAGACTACATAACTTATAAACTAGGAATAAAGCACAAAAATAAGCTCTTTCAGTTTATGCCAAATAATTGAAAAGCTTGTTTTTCCTTTCTCAATAAAACAAGACTCGTCTTTTTGATTAAGCAGCATTAAAACGATATTCTTTCGTATCACAATAAGAATAAACTTAGTCGTTTTTCTTTAGAGGAGCTATGATGGTTCGTTTCGAAATGCTTATTTAAATTGGAGCTACTTCGTTACGTTTGAAAAGGATTTAGTGCATGGGAGGCAGAGATAGGGACATTTTCAGAAAAAAACACTTGAGTACGAAACCATCCATTTGGAAAACGTGCAGAGTGAGGTAAATTTGCAAGCAACTGTATGGAAAAAGTTATCATGCATATTCAGTTGTAGATTCTATGAGTATTAAACAGTCACAACATGTTTCCTGCATCGCGGTGACAAGATTTGCACGGAACATGTGTTTATATTTTGCAATGAAAATAAATTTGTCTTGAATTTAAATTCAAAGGTTTCATTTTATAACCCTATTTGACCTTCACGAGTACGTGTGTAAATTTGAGTTTGCAGATGTATAAAATACTTACCAACTTAGTATAAAATACAATGCAGAAAGAAAGAAAACGGTTTCATGCAGTGTCTATCCACTATGAATATGTCTAACGGCTATTATAGAGCTATATAAAAAAACAATATACACGTAGTATATTGTTTTTTTATACAGCTCTATCGATTTATATCTATCGACATTCAATCATGTAAAAATAAATCCCGCGATACAGGCTTTGCCTAATGCGAGAACTTTAGTTTTATCATTTCGCATACCTTGATCTCGTCATAAACATACCATATTGTAATCTAAGTTAGTCTAAAACTTTATAGAACTGTGTTTGGCGTTTATCTACTGACTTCCAAAATAGGTACTCAATTCGACTGTATTTTTTTATATTTGTTACCTCATCACTTTCGAATGGGTGGACCGATTTTTATATGAAAGCTGGTGCTTCCCGTGTGGTCCTATCTAAATTTAATCAAATTCGGTCCAGTATTTTTTGAGATACACTCCAATAGCTGAATAGAATGGAAGTCGGTATAAAATTTTTCAAATTTTACTTGTCATGACCTTCTAACTTGATTTTATACCACTGCAGTGTCAGATGTAAAGGCTCTTAAAGCAGTAATATACAAAGTAAACTCCATTATCAACTGAAATTTCTTTACGATTTCATAAACCATTGACTAGAGGTGACGAGAAAAATATAATGATATTAAAAATACTAAATAAAATATTTCGTAACTTTACTTTTAAGAGCCTTGCCTTAGTGTTGCTGATTATACTGAACAGAAGAACGACGCAAAAGAAATTACCGCAGTCACCCGCACTATTTCCTCTAAATGAGGATGACCTCTCACTGAAAACGTCTCTACACAGCGTTCTAAAGTTTATCCAGATAACGTAGAGAAACAAAAAGGAGCTTGAATTTTCCAGCCAAAGCTCAGTGCACCGATAAATAGTGGATTTATTTTTAATTACCGAGATACTTACTCTGTTGGACAATGCACCCTGTATCTAGAGCAACGTGATCCTCTTACTAACTCTAGATATCTCTACATCGGACTGAGATTGTAGAGTCTCGTATTATAAACTTTTTGAGCTGAGGTGACGTTAGAGCTTATAGTGAAAAAATAATAAATTACGCACTTGTATATTATATTTTATGTATGTCTTTATGATGTCCTCATAACGTGTGTGCTCGTAATGATGCTACAACTATTTTTTTTATGCTGTAAAAAATCACTCACTTTAGACAATTCTACTTGAAAAAATACTAGGTATCTAAATAAAGGAATAACCAGCTGAAATTCTTATTTAAAGCTATATTGGTAACAGTAAAATGAGTTAAACGAGTTAGCAAATGAGGTAACTATTGACGACCCCGTTACCTAAGCTCCGGGTCCCAGGTTCGATCCCCGGCCCAGGGAAATATTTGTGTAATAAGCAGAAACGTATGCGCTCGTGTTTTAAATGTTGTGTCCATGCCTTCCGGAACACACGGGGACACACATCCTACTGCGGGGTATGAGCGTGTAAACGTTACGTTATAATAGTATATTTCATTACAAGTGGGGAAAGGCTGTCATTGCAAAGAGTTCCGACAAATGGCTACCCGAACCGAGGCGCAGCCGAAGGCGAGGTTTGACAGTCGGAACAAGTTGCAACGACGGTTCCGCACGTGTACTGAACGACTATTTTTAATACAGTAAATTAATAAAATAAACTCGCAAAGAAAATTTCTGTAAAATAGCGCCAACCGTAGAATATAAGCAGAGTTTTTTTTTCTTCACCTATTTTGATAGGCAAAGGGAATTATGCCCATACAGCCAAGTCTTCAGTAGATTTTTTTTATTTATATGAAAAAAAGCACGAATATGTAATTGCCCACATCCCGAACGCTATACGTCCCTGCAATACGCCACTTTTTGAGCAACTGTATTAAAAAAACAATTTAGTCTGAATTTCGCTCAGCCACAATTCAAAAACTTAACACGTGTCAAACACAAGTTAAAAGTTAAGCCTGAGCTAGAAAATTTATTAACTCGAGTACTGCAGTAAGTGGTCTTAAGTAACATTAACACTTAGAGCTAACTTAAAGTAAGCTAGTTACAGTTACGTATGTGGGGGGTAAGCTACAAAGTCGTAGTCTTTAGAATCGAGCCAGGAGGTTTTATTGCAAAGAAATAAAGTAATGTAGAACTTTTATGAAGAAAGTATGTGTTAACCATTCGGCCTTCTATATTAGGAATTCGGAATATCTTTAATGATGTGGTACACACCGGTAACTAAAGGAACTGGCGGTACAGTTCAAGGGATTAAGTAGAGGTTTACTTAAAGCCAGCAAAAAAGACTCATGGTGGTTAAGGCAATGTACTTTTAGCACTTTAAGGTTCTTAAGCCAAGATGATGATACATACTAACGCAAAATTAATTTTATTTCTAAAGTTTTTAGTGGACGTATCCATCTATAAAGGGTTTAATTAGAGAGAGACAGAAAAGTTAGTTCTGTCTCTTTTCCTATTGTCTACATTTTGTATATAAACAGCGCCGATATATATATATATATATATATAAGCGATAAATTAATTAATTAATTTATATATATATATATACATTTATAATTTATCGCTTTTATATAAGCCATAAATTAAAACAATATTGATTTCAGCATGAAAGCATTTGCTATAGTTATAAAATAATGCAAAGTGCAATATTTAGCGAATCTTCTGGCGCTTTACTTATTTATTAAATTTATAATTATTAATGTTATTCATATTTTACTAGTAATGTGTTGATAATTTTTTATTTTTTATTTTTTATTATTATTTTTCATTCTATTTTTAAGACATTAATATACTTTTTTAAACTTGTATTCCAACCTTTTAAAACAAACATTAGACAGCGTTAAGTACAAAGCCACTTTACAGATAATAATAGTATGTATTAACTTTATCACAAAATACTGTTGACAACGATAATAAACATAACAATAACCGTTTAAAAGGCTTTAAGCAACGAAATAGCAATTAGACATTGTAATTACTTGAATCTTGTAATACATAAAGCTATAAGTACAAATGTTTTGGTATCGGTCTAATGATTAGCGGAATTCAGTAATAGGTAACCAGCCGTGCGATTCTCTAAGAGCAAACATCGTTTCATCTTTGGCGACATCCGTGAAACAAATGACGAGAGGATAAAAATCGTTGGAAAAACAACCTTAATTACAAGGGCGATATCTCATAAATTATTTGACATCGGTGAGCTCGTCGACGAATCATTACAGAATAAACCTATTACTGACATCTGCTAATCATTTTAAAGTACTGTCATGAATATTAACATTTGCTAAACCGCAGCATTCCAGCATTGAAACAGAATTATCTTTAAGATTCTATCCAATTTGCGTAATTGTTTGTACTTTACGAAATGGCAAAGACGCTGCATTCCACGGTAAATTAGTACCTAACCGTAGAAAACGTTCGCCATTTGTTTTATAGTATTATAGCCTTGTACTAAATCCTTGATTTCTATAACTCAAATTCAAATTTCGCCAGTTTCTGTACGGCTATTATGTATCCCAGTTGCTAACAAATACTGATTGAAATCGAAAAAAATGGCCGCTCTATGTCACTTTTGTCAGCTCCAGTCATTAACTTACTAACCTTTTTGCTTACTGGAGTTGTCAAAACTGATATAGAGCCGCCATTTTTTAAGATTTCAATCAACATTTGTTAGCAACCGAGATACATAATAGCCCTGCTGTTCACCAATATCTATTATATACGGTATTAATTCAACAAGAAAGGAAAATGTCGAGAAAATATAAAACCAATGTCGCACATTTATTTTTTATTATGCTTTTGTTCACAGACGACAAATGGGTCCGTGACATTGTTTGTTCTATTTTAACATTTTTAGCATTTTTTTATAATATCAAAACGAATACAGAAGGAGATTTTTTTATTGTATTTTTGCTTTGTATTTTTTACTTATCTAGCCTTAGACACTATATTGCTGAAGGCCTGAAGGGACTTTGGACACTTTATACTTAAACAATTATTATTTATTAGCCTGAGGGGTACATATACACATATATTCTAAGGGCCTGAATAGCACAAAACAATTTTATTTCTTAGCCTCAGGCCCTTAAAATATATTGTTTGTGCCCCATACAATATATTTTAAGGGCCTGCGGGACACAGTTATATTTTAAGAAGAAGAGACCAGAAATGAATTTTTGCACATGGAAATTAATAATTAAGCAAGAATATGTCAGAAGAGTAACAGAAAGTATAATGACAAGGATCTAAAAATAAGTGCATTTAAGCTGAATATTGAAATACCCAGTGAATAAGTCAATTGTAAGCAGAACGCCTAATATAAAATAAAAAGGTATAGTATTAGAATTAAGTAAAGTTAAATTTATTACTCAAATAATGAGTACAGAAACAATATTTTAAGGTGCTGTTAATACACCTGAAAAACATTCAAAGTTATTACTACTCTATTTTACAAGGAAAACGGCTAAAATATTCCAAACAAGAAAACGCCGCGAAACACCGATTTTAACAACGCCATAGATCTTTAAAATGAGTGTAACAAATAGCAATTACGCGAAAACAGGCCGCATATAATCCTCTCTAATAATAAAGAAATATGTAGGTCGGTAAAGTCTCGAACATTTACCAACACCCTTTCATTGGTCTCGTAGAATTAGTGAAGATAGATAGATTTTTAAGTAATGTGTATGTAGCGTTTTAAGATATTGCTGCACTAAAAACTTTAACCCTTACTATACTGTAATAATTAAAACAAAAGATATAAAACTTTGTTTTATTCTATCTTTATGTTATATGCTATATACACGTAATTTGTATAATAATTACAAAAAAAAATGGGCGGTACAAAAGTGTTAATAAATTGTAGATATGTAGTCAAAATTTTTTATTACTTCACAGTGAAATAATTATTAATTGTTAAAGTTTTCGAAAATTCCATCTAAAAGTATGGACACCATCTTAACAAAAATACTACATGCCTATGTACAACTTATTAATGAAAACACATGATTCGCGTCAGTGAAAAAATATCTCTCTTACTCTTTCTTACACCCCCCACCCGAGCGTTCGGTGTGAAAGAGATTGCAAATGGTCTTGCGAAAATGCCCGAGCGCACAGAATGAATAATAATATGTACTAACGAGCTAGGACGCGAGTTTGCCGAATGTTATGATTATGAATGATACATTTCTATGTAGGGGTGTTAAGTTTCATGCATAAACCGCGCGCAAGTAGTATATCTTAATGAATAGTGGAAATGCCTAGAATAAAATTTGTAGGTGTGAATCAATCTAGACGTTTGACCAAATATTGATGATCATGTGGGTTTTTTTTTTAAAGTAGTTTTAAATATTCTTCCCATGTATGTATTAAGTACCAGCAGCATATAGTGCTTTTTTTTTTGGTAATTATACAAATTACGTGTATATCTTTTGATTATTCATACGAATAAAACTCACGTAAATTTACGTCTCTGGTACGCAAAGGTTTAAATCAAGAATTTTCTAGTAGTTATTATTTTTGTTTCCTCTTTGTTCGCTAGAGGGCGTTGGCACTCGTTGGCCATACATTTAATAATGACAAACAATTTAACTGTCATGTCGCCGAATAAACAAAGTATATTTATGCTACCAATAATTGTAGTAAAATCAATGCTACCATATGCATAAACATTGGAGATGATATTTATTGACGTTATTTAACAACATTTTAAATAGGTACCTACTCTAGACTTTGTAAATCAAACATAATTTCTATACCAATATAGTATTGTTACTTGTAGACTTGCTTATAAGCACCCATTCCTCCCCGAACGATATCTTCGGGCTACAAAAATCCGCGAGCAATCTCGGTTGCCACGGCAACCGTAAAATTTATAGCAACAATAAAATGCGGGATTCCACTTCGCCCCGGCTAAAAGCACGCCACTGAATTGTTGTAGGTGAGGTCGGATTGCTACAGATGTACCTATCGTAGAGGAAATGAATTCTTTACCTTGTAAGAGTTGTTACTTGGACCAATGAGATGGGGTGAAATAGTTTTATCGGTCACCAGGTTCGAATGACTTCAGTGACAAATTAAATGAGGTTGGGGTGTAATAACTAAAATAAATGAACTGGTAACAAATAAAATGAATAAAAATGTGGTTTTTGTTAATTATTAAAAGCTATATGTTTTTATTTATTTGCGATAGTAAATATTTTATATGTAAGTAAGTAAATTAATTTGACTAATACGAAAATTACTAATATTATTAAATTGCAATTTTTTTTTTTTTATTGCTTTTATTCACAGACTCAATGGGTCCGTGGCATTGCTTACATTTATATTTTAAACTTATATTGATTTATTTTTTTATAATTACTAACGGAATACAGGAGGACATTTTTTTTTCTTAATTAAACTTACATAATACATTTGTGAAGGCCTGAAGTGCACTTTGAAAACTTACTTAGCCTGAAGGGCACAATACGATAAGAGCATGAAGGGCTCATAACTTTTTTTTTTAATTTCTTAGTCTGAGGGGCACATACAATTTAAGAAGAGGCCAGAGGGGCATTTTTGCTTTTTTTTTGTAAATTGCGAATGGTTTGGTTGGATAGAAGTTTGTGACTCAATGACGCCAGAACGGTTGAACAGATTTGGATGACATTTGGTTCGTCAATAGACGAGCCGCTGGAATAGCACATAGGATTCTTTTCATCATCATCTTTAACATCTACTAGCGATAAAACCGCGGGACGCAGCTCATAAAAATACATTTGAAAAAAAAAACTCTTGTCACCACGTATGCACCATGCATGTCAACGTATTTCAAATAAACATATATTTTACGCTTTATAATGTCAGATTCATACTGTTTTGATAAATGCTGCTAAAATACTCAAGTCCATGTGTTCAAGTTTTACAACTAGACAATTTAGGCAAAATTTAAATTAATTTCAAGTTCATAAAATCAATAATTTAGAAAAACGCTAAGGTTTCAGCTTATCCCTAGTCATAGATGCGGATTTTAAATTTTATTTGTTTTATTCCGACGATGTTGTTAAAACCTTGGATTCCATCGAGCCAACTTCCTTACAAGTAATGATGTGGTCGACAATATTTCAGTACATTATAATGAATAATTGACGTTCATGAGCACGTCTTTGATGTCTAAATTCATCATCATCATCATCTCAGCCGTAGGACGTCCACTGCTGAACATATGCCTCCCCCATGATTTTCCAAAAGGACCGGTTGGAAGCGGCCTGCATCCAACGTCGTCCTGCGACCTTCCTCAGGTCGTCTGTCCACCGTGTCGGTGGACGACCTACGCTGCGCTTGCCGGTCCGTGGTCTCCACTCCAGAACCTTTCGGCCCCATCGGCCATCTGTTCTGCGTGCTATGTGCCCTGCCCACTGCCACTTCAACTGGCTAATCTTCTGGGCTATGTCGGTGACTTTCGTTCTTCTACGGATCTCCTCATTTCTGATTCGATCACGTAGAGAAACCCCGAGCATAGCCCTCTCCACAGCTCGTTGATGTCTAAATTGAATAAATGGTTTTAACTTTGACTTCACGCCTTACTAAAATAAGCATTTTTACAAAATGTAGGTAAAGAAACCGACATAATACTCTTAATTGAGTGATCCATTATCCAGCAGTTGTATACAAGAATAGTAGTAGTTCTGCGAACAGTAGACCTCGCGAGCACATAGTCTTATCAGCGGAAATTTTTCGCAGTAGGTACTTCACAACCTATTATCTCGGAAACCACTTTACCAATTATGCTCATATTCGAAATTCATCTTCAAAGTCAGGTACCTAATCAAAATTGGGTCTTAAGTAGCGCCGTAGCAAACTTTTTTAGAGAAAGAACCCCTCCCACTCAAAATCGATCGACGACAAAAAAGTATATTAGATAATTAATAGTAGAACATGCATACCAAGTTTCGCCAAGATTGGTTGAAAAATGCGACCTGAACAGGAAGACCAACGAACAACCTAACAAACATACGAACAGTTGAACGTCACTTTGGCCAGTTAAAGTAGAGACGCTGCGCTCGCTCGGTCATAAAGAAACATAATCAGACTTAATTGCATACGCCACTAGAAAGGGTGTGTTGTTTACATAAATAGTGCTTAAAAATAAACATTAACTAAATATATGCACCTGTTTCCATCATATAAACTTGTAGTTTAAACAAATGAAATGTTAAACCTACATTATCCGTTAAAGTCATTCGAACGAGCCGCTAAAGTGCAGTCGTTAGCGTACAGATCGCTTTTATAACCAGCGTGTTTACGCCTTTACCGCGAGACCCTACTACGAGTTTCCATTATATTTAGGAGCATTTGGAATACTCCGATACCGATAGTCATTTGCGACTTCATTCGTAGTTTATATTTTTATCCATATTATAGTGACAGAGCGGGTAATTAGTGTGCCTGGCGTTAAGCATGAGCAAGCCCAACACACTTGGAGTGCCACCCAGAGCTTAGACCTGTGATTTTGCGTGAGCAGTACTGCGCACATCACCCCGAGACATATGTTTTAGTGTCTCTTTCTATCATCTGGCGCTGCGGTGGTCTGACCGAGACGCTAATAACTAGATATATAAAAAAAAACTTTATCCATGCAGATAAATAAAACTTTAGTGTCTGATTGTAATTCCAAATTAACAGCTTTTCACTAAATGCATATAAAAGTATATACGGTACTTACATTTTTTTTTTTTTAAATGTGTGTCTGTCTGTCTATTTGTTCCCGCTAATCTATGAAACGGCTGGACCGATTTTAGCAGGACTTTCACAGGCAGATAGCTGATGTTATAAGGATTAACTTAGGCTAGTTTCGTTTTAGAAAAAAAAGTTTAATACTCTACTAAAAGTCTGTTTGTTACCTTATAACTCTTAAAGGGCTGTACGGAACAATCAAATTTGGCAAGTATCTAATACTATTCATCATCATAATGATGATGATGATTCATCATCATCATCATTATACATCATCATACAACCGTAGGGTGCAGCATTAATACACTATTTAGGAAATAAGAGTGTTTAGAAGATATACAACAATAATCATAATATTATAATATACAACCTTAACCTATTGGAATTCATGCTTATAGTGTAGAGAATAAAATATCCATATTTACATCAATATGATTAATTTAATAAAACTTAACGTATAGAGTCCATATTAATGATTACCTATATTCGAAGTTTTAAATTTCGATTCGTTACTCGAAGATTACTGAAGTTGTTTCGACTTCTAATAGAGAACAACTAGTAAGGCCTCAATATCATGATGGTGTGTTTTTATGGTAAACACCTATCAGTAGTACGCCATTAAGTATGTTTATGGAAGGTGGCCAATGAAGACATGATCTTCAACGGTAAAGCGATGGTGTTTGGTCAGTGGTCATCAGCTTTATTATGCCCATTTATGGATCAGACAACGGGATACTTTAATCATAATAAACCTTGAATCTAACATCGGCTATACAAGGGAAAAGTATGTATATAAATATTTTTATACCATTCACACTCTGAAAATCTTATTATATACACGGAAAACAGTGAATAAAAAGGTCTTTTAATATCTATTTTGTTGTTTGAATTTAGAACACACTAATATAGTCGACTTCCATCTCAATGCATATACAACTTCCTAGCGCAAAAGATACTCGACATACAAACTCTTTGTGTAAATAACTTCTCGATATTTGATTGGTCGATATTTGCGACAAGGAGTTTAGCATTAGAATAAAAACTATATTACATTCTTTGCTGCCATTCGAGAATAAAATATATAATAATAATAAGAAAATTATTATTAAGTTTAGTAATTGTTCCAATTTTAATTAATTTAACCTTCCTTATTTCATTAAATGTCTATTTTCGCTAAAATTATTTCTTTTTCTCGTAGTTATGGTATAAAGTATGCAACTCTTGAATAAAACCGATTTATATCGAGTGCCATGAATCACTCGAATCGTTCTGGATTCTTACATTTGAATAACTCGCTACGCTCGTAATTCAATAATCACGAATCACTCCCTGCGGTCGTGATCCAGTCGTTAGAATCCTTTACTTACTCGTGATTCATGTATAGCCCTCGCTTTAAATCCGTCCTTTATTCACTAATTGCATAATATTTAATATGCAGTTTTAGTGAGAGAAAAACTACAGGACTAGTTCGAGGGTATTTTTTCTCTCTGCATTATTTGGTTTCGCTAAGCAGTAACAATAGCTTATTATGTTTATTATAGGATTGTAAATCTAGTGTTTTCTTAGTTACTCTAGTAGGTAGTAAAGAAAATTTTCTAAATATATTTCTTACCTACTTTCAATTAAAATCAAAATCATATTATTTATTCTGTATAGGCCTACGTGAGTACTTACAAATTGTCATTTTATATTTATTTTTTCGAAAATCTGAACAAAAAACTAAACTTAAACTTTCTTCAATCGGAACGCGACCACGACTTAGAATATCCGACAAGAAACCCAGCAGGCTTATCTTTTTTATTGACAATTACCTACTGTATTTAACAAATGTTAATTTATTTATTTGTGTTGTATTTATTATGTATTATTATTTTATTTTATTATAACCTAAGGATAAAAAATAAGGATGTCTATAGCAGCTTTACCTACATATTTTTTGTAAGAGATCTAGAAGCTACTATACTAGAGCTAGTAACTCAAGAACTTAAAATAAATAACTTGTTAAGAGCATAATAACTTGTTCCGCTACTAAGTACTAAAGTAAGTATAGGTGTTTTATACGATAATTAAAAAGGTTGTATGAATAGTAGAAAAGTTTAGTGTCTATATTGCATAGTTTAGGAAGTCACGGGGCTTCACTTAGCGATCTTAAGCGGTCAATAATGCAGCAATGCTTGCTGCGGCCAGGAGTGGGATGGGTGACCGCTAGAGGCATTACGCAACTGCCGTGCGATTATCTAAGAGCAAACATCGTTGAATCTTTGACAACATCCATGAAACAAATGAAGAAATGACAAGAAACATTGGAAAAGCATCCTTATGTACAAAGGCGAAGTATTTCCGTGAGCTCATTACAGAATCGCACGGCTGAGCGTTTCCTACCTAACAACCTAAAGACCATGTGCAGATATTTAAACTAGTACAGTTTGAAAAATTTAATACCAGCTTCCATTCTATTCAGTTATTGGAGTGTAACTCAAAAACTACTGCACCGAATTTGATGAAATTTAAATGGGACCACATGGCACCGCAGCACAGATTACTGAATATAACAGATACTTCACTCAGTAGAAAATTTCCAATACCTATTACGATAATTGCCTACTCCCTCGCGTCAACAACCACTGTATGCTAAAATGCGCCTAAATGCTCAAGCGTACAGCAGTGATTGCTTCGAACCGCGCGATTCCACAGTAATCGCAGGGCTGCCTCTTCGATAAAATTAAATTAACATAACTTTTTATCTATGTTATTGAGAACTGTGAATATGTTCTGACTTTTATGTGGCAGTTAAAAATTTTATCATTTATAAAATATTTAACCAACTTAAAAAAAAGGAGGTGATCAGACATACAGGCCAAACTGATTGATATGTTTGACTTGTATGGTTTGTAGGTATGTATGTTTGTGCGCGATAATCACGCGTTTGGCTAAACCGATATCGATGCGGTTTTCAGAAAAGTATTTGTTACATTTAGGAGAACGTTTTAAAATAAGTATAATACTTCTTAGTTTGATGATAATCTTCGGAGATGTTCACTAGAATACATATCTAGGTGTATTGAACTACTACCAATTATCACGAATCAAATTTATTAAGATTAATACATTTGATTCGTTTTCTCGCAACAAGTAACCTTACAACAGACGCGGCTTGTTCAAAGGTTTTCATCGGGCGTAAGAAAAAGAACTCTCGCTACACAGACTTAAAGCGCATTTTGATTCGTTACGAGCGCGTCAAGGACTTGTAGGCACATTTTTTGAAGGTCACGTCCGTGCTTTACAATGTTTTATGAACATTATTGCAGTTGTTAGTTTAGCAGTTTATATTCGAATGTTTTCTTTCGAAGAGTGCATCTTCTGTACCTTGTACTATTAATTATTCTGTGGTATAACGTTTCTATGTAACAAAATTATGTAAATCTGTGTCTGAAAGGCAAGCTAATGCTTAGTATATACCTATTAAACTGTCAAATTCTAAGTGGATACCGGTGTCCGCACACCTACTGTCTTTTAATTATGTCTCTAATGGCGGTATGTGAATAGAAAAAAATGTAAACGACAAAAACTAGTAATAATTTATCATTTACCTTTCTTCATTGACAGGTAAATGGAAAAATGTTAGGTGTTTATCCCTTCTTTTGCTTGATTTACACCCATCTACAGCACATAAGGCACCACACGGCATCGTAACACGCGTACGAACGAACAGCACTATTAAAATTGAACGGCATGCGCGCGCTTCGCTTGCGAAAACCGCACTGAATTTGATCCGCCGGCGGACCGAGACCGCTCGGCTGGGCGGTAGGCACTTATAGCGCGCAAGTACATGGATCGGTTCACCCAGTCCAAAGTTATGAGGTAACATAAAAAATACAGTCGAATTGAGTACCTCGTCCTTCTTGGAAGTCGGTAGAAAAACGAGTTAAATCAGGCTTTTCAAATAACTTTTGAGTTATTTGCGGCTATGAGCTGTTTTCATTCTAAATGACAAACCAACCGACTAAGTGTGAAGAAGTAACAAATATATATAGTCACTTACACACTTTCGAATTTATATGATTACTGTCGATTCTTCAATAATTTGACGCTCGTCGACGAGCGTCAGCTCACCGATGTCAAATATACTTTATGAGCTATTGCCCTTGTACACAAGGTTGTTTTTCCAACGTTTCTTGTCATCTCGTCATTTGTTTCACGGATGTCAAATATGCAACGATGTTTATTTTTAGAGAATCGCACGGCTGTGATAATATTGTTAGGTATCAGTATTTCCCAAAATCTTGTTGAAATAACAATCCTTTTCCAAAAGCCACTTGCTTAGTAATAAGTTACATTTACAAGGATCGCGTGACTCCATCGTACTTTACATAATAACAGGGTTGGACAAACCAAACTTGGTTATTTCGTACTCTACCGGAAATGATTATACTTTCGTCGTAGGATAATCGTCATATCGTATTTTAAATAACTGGTTCAATCAAAATGTAACCGGTTACCATTAATAATTTAATGTTGTATATGGATGAGAGAGTGGAGAAAATTATTAAATAAATGTGCGGTGGATGAGTGTTTTTGGAGTATATTTTAAGTAATTATAGAGGATTATTTTCTCTTTACTAATAAATTATTAAAATGCCGCCGTTTTATTTCACTATATAGGTATTTCTATGCATGCATGAATTATGTCGTATTTGCCCAGTACTGACTGACGCTTAAAATCAGGTGAACGATTTGCATGGCGCGTCAGTTTCTAGTATTATTTTAACCTATTCGCCATGTCACGAGAGGATTCGCCATTCCTCTCTCTGGATAATGTCCCTTCTTTTCACGCTGTTTGGTAAAATATGTGCTACATTTTGAGCTCAGTATGTTTCATAATAAAGACACTTATGCCCGTTTTCACCAACATTTTAGGTAACACCTAAGCCAGTTAGGTAACACTTAGTAGTACAAAAAGTCACCTAACTTTGCTTAGGTGTTACTTAAAATGTTTGTGAAAACGGGCACTAATGATATAGTTACCGAGACGCAGTATGTGACAAGCCATACGTTTCAATTTACAAAATAATTCAAAAAGGGTTGATCACTGAAAAAGGCAGACATGAAGCACAAAAGATAAAATTGGTTCTCGGAAGCAATTACACTGGTTTCCATTTGCGTTCTACTAAATATCATTTTGCGGGGAACCCTTGTGTAGAACAGAAATGAAAGTAAACGTTACATTTATGAGCTTAGAGCTCATATTTGAAGTTTTAAAAGATTGAAACCGCTAAAAGGTTATTGTTTGCGGAAATGTTAAGGTTTTGTTCGTATGTCGATTGGATAAATCGGATACTGTGATTATCACCATTCACCAATTTTCCGCATGATGTATTCTTTATTTTTTAAGTGAAAGCCATTTCGAAATCTATCGTGAGTATCCACACATTATAATAGTGTTAACGTGTCATCTATATTCACTTGGTATTAGTGTTTATCTTAGAGATTGTGAGCTCAGACTCGCATCGAACCAAGAAGAACGTCTTATACGTTCGAAACGTCGTTAGACGTATTCCAAGTGTACACACGGTATGTTTAATTATTATAATATATTATAGTACTTTATGCGCGCGAATACTTATCGCAATCCCACGGGAACTACCCGTTCAATCGGGATAAAAAAAACCATCTCAACTCTGAACAGATTTGAGATGGGATGTTCAGAGTTGTGATGGTTTTTTTTCTGATTCAGTTCAGTCCAAATCAAAAGTCCAGTTCATTCCAAATCAGTTCAGCAGCGCGATTAGGTTTCAAATATCTGACATACAAACATTGACATCTACACTAAAATTATAAAGAGAAAAGACCGATTTCAAAAAATCTTTTTCCGGTAAAAAGCTACATTATCACTGAGTAACATAGGCTACATAATATTTTCAAAAAAGTTAGGGATCCGTATGAAAAGTTCGATAATGTAACCCAAGGTATGAAACGCCAAAACTACACAACTGGTTCAAAAAATTATTTCACCAGTAGAAAGCTATATTTGATTCATCATCATCCATCACCGCGCGCGTGAAACCGCGGAGCGCAGCTAGTATTTAATATATTAGTAGTATAGATATGAGATATTCTACCTTGTGCATCTATATAAGAGCACATGTGACCTGAGCATTTATCAATATCTTGGCTAAGGGTTCCATGTGGAATAAAGACAAATAGTTTTAGTCCATTTAGAACACCCACGATAGAAGGTAGGTTAGGTATAGGAAGAAGATAAGATAGTAAATGCTAGTACTTTGGCAGAGGACTCCCTATTGCTAGTAGGTGTGTGCCCCTCCCACCCCCATTACGTGTGGTCGGCCCTATGACGCGCTCTCGGTAATTTGGTACCTAGTTTTTTTTATGGGTTAGGTTGGCAAACGAGCAAGCGTCTCACCGTGATCACCGTCGCTAACGGACATCCGCAATACCAGAGGTCGCGAGGATGCGCTGCCGCCCTTTGGGGAACTGAATTATGGAGCCTAGCTTTAATTATCAAGAAGTTAGATCTTACTAGTAATAGTACATATAACCAAAAACCTTACACGCGAAATCTTAGGCGTTCATAGACATCTACACCTTCTGAAATGCACCTACAGACTAGCTTTAATGTATATCTAAAAACACAGATTTGCAATGCAAAAAGAACTACTGCAAAATAAATCATATCAAAACATAATTATCACTGCAATTATATTACCGGAAGTGGATGTATACGTTTCAACGTCACATGGCAAAACAGCCTCTGTTATCCAATAATAGAGTAAGGCTAATGGATTATTTATGCTACGCCGTGACGTGTCCGTGGTTAATGCAGACACCGATTGTCAGGAAACCAACACTATAAATAGCTCTTTGATTTTATCTCTACGGGTAGAGTCGAGTAGAAAGTCCAGATAAGTCCTTAAATGACGTCACACTTCAGGTAAATTTACTACAGATGAAAGAACTGAAGAGATAAAATATCAAATTCAGTTCTGTACAGCGCGGCACCTCAAATGCCTATAAAAGATAAATGTCAAGGTGGTGCAGAAGATATGGCTCAACGTGGCTTGTATAGTCAGGCGGAGTTATTTGCATGACTAATCTTCGAAAGGGCTGTCCCACGTCGAGCAGTGCAAAGAACCAGACGTACGTCTGGACCTGAGATAGTGCCGGAAAGGGATATTGCGGGTAGCATGTAGATTGCTGCCCTCTCATTTATGCCTCCAAATAGAGTAGTGCAAGCATTGCTGAAGTGTGAAGGGCACCATTGCAGGTGAAATAATTGGACGACTAATATGACCTTGGACTAAATGACTACGTCTCGGGTGATGAGATTAGTACTATGGCAAGAAAAACTAGCTGGAGCTACATGAGCTGCCGAGTTGAAGCTTTGGTGACAATGTGAAGAGTAAGGCTGACGTTACCTAAAAATACCTCTATAGATAATAAAATTGATAGATTATTTACTTTCGAGTTTTGAAGATTTATGTACAAAATATTAGATGGGACTTAGTCGCGTAAAACATTTTACTTCGTCGTTTCGATCTGCCGTGCGATTCTCTAAGAGCAAACATCTTTGACAACATCCGTGAAACAAATGACGATATGACAAGAAACGTTGGAAAAACAAACTTGTGTACAAGGGCGATATTTCGTTAAGTATTTGACATCGGTGAGCTCGTCGACGAGCGCATCGACGAATCATTAGAGAATCGCACGGCAGGTTATATTGATCATTCACTCACGACAATGAATGTACATCTGTCTCTCCAGTCCGTCCCTCGTTACTGAGGATCGTGTTCAATAGATTTATCCAAACGAAGATTTTGTTGCCATTGGTTCTGGTTTATAATCATCCTCACATCTGGTAAACCTTGCTTGAGAAGGTGGCTTCTATGACTTGGTCAACCCATAGTTGGGATTAGTCTCTTGCTGTGTTTATCTAAACATCAAAGAAAATTAGATATGCTTTTAGTCCTGTCTGTTATATAAAAAACCTCGGAAATAAAAAACGTCTGTGGTTCGGCTCGGACCCGGCACGTTCATGCATAAATATAACTTAATAAGTGAACACGAGGCCGGGAAAAGACGCGAATCTCGGGATATTTTCCTTTCATCATATTAATTACGGGCAGATGGGATCGTCTAATTTCTGGGAAATCCCGTTATCGTGATATGATGGATTATTTTTACGGAGTTTTCACGCTCGTGCTTTTATTTGACACACTACTCGTACTTTGGTTACGTATTTATAATTACGTTGCATTTCACAGTATCATAAATACGAGAGTATGTATGTTTGAATGGATGGATCTGATTTTACTCTTTTTTTTTAATTTATGGTCCGCACACGTTGCAGTTCCAGGAAAAGTAGGCTAGATTTCTACGAAATCTATTGTATTATTGGCCAAATATGGCGTACCGCGAGTCAACGGGTAAATACGCGTCAAAATCTTTTAAAATTATTACTCTGTAATTAATTATTTTTATATACATATATTACTAGCTGACCCGCCAGCGGCTTCGCTCGCGTGGCCTCGCGGGATACGGTAATTACAGATTTCAATGAATCAGATTTCAATACCGAAAGTACCGAAGTTTCATACAAACTATCAACCCCAAAAAAAACCCTTAGGGGTTGAATTTCATAAAATCCAGTCTTAGTGAGCACTTACGTCTTAAAAAGAACCCCCATGCAAAATTTTAAACTTTTAGCACTCGCAGTTACGAAGTTTCATACAAATTATCAACCCCAAAAAAAACTCCTTAGGGGTTGAATTTCATAAAATCCCGTCTTAGTGAGCACCTACGTCCTAAAAAGAACCCCCATGCAAAATTGTAAACTTTTAGCACTCGCAGTACCGAAGTTTCAAACAAACTATCAACTCCAAAAAAAACCCTTAGGGGTTGAATTTCACAAAACCCCGTCTTAGTTAGCACCTACGTTCTAAAAAGAACCCCACCGCAAAATTGTAAATTTTTAGCACTCGCAGTACCGAAGTTTCATACAAACTATCAACCCCACAAAAACCCTTAGGGGCTGAATTTCATAAAATCCAGTCTTAGTGAGCACTTACTTCTTAAAAAGAACCCCATGCAAAATTTTAAACTTTTAGCACTCGCAGTACCGAAGTTTCATACAAACTATCAACCCCAAAAAAAAACTCCTTAGGGGTTGAATTTCATAAAATCCCGTCTTAGTGAGCACCTACGTCCTAAAAAGAACCCGCATGCAAAATTTGAAACTCTTAGCACTTGTAGTTTCCGAGATTTCGTGATGAGTGAGTGACTTTTCGCTTTTATATATCATCATTTTCATCATCATTATCAGCCGGAAGACGTCCACTGCTGAACATAGGCCTCCCCCATAGAACGCCACTTGGACCGGCTACTCGCTTCCTGCATCCAGCGATTCCCCGCGGTTTTTATGAGGTCGTCGGTCCACCTACACTACACCTGGGGGGGGCCTGCCTACACTACGCCTTCCGGTACGTGGTCGCCACTCGAGAACCTTTCTTCCCCATCGGTTATCAGTTCCGCGAGCGATGTGGCCTGCCCATATATATATATATATATATATATATATATATATATATGCTGCGCTACAAGCTGCGCCCCGCGGTTTCCCCGCACGGCGATGGATCATGATTATGATGAATAAAATACACCCACTATACCCTTTATTTCTCAGCTCAGGAATAGTGTAGCGATCTAACGGTGAAAGAATTTTTAAAATCGTTCCGCAGTTTTTGACTTTATTCGTTACAAACATACAATATACAAATCTTTTTTTATTTATAATATTACTAACTGCGCCGCGCGGATTTACCCGCGTTGTGGTGGATGATGGTGATGATGATGAATAAGTATCTTATGTTATTCTATTCAGTAGTTTTTCGTGAATGAGTAACATACATCTAACATCCATATATACAAGCTTTTGCATTTATAATATCAGTAGGATTATGTATTTTCTACCGACTTCCAAAAAAGGAGGAGTCAACTCGCCTGTATTTTTTATGTTTGTTACTTTTTTGTTTGAAAGCTGGTGCTTCCCGTGTGATCCCATTTAAATTTCATCAAATTCGGTCTAGTAGTTTTTGAAATACACTCCAATAACTGAGTATAATGGAAGTCGGTGTCAAATTTTTCAAATTGTACATGTAAAATGGCACTATTGACATCTACTATATAAAAATAAGTCGGGTTTTCCTTCCTGACGCTATAACTCCAGAACGCACGAACCGATTTCCACGGTTTTGCATTCGTTGGAAAGGTCTCGGGCTCCGTGAGGTTTATAGTAAAGAAAATTCAGAAAAAATTTAAAACAAAGCGGGAAAATCTTTTTTCACATACAGCGCCATCTCTGATACATAGCATGTACTACAAACCAAAATTTTAAGTAGATGGCGCCAAACGAAATGTTACATAAAACGAAGCCATCTGGTGGCGAAACGGAGTTCGCAGGGTTTGCTAGTTAGTGATAATTTTCAATTTGACATAATAATTGTATAACCACCTAACTAAATATATTACTTTGCAATATTTACACCTCGTTTTTTAAGTGTTTGTATGTCACTGTTTATCTTTTAAGTTCCAACTTACACCTTAAGCTAATAAATTTTATTACTAAATTAATGATTTTACGGATGATAAATCTGTTGTAAGTAATGTTCCTTAGTAAATTAATAGAATTCTCTTCGAAACATTAAAAATATTTTTTATTAGTCTTCAAAATTGCAATTTTAATGTTTAATTTAATATTTTGATTTGATTTTATTTTATTGTGTAATTATCTGATTTTATGATTTGTTAAGATAAATATTGCACGCCTTTAAAAGGTAGATTGCATTGGATATCTATATATAATATCATATATAATATATCTATAACATATTTTTGTTGTAATTCTGCAATAAATATACTTTGACTTTGACTTTAAATATTATATTCTATTCTAATATCGAAACGAGCGCAGCGCAGTGTCACGCAAAAGCAGCCCTGAGTGGTAGTACTGAGGTGCGAGAAACTTCTTTGAATGTCCTGGGTACCACAACACTGTCAAGTATACCTAAGCTTAATGCTCAAAATTTGTCCGCCCTGTCATATAGAATTAAAAAAAAAAAATTGTGTTATTAACCTTTTGCTTCCCAGAGACGTAAATATACGTCAGTTTCATTCATAAATCTTTTGTTTTAATTATCACGGTATTGGAAGGATTAATAAACGCTATCGTATTATGTGCTAGCATACTATGCTATTAGAATATTTCGCTTAAAGTGAATTCCTAGACGCGCTCAACATTCCAACAGGAAAGTGAATATCTAGCGGCATTCCAGTTTGTTATGCAATTATGTTGTTAATATGCCAAGTGGTTCTCGATATGATGTAGTTACTACCGACTTTGGTGTCGAACTCGAATCACATTAGTTAAATATGGTAACATTTGTAAAATTATTTTATTTTACAAAAAAAATGCATTGACAAAATGGAAATAATTTACATAACTACTTCCTTATAGCCCCTACCATAATACCTACATAACCTCTATAATATGCTCCATATCCCTTCGCGCGCACTGTCATCCTCCATCATCAAAACTCCTTATTAAGCTCGAAAATAGTAGCTTTTAATAAAACTATGAAGTCGCATTTACCCAGTGATCCCAGCAGTGAGAACAAAATGGGCTGATTATGAATTGTTTGTCGTACGGCCTCAGGTCCACACAACCATTATAGTAATTTTACCCACACACACACACAATACAAACCCATATTTCAGCTTCACTGCAATCGGGTGAAAAATAACCTGTGTTAGTACTATGTATACGTTATCTTTATTTAATATTTTAATGTGAATAAGTATCAAACATGCAAACTTACTAACATCACTCTCTCACAAACTATCGTATTCATAATGTCTAATATTTTTTTTATAATAATCAGTAAGTCGTTAGTTCCCAGACGCCGCTCGCCTTGAAGATCTGATATGATCAAAGACAAAGTTGACGTTTTTTTTGTAAGTCAATAATTAAAAAAAATAGTTTTGTCTTATGTTGAAATATTTATAAATAATATTTCATGGGTCATCACCCAATCTTGTTTCGTCCGAACGAACGCTAATGAACATTAACTTAAAGTACTCGTACATGCTCATTGTCAGGGTGATTAACAGTTAACATGATAGTTATAGGGTTGCCACCTTTTTATACTAATTATATCACTAAAATATTACAGAAAATAGATACAGAGTGATAAAAAAGCATTTCTATGACATCTACACGTTATGAACGCCCTATTCAAGTTTTAATAGCATCTTGCGATAGTGCTGCCACAGAACACATAATAGTTTCATCACAACCCCCTTTTTTCCTAAATCAAATTTGGGAAACGAAAGCGGAAATAGGTTCTAATGACACAAGGATTCACCAGCTGAAACCTGATTTTCAAGTATCCTTTCTATTTTTTACTACTACTGGTGGGTTTATTTCTTAAAATGGCTTGATTTAGAAAACAATCAGTTTCCCGCCAAACGAGCAATCGCCTTGACGGACCTATGGCTCAGAAAAGTTCCGTGCGCCGCCGTCATATCTGCAACACGCGACGGCGCCACTGTGTAACATCGCGCGAGATATTGCGCGCACGCTACTCAATAAAAACATGAATTTGAACGAGAAAAATAAACTATACACAGGGAAAATGGCCCATAAAACTTTGTTCTTGTCCCGGGACGCGCTCTGAGTGAGGCTGTGGATTTTCGGTGAGTTACTAACATTATCAATGCCATTTTATGTTTACAATATTCATAATTAGCTATCGAACCACACAACCAATATAGTCAGTTTTCAATTAATCGGTAATAAATCGTGTACTATACCCAAAAATCATCTGAGAAGACCGAAATTCTCATAAGTTAAAGATAATTTGTAAATTTTATTTCTTGAACATTGTGATAAAATTATCCACTGCCGTGTGATTCTCTAAGAGCAAACATCGTTGCATGTCTGACAACATCCGTCAATCAAATGACGAGATGACTAGAAACGTTGGAAAAAGAACCTTATGTACAAGGGCTATATCTCATAAAGTGTTTGACATCGGTGAGCTCGTCGACGAGCTCGTCTACGAATCGTAACAGAATCGCACGGCTGGTCAGATCTTGATCAAATTTAAATGTGACCACATCACATGATTATAGAGAAGCACCAGCTTTCAAATAAAGAATAATCATCTAAATCGGTACAATTAAAAAATAAATTCTGACATACACATAAATTACAGTTGAATTAGAAATCTCCTCCTTCTCTGAAGTCGGTTGAAAAAGATAAGCACAGCAAATGATAACAAGTACAATTTGAAAAATTTTGTACCGACTTCCATTATATTCAGTTATTGGAGTGTAACTCAAACACCACCGAATTGATGAAATTTGAATGGGATCACACGGGAAGCACTAGCTTTCAAACAAAAAAAATTGAGAATAGGTTCACCCTTTCGAAAGTTATGATGTAACAAACATACAAAAAAACTGTCGAATTGAGTACCTCCTCCTTTTTGGAAGTCGGTAGAAAATCAACAGGACGACCCTAAATGCAACGCATTGCTGCATTCAATTAATTTACTATCGGTTAATTTGGTTCAGAACATGCATTGAATGCGTAATTCCGCCGACACGGGCATTTTTCCATTGTGACGTCACGCAAAATAAATGTCCCGAATTTCATTACGATACTGATTTCAGTGGCTGAATTAATTTATTTTAACCGCTTTTGCAGGATAATTTTATTAATATTGAGTAGGTTACTTATTTATTTTGTAACGAAGCTACACTATTTAATATTAAAAATGAGATATGTTGTATGATTGCATGTTTGCCTAAAAACTAAATTAATCATGCAAAACTGATTTGGATTAAAGGAATGGAGATGGTTTGCACCTAGGATTAACACATAGACTATTTTTTAACTCCATTCAACGAGTAGTTCCCGAAGCATTATTTGGCATATTTCACACTATCTGCAATCCGCGGTTTCACCCGCATGGTGTTGGATGATGATGATGATGATGAAAAGTGTCCAATGTGTCAATCCAAAGCCTCATCTACCTCCATATCAACTTTCATCAAAATTGGCCTAGCCGTTTGAGTGTGAAAGAGCAACAAAACATTTCTTTCATTCATCCATCCATCCATCCATCCATCTAAACTTTCACATTTATAATATTAGTGGGAAGTAGGATAATAAATAGCTTTATTCCACACGAATGAAGTCGTGGGCGGATACTAGTATATTATATAAAGGAATAGACTCATGTTTTCAAACAAATTGTTGTTCATCATCATCATCATCATCTGAGCCGTAGGACGTCCACTGCTGAACATTTGCCTCTGCAACGATGGTATTTAAATTCGT